>PYHX02000158.1:16423874-17112135 GCA_004302925.2 Cochliomyia hominivorax
CACTAAAAATTAAAAAAATTTTCACTAAAAATTTTCACTAAAATTTCATTAAAAAAAATTTTCAAATTTTCACTAAAAAAAATTAGGGAATTTTCACTAAAAATTTTAAATTTTCACTAAAAATTCAAATTTTCACTAAAAATTGCAAATTTTCACTAAAAATTCAAATTTTCACTAAAAAAATTTTCACAAAATTTTCACTAAAAATTTCAATTTTCACAAAAATTCAAATTTTCACTAAAAATTTCAAATTTTCAAAAAAATTAAAAATATTTTCACAAAATTCAATTTTCACAAAAAAATTCAAAAAAAAATTTTCACTAAAAAATTCAAATTTTCACTAAAATTCAAATTTTTCACTAAAAATTCAAATTTTCACTAAAAATTCAAATTTCACTAAAAATTCAAATTTTCACTAAAAATTCAAATTTTCACTAAAATTCAAATTTCACTAAAAATTCAAAATTTTCACTAAAAATTCAAATTTTCACTAAATTCAAATTTTCACTAAAAATTCAAATTTTCACTAAAAATTCAAATTTTCACTAAAAATTCAATTTTCACTAAAAATTCAAATTTTCACTAAAAATTCAAAATTTTCACTAAAAAATTCAAATTCTTTTCACTAAAAATCAAATTTTCACTAAAAATTTCAAATTTTCACTAAAAAACAAAATTTTTCACTAAAAATTCAAATTTTCACTAAAAATTCAAATTTTCACTTAAAATTCAAATTTTCACTAAAAATTCAAAATTTTCACTAAAAATTGAAATTTTCACTAAAATTGAAATTTTCACTAAAATTGAAATTTTCACTAAAAATTGAAATTTTCACTAAAAATTGAAATTTTCACTAAAATTGAAATTTCACTAAAAATTGAAATTTTCACTAAAAATTGAAATTTTCACTGAAAATTTAAAATTTTCACTAAAAAATTCAAATTTTCACTACAATTTAAAATTTTCACTAAAATTTCAAATTAAAATTTCAAATTAAATTTCAAATTTTCACTAAAAATTAAAATTTCATTTTGACTTGTTTTTTAAATTTCAATCAGAAAATAATAAATATATGTGGTATTTTTCTTTGACATTTGGGGATCTAAAATATCACAAAACAAATGTTATAAGATATCTTTTTGGTTTTTTTAAAGCTGTCATTTTGACTGCTTTTGGGTAATACCTACACTAATTAAAGTTAAAGCTAAAAAATTATATAAAAAAGATGAAAAGAAAACATTTCGCATGTATTCTTTTATGAATGCGATATCATAGTTTGAGACTACAAAGCTCAGTCCATTGATGGCCTATGTAGACCCTATTCAAAACATAGAATGCACCACTATATAAAAATATCTACAAAAATATAGATACTGTGAAATTTATAAAAATGTTGGTTAGGAAGTGACTTCAAAATTAAAGAGCTTTCTGTGATCACACTATAACCGTGTGGCTTATAAAAACAGAAGCATTGAACATCGGTCAGATACATTAAAACTAGGGGGAGGGGTAGTTTGCATACAAAGGAAATATTTGTTATCGGATTATTAAAGAACTATAACAGTAAGACTTCTCCAGTTTGGTCCCAACAACACCTCAAAGAACTATTGTATAGGACAAAACGTTGAACGGGTAGGACCAGAGGCAGTTGTACCCTTGGTCCTATTTGTAGAAAGCAAATATTGATTATCGAATATCAAAAGAACTGTAACAGCGAAAATCTTAAACTTTGTAGCACTTAAGCTTCTGCGAAATACCATCGCTGGAAAAAATATAAGACTTATAGGATTAGGGGGACAGAGGTACCCCCATACAAAGCCATTTTAAATTACTTATAATTTATTTAAATCGTATGATAATATAACACAAATCTTTGCTTAGAGCCAGCAACGCCATAAAATTTTGCTTTAGCAAAACGAAGTTTGCCGGGTCTGCTAGTAAAAAATAAAACTCAAAGCCCCAGATCTCTTACAAAGTATAGCGTACTTTGTTAGAATTTGAAGAAATTATAAATTAAATAATTCAATAATCTCTATCGTAAAAAATATTTTTCTGACAGGAAATTCATTATAACCCGGACCTTGGACTATATGACTGGCGCTTGTTTCGGAATATGCAAAATTCTTTTGATTTTGAAAAAAATGTCTACAATTAAATTCCTATTAAAGTCTATAAAAACGTAAAATTTCTTTAATTATGCAATCTGTCGTGAGAAAGAAAAAAAGTATTTCCTCTAATTTACGCCCCCAGAGGCGAAGGTAAAAATAAAAAATCAATTATTTTAATTAAAAAATTGAAAAAAAAAACGATGGCAAAAGTCAAATATAATTTAAAGCTGATTTATAGATAAGAGATCGAAAATATTATAAATTATTTCAAATCAAAATTTCAGTCTTTTTACAATTCCGGTTAGAAAGTCTGAAAATGAATTTAAATACAGAAAACTAAATGGACTTAATTATGAATTATCTCATGGGAAGAATTATCAGTTCTTGGAAATGAAACGCAAAAATTATGTTTCACAATTAAAAGAAGACAAATAAAAAACAAAATGCCAAATTAATGAATTAAAGAAAAATTAACTGAAACAAAACGTGATAAGAATTTTTTTAATTGAAATAAAAATAAAAATAAAAAAATTAAATGGGTTGTAACGGGTGATTAATAATAATTAAAAATAAATAAAAATAATTTAATCCTTTTTTCTTAAAAAAATCAGTAAAAAGATGTCCAATAAAAATTGAAGATATAAACGAATTAGAGTCTTTTAGAAATATTAGTTCTAAAAGGGATTCTTGTTCAGATTCTAGTTTGGTTTCTAGTTCAGATTCTAGTTCTGAAAATAATTCAGATTCTGGTGCAGATTATAGTTCAGTTTCGTATTCACTTTCCACTTCAGATTCAAACTCAGTTCTAGGTCAGTTCTATTTCAGATTTAGTTCAGTTCTAGTTTATTTCTAGTTTAGTTTTAGTTCAGATTTAGCTCAGACTTAGTTTAGTTCTAGTTCATTTCTAATTCAGATTAAGCTCAGATTAAGTTCAGATTTAGCTCAGATTTAGTTCAGTTCTAGTTCAGTTCTAGTTTAGTTCTAGTTAAGTTCTAATTCAGTTCTAGTGCAGTTTCAAATCAGATCTAGTTCAGTTCTAGTTCTTATTTCACTTATAAAAATAATTCTGATTCTAATTTAGATTCTCACGCAGTTCTAGAGTAGTTCCACTTCAGTTCTATTTTAATTATAGTTCAGTTCTAGTTCAATCTAGTTAATTTTAGTTCAGTTCTTTTCAGTTCTAGTTTTAGATTAGTTCTAGTTCAGTTCTAGTTTTATTTCCACTTCTAAAAATTATTTAGATTCTAGTTTTGATTCAGATTCTTTAGATTCTCACTCTAAAATAGTTCGGGTCCAGTTCAGTTCTAATTTAGTTCCAATTCATTTCCTGTTCAGTTCTAGTTTACAATTCAAGTTCAGATCCTTGTATCCACTTTATTCTCAACTAGAATGGGTACAAATGCTATTTCAGACTTAAGTTCAAATTCAAGTTCGAAATCAAGTACAGATTTGGGATCAATTTCCAGTTTAGATTATATTTTTAATTGCGATGCACATTCTAGTTCAGATTCAAATTCAGATTTTCGACCAGATTCTAATTGAATCTCGACTTTAGTTCTGCCTATTTTTCTAGCCATAATAAATGCTATAATTCTCAAAATCCTTTTCATATTATTCTGTATCCCAGTTTAATTATTTTTCTACTCAACTTTTCATATTTTAATTAACAAATAATTTGAAATCTAAACTTTGACCCCAAAATACTCAAATGACTTCTCTACTTTTTATATTTCCGGCTATTTTCAAATATTCGGAAGTCATTCACGACTTATAAACCTATTTTCCATTTCAACACCCTTTATCGATTGAAGACTCAAAAATTTATTTCAAAATCATAATAAAATTTCGAAATTGACCTGAATGACAATTAAACAAAAATCTGTTTCAAATTTAGTTCAGTGAGTTAAATGGACTTAATATTTTTTTCAATGAATTTTTTCATAATCAAATTAAATAAAAAATATTATTATTATTATTAATAAATTGTATTAAAAATAAATTAATTAAACGGAAATACGCAGCAATATCCGCCTTATCAGTATTAGAACTTTTTATTTATAATTTTTTTTTTTTTGTGAAATAATAAGAAAACCTTCAACTAATCTCAGAAACCTAATAAAATTTTTTTTTTTTCCATAATTTTATTTTATATTTTTAATGAATTAATTTTATTAAAAAAAAAATCATAATTGTTTCAAAACTAAAGTTTTTCTAATTTTTCTATTTACTTAGACTAAGTTTTCGATTGATAAAGAACTAAACTAAAGAAAAAAAACAAATTAAAAATTCTAGACAAATTAAACGAGGGTAAAATGAAAAGTAACTTGAAGTAAGATTCTGGTTGAGTTCTACTTTCGTCCAAGTTAAGATTCAAGTTCAGTTCTATATTAAATTTTAGTTGATTTCTAATCCAGTTTAAGTTCAAATTATAGTTGAGTTCTACTTCAGTTCAAATTAAGATTCTAGTTCAGTTTCACTTTAGTTCTAGTTTTATGTGAGTTCTAATTCAATTCGAGTTCACATTAGAGTTATGCTGTACTTAAGATCCTAATTGAGTTCTGATTCAGTTCCGTTTTAGATTCTAACTGAGTTCTACTTTAGATCTAATTCAGTTGTAGTTAAGTTCTATCTCAGCTTCTAATTGAGTTCTTATTTACTTATAGTGCAGATCCTACTTGAGTGTTAATTCAGTTCTGATGAGTTCTACTTCAGTTCAAGTTCAGATTCTAGTTTAGTTCCACTTAAGTTCTAGAGTTCAGATTCTAGTTTAGTTAGTTCACTTAAGATTCTAGTTGAGTTCTAAATGAGATTAGTTGAGTTCTAATTTACTTCTAGTTCTGATTCGGCTAGTTTTATTAAGTTTTGTTCAGTTTCTGTTCAGTTCAAGATAACAAAGAGTTTCTAGTTCAGTTTTCTAGTTTAGTTCCACTTAAGTTCTACGGATTTTAGTTGGATTCTAATAATTCAGTTCTGGTTCAGCTAAGTTTCTAATTCAGTTCAAGTTAAGATTCTTGTTCAGTTTTACTTAAGTTCTAGTTCAGGTTTTACTTCTAATTCTATTTTACATTCGGCTTTAGTTCTACTAAGTTTATGTTCAGATTCCTGTTCAGTTCTATTTTAGATAACAGTAGAGTTCTACTAAAGTTCAGTTCAAGTTCAGTTTCTAGTTTAGTTCTACTTTAGTTCTAGATCGGATTTTAGTTAGATTCTAATTCAGTTCTGGTTCAGCTATTAGTTCAGCTCTAATTCAGTTCAAGTTAAGATTCTAGTTCAGTTTTACTTTAGTTCTAGTTCAGGTTTTAGTTGGGTTCTAATGAGCTCTATTTTACGTTCTAGTTGAGTTCTACTTTAAATCTAATGTAGTTGTAGTTAAGATCAAACTCAGATTCTAGTTGAGTTCTTATTTTCTTCTAGTGCAAATTCTATTTGAGTTTTAATTCAGTTCAGATTCTTGTTGACTTCTAATTCAGATGAAGTTAAGATCTTAGTTCACTTTTACTTTAGTTCAGATTTTAGTTGGGTTCTATTTGAATTCTACTTCAGATTCTAGTTGAGTTCTACTTCATTTCAAGTTCAGATTCTAGTTTAGTTCCACTTAAGTTTTAGATCAGATAATAGTTGGATTCTAGTTCTAGTTTAGATTCTGATTTACTTCTAGTTCTGATTCGGGTTCATAAGTTCATATTTAGATTCTAGTTCAGTTCTAATTCAATTTTAGTTCTGATTATATTTGAATTCAAATGCAAGTTAAGATTCTGGTTCAGTTTTATTTTAGTTCTAGTTCTTATTCAGTTAAGATAATGGTAGAAATCAGATTTTAGTTGAGTTCTAATTCATCAGTTGTTCAGATTCTGGTTAAGTTCTTATACAATTCAAATTCAGTTCTAGTTCAGATTCCATTTAAGTTTTAGTTCAATTCTAGTTAAATTCTAGTTCAGCTTCTGGTTCAGATTCTACATCAGCATACGATTCTGATTCTAGTTCTGACTCCAGTTCTGATTTTAGTACAAATTCTACTTTAGATTCTAATTCATATTCTAGTTCAAATTCTAATTCATATTCTCTAACAGATTCCAGCACAAATTCTACTTCAGATTTTTGTTCTGATTCCGGTTTGTTCAGATTTTTTAATTTTGAATCTGATTTTAGTTCGAATACTTTAAATTACTGTTCAGTTACAATTTAAATTCTAATTTAGATTCTAATTCAGACTTTAGTTCAGCACTTAATTCAAATTCTAGTTCATACTATAGTTCAGATTTTAGTTCTGAATCTAGTTTAAACTTTAGTCTGATTCTAATTCGGATTCTCATTCAGATACTTTTTCTACTTCTTTAGCAGATCTTAATTTAGATTTTAGTTCAAATTCAGAATTCGGATCAGATTCTCGTTCGAATTCTATGTCAGATTCTAATTATCTACAGGTCCACTTCCGTGTACCCTCGTATTTTATTTAATTTAAGAATTTTATTTTTCATTAAATGTTGTTCAAAAAAGTCTTCTTTGTTTCTGGGTGAAAAGAAGCTTTACGAAATCTTCTAAATTGAAAAAAAAAAAAAAATATAAAAAAAAACAAACCATTTCCTTACTTCAAGGCAAAGTTCTAATTTTTATGTGACTCTTTTTTTTTGTTGATTTCGAAAAGATTTTTACTATTAAAATATGTTTGAATGTATGGATGTTTGTATGTATTTTAAAATGTCTGTATGTAGTTGTTATTAATAATTATTATTTTTATTGCTTCTTCTTCTCCATCGATTTCAAAATAAAGCTCACTCGATGCTCATCCGTTTTAATCATATAAAAATATATATACATTCTTACATACATACAGATATTTTGTTTCCAAACCCAAATCTAGATCCTCACATCCCAACCAGCCACACTTCATCTTTATAAATTCATTCATTTGTTTTTGTTTTCAGTTTTTTATTTTTTATTATTTTTTTTTTCAAATTTATTTCTGAAAGAAAATTATTAAACGGAAGGCATGTACAAGCGACCATTTACTAACACACCCTCATCATTATCAGTTGTTTAGTAGTATGGGTTAGATTGAAGAAGGGATTTTTGTATGTGGTAGTGTACTCGTTTCAGTGATCTTCGGCTTTAGAGTGAGAGAGTGTGAGTGTAGTAATGTTGGACTTTTTTCTGGTCAAATATGAGCAGAATGAAAAATCTTTGGTTGGCCTCATGTTTAGTAACACTTCGAACGTTTGTCGATCTCCATGTAGGGAGAGTATACGACGATCGTATTGCGTATTTCATTTAGTTTTCTACATAAATAAAATCAGTCTATAATCAGTGTATGTTACGAGTGCTTAACGTCGAGTTGTGTTGGTTTTTTTGTTTCAATAACTTTTTTTTCCATTTTGTTCTTCTTTTTTTTTTAATTAATAAATTTTAAAATTTTGTTTAAAAAACGGTTTTTTTAAAATTAATTTTCTTAACGGTTTTTTTTCTAAATTTCTTTCTCTATTTTTTTTTTTTTTTGTAGTGTTTAACGATCGGTAGTGAGCTCCCCCTACCATCAAAATTCTGATGCGTTTCCATCAGTTTTGAATAAAAAAAGAGTACATTTTTTTAATTTGGAAAAATTTGGAATATAAACAGAAAATCTTGGAAAGATTCTTTTAAAGAAAAATTGTGCGTGTTTTGTTATACAGTGTTTAATTAGCAAAAATTTCAATAAAATTTTTGTTTTCTTTTCGCGGCGGATACGCGTCAGTTTTGCGGAATATGTTGCCATTACCCAGAGGCCTATGGGGTCTCTCGGGTTTGAGTGCCCCCAACAGGCATAGTCTACTGTTGACAACAGTAGTTCTTATTTTATGTAATTTTGCCCTATTTGGAGATTTTGCTGATGCAAAGGTAAGTTTCAATTTTTTAAAATTTATATATATTGAAATGATTTTAGAAAAAAAAATGAAAAAAAGGATTTGAATTTTTAATAACGGTTATTTATAATAATGATTAAAAAATCTAATAAAAAAATTGAAACTTAGAAATTTTCAATACATTTTAAAAAGATTTTTTATTTTTTTCTTTATTTAAAAAATTTTTTATTTTTTTAAATTAAAATATTTATTTTAAACAAAATAAATATTAATATAATTTTTCATAAATATTTATTTTTTTACTTTAAAAAAATTTAAAAAGTTTTAAAAATGTTAAACTTTTAAAAATCGAATCCCCTGAATAAAATATTAAAAGTTGATAAATATTATTAAAATTTAAAAAATATATATAAAATATTTTTAAAAATTAGTAAAAAATTAGACAAAAATTTAAAATTATTTTTTTAGGTTATAAACAATTAATTAAAATTAATTAACTAATGAAATATTATTTTTTCCTTAAAAATATTTCAAATATTAATAAAATAAATTATGAAACAGATTCTTTAGCATTTCTAACATCTGTCATAAAATGTTATATAGGGAGAACCCTGTTTGAGGAATAATTTTTTAAGGTTAGAAAAAATTACTTGTTAAGAAAATAAAATAATGAAATCGAATATTTTCCTTTAAAATTAAATCTAATTAAAAAATATTTTATTAAACTTATTAAAAATTTATATTAAAAACTATCAAAGATCACATTCAAAAGATCTTTTAGTGATCTCAACACTTAGTACAACATTTTTTTAATTAAAAATAAATTGTTATTAAAAATTATGGTCTCCGCTATTCAAATTTTGATCTTGATCTTTAATTTCAATATAGAATTATTTGGAATTAAAACTTTCGAAAGGAATTTATTTAAAATTTTATTGTTTAATAATTTTTAAATTTATTAATTTACCGATCGAAACAATTTTAAACACTTGTTAAGTAAAGAAATTTAATCTCTTTTTTTAAATTTCTCTTAAATTAAAGAGAATAATTTAAAAAGAGCACAACATTTTTTAGTAAACGAAATTGAGAGTTGCCAGATGAGTTGAATTGATGTTCATTCGTAATTTGAGTTGGTTCTTTGGGAAAAACGCTTTAAGGATAAAATGAAATTTATTTTTCATTTGCTTGTTTAACATAGTGAGAGGATGCCAAGTCAGTCCAAAAATAAGTGGACTCATTATGAAGTCTTATGAATGGAAGCAACTTTTTTTGTAAACATTTCTTGATGTAAATTTCGGTTTATACAGAGCCCGTGGAAACAAATGATTAGCAAATGATTGGCCGCAACTGCATATTGCTTGCCATAATTAAAACTTTTTGTGAAATTTTGACTGCTTCTGGGTCCTAAACTTTTTTCTCATAATTCCCTCATTCATCAGCAACATAAAATCTTTAACCAGCAATTCTCCTATAACATACATTTCGTAATCCATTTTGCAGCAATCATATTTTATGGAAAACTTGGTCTCAATTTCCCTTTTCGCATCTAAATTTTTAGCAGCGTTCCTGTCAGGAACATTTTTTGAGAGCTTTCCTATTTTTGTTAGCTTTAAAAACATCATAAGGACAATTCCTTCAACCTGAACGGACATGTTCTCTCGATACTGTATGATAACATTGGAAACAATATGACGGCAGACCTTTAAATGCTTGACCAACTTTGTATAGGACCAAGTTGAGTTTTGTTGAGAATATTTAATAACTCTTAAACGCACTTTTTACTGATCACTTTATCTACTTAAAAAAATAAATCAAATAAAACTTGGGTTAAAAGTTTTAATGAAGAACTTGTGTTAAGAATTTTTCGATCTCACTCCTTAATTACTATTAACGTAAAAACGTTTTAGTTTTTATTATTTGACAACACTGTTTTTTATGTTAGATTTTGATGTAATTGACAACACTGTAAAATCCTGTTACGTTTAATCAATTTATGTTTACTAAGAGTAAACACAAGATTACAAGTGTTGTCGAATATGGCGATTTCTCGAAAAACTTAGCGATTTTTAACACCTATATTTGAAATTGGCGAAATTGCGTTTTTTTTAATTTTTGCAATTAAAATTTTTGACCCATTAGATTAATGAAGTCTCACATGATTAGATCGTAGCTGATTACTTGATCACATTGATGTTCGGAATACGAGCATGTTTAAGTTTAAGTAAAAAACAGGTAAATTTTAAAACTTAATTAACACGGATTTAGATTTTTGGTATTTCCTAATGTTTATGTATATAAATTCAAATAAATATCGTCATTCGTTTAGATTTAATTTAAGTTTAAATATTAATTTTATTTCTGAAAACTTTAATACTTCATAAACTTTTGACATCAAGTAACATTCCATTTACTACTTCAAGTCACAACGATACCAAATACTTGAGTAAGAAGATCAAACCTTGACTAAAAATCCAACCTAAACTGGGCTTCCTCCAATAACATTTAGCATTTCAACAGTTATGAACTGACTTAAATCTTTTTTATTATAAAACATTATTAGATTTAACCCGAAACAAATGAGTTTGGCAACTTATAGCGATTTCTTCTTTTGAAAAAAGTTAATGATATTTAATTTTGGCAGAAGTAAAGAAAAAAACAACCCTGAACTTAACCGTTATATGTCATAGGTAATAAGTGATGTCAATTGTTTCGAATCTAATCGAATTTTAATGAGTCAAATATTAAATTGAGTATAAAGAAAAGCCAATTCTAAGAAGTTTTTCCAAAGATGGATTAGATGTCCATGTTATAAAAGAGAATACTTTCTCTCTTATAAGAGTAAAAATATTATGAGCACAATACTCTTGAAATACATAAAAAGTTAAGCTCTCTAATCTTTTCATACATTTTAAATCTGTTATAATAATTATAATAAATCTCTTTATTAATTTCGTAATTTTAATCTCTTTCTCTTAATTTTTTTATTTTTTAAGAGCTTTTTTTTAAAAAAACAATAATAATTAAATAAAACAATTACAATTTTTATCATTTATATTTTTTATACATACATTTTTTTGTTATTTTTTAAAAAGATATTTTAAAAATGACTTTATTTAAAATACAAAAAAAGGAAAATGTGATAAAAGAAAATATAAACATAATTTTTTTTAAATAAACAACAAAAATTAATAATAAACAAAATAAATTATTTTATATAAAAAATTGGGTCAATTTATGACTTATAATCAACATAAAGTTTAAGACAGTAAAAAGGGAATTCTGAAATATACAAAGACTGATAGAATAAAAAAAAAGAAATACTAAAGAACAAGTTACGTTATTAAGAGATTTAAAGCTTTACAAGTGGAAGATACTATATTTCCGGAATATGGATTTAGAAGGCAAAATGAAATAAAGATAAATTACAAAATCTTTATGAAAAAGAAAGCAACATTTTTATAAAAAAGTTAATTTAATTTTGCCAAAAAAATATTATGATTTTCTGTTATCAATTTAAATTTAAATAATTTTTTTAGGTTTGCATAATAAAGGTCAATATTTCCCTCGATAACCTTCCCAAAAAATATTATTTAATCTTTTTTTTTTGTTAATTATTTTAAAATAATTCTAAACGAATTTTAAATATCATGTTCTTTTTTTTAATTTGGTCACCAAAAATTATATTTCATTTCCGGTTGTCATTTTTAATCTTTTAAAGAAAAATATATAACTTTTTTGATAACTTTTTTAAATTTAATTAAGCCTTTGTATTAAAAAAAAATTATAAATTAAATTAAGAACGCTAGAAAGTAGACTATAGTTGTTTAAATTTTAACACAAACAAACAATTTAATTGATTAGCCTTCAAATTATTACAGTTAGAAATTGGCACATGTTTCCGTTCAATTAATGTGATTATTAATAACAAAAACGGAAAATAGAAAAATAGAAAATATCTAATGATTTGTAATACTACTATTTTTAAAACAATTTATATCATTTTAAATAATTTATAAACAAAGAAATTATAGAAATTGAAAAAAACACAATTTCCTTTTGCCTTTTTTGGAATTAAACAAATTAAAAACAACATTTTGATAAATTTTCTTTGTAATAAATAATTTATAAATAATTCTTATTATTTAAAAAATAGCAGTTGATCTTAAAAAGTCAAAACATTTTAAATTGTCAAATGTTTCATTTTTTAAGTTGGCATCACTCTTTATTCCTTTGAAGTATATTTAAAGTTGCCATTAAAATTTTATATGACAAAATAAGATTGTCAAAATAGTTGTGTAGATCAATGAAACACAGTGGCTTCAAACGTTTAATTTTTACATGAAAATATCAACATTTTCCAGAGGAGGCCTAATTTAGGTTGGATTTTCAGCCAAGTTATAAACCTCTTATACAAATATAACTTGGTATTATATTTGATTGGAGAATTTCCTAAGGAATTTCGACTTTTTGCTGTTTTTAGCGTAATAAAATGAAAATTCAAATATTTACAAAATTTGGAACAAATAACGATATTTATTTCAGTATAAAGCATATGAATTTGTCCCTGAATCGGGGAATAGAAAAATGTTCTACGTTTTCATTCCAATCCGTTAGTAAGTTTAAAAATTTGTCTTTGTAGGTTAAATTTTTGTCTTGATCACTCTAACATAATAAGAAGGAGAGTACAACGCAAATACGATTTAAACTTTATTTTAAAAAATAATTAATTTTGAATAGGTCTTAGGGGCTGATCTTTGCCACCAACTCATTCGCTTTAACTTTACATGCATTTCCGTGAAGATTTCTTTAGAAAACTATAAAATATCAAATAGTTCGGAATAAAATACAAAATGTTGCCACCTTTTGAAAAAAATATTCGAAAAATATGCATTTTTTAAGTTCTATCTTCCGCGTTAAATAACTTTTCAAAGGGTTCATATATTTTAATGAATCTTAAAAAATATATTTAGAATTTTATAAGGAATCTAGCACATACTTTGAAACAATTTTAAGACCCATTATGAACTCGCAATGTTAAAGAAACTAAGAAAAAAAGGCTAAAAATATAATTAATAAATGTTATTTTATGTTGATTTCAGAGATATTGTTATTAATTTTCAATTAATTGAAAGTGTATTGTGAAAAGCCTAAATTAATCTGTTTTAATTTTAAATAGTTGGCATCACTCTTGATTAAGTTGTTTAAGAGTTGTAATTTAGTTTTCATGATTAACAAAATCCAATTCGAAGGACCTTAAAATAAATAAACATTAAAAAAACTTTTTCATTTTTAAGACTTTTTGGAACTTTAAGAGCTCAGTTTGCTAGTTTTCCATTCTTAGGAACATAAGACTTTCGAATGAAAAATAAAAAATAATAAATTATAAAAATATTTTTTTTATTTTAACACAATTTCCTTTTTTTAATTACCTTAATGTTTTAATTGCTTTTGTCCAGTTCTTAGGACCATTTCTTATTTTAGAATTTTAATTATTTTTTAATAATTTAAAAACAATTCAATCACTATTTTATTGTTTTTTTTAAGCAACAATTTCTTTTCCCAGTTTTTTTTCAATTTTAAATTGCCGTTAACTTTTTTCTTTATTGTTTTTTCCATGTGCCATTGTCACTACTTTTCTTTTTTGCGGTTTTTAGTTTTTTCTCTTGCTCTTCTTCAAATACGTAATTCTCATACCTTTGAGCTTTTTATAATTTATATTAAACTGGTCTTTAGAGACCACAATATTGTACAACTTACACTTAAGTTTAAAAGTGCTTATTACGAAAAAGGATTAAATTACTTTAGAAGAGTTAAAAGAAATAGTTGTAAATTTTAATAATAAAACTTAGCTAAATTTCTTAAAATTAAGCTATTAATTTGTCCTCGACTGTTTGTTAAATATTGTTGAGGTTTAAAGTTGAAAATTACAAGAACTGAGAGCAAAAGTTTATTAGAGTTTATTTAAAAAAGTATTAAAAATCTTAATAGAAATTTATTAAATTATCTGGCAACTTTTAGAAAAATTGTAATATAAAATGTAAACAAATGTTAATACCAGTGTTGACATATAAAAGGAAGGATAAACAAACAAAATTTAATAAATATTTCCTTAATTAACTGATATATTGAAAAATCTAAATAAAATGTTTATTTATCTGCAACTCTTTCAAAATAAGTTATTTAAAATGTAATCAACAAAATAACGGTAAATACAGAGCCGCCACACGAATGTAATAAACTGTCAAATGCCATCTTATGAATAAAATAAAAAACGTTATTTTGTCCATAGAAAACAATAAAGTTAACAGTGTTGGCAAATGAAAGAAATAATTTATCGTCAAAATGCAATAAAATCTTTAATTTGTTGACAATTTCTGTTAAGACAATAAGGTTAAATTAATGAAAAAGCAATTGAAAGAATTTCTGTGATGAGAAAATAAACTGAAATAAAATCTATTGAAATAAACTAAGTTGTCAATTGGTGATAGTTTAAAGTATATTTAAACAACAAAATGAATATTTAACACGTTTTTTTTCAATTCTAATTAATTTTATAATCTCTTAACTATTTCTTATTAAATATATGATTAATAGTATTTTAAAAATATATATTTTTTATAAATTAATAATATTTTTTTTTATATTTCTATGCTATGAAGTCATAATTTGCCTTTAATAAATCTGTCAAATATTAAAAAATAAACATTGATAGCCTTTTGACAACTAAGTGGCATTTTTTTCTATTTATTATGAAATTCTGGCGTCGTCGAAGTATTTTTTAATCAGCATATTTATAACATAAATAGAATATAAATGTTTAATAAAAAATACACTGAAATTAAAATTCTTTAAAACAATACAAACTTAGTAAGAAGACTTAAAATGTCCAAAACGATCTTTTAATAATTCCAAATTACTAACATTTCAAAGTGATCTGTCGAAGGGGGCAATTGAAATTTTTAATTTTCAATAGACTTATAGAAAGGCAAACATTTATTTGTTTTATTTTCAGTGTAGTTTTTTCAATACAAAAGTATTAAATTTATTAAACTTTATAGTATGATGTCAATTTTGTAAGTCATTATCAATTCAAAGAATCGCACGAAAAAAAAAAACATGAAATCACCTAAAACATTTTAAAAATATTGGAAGTATTTTACAGAAAGAAATTATATGCAAAAACGGACTTTAAAATGAAGAAAACGTTTTCTAAAACTTTAATAGTCATTTAATTAATAGTTAAAGAATTGACAACACTGTTCTTTAGTTCAGATTTGAATTTTACTATTTTTGAATTATTAAAAAATTTTCAAAGTGACTTAATTATTAGAATTTAAGCGAATATATTGTAAATTTATTACTGAGACAAATTTCATTTAAAAAACTTCATAATTTAATAATATTTAAGTTATTTATTTAAAATTTGAAGACTTGACTTACTTATAAAGTTGCCACATTGCTACTCCAAAAGTAGAATCTCTTTATGAAAAATTAATTAAAAAAAAGATTTTTAATAATTTCTTCTGTACAAAGAGAAATTATCCAATATTTGTGGAAAATCTCTTTAAAACAAAAATCTCTTAATATTTTGCCGATAACTCTTTAAATTTTCTTTTCATTATTTTTCAACAAATTGAAACTCTTTCATTTATAATTATTGCCGGTTTAAGTGTATTTTTCAATTACTTTTTTTCTCTTATTTTCTTCAACAAGTGTTAAATTTCTATTTATATGTAAATTTTATAAAAGAAATGTTTTTTTTTTATTTTTATAGTTTAATTTTAATTTTCTTGTTTCAAATTGTTGTTGTAATAAGTCTTGTTATTTATCTTAATCTTACAAATTACATTCTCAAGTAGTTTCTTTCTTTTTATTGTTTATGGTATGTATTTCTTATTTTTGCTTTAGTTGTTGTTATTATTTCTTATCATTGAATTCTTTTTATATTCATTCAATTTCAATTTCTTTGCCTCTGTCATTATTATTTTTGTTGTTGTTTTATATTTTGAAGCATTTACAGAAGTAGTAGTTCTTCTTCCTCAATTAGACAGTATTAGAAGTCAATTCATTGTTTAGTTTACTTGAGCCTTTGGGAGGAAGATGAATGTGTAATATAAACCATTTAAGATCATATTGATATGTTGCATATTTAGATTTTTGTTGCAGTATTTCAGATCATAAGAACAGTATGATCGATATGTATATTTGTTTGTTTTTAGCGCTAATTACTTAGAAGTTTTGATGAGTTATGGTTTTATTATAAATTCGAGCATTTAAGGAATTAAATCTTTATTATTTTTTTAATTTAAAACTGAATTAGAAAATAAATTTAATTCAATAAATCATTAATCAAGTTATATTTATTGTCCTTTATTATGATTTATTTATAATATGACAACTTTACATCTAAGTATGTAAATGTAAACAAACATTAAGAAAGTAAACAAACCCCAGCAATACACACTCAAATAAAAATGGCAACTCTTTGTTTATATTGCTCTATTACACTTTAACATTACAAAATATAAGCAAACTAAAAAAAAGGTAAACAAACCTTTAAAAATACACCAACACCAATCCTCAGTTAATAATGAAAATAACGGTATGATAATAACAAAAATATCGCTCTCACTCTCTTTTACAAAACAGTACCATGAAAGGCAAACAAAATGGTACAGTGTGGCCAACTAAAAAAACTTTAAAGAAGTAAACAAGCAAGAATGTTATATTCGGCTGTCAAATCTTCAGCACAAATGCATGTGAAGTTAATACGTTATATTTCGCACATACACAATCACACTCACAAACTTATACTATATACTTAATAAATCATAAAATAAGTTATATTTTTTGCTATAAATGTTTTCTACTGAACCGATTTTGATGATTTTTTCTTGTCGATTTATAGTAGAAAAATTTCACGAAAATTCTTCGCTTGAACTTAGAGGGTGGCTCAGATATCAGTCTATATATTTCAATATACTTAACCGACTTTGCAGATTTTAAATAGGAAACTTCTTAGGATTATAACAAATACCCAGGCCACATAGCAAAATCGTTTCAGATTTCAGATTTTGATATGGCGCAAGAATATATGTAATATGAGATGATTCCTTCATAGCGTTACACAGGGAATGACAGAGTCAATATACCCTTTCACCACTTGTGGTGGAGGAGTGTATTAAAATTTATAATTTTCAATACTTTTAAAATTTTGAATTCCTTTAAAGTTCTGTCCGTTTTTTGATGTTCATCATTGATGGAAACACATTTTTTTCAAAAGATGACTCCTTTTATATATTTGTTTGTTGTTCTTTTCTGTTGAAATCATGTGTTTATGCATGGACTTAATAAAGAGGCGAAACGTTGGTTTCATTTTATTATAAGTTTTTTTTATTCAGTCTTATTTAATTTACTTCTTTTTTTAATTTCTGAAAAAATAAACTTTTTTTAGCGGCTCGTTTGGTTTATATTTTGTTTATATTAGAGGTTAAATTTTTTGTCCGTGTCTAAAGAAAAATCTTTTATTAAAAAAAAATGATTTAAAAAAAAATATTTTTTGTGGATAAAAAAAGATATTTGAAGAAAACATGTGTTATTTTGATTTTTTGTTTGCGAATTTTTTTCTTCAAATTTCTAAATTAAATTAAGCGTTTGAAATTTATTAAACAAAACGAATGATTAATAATTTGTAAAATTGGAAATTATTGAAATTAGTAAATAAATTGATTTATAAACACAAATTTTGGTGTTGAAATTGAGTTTGAGAGAAGATGATGATTTTTCAAATTTTTACTGAAAAAAATAAAACGATTTTTTGTTTAATATTTTTTTTATTTCAAATTCAAATTTTCCCTGAAATTCTAAAATTTTATTTAAAAATTCAAATTTTTACTAAAAATTCAGATTTTAATTAAAAATTCAAATTTTCACTAAAAAATTCAAAATTTTCACTAAAAATTTAATTTTCACTAAAAATTTAAATTTTCACTAAAAATTAAAATTTTCATTCAAATTTTCACTTAAATTCAAATTTTCACTAAAAATTTAAATTTTCCCTAAAATTCCAAAATTTTATTCAAAAATTCTAATTTTGTGTAAAAAATTAAAATTTTCATTAAAAATTCAAATTTTCACTAAAAATTTAAATTTTCACTAAAAATTCAAATTTTCACTAAAAAATCATATTTTCACTAAACATTCAAATTTTCACTAAAAACTAAACTTTAACCATGTTGTGATTTATTAAAAAATCTCTAACCATGCAAAAGTTACAGAATTAATAAAAAAATCATTTACGTGTATTTTCATATTTATTTACATTCATAATTTTCAATTCTCCTAAGATTCAGTAAGATTAAACAATACTGATTTCTTTTTTATTTCTTTTGTTAAAATATTTAACTAATTACGCTTCAATTAAACAATTTTAAGTTTAAAGTTGAAACATATTTTTATTTCACTTGTATATGTTGTTTTCTCACAACATTGTTGCAAAAATTAATATTATTTTTATAATTAAATGTTATCAGTAAAAATAAATATTTATTTCAATTAAAATAAATAAATATATGTTACTGTAATAGTAGAGCATATATTAACCAATCAAAAGTCGGAGATAATTGGCAATACAATTAACTATAAGGCTGACTTACTAATAGTTTATGTATATGTAGCAGCATCATGTATATTTACACGCCAATAAAAGCATTTATTTGTAGCAATTAATAATAATATGTCATAGAAAACTAGTGTCTTTATTAAAATGATTAAAATGCATATCAATTTAGAAAGATTAGAATAATAAAAAAAGAATACAGTGGGTAATAGATATCAAACTTATTTTATTGTAAAATTAAGATTTGTTTACAATTAGAATTGACGATTTTTATTGTTATTATAAATTGGCCACACTTAATCGTAACAAGAAAACTAACGGTTTTTAAGATTTGTTTACATCTTTTAATTCGCCGTTATGTTAACTTGACAATACTAAAACACAAGCAACAAAAAAGTGATGTTCGATGTTATTTTATCAAAAGAATTTGGACACACTAACGGAAAAAAGAGATGCTATATTAAGAAGTGAGATCGAAAAATTCTTGATATACATATATGTTATTAAAAACGAAACTACTTAACATACAGTTTAAATATTTTCATTTGATTGATTTAATCATTATTTTTGAAGTGCTTTCTACCACTTTGGTTGATGTAGTACATCTGAGTTTAAAATTTATCACATTTTTTGGACACCTTTCTTGTGATCTTTCACTCTCTCTTAACAAGAGCTCAATATCTTTCCACTGTCATTAGCTTGTTTAACATAGGGAAAGGATGTCAAGTCAGGTAAAAAATAAGCGATCACATTATAAAGTCTAATAAATGAAAGAAAATTATTTCTTTTGCAGCAAACGCATATTGCATGTCATACCAAGAACTTTTTGAGAAATTTTTACTGATTTTTGGGTCCAAAACTTTACTTCAACATTGCGAAAAATCTGCCAAAACACACGTTTTGCCATCCATTATGCAGAAATAATGTATACTTTTTGATAAATTTTATTTCGATTTCCGAGCTCTTCTTTTTTTGGATTTAAATTTTTAGCAGCGTTCTGTGAGGAACTTTTTGAGCCTTGTATGTTTTTTTGTATCAACTAATCCAAATGCTGAGCTAATCGGGCTGCTTACCTATAGGATGTGTTTAGAACTCTTTTGAAAATGCTTTAGAAATGTCATGCATCATGATCATTCCTTCTACCTGAAACAGATTTTCTATCAACGAACAAGTTCTCGCGATACTGTTTAAAAAATTTAGAAAAAGTTTGACGACAGAACTTTAATGCTTGGCCAACTTTTTGTAGGACCAAGTTAGGTTTTAATGAAAATATTAGAATTTAAATGAATATTTTTATGGTCCAATATTAAGACGACAACAAAAGTAACTTGATAAAATAAAAAATCAAATAATATTTGGCTTAAAACATTTAATGAAAAACGTTTGTTAAGAATTTTTTGATGTCACTCCTAAACATTTTTAAGTGTTTTAAACTAGAGATTAAGGTTTGTTTACATTTTCGAATTCGCTCCTTTTTCGTTATGTTACAACGAAAAAGTGTTGCCACACAATTGTTTCCATAAAAAAACGCTTAGAATCAAAAAAATAACTTTCATAATTTGAATTCGTTTGTTCTACAGTTTTCAAGGAAAAAACATAAAATTCAAGTCTTTTAACAACAATTAAACAAAAATATATTAATTTAAACTTATGATTATTATAAAATAAATTATTATAATTGTTAGCAGTCGTAAAAAATCCATAAATTATCTTAAAACAAAAACTGACCAGACATTACTTTCACGTTTTAACGTTTAAAATACCATTGAAAAAAAGATTTTTATTAAATTTAATTTTCTGCATATTAAAGCATGTTTTCTTCTAGTTCTAAACTTTGTGAAAAAAACAAAAAAATGATTTAGATATGCATCATATGCATTTGATTTTATTTGAAATCATATTTGTTTCTCCTTTTTTTTTTTTTTTTTTGAAAATGTTTATGATGCCAACATCTGTTTGCGAAAATAAAATACATAAAAATGATGTCATGCAGCAAGATCGGTTTACGATCCGTCACTATTTATTTTGTAATATATTTTTTTAGGAAAAGAATAAATATCATTTTGGTTTTTGTCGCTTGTAGACCAGAAGAGGAGTACAGAATTTTCGTTTGTTTAAAAATTTTTGGTATGTTTTTTTTTCGCATATAATTTGGAGAAACATGTGTGATCCAATTTTTGAAATCATTTGTTTTATTTTATAGCGTGTGTTTGCAAAAATTCTTTTTGAAGAATAAAACATCAAGATTCTTGGAAAAAGTGCATAAATGATTTATTCTTCATATTTTTTTTTTTTGATACACTGGAAAAATGTAAGGAATGGGAACAGAAAAATTGTAACAAATTGAATTCTCAAATTTTGTTTAATCTCAAAATTTTACAAAGATCAGATCACAAGATCACCAATATCTTATACTGATCTTAGCAACGTAAAATTTTTACTATTGATCTCTAATCAAAAAAGTTAAAAGCCAAATATATTTAAATTAATTCAATATCACTTTTTAAGAGAACGAGGAGGGAGAAAGCATGATCGCTAAATTGATGTTTACCATAACGATCATGTTGATTGGAGAAAATGTAAGCAAAATATTTTGTTAATTTATAGTTAAAAGTAAAAAGGCAAAATGTTTTAAAGTTTATTCGACCCCACTCTTTAAGATAGAGAGAGAAGGGAGAGAGACTGATCACTCCAACAATTAATCTCTTGATTGATGTTTGCCATAACGATCGTGTTAATTGTAGGGAAATGTAAGCAAAATATTTACTTAATTTAATTACTATTTTAACTTATTTAAAACATGACGTAATAATAATTATCAAAAAATCTCTCTTTATTACAACTCCATTTCGTTTCCTCAGCCTCTATAAAATCGATCCTCTTTCTTTCTAATTGAGTATTTAAGAAAACTTCAAATGTAAAAGTAGCAGAAAAGGAAAAAAAGATCATAAACTAAAGATAATAAACTGATTTGCAAACAATTACAAATTGATTATTTTCATAAGACCAAAGAAGATGAAATAAAACATAAAATGCGGAAATTATTCTATGCTTCGAATGCTTTAACTCTATAGGAATTTTAAAGAGAATCTTTTTTTTTTTTGTAAAGAGATGATGATAAAGTTGAAATCAGCATCAGAAAAACAATATATGAATGAAAATACCAGACAGCCGCATAAAAGAGATGAAGAAAAGAAAAGATGAATGGTATAAAAATAATAAACTTGTGGAAAATGTGGGTGGTATATTTACAAAATCATATTGTTTTAGTGAGGAAAAGTAAACACGATCTTATTAAATTCTTAGGAATTATATGAAATATATATTATTTAGTTAAAAATATTAGCGGTTAGCGAATTATAAATATTTTGAAAGCTAAAAGAAAATTAAATTAGTCTGGCAACTTTAATAAATAAATGTCTTACTTTTTTTGGGGGGTTTAAGTCTGTGATAACCGGTTAATAGATGTGGTTATCTAATTTTATTTTTTGGTCCCTGTTATGATCCAGTGTATGACCATCTAATGCAGAGGTGTCCAAAATTCCTGACTTGCCAGGTTGGACTAGTTTAATTCCACAATCTTTATAACTCATTTAGTGAGCAGTAAAATTGTTAGCGCTCTCTCAAAATGGATGTCATCTTTAAGGCGGATTATCTTCAGAGTAAATCCGTCAAAAGGTGCAAAAAATTTTCGATTCACTATTACTGATCTGACATTGTCGAAAGTTCTCTTTTAGGGTCATTACGCTTTTTTGATTATCTCCGAGCTTCTCAGTTTCATTAATTTGTCATAAGTTAATGCCAAAGAAATCATTTGTTTCCTAACACCCTTTCAGTGATCAACAAATCAAATAACTGGTTTATCAAGGTCCCAGCAAGTTCAAGAAAAGTTTGTTATGATTTCTAGTTTAAGAGGTCTCGAGTTGCCTAAATAACCAATATTTTCAAACGCTACATTTGCAGGAAACCAAACATTTTGAGCAAAGTCCTGTTGGGTCCGATCAGATAAATTTATTTTTAAAACAAAAATCCAAACGGCAAATTGGTCAATATTCCAGCAAGTTCTTAAAGAATTCCTTTTTCAGTTAATTCATTTGAAAAGTTCAAAACTTGTCTTTAATGTTGACGTATTGGAAATACAAATATCTAATATTTTCTTACGTTCGCAAGAAACCTAATGGCAGTTTGATCAAGTTCTTGCCAAATTCGAAAAGTATATACCAAGACCTCGAGGTTTATTTATTATGATATCCTAGGACCATATTTGTTAGCGTCCTCTCTGTGCTAAAAAATCCAAATGCAAGCTGATTTTTCTCAAATTGCATACGCAACTTGGGTTCATGTAGCTTTAGCATTCTTTTAGTTTATGTCGATGTCCTGAAAATCCAGATATCCATTTTATTCTAAATTTTTTCATAATCTTGGAACGATGAAATATTTTTATTTATTTGTGATTATTATTTTGTCAAGAGCTCTGAAGTTGTCGTTTATATTTATGGTCTGAAACCACAAATTCATTCCGTTCTAAATTTCTCTCCATAAAAATCTCAATCACTAAGATGATGAAGTTCCTGATAAGACCTTAAAGTATTTTCCAGTTAATTCACCTCAAAATATCACCATTTGTCCTTATTTTTCATGTACACTTCTTTCTAGCACATTCGAAAAGGATCCTTTTGGATAATTAACCTATCTGGCAACCCCTCTTTAGACACTTTTTTGTTAACAGTATTTTATAACTGTCATTTACAAAACTTAAAGTTGCCAAATAGTGTTCAACAAATGTCAGTGTCACAAAACAATGATGCCAAAAGGAAATTAATTACAAATTCTTAAATTTCATAATAAAATGTAATAAATTTAATTAGATAAATTTTGAAAATTTTGTTTATTTAACCTTTAAACAATAATTAATTATAAAAACTAATTACTAGTTTATGACTTGAGTATTTTTTTTTTGCGTTGAATGGCCTGATTTAGTCTTTTAATTTTCTTTAATCATTTAAAAACATTTAAGAAGAAAATTCTTGAAAAATTGAGGTTATCAGTTAGAATTATAAATATACACGCATAATAAATTAATCTTTATATAAAAAATTTTTAAACTAAATAAATTAAAATGACAACTAAAAACTTAACTTATGATGTAATTTTTAAAAAGGAATATTAAAATAATGAAAATATTTAAAAGAATACTTTTTTTGAAAATAAAAAGAAATGAATGAAATGAATTTAATATTTTCAATAATAAAAATACATTTTGTAAAAAAAAATGTTAATAAAATTTATAAATAAAATTCTTTTTATATAAAAAACCCGGATGCTTAATTTTTTTTAATTCTTTTTTCAATATCAAGTGATCTTTTTTCAGTATGAACATCTTTGATTATTTTAAATAAATTTTGCATGAAATTTGTTTTTTTTTAATTATTTTTTTCATATAATAAAAATTGTTATTTTATTAAGAACAAGCGCCATTTCTTTTAAAAATGTGGCGGGAGTTTTGTCAAAGTCTTTTATACTTGAACTTGTGGAGGGGCAAAATAAATAAATAAATCTGTTTGTATTTAACAGGGGTGACAAAGAGGTTATCTGGTAGAAAAAAATTGCCTCATATGTTAGCCGACATTTTAAGACTTAATTTTTATGTATTTTTGCATAATTTTGAATTTGAAAAAGAATGAAAAAACAGGAAATCAATGTAGGGGTCTTAAAGGTCTTAAAATTATAAAAAATAAAAAGAGATATTTATGAGACAACATTTCCAAAGTCTTTAATTAACTTTTACTTATCAATGAATATTTTTATTGATTTCATTTAAATCATTTTCCTTTTCAAAAAAAATTTGACCCACATTTTTTTAAATGAGAACCTGTTCAAAATTATGCCGACCATAACATTTTTAAATTTATTTCTATAATTTACTTTCATTAAAATATATATACATAATTGCATTATTACCAAATTTCCTTGAACTTGACACTTGTAATAAATTCAATATTTTTTTCTGATTTCGTTTTTTTCCCAACAACACAAAAATGTCTAACCAATTTAAAAATAAATAAAAACTAAAAAAAATAAAAATGATATATCAAATAATGCAGTTTGTGACTGCCCCAAAGTAAAAAAAATATATTTTTGAAAACCACAATGTTTATTTTTTTGTGTCTCTTTTTTTTTGTACTCTTCTTTCCTTTATCACCATCATGTGGAGCTCAACAGGCCGTCAGTAATTTTGTTAATGCAGCAAATAATATCTGAAAAAAATATATACACATATTGCAATAATATTTTTGTAAGGGATACTTTTATTTTTGCAGCAAACAAAAAATGTCTACTTATTTTTGCAGCAAAAGAACAGTGTTGTTAATTTTCATAATATCTAAAATGTTTTAATACAAATTTCACTTATAAATTAAAAAAACTCAAAGTTTTCTTTAAAACAAAACAAAAAAACGCTTAAATTTAGTTAAAACAATAACCAAATTGACAACTCTGTTAAAGATGGTTTAGGGACATAACAGAGAAAAAAGTTAACTGTCTGTAAAGTTAACAATGTAAACAAACTAGTTGAGGTGAATATGAACAGTGTTGCCAATATTAATATTTTATTGCCAGATGAGTTAGATTTAAGCGCCTTAAGCACGTGCATTCAGAAAAATATGCAAATATAAGCAAATTTTTTTATATTTTTTTGGAACGGTAACTTGAACTTTAAATCAAATAACATATTTAGTTTTAACATTAAAAGCATGAAACAGAATAAAAAATTAGAAATATCAATTCATTCGGCTATAACGCATATTTAACACCCTACATAGTCAGTTTCAGAATACGCCAACTATATATTGGATACAAAAGTTCAAATTTTAGGTTTTTCAGATCGATTCGATAAAGTCTCAACAGGTTAAGGTATCATTTTTTAATACCTTAAACCCAATCAACTGCAGTTTTTCTATTATGTTCTTTCAACTTACCTAACGGTAAGCCTTTCCTTTAATTTATTTAGATTGAGGCGTTGGAAGTTACCTTTAATGTTGCAGGGATTCAAAAATAAAAAAATTAACGAAAATTCAACTAGAAAAGGATTAAGGCTTTAGTAGAACTGAACCAGACTTGGATAAGAATCTGTACTGGAACTGAATCATTACTCAAATGGAACTGAAGAATTGAACTTGAACTGAATTACGACTGAAGTAGAACTGGATTTGAATTGGATAAGAATCTGAATTAGAACTGAACTACAATTTGATAAAAATTTGAACTAGAATTGTACTTAAACTGAATTAAACTAGAACTGTGCTAGAAGTGAGCTAGAGGGGTTGAAAGTTATATTTAATGTTGCCGTCTAGGGATCCAGGATTAAAACTTAAGAGAAAATGGACTAGAAAACTGATGTAGAACTGAACTAGACCTAGATAAGAATCTTAACTAGAACAGAACCAGAACTGAATATAACTGAACTAGAATTGGATATGAACAGAAGAACACTAGGACTTAACTAGAACTGATCTATTACTAAAGAACAAGACTTGAAGTAGAACTGGACTAGAAATGAGCTGAAGCAGCACTGGTCTGACCTAAAGCTGGACTAAACGTGAGCTGAACTAGAACCAAACCTGTATTGGAACTGAACTGATCTAGAATTAAATTAAGGCTAAACTAAAACTAATGGAACTAGAAATCTATTAGAATTAGAACCGAACCAGAACTAAAATGTAAATAATGTTAATTCTGAATTCAAACTAAATATTAATAAAGATTTTGTCTCAAGATTTTTTTGTGACATTCAAATACTGAAAATTCAATAATTACAAATAATTTATGATGCAACATTTCCAACATTGAAAATCTGGTGAAGAAAAACAAAAAACGCTGCAAAATTTATTTATAAAAATATTATCTGGAAATAAACAAACAAATCTTAATAATTAAAAAAATTAACAGATTTTTACAATCCACAAAATTGCAACGTTTAAAATTCTCCATCTTTATGTTGGGGGGTCTATTAAAAACGAAAACAACAACAAAAAAAGAAAAAGCACGGCCCAATAAATGTGTGTCAGTGTTACAATTTTAAGTGCATTTACACATAATCCATATGACACACACACGCATACATAAACACACTTTTCCATTTGGATATAAATATTTCCCTGTCTCTTCTTTTATTTAAAAGATCTTTTGTCTCTTTTGTTTTTTTCCTTTTTCTAAGATCAAATTTATTTATGGAAGTTACATTTTGTTTATTTATTTATTTACTTTTTATGCATTCTAACAAAATAATAATAGAAAATTAAAAAAAAAAATAGAAAAAAATTAACTTTTTTTCTTTCGTTTTATTTGATGACATTTGATATCATTGTCTTTAATAGTTTAAGGTCAAAATATTTTGCCTTCATTAAAATAGAGAAAGAGAATGACAAATAAAGGCATAAGACAACAACAACAACAACAATAAAAGCATACGTAAATATGCAACTATGTATGTTGGGATGTTAGAGGAAAAAAAACGTATCAGATGCAATTTAATGTTTGTAAATTACAATTGAGCAAAACAAAAGACAAAAAAAACAAAAACAAAAAACAAATAGTAACAAATTTCTTTTTTTTTTTTTTTTGTAATTGTATGAGTGTATATAAAATATGATCTGTCCTAGGCATGATGTCACACACGCCCACTTTCATTATGGCTTTAGATTAAAAATAAAGCTTTTTTTGCATTATTCGTTTTAATAACAATTTCTATTTTATGCAAAAAAAAGGAACAACAAATAATAAGAACAGCTGTTGGTTTTGTTGTATTAAAATAATATACCCTATGATCTTAATATCGGATAAAATGAAAGTTAGAACTGAAATAATAGTAAAGAACTTGAATTAAACTCAAACTGAAATGAAACTGAAATAGAAACAAATTAGAACTGAACTGGAACAGAACTAGAAATGATCCTGAAATGAACTAGAACTGAACTGAAACAGAACTAGAAAAAAATTATAACAGCACTGGAATAGCACTGGAACAGAATCAGATCAGAATTAAAACTGAAACAGAACACTATTGATGAAATTTTGAATCTTTCTCGAAAACCCTTAATTTATGGTTTTATAGTGTTTTCTCTGACTTTGCTCGAACAGTTAGTCCATCACCTTTTAAAATCTGCGACACTTTTGGACACCTTTTATATGCTCTTCAATTCTCCTTTAACAAAAACTCTTCATCTCTTCACTGGTCTTAGCTACGGACATTTTGGAGAATTTGTTTCTCTTGCTACAAATACCATATTATTATTCTTGTGCTCAAGGGCTGGTTAACGTAGTCTTATGAGTAACAATTTCCTGATGAAAATTTCGTTATTGGTTGAGCACGTTGTAACTGATCATTGGCGGCTTCTTTTGCCATATCAATAACTTTTTGTCAAATTTTGATTGCTTTTGGGTCCTAAACTTTTGTCAACATTCTCTCGAGCATCAGCAACATAAAATCCACCTGGAACATACGTTTCATCATCCATTACAACAAGAATATTTTTTTTCTAGAAGTTTTCGATTCAATTTCCCTGCTTTATGTTTGATCTTTAAAATTTTTATATGTTTTTAAAACTTTTCGTACCAAATAGTTCGAGCACTGAGCTAACCATGCTGCTTTCCTATCGGATGTATTGGAAGCTCTTTTGGAAATGCTTTTTATATATAAAGTTTAAAAACATCATGTAGATCATCATTCCTTCTACCTAAATCGGCTTAACAATGTTTAAGTTCTTCTGGCGCTGTTAAATAACATTGGAAACAGTTTGAAGAAGACCTTTGAATGTTTAGCCAACATTTTATAGGACCAAGTTGGCTTTTGTTTAAAAAATATATAATAATTTTAGTATGCACTTTTTTCTGGTCAATTATTTTGATGAGAATAAAAAAAATCAAAAAAATACTTAAGTTGAACGTTTTAATGAAAAACGTAAGTTAAGAAATTTTTAATCTCACTCCTTACAATCTCACACTAACAACTTATAAAAAAAATTTAAAAGAGAAAAAACACTCTTTGGAATTTAAGTCCCAGTAATCTCAATTTCAATCACATTCCTTTCAATTAACCAAAATATTTACAAACGTTTATAGCATGCAAGAAAATGCATAAATTTTATAGCAAATATTTAGTAAATGTTGATGTTGTAAAACAATAGTAATTTTCTAATTTAGATTTAAAGTGATATGATATGTAGATATGTTGCATACACTGTGATGATGATCATCAAACATATACATATATACTAAAAGATCAGTTGCTGGAATAAACAGTACAACTAGTAGCATTGTTGGTATTGACATTAATTGTAAGAAAAAAACTATGTAAATAAAAAATTGTAAATTTTATTTACTTAAGAAAAACATATGATCATGATCATTTGTATATAAATATAAACTGTGATAATTCACAAATTTCTTACGTTATAACTTATTCTGAATCTGAATAATTTCTTTAATTTATGAAAATAATCACACCAACACGTGTAAGGGATAAATGTAACAAATCAGTTTATTAACCTTTCACAAAAAAAGTATCTAATAACTTTTGAAGGATTTTTTGTATTTCATATATTTGGGAATGTTTATTTATTATTATTATTTTTTTTTTTTAAATATTATTTTCAATAATATTTAATTACCATTAAAATAATTATGTTCACAATAAAAAATAAACTGTCATATCAGCAAAACCAAAATATGTTTTTATATTTGAGGATTTTTTTTATAAAAATTATGTTATAATAAATACAATTTTTTTTAAAATAATCATATTTTTATATATAAAATTATGTATTAAAGTGCACATGTTGCTAACATGTGTTATTTATATTTAAATAAATATTTATCAAAATCTTTCATATATTTATTATTTATTTTAATATTTCGTTTGTGTGTTTTGTAAGATTTTATTTTCTTAGTTTAATCTAAACATATTAAATTGTCATAAACTATATATTTTCATATTTAGGGAAATCACCAGATTTTAATTTAAAAAAAATTATACAAATTTTTTTAAGAAATTTAAATAGAAAGAAAAAGTTTAGAGAAAGAGAGAGAGAAATGAAATGACAGAGCTGGAACAAAACAAGAACAGGAATGGAATAAAATTAAAACAGAAGTAGAAAAGAACTAGAACAGAACTAAAACAAAACTAGAAGAGGAATGGAAGAAACATAGAGCAGAATTAAAACAGAACTGAAATGGAACTGAACAAGAACTGAAGAATATAACTAGAACGGAACTAGAACTAGAACTGAATTAGAATTAACTTAACCTTAACTAAGACTGAACTGGAACTGAATTAGAACTAAACTGGAAATGAACTAGAACATAATTAGAACGGAATTAATGAACTAAAACTGAACTAGAACTTAACTAAAATTGAACTAGAACAGAACTAGAATTGAACTTGAACTTAATTAGAACTGAACTAGAACTAAAATGGAACTAAAGTAGAACTGTCTAAAATTGATCAAGAACTGAACTAGAGATGAATTAGAACTAAACCAAAACTGAACTATAACTGATCTAGAACTAAACTAGAACTGATCAAGAACTGATCTAAAACTGAACTAAAACTGAATTCGAACTGAACTAGAACTGAACTTAACTAAATTCGAACTGAACTAGAACTAAACTAGAACTGGACTAGAACTGAACTAGAACTGAACTAAAACTGAATTCGAACTGAATTAGAACTGAACTTTAACTAAATTCGAACTGAACTAGAACTGAACTAGAACTTAAATAGAACTGAATTCGAACTGAACATGAACTGAACTACAACTGAACTGAACTTAAACTGAAATAGAACTGAACTGGAACTGGACTAGAACTGAACTGTTCTAAAACTAAAAGTGAATTGGAACTAAACTGCAACTGAACTAGAGCTGAACTAGAACTAAACTAGAACAGAACTAAAACTGAACAAGAATTAAATTTGAAACTTGAACTAGAACTGGAACTAAACTAGAATTAAACAAAGACTTAAATTTTTATAAAATTGATCAGTTTGCTTTAAATTTTTATAAAATTCCCTTAATTTGAATTAACTCATTTTGCTTAATTAATAAAATTATTAAGAAATTCTTAATTGGTTTTATAGGTGATTGAAATCATTAACCTTTTCCTTTGTAGTTTATCAATAATAATTGCAAATAATTCATTCATAATTTTTTTCAAAATTATTGCTTTTTGTTAATTATCATTTAAAAAAAAACAATTTCTGCTTAATATTAATATAAAAAAGGGATCGATAGAAATATCGATTAAATAAAAAATAATAATTTCATATTGATATTATAAAATGAAAGGGAAGGAAATTAAAAACCTACTGGCAGTTTGTTTAAGCAAAATATTTGGTTGCTGTCAAAATGACTTCTCTGGACAACTTAAATATATATTTAGTTATTTATATTTTAACATATAAAAAAAACTTATCATTTCGCCATTTAGTGTTTATCTAAAAGAATAAAATAGAAATTTTTTTAATTAAAATATTTAAATATTTAAAATCAAGAATTCAATTAACTATTTGAAAGTAATTTTTTATTAATAAATCACAATTTAAAATCAAAACAAATATTAATAATTGAATGAAAACTAGAAATCTTAAATCAATTAAGTTTTCACTCTCCAACAAAATATTAAATAATTGACCAATAAAATATTCCTTTTCTTAATAAATAAAATTGTTTTTTTTTTTTTTTTTAATTTAGCAAAATTTATTTAAAAAATAATGCAAAACAATGAAGTGTCAAAGAAATTCAACAAAAATAGTCGCATTTTTTTTTTAAATTAAAGACTGAATGGGTGTTGGATCTATTAATAATAAAATAGTAATGAAAATCGACCCAGCTCTTTTGTATCTTGAACTGAACTAAAAGTGAAAGTTCTGTTCTAGAACTAAAAGTGAACTGAAATAGATGAACTAATGAAAACTGAACTAAATTAGTCCCTAAGCTGAACTAGAACTGAACTAGAACCGAACTAGAACTGAACTTGAATTGAAATAGGACTGAACTAGAACTGAAAAAGAGTTGAACTAGAACTGAACTAGATATGAACTAAAATTGAACTAGAACAGAACAAGAACTAAACTAGAACTGAACCAGCACTGAACTGGAACTGAACAAGTACTGAACGAGATTTGAACTAGAACAGAACATGAATTGAACTAAAACTTAACCAAAACTGAACTTGAATTGAACTAGAACTCAAAATTGAACTGAACTACAACAGAACTATAACTAGAACTGTGCTGTAACTCAACTAGAACTAACTTAGAACTGAACTATAACTAACCTAGAACCGAACAAGAAATGAACTAAAATTTCATTAGAACTGAACTAAAACTAAACTAGAACTGAATAAGAACTAGAACTGAACTGTAACTAGAACTGAGCTGTAACTCAATTAGAACTTAGAACTGAACAAGAAATGAACTAAAATTTCACTAGAACTGAACAAGAAATGAACTAAAACTGAACTAGAACTGAACTAGAGGGTATTTTAATTCGTAATAATCAATTATATCAATCTTACTTAAATTTTAGTTAGTGATTTAATTAACTATGATTTATTTATTTATTTAAATCATTTAAAAAGTAAATTGTTTAAAAATAAATCTATTTAAGTTTTGACTTTATAGATTTTTATTTCATTTTTTGTGTTTTTTTTCAATTCAAAATCAATCACTTTCAATTAAACAGGACAGATAGACAATTTTTTTTGTTATTTAATTAAATTTAAAAACTATTTTTAATGTTTAAATAAAACAAATCAAATTGTTCGTTACTTTTTTTTTCATTTTTGAATTGATGAACACTTTGTATTGGAAATTTAATAAAAAAATCAATAAATAAATAGAACATAAATTAATTGCAAAGAATGCAATTTTTCTATTGCACTCAAAAAAAAAAAAAATAGTTTTGCAATAATAAATAAAAATTAAATTTTTGAAAAAAAATGTGATGTTATTTCTTAAGAAATTTTAAACATTAAACAGATGTTCAGAGTGAATATTTTAAAAAATAAAATAAAAAAATATGTAGAATTTTACAATGCGTTTTGATTTAAGTGTTAATATTAAGAAAAAATGCACATATTTTTATGGGTTCGATCATGTTGCGTTTTTTGAACAAACATTGCAAATGCGTTTAAACATTGAGCTATAAAAATGTTTATGTTCTACATTTTTATTCAAAATAATAAGAATTAAAAAAGAAATTAATTTGAATGGAATAGAAATAAATTCTTTAAATTGTAAATTTTAAGATTTCATCAAGAAATTCTTAGAATTTTTATTCTTTGAACTAAATTTTTCAACTTTATTCACCGCTACTTGTCTGAATCCATGAATAATATCAATTTGCAATAAGTCAGATTAAAAGAAATTTGTTAGAATTGATTATTTTTGTCCTCCGGTAATAATTATAAAAAGCTGATTAAATCGGTACAGTGAGAGAAACTTTATATTAAAACAATATTGCAAACAACCTCGATATTTTGAAAAACATTGTTAAAATCATTCTTACAGGAGGAATTTTATAGATGCAATGTCGTAGAGAATCTAATCCTTAATAGATAAATTGATGCTGGAAGGAACAATAATGAATAAAAGCCTATTGAGTTTAGTTTAACAAAAAATTAATAGTCAAAGAATTAAAAATATGCGTTAAACCGTTTAAAATGTTTTTGAATATAATCGGAAGTATCTTATCTTTAATTGAAAATAGGATTTTGGAAGAAAGAAATGAACCCTTTTGATATTGATTTTTTAATGAAAAGAACTCCAAATACATCTGGTAGAAAAATATGCCTGAAATTTCAATGGATCACGCAAGATCATCTCCTTCGTCCTACCCCATCAAAATCAAACAAATTATTATTCTTTTTTGCTTCATTGCTCCATAAAACATTCGCTTTATTGCCATAAAGTGTCTTGTGTAGAGGGAGTAAAAGCACACAAATGTTCCATTGTACCGCCTACAACAAATCCATGTTAAAATGATTCTTTGGAAGTTCAAAAAAATTGTCTGGTTAAAGTTATTTTTCAGTGGTCTACCTTCTGTTTTAATATCCTTCAGCAGTACAAAACTGACCTAGAACTGAACTAAAACTGAACTCGAACTGATCAAGAGCTATCAGGTGATTGTTTACCACAACTATACCTGCCTTCTATACACATTTTCACACATGGTTCTTCCTTACTTTACAATTTAAATTTTAGCCGTTTTGAGGTCTATTTGAGGCGCTTTTTAATTAATCTAAAAAATAAAACATTATTTTTATAGAACTTCAATAAAATATAAAGAAATTACTTACGGTTCTTCTTAAACAGATTTCATTTAAGATAGTAAGGTTCAGCGTTGCATTTTTTATGCCCAGTACTGTATGTCGAAATTTATGCACATGTTGCTCCTTAAAAAAATAATTTTTTTTATTAAAAATTATTTAAGATATGAAATATTATATACTTCGTTTAATGTAGAATAAAATAAAATATGAGATTAAAAAATTGAAATATATATTATTTGAAATCGGCACAAACTAATTATCTCTTTCTCTCTCTCTCTCTCTCTCTGCAAAACACGTTGGCAACAAAAACATGTTTAACATTTTCTACAGATATTTGAAAAAAATGGTCTTCTATATTTTTATATATATCAAAATACAAATATAAAACAATATATATATATACATATATACATATGTATATGTGTACAAAAACAAAAAACACATTCATATCTACTAAAATTTCTGCTTTAATTGCACTATTTCCGTTTGCAACCAGATATTCGACGAGTGCGATTTAAATACACGAGAGTAGAAAAGATCTATTCAAATATAAGTTTATATACTGGAAAAACATAAAGAAAGATAAAATAAATGTTGCTTTTTTATTTATTATTATTTTTTTTCGCTAAAGACATAGAATCGTATTAGAATGTTGTTTAAGTGATCATAAATATTATTTACATTTTGCTACTTCTTTTTTCAACAAAAGATTTATTCATGTAAATTTTATGCTTTTTAATTTAGTATGTATTTTAATTCTAATATGGCGTATATAAAAATTTATTTGGCGTTAATATAAATGTATAAAATGGCGCCAAAAGAAATGATCTAGTTATTAAATATTTCAAAATAAAAAAAATAGTTTCAAAAAATATTTGAAAAAATATATATAACGCATATGAGATCATTAAACGATCTACTATTTATTAACTCAAGGATCATTTTCTATTTTGTAGTACAATTCTAGTTCAGTTCTAGTTGAGTTAAAGTTCACTTCTGATAGTAGTAGTTCAGTTCTAGTTCAGTTTTAGTTCAGTTCTAGTTAAGTTCAGCTTAGGGACATTTCAATTCATTTCTAGTTCAGTTCAGTTCTAGTTCAGTTCCAGTTCAGTTCTAGTACAGTTCTAGTTCAGTTCTAGTTCAGTTCTAGTTCATTTCTAGTTCAGTTCTAGTTCATTTCCAGTTCAGTTCTAGTACAGTTCTAGTTCAGTTCTAGTTCAGTTCTAGTTCATTTCTAATTCAGTTCCAGTTCAGTTCCAGTTCAGTTACAGTTCAGTTCTAGTTCAGTTCTAGTTCAGTTCTAGTTCAGTTCTAGTTCAGTTCTAGTTCAGTTCTAGTTCAGTTCCACTTCAGTTCTAGTTCTGTTTCAGTTCTAGTCCAGTTATTGTTTAGTTCTAGTTCAATTCTAGGTCAGCTTAGGGACTGATTCAGTTAAGTTTTAGTTCAGCTTACGAACTGATTCAGTTCAGTTGTAGTTCAGTTCTTGTACAGTTGTAGTTCAGTTCCAGTACAGTTCTACTTCAGTTTTAGTTCAGTTCTAGTTCCTTTTCCAATTCTAGTTCAGTTCTATTTCTCTTCCAGTTCTAGTTCTCTTCCAGATAAAGTTCTGTTCCAGGAGCATTCCTTTCTTATTTTCTTAGTCCCTCCAATATTTCATGACCCTCTTTTTCTTCCCGATTGCAGTCAACATTTCCACACTTCTACTTACGATCTATTTTTCCTCATTATCATTTTTACCATTAAATGATCATTTGATTAAGATCATTTTCAGTATGATTTTAATTTCCTTAATCTTGATCTTCTCAATTCAAGTTTATAATCTTTAGTAAAAATGTGCTGATATCTACAGACAACATCGAAACGTAATTTGATCATTGTCTGATCTTCATATTTTAACTTGAGACTGATCACTTAGTTCTCAAAAAAGAGGTCCTGATCACTAGACCTCAAAATATATTCAGCGAAAGAGTTCCGTTAATTATAAATTCTGAAATATCTTTAAGCTTTAATCCAATTAAAAATTCTCAAAGATCTCAATTCTCAACTTCTTGATGAATTTAGAATTTAACTCAGGGAATATTTATCTTCTTTTTTCAATATCTGTAACAACAACACATTGATGACGTCATCCAGTCATATACATTTTATCAAATAGAACTATAATTGTATTCTTCCTTAGTAACATTCACAACATCTCATCTCATCTCATCATCATCACCACTTTACTCTTCTTTAGAACACGACAATCTGTCCTCCCAAAAAAATAATAATAAAATAAATAATTATTTTGTATACAAAACAATCCTCTCAAGACAAGATCGACCAAAAAAGAAACTCTTTGAAAGTCAAACTGTAAACTTCACAATTGTTTTTGCTACAAAAGTGAACGAACAACAAATATAAACAACTGGCCGGACAGCGGTAAAGGGTCTGGCCCCACATTTTATTGATTTTAATTGAAATGCTGCCTAACAATTTATCAAAAAATAGATCTTTCTTTTTTTATATAGAAATAAGAAGAAGAAAAATCATCATAAATTGTAGTTGTGAAGTGTTGGATCTGAAAAATAACTGTAAATAAAAATTAATGAATTTTTGTTTTTATAATTTTTTATCTGTTTTAGCAACCTGATCAAAAGTGTAATGGTGTTGTATGTGATTGTAAGGGATTGAAGGGTCGTCCAGGTGATATTGGTTTACCTGGTTTCCAAGGTTATGAAGGTCCAGCTGGTGAATTTGGTCCTATGGGTCCACCAGGTCGTCCTGGCGAATGGGGTGATCCTGGTGAGTATGGTGGTCCAGGTGAAAAGGGTCATCGTGTAAGTATTTTCAAAAATTATTCTGTTAATTTTTTGTTAAAAAACAAAGTTCTATTTTTTCTCAATCATCTCAATTTAGGGTGATCCCGGTTTAGCTGGTTTACCTGGAGCTCCTGGTCCACGTGTAAGTAATTATTTTCTTTTATTTATATATAAATTTGTAATTTATCATAATGTTCATTTTTAAGGGTCGTCCCGGTGAAGATGGTCCCCAAGGTCCTCGTGGTATTGATGGCTGTGATGGTAAGACCGGTCAACAAGGTGTTCCCGGTTTGCCAGGTCGTCATGGTGGTCGTGGTGAGATTGGTAAACCTGGTCCTGCAGGTCCACCTGGTGATGCTGGTGAAGGTGGTATAAATTCTAAAGGTACTAAGGGTAGTCGTGGTGATCGTGGTCCCGATGGTACTGATGGTCAACAAGGTTATCCTGGTATGAAAGGTTATAAGGGTGATACTGGTTTCCCTGGTTTGGAAGGTGCTAAGGGTGAAAGTGGTCCTAAGGGTTACAAGGGCGAAATGGCTGAACCGGCTGATTTACAATTACAAGAACAAGGTCAGCAGGGCGAAAAAGGTGAACCCGGTGATGCTGAAGAGGGTGAATGGAATCCAATTAGAGTTGAAAAGGGCGAAAGAGGTGATAGAGGTTTTGTTGGTGCACATGGTGTAAGAGGTCCTCCTGGTGAAGCTGGTGAAATTGGTCGTCCTGGTTTGCCTGGTGTTCGTGGTGATACTGGTGAGCCTGGTGAACGTGGTAAACCCGGTAAACCTGGTGAACCCGGTTTTCCTGGTCCTAAGGGTGTTAAAGGTGCCCCCGGTTACAATGGACGCGATGGTGAAGATGGTCTTCCCGGCGAACGTGGTGATGATGGTTACAATGGTATTCCTGGTGTACAAGGTCCCCCTGGTCCTCCCGGTATCTACGATCCCAACTTAGATATATCATTCCCCGGTCCTATTGGTCCACAAGGTGATATTGGTGAACCTGGTTTTCCGGGTTTAGCTGGTATCCCTGGTCGTCAAGGTCGTCAGGGTCCCCGTGGTCCCACTGGTCCTCCTGGTGATCCAGGTTTGGATGGTCTTCCTGGTCGTCGCGGTGCCAGTATCAAGGGTGACGATGGTGATTTCGGTTTAATGGGTCCACCTGGTCCAATGGGTCCTCATGGTCAACCTGGTCCAGTTGGTCGTGTTGGTGAACCTGGTAATCCCGGTAGAAATGTTGTTGGTCCCAAAGGTTATGCTGGTCAACCTGGTCTTCCTGGTCTCGATGGTTATCGCGGAGACCGTGGTGATATGGGTTTACCTGGTGAGAAAGGTTTACCTGGTTTAGGTGTTGATAAAGTTGGTCCTCCCGGTCCTGATGGTATGCCTGGTCCCCGTGGTCCTCCTGGTATTGACGGTTTACCAGGTTATCGCGGTTTGACTGGTGACAAAGGTATTCGTGGTGACGATTGTGGTATATGCCCCGCCGGTCCTAAAGGTATCCCCGGTATACGTGGTGATGCTGGTTACCCCGGTGCTCATGGCGCTAGAGGTCCTCAAGGTGTCACTGGCGAGCGTGGTATGAAAGGTTTGCCCGGTCGCCCCGGTCTTATTGGTTTCAAAGGTATTCGTGGTACCGACGGTATTCCTGGTGAAGCTGGTCAACCTGGTTTGCCCGGTCCTCCAGGTAAAGTTATAAAGACCGGTAACAGACGGGAAGCAGAAACTGGTGATGTTGGTGACATTGGTGAACGTGGAATGCAAGGTGAAACAGGTGATCGTGGTGCAAAGGGATACGATGGTCTACGAGGTCAAAAAGGTGAGAGAGGTTTACGCGGTGATTATGGTGATGCTGGTTATGCTGGTAGAGATGGTGCTCCTGGTAGACATGGTAAAGACGGTAAACCAGGTCGCAATGCCACTACTCCTAAAATATATCTTGTTGGTGAGCCCGGTTACGATGGACGCAAGTAAGCATATGCAAAATAAAAACAGCTTCAATATTTTCATATTTGCTAACTTTTACAGAGGTGAAATGGGTGAACCCGGTGATGTTGGTCCTAAGGGTGAAAAAGGTACACCCAAACCTGGTGAGATCTATGACAATAAAGGTCAACGCGGTGACAAAGGTTATCCCGGTGAACCTGGTCCTGCGGGCCCCAAAGGTGAAGAAGGCGCTAAAGGAGTTCCCGGTCTCCGTGGTGATATTGGTTATCCTGGCGAAACTATTCCTGGACCTGTTGGTTATAAGGGTTGGCCTGGTATTATTGGTGACATTGGTCTTCATGGCTCTCCTGGTATGCCTGGACGTAGTGGAGCTCCTGGTATCGATGGCATCACCGGTGCTAAAGGTCAGCGCGGTGATCCTGGTCCAAATATTTTGGCTGGTGAAATTGGTCCCGACGGTGTTCCCGGTCCAGCTGGTGTTTCTGGTGATATGGGCTTCAGTGGACTTCCTGGTCCATCAGGCAAACCTGGCGTCAAAGGTGTAAAAGGCGTTAAGGGTGACAATGGTCCATTAGGTCTTCAAGGTCTACCTGGTAACAAAGGTATACGCGGTGACACCCGAATCGGTTATCCTGGTATGGCTGGTGCGCCCGGTCGTAACGGTCGTGTAGCTCCACATGGTCGCAAGGGTCAAAAAGGTGAAACCGGTGTACCCGGCCCCGATGGTGTTCAAGGTACCAAGGGTAACATCGGTTATATGGGTCGTCGAGGTCCTGTTGGCGACAAAGGTCTCTCTGGTGTTCCCGGTCTTATGGGTATGCAAGGTTTTGTTGGTATTCCCGGTGAGCAAGGTGATCGTGGTGAACTTGGTGAAGATGGTCGTCATGGTGACATGGGTCCAAGAGGTGATATTGGTAAAATGGGTCCTAAAGGTGAGTTCATATTAAGTCATAAAAAATACATTTAAGCAAAAACTAAAATCATCCAAATAAAATTTATAGGTCAAAGCGGTGACATCGGTGGATTTGGCAGACCTGGTTTTGATGGTATTCCTGGACGGAAAGGTCAAATGGGTGACAAAGGTTTTATGGGTCCTCAGGGTCCAAAAGGTTTCGCATCCCGCAGCGGCATTAAGGGTGAACTTGGTGAAATGGGTTATAGAGGACCTCGCGGTTTTGATGGTTTACCTGGTGAAAAGGGTATGCAGGGTCTTCCTGGTGACGACGCTTATGGCGTTGATGGTTTACCTGGCAGAAAGGGAGAAACTGGTGCACCTGGTATTCCCGGTCTTGATGGTTTACCAGGTCTTAAAGGTATGCGCGGTGACTATGGCTTAATGGGAGCTACGGGCGAGACTGGCGATCGTGGTGACGAGGGTGTACCTGGATACCCTGGCAGACCCGGTATCCCTGGTCCTAAGGGTGCTGTTGGTGCAATTGGCCCCATGGGTGAAACTGGTGAGGTCGGCGAAAGAGGAGAAATTGGTTTTGCTGGCTACGATGGAGCACCTGGTGACCGTGGTGACCAAGGTTTACCTGGTCCATTTGGTCCCCAAGGTGAGCAGGGTGACGAAGGTATGCCTGGTCGTCCTGGTGTTTTGTTGGTGGCCTATGCCGATAGAGGTGAAAAGGGTGAAACTGGATTAAGAGGTGAAATCGGTCCAATGGGTGAACAAGGTATTGTTGGTCAAACTGGTTTCCCTGGTCGCAAGGGTGATCGTGGTGATATTGGTTTGGCCGGTATTCCTGGTGTCGATGGTTATGCTGGTCTTAAGGGAGAACGTGGTGACAAGGGTTATCCTGGTCTTGATGGTATTACACCAGATTTTGCAGAACCTGGTGACCAAGGTGACACTGGTTATGATGGTCTTCCCGGTCGTCCAGGTCGTGTCGGACCTAAGGGTGCTCCTGGTGATATGGGCGAATATGGTTTGGATGGAGAAGTTGGTGAAATGGGCATAAGTGTTATGGGTATCAAGGGTGTTACTGGTGATGTTGGTTATCCTGGTCCTATGGGTCGCAATGGTTTACACGGTATGGCCGGCTTGAAGGGTATGAGAGGTGAAATCGGTCCTCGTGGTATGCCTGGTGATGCTGGTTTAGTAATTCCCGGTTTACGTGGTGACAAAGGTGACACTGGTCCTCAAGGTCCACCTGGTTTTGATGGACGCAAAGGTGAACCTGGTATGCCTGGAAAGCCTGGTCGCACTGGACCTGTTGGTCCTCGTGGTCCACGCGGTCCCATGGGTGATGCCGGTTGGAACGGTGGTGATGGTCTCGATGGTCTTAAAGGTCCTCCTGGTGAACCTGGCGTTACATTCCCCTTCGATATGGCACGCAAAGGTGATCGTGGTGAGCATGGTTTCGATGGTTATAAGGGTGCCATCGGTGATATGGGTCCTCAAGGTGATATGGGCTTCCAAGGATTACGCGGTCTAAAGGGTTACCAAGGTGAACAAGGTTTAATTGGTTTGACTGGTGCTGATGGTCCTAAAGGTGAACGTGGTATGGTTGGTGCTCCTGGTTTATCTGGTCTTCCTGGTATTGCTGGTGCCAAGGGTTATGTCGGTGAACCAGCACCACCACCACCACGTGCCAAGAGCCGTGGTTTCGTTTTCGCCCGCCATTCCCAATCCGTCATGATACCCGAATGTCCAGCCAATACAAACAAACTCTGGGAAGGTTACTCCTTGGCCGGAAGCGTAGGCCATAGCCGTGCTGTTGGTCAAGATTTGGGTAGAGCCGGTTCCTGTTTGATGCGCTTCAACATGATGCCCTACATGACATGTGATATCAATAACGTATGCAATTATGGTCAAACCAACGATGACAGTTTATGGCTTGCAACTGCCGAACCCATGAACTTCGCTATGACACCCATTCAACCCAATGCAATTCAGAAATATATCTCACGGTAAATTTAAAGAATATTCCTTCTTAATTTCGACAGACTAATCTCTATTGATTTTGTATTATTAGTTGTGTTGTATGTGATACCAGTACTCGCATTATTGCTTTGCACAGTCAAAGTATGAGTATACCTGAATGTCCTGGAGGTTGGGAAGAAATGTGGACTGGTTACAGTTACTACATGGTAAGAATGTTGGAAAACTTTTTTAGCACCAAAAAAAAAAATAATAAAATAAAAAATTTATTTTCTTTGTAGAGTACAACTGACAATACTGGTGGTTTTGGTCAAAATCTTGTTTCTCCTGGTTCATGTTTGGAAGAATTCCGTGCTCAACCTGTTATCGAATGCCATGGTCGTGGTCAATGTAACTTCTATGATCCTATGTACGCATTCTGGTTAGCAGTAATTGATGAACAGGAAATGTGGTCCATGCCAAGACAACAAACACTTAAAAAGGATCAAACAAGCAAAATCAGCAGGTAAATTATAACTTTTCAGACATCAAAATAATGGAACTGATATTAAAAGCTCCAAAATTTAAACCCATTTCAGATGTACTGTTTGTCGTCGTCGTAATGATTCGTTTGTCACTCGTCAAGGTACCTTAGACTTGCCAGTACGTGAATTTAGACGTGGTCGCGAGCGTGTCATACCCGCTCCCCAACCTGTACCCCAACAACCACCACAACTACAACGTCGTACAAACAACTACAACCATAGACGACCTGCCCCCGGCAGTTACGGTTACAGTCGCGTTAATCGCCGGTATCCCAGATCAGATACCACAGCTCCCTAGATTTTAGACAATATTCCACAATACAAACAATTTTCTTATTTTGCTCTACAATTTTAATCTAAGTAGCCGTAAATTACTCAAAACCCAAAAACTAACTAAAATAATCTTTTGTTTTTATTATTTTTTTTTAATTTTTTTTTAATTTGTTCGTCTCTCCCTTGTAATTTTAATTTTAAGTTGTAACGAAACAAATCTGCCATTATTCTTTGATTGTGCCATCAATTATAATTATTATTATTATTATTTTCTAATTTTATTTTTTAAAACCATAAAAATAATAATATTAATAAAAAATAAAATAAAATAAAATAAAATAAAATAAAATCAACAACAATAAATCAATAATAAAGAAAAGAAATAAGAAATAAACTTTTATATAAAATTTATAAATCAAAAATTATTATAAAATAATTTCCATAATCAAAATTTAATTCTCTTAATTAATTTGGAATTAATTTCTCTCTTTTTTCTTTATTCTTTTGGCTCCCCCTAATACACTGCCCCAAAATTTGTTGTACATAATAATGCAAAAACAAAAACAAAATATAATAATAATTAAATACTAAAAATAATAATAATTATAGAATTTATCAAGAAAAAAATAAATAATGATCAACATCAATGAAGTTTAACTTAGTTTAAGTTATAAAACAAAAAACAAAAACAAAACAAAACATAACAAAAAAAAAAAAAAGATGAAAATGAACTAAATTTTATAATACGTTTTTTTATCAAAATAAATGATGATTATAAATAAATAAATAAAAAAATATAATTAATAAATGAGATTAAAATAATTTTATAAAATTATTCTATGGAAATTTTATAAAAATTTTATAAATTTAAAAATAATTGATTTTGAAACAATCGAACAACTCAAAACTCAGTTTAAGTTCAGTTTCAGATCAGTTCTAGTTAAGTTCTTGTTGGGTTCTTGTTTAGTTCGAGTTCAGTTTAAGTTCAGTTCTATTTCAGTTCTAGTTCAGTTTAAGTTCCGTTCAAGTTCAGTTTAAGTTCAGTTCTATTCAGTTTATTCAGTTCTACTTCATTCTAGTTCAGTTCTATTTCAGTTTAAGTTCAGTTCTATTTCAGTTCTATTAGAGTTCTAGTTCAATTCTAGTTCAGTTTTAGTTAAATTCTACTTCATTTCTAATTCATTTCTAGTTAATTTCTAGTTCAATTCTGATTCAGTTCCAGCTATAGTCTAGTTCTAGTTCAGTTCTAAGGATTGAGATCGAAAAATCTTATGATTGAACTTATTATTACAATTAATTTTTTTTCACGAGTGACGAAATTGCTTCTAACCTTTTTCGGAAACCTTTTAATTAACGTCTTTGTAGCGATTTCTGCCACTTTACTCGAGCAGGAAGTCCATCTCCTTTTAAAATCTACCACACTTTTAGACACTTTTTGTTTTTGCTCCTCAATTCTCTTTTAACAAGATCCCAATATCACTCCATTGACCTTAGCTCAAGGCATTTTGGAAGATTTGCCTCTCTTGGTATAAATACCACAGAATTGTCCTTGTACCACTTAAGGGCTGTTTACCAAAGTGAAAAAAAGCCAAGTTAAGCCAAAAATAAGTGGACATATTATGAAGTCTTATGAATGGAGACAAACTTTTATCGTAAAAAATCCTTGATAAAAATTTCGGTTTTTATAGGGTTTGGACTATTTGGTTTTTTTCTAACCAAATAGTCCAAACACTGAGCTAATGGGTGCTTTCCTACCGCATGTGTTGGGCAGCTATTTTTTGAATTATCAGAAAATACTTAAATTAAAAGTTTTAAAGAAAAATGTGTGTGAGGAATTTTTCGATTTCAGTTCTTAGTTGAGCTCTAGTTCAGTACACGTACAATTCTAGTTCCATTCGAATTGCAACTAGTTTAGTTCTATTTCAATTAGTTTTCAAAAAAGTTCAAAATATCGAACAATTTTTTTTGTTATCGGAAAAATCACGTCAATTCGCAATTTAAAAGCTTTTTAGTGATATTTCATTATATATGTTTACACCCCTGTTCCTAATTCTTTTTTTCACTCTGTTGTTTCTTTCTCTCTGAGTTATTAAATTTGATTCTCTCTGTTAAGGGATGGTATCCCCTCAGAAAAGCTTTCAATTCTCTAAAAAGGGGAGTAGAATAAGTAAACATGAAATAAAAGCCGGTTGCAATTCCACTAAAATAAAACATGATGGAACGAAAAGTGAAAATAATAGAAAAAAGAATATGAGAATGAAAGAATAATAAATAGAACTAGAGGAAAATTAAACAAATGGGGGTGAAAATATGCGATAACGATTACACATCATACATACATATATAATGTTGTAGTTGTTGTTATTGTTGTACGATATCAGTGTAGTAGATACGACAACAAAAATAAGGGTAGATTGATATGGGTTGGAAAAAACAACAACAACAACAACGACAACTAAGGTGTTTCTTTTTTGCCCTTCGTCTCAACAGAAGTCAAATTGGAATAGAGAAAAACAGACGTGAATTTTTCAAAGCGTTTGATAACACGGAATAATTTTTAATAGTTTTTGTGTTTCTTTTTACAAAATAACATTCTTTTTTCAAAAAAGTGATTTTAATTAAATTTTTAATTTATAATTAAATTGAAAAATAAATTAAATTCGATATTAATAAAAAAATCTTATTAGAAAATTTATATAAATTAAAACACTTGTTTAACCTCAAAAAAAAATAATAATAATCGAAGAAAGAGAAACACACAAAAAAGGAATTAAAAGAAAACAACGGAACAACCCCTTTAAAAGAATTAAATATTAACAAACAAGTGAACCACAACACAAAAAGAAAAAAAAACACCCTCCCAGAACGTTTAACCTCAACATTAAAATAAGTATTTGCTCACAAAATCATTGGCCTCCACTTTCAAGTCATCAGCTTCCTCGTCCTCGCAACAACTTCACTTAACAACGTTTTTGATTTTATTTGAATACAAAACAAAAAAATTCGGAGAATTATATCTGAATGATTATCGTGCTGTTATTATTTTTCAAATCAATTTGTCTTTATTGTCAACGTTTAGTTTTACACATACACGACCGATGGATAAATCCCAAAAATGTACGTCTCCTAAAGGAAGCTGCTGAGGCCAAAGGTTCTAAATTTCAAATTGAAGAGTATCGTCAAATTAAAAAAACCAAAAAAAGACGTTACGCCACCAATTCTGCAGCATCAGCCCACCACCACAGCTCGTACTCATCGCCACTGTCAAGCACTTTGGCTGACAGTGAGAATTGTCGTTTTTGTGCGAATACACCACAAGGTTATTGTCGTCATCATTTTCATTTGCAAGAGTTGCAGGTACAAAAACAACAGCGTCAACAAAAATTTTGGTGTCCCTTGTCGGGTGTTGTTTTGGGCTCTTCCAATAGTTCGACTGAATATCGTCAATTGCGTAAAATAAAACGTGAACTAAAACGTAACATTCAACAACAGCAACAACTGAAATCTACCAAAGCTGCCACAATTTTATATGAGGATTCTTCACCATATCCATCACAACCACTGGTAACAGCTTCACCACCTTCAAGCAATTATCCATCAAATAGTGTAACATCTTCAACACTCGCAAATGATTCAGGTTATCAAACAATTTCTTTGAGTACAGCAGCATCATCTGGTTTGGATATTGAAGCTAACAGCGATATAATACAACAGCAATCAGATTTAGCTTCAAGCTCCCACGAATATGTAGATATAGAATTACCTTCGCCCTCTGTAGCATCTCTGGTGGAAACAACTTATAGTTTTGAAACGTGTTGTGAAACACCACGTCGCTCACCTTCCCCGCCAATTTCAAAGACTGCTTCATTAAATAGTTTTGCTTCATGTGAATATTCGGCACTCTCGACATCGCATTTGTAAAGGAAGGAGTTAATTCATAGTTGGGTAAGTTCGAACGATACTTTTTTTTTCATCCAGCAGACAAAAGTTATGAAAAAACAATGTACTTTTCTATTCTTTATTCTTTTCGACTGATTTACCAGTGTGAGAAAGCCGTTTCCTTCTTATAATTCTGTTCCGATTTAAGTCCATGACAATGTTTGGATAACTTTTAAAGATGTGACAAATCTAGCGATATTTGTGCTTTGGGAAATGTTAACTTATTCTTTAATAGAGTTTATAGAATATTATTCTTGAACTTCTGAAAGCAACGTTGTAAGAGTCTTAGAGAATGGATTGAGCGAAGCGAGATTAACCACAGGTATGGTTACGAAGTCCGAATTTTTTCGCTCTTACTGGGATTCTATATTCACTTTAAAAATTCCGATTTTCCTTTCCGCAACTAAAAAATATTAATTTTCAAATGATCTATGACATTTAAACGTATGACATGGTTTGCTGCAGGTGTCAAGTACAGCACTCATAGATTTTGCGTTATAAAAGTGACAACATTTGGAGAGTTATCCTCGACTTTTGACTTTCAAGTTGTGGCTTTGAAATATCTATTTCGACGATAGAAACAGTGTTCAGTGTTCGTTTAAACGATTCGTCAACAGAATTTCGAGATTACAAGTTTCACCACCTTTAATATTCATAAAATTCAAGTTTTCGTTCGAACATAAAACGAGTATAAGTTCGAAATGGATCTAAAATCCAGGAACAATCAATATTTTTAGAGGTTTTTGCGTTAATGGTCAAGGCAATCGTTTCCTATATTTAGATTTTCACATTAACATGGAGTTTTGGTTTTCACCGCCAAAGTAGACTTTGGGATTTCGATTAAAAATCGATGAAGATTGAAAATCGATTCTTGGCTTTTTAAAAGTTCTTTCTTTGAGTTCTTTTTTACTTCAAGTTCAGTTCTAGTTTAGTTTAAGTTCGGATCTTCTTCTGTTCTAGTTCAAGTTGAATTCTAGTTTAGTTCTCAAGTTGCCATCTTGTTATTATCAGAAAGCCCATCTTCAATCTTCAACTGCATTAGCATTCGGGCAAAGTTTTTGGTTTAAATTAACCTTCAGAATGACTTCAAAAATCTCCAATATTGTCTACTCTAATGCAACGAGATTGGAGCTCCAATTATCGCCATTATTCAAAATGTAGTAATTTTACGACAAAGCCAACAAGTAAAGTGGATGTGTATTTCTTCATCTCCCCTCCATAAATAAAAACCTAACCAACCAGACTTTGGATGAACATGGAGAACATCAACGAAGAAGGGCAAGATAATATTCATTTAATGCCTCCACTACATCACACTAATCGGACGTTGTTCTAGGCAAAGTTGATATGAAATTGCAATTAAAATGCAAACATTATGAATGAAGCGAGCTTTGTTCAGGTCGTTTGAATATCGGGAAAATCGTCAACCACAGGGATCTCTAAAGATACCAACTTAAATTGGATTTGAAATCATCTTAAAAACAAATATAAAATAAATTTGTTTTCTAAATCTTTTTCAAGTTCTTTTTATCTGCACTTTTAAAAAATTCCTTTTCCGCTTCTTCCTTGCAGGTGCTCAAAGGCAACAAAATAAAAAGGACGGACAGACAAACTTGGAAACAATTATTGTTAAAATTGCTGCACTTAGCAATCAATAAAAAGCAAACAACACTTGAAAATCTATTTGAAAAAAGGAGGACACTTGAGAAACTACTCCAAACTATACAACAACTAAACAGACAATAGAAGAAGGAACAAAATTTAAATGAGAACATAAGAAAAACAAGAAGAAGAATTAGAAGAAAACTTAACGAGCTTAAATTTGTTGCAATCGACACACACACACACAGACACCAAGAACTATTAGAAGAAAAATGACATCAAGTGGTAGCAGCAGTAGTACAACCTCGCCCAATACATCACCACGTCAGAGAAAACGTTCAACACGTAGCAGCAACAATACATCTATAACAACTGCAACAAAACGTTTGAGCACTAAAAAAGTTATTATTCCTTTAGAAAATGGTTGTGAAGATAATTGGACCTGGAGTAGACGTCACCGATCGAAAGAGGTCGTGTTGAGTGGTACAAATGATCGTACTGTTCATTTTCATCCCAATTGGAGTAAAGGTACAGCTGGTGTACAGGGTAAAAGACCATTAAATAATGGTCGTTTCTATTGGGAGCTACATGTATCACAGAGAATTTTTGGCACCAGTATAATGTTTGGTATTGGTACACGTAAAGCCCGTCTGCATGCGAATTCTTTTCGTAATATTTTGGGAGAAAATGAACATGGTTGGGGACTATCACACAAAGGCGTATTATGGCATAAAGGTGTAGCTCTCCTATACACCGATCGTTTTAAAGAGAATCAAGCCACAGTAGTGGGTATTTTATTTGATGGCATCGAGGGTACTTTAACTTACTATAAAGATGGTAAATGTTTAGGCGTTGCCTTCAGAGGTTTAGATAAGGTGAGTTATATTATCCAATCGTAACAATACAAATCGTAAATTCTATTATAAAATTTCATTACTTTTAGATCAAAGAACCTTTATATCCAATTGTTTGCTCAACGGCTGCTAAAACTGAAATGACTTTAAGTTGTACACGCAGTGATATTGGCCATTTACAAGATCGTTGTCGTGCTGAGGTAATGAAACATATTAAATCACGTCAAGATCTTTTAAAACTTAAATTACCTTCAATTATAATTAATTATTTAAGTGAAGCATTTAATGATAATGTTCCATTACGTCAAGTTGATAACTACGATATGCTTTATGAATTTTAGACTCTTTACACAAAGGAGTTTAAGAAAAATCTAGTCCAAGAAATTTACAAAAATTAACTGCGAATAATTCTAGTGAATTGAAATGAAAAAGAAAATGAAATTTTTGTGTTAAAAATTAGTAAAAAAAAGGCAAAACTCAAAAAAAAAAACTATAATAAAATATATTTCATATTTATCGAATATCGAAACCCGTGAAGCTTACAGTGCCATTTTAAAAGCTCCTCCATAAAATATATAAAATACATATTTTCATACTGCAAGCAATTTTTGCTTCATTAATTTTTTAACGCATTAATCAGCAACTAAATAAATTCAGGCGAAATATCAAAATTCATAAAAGAAATTAGAGAACGAAAGTTTAAGAAGGTTTAAACTTAGTTTAACTATTAGAAAATAAAATAGATAATTCAGATTTCTATATTTTCTATAAATTCAAAATGTTTATAAAAGTTTGAAATTTAAATAAAAACTTTTTTTCAGTTATAATTTTAGTGAAAATTCTAAATTTTACTTAAATTTCGAAATTTTAGTAAAAATTCGAAATTTTAGTGAAATTTCGAAGTTTTAGTGAAAAATCAAAATTTTAGTAAAAAATCTAAATTTAAGTGAAATTTCGAAATTTTAGTGAAATGTCGAAATTTTTGTAAAAATTCGAAATTTTAGTAAAAAAAACGAAATTTAAGTGAAATTTCGAAATTTTAATGAAAATTCAAAGTATTAGTGAAATTTCGAAATTTTAGTGAAAATTCGAAGTTTTAGTAAAACTTCGAAACTTTAGTAAAACTTCGAAATTTTAGTAAAAAATCGAAATTTTAGTAAAATTTTAAATTTTAATGAAAATTCGAGGTTTCAGTGAAAATTTGAAATTTTTAATAAAAATTTGAAATTAAAATGAAAATTCATTTTTTTTTAAATATGAAATTTTAGTAAAAATTCGAAGTTTCTGTGGAAATTAAAAATTTTAGTAAACAATCGAAATTTAAGTGAATACTCGAAATTTTAGTGAAATTTCGAAATTTTAATAGAAAATCGAAATTTTAGTGAATATTCGAAATTTTAGTAAAAAATCTAAATTTAAGTGAAAATTCGAAATTTTAGTGAAATTTCGAATCGATATTTAAGTGAATATTCGAAATTTTAGTGAAATTTCGAAATTTGAAATTCGAATTTATTGAAAATTCGACATTTTAATGAAAATTCGAAATTTTAATGAAAATTCGAAATTTTTGTGAATACTAGAAAAAAATCGAAATTTTAGAGAATTTTTATTAAAAATCTAAAATTTTAATAAAATTTCAAAGTTTTAGTGAAAATTCGATATTTTGGTAAAAATTCAAAAATTTAGTAAAAATCTGAAATATTAATGAAATTTCGAAGTTTCAGTGAAAATTTAAAATTTTCAGTAAAAATTTTATTGAAAATATGAAATTTTCGTTAAAAATTTGAAATTTTAATGAAAATTCGAAGTTTTAGTAAAAATTCGAAAATTTAGTAAAAAATCGAATTTCTAGTAAAAATTTGAAATTTTAATGAAAATTCTAAGTTTCAGTGAAAATTTGAAATTTTTACTAAAAGCTCGAAATTAAAATGAAAATTCAAAATTTTATTGAAAATACGAAATTTTCGTTAAAAATTTTAAATTTTAGTAAAAATTTTTGAATTTTAATGAAAATTCGAAATTTGAGTAAAAATTCGAAACATCACTTAAATATCTATATTTTAGTGAAAACTCCAAATAATAAATTCGAAATTCTAGAAAAAATCCAAACTCGAGGAAATCTGAATTTTGGACACCTCTGGTATAAAAAAATTGTTTCGTTAATGTTAAATTAACTAATTTTATCCGAAATTTCTTTAGAATTCAAAATTAAGTTTAAACTCTTTCTCAAGCCTTCGCTTTATAATTAACTAAAAAAGGGAAATAAAAAAAGCTTCTAAATTATAGAATTATAATCGTTTTATGTATTAACAATTTGAAAAAAGTGTAATAATGTATTATATTAAATTTAAACAAAAAAAAAATGCTTCAAATTTATTCATTTTTGAACTTCTAGTCATTTAAAGTAAAAAAAACTAGTGAAATAATATTTTATATTTACAATTATAATTAATTAAATATTTTATAAATGAGACAAAAGAATCGGGAAGAAAAAAAGACAGGCCAGTTTGGTGCAATATTGTGATATAAGTTGTATTACTTTTTTTTTTTTTGTTATTTTTCCTTCGTTTATTAAAAATTTTTATTTTAAATTAATTAAAAAGAAAAGAAATTAATTATTTTAATTTCCAAACTAGAAAAATTGTTTTTATTTTAATTAAAATAAAATATACTTTTTAGATAATCAATAATTAAATAATTTTGTACTTAAATTAAAATTAATTAATTAAAATTGATTTTGAAATATGAGTGGTAACTAGTCATTTTAGATGAATAAGTTCATAATCTAGTCAAAAGAATTAAATTATTTAAGTTTTATTTATGTAAATCTATTGACATTAAATTATTGTTCAAAGAAAAAATAATTATAATTAAAGAATAAATTCATGTAATCTTAATAATTGTAAAGAAACAAAAAAAAATACACTAATTTTATTTTGAGTTTCCATTTAAATTTTTGAGACTTGAATTAAATTTATAAAGATTACGAGGAATTCTAACTCGTACTCCTCAAAATTAATAGAAATATTCCACAGGCAAGTCCAGTTCTTGTTAATTTATAGTTCGCTCTAGCTCAGTTCTAGTGCAATTCCAATTTAGTTATAGTACAATTCTAGTTTAGTTCTAGTTTAGTTATAGTTCTAATTCAGTTCTAATTAAATTCTAGTTCAGTTTTAGTTTAGTTCTAGTTCAGTTCTAGATCAGTTGCAGTTCTTTTCTAGTTCAGTTCTAGTGCAGTTTCAATTCAGTTCTAGATGAGTTTTAGTTCAGTTCCAGTTCAGTTTCTAATCAAGCTCCACATCAGTTCTTGTTCAGTTCTAGTTCTCTTCTATTTCAGTTCTAGTTTAGTTCTAGTTCTGTTCAGTTCTAATCTAAATTAAAACAACTTTAAAAATAAATATTTTTAATCAAAAAAGTTCATATATTTTTTATTCATTATTTTAAGTTGTATTTTGTTGTAAAATTACAATTTATTGGCATTAAAACTAAAAAAAAATTATAGCACTTTTAAATAAACTTAAAAGTAACAGTTGGAGGTAATATGAAGTTAAGGTAATCAAATTGAATACGATTTTTAAAATTAAAAAAAAAAATAATCTAAAAAAATAAATACGATCACTTATCTAATCTCATTGAAACATTTTACAATTCGTCAGCTAAATGATGAATATTTTGTAAATGATCACCATAATCGGTGGCCTCACTACCCACAAATGTTTCATAATTATTTAAAATTTCATTATACGATAAACGATCATCATGATCTTCATCCGTGGAAACAAATAAATGATCAACTTCATCACTGGCCACCACATCATTACTGGGTACAATCCAACTTAAAACTTCATTACCCGCCAAAACACCATCACTATTTAAATCATAATCCTTATCGAAACGTTCTTTTTCGGTTATCAACCATTCCTTATCATGATGTTCAGCTGTTTCGCCCACAAATTCTTTAAAATCAATTTTACCATCTTTATTTGTATCCTTATCACGCATAGTTTGTTCCAATACTACGGGTAACATTTGTGGATGTTCTTCAGGATTTTGGAATAAAACAAATTCTTCAGAATTCAATTGTCCATCTTTGTTAAGATCAGCTGCTTGGAACATTTCCTTATCATCTTTAATCATTTTTTGTTCTTCATCATAACTATCGAAATCGATAACATCTTTTTTGAAATTTTCATCTTCCATGGCATAGACATCGAGTAGATATTCTTTCCAGGATACTTGATCATCATTATTCTGATCCATTTCTTCAAAACGATCAGCAGCTTCTTCTTCGGCTAATTTTCTAAAGAGAGATTTGATTAAGAGAAAAAATGGGATTTTTTCATTTTGATTATGGATTTCATTTTGGAGTTGGGTTTTTATGTGTTGCTAGGAAATTGTTAGTATAAATGATGATTTGGTATGTTATCATGATTAATTTTTTTTTGCATAAAAATCTTATATTTTTAAAATAACACTAATGAACTAAAAATTTTATGGTTATAACACAGTGCAAAAATAATTTTGGAGACTTCACAATAAAAATAGATTTTTATAATTTTTTCACAAATTTTGTAAGTGGACTTTAACGCTTCAAATGATATGAAATTTTCCAAAAAAAAAAAAATTGTAAAACTTAAATGAAAACTTTTGAACAAGATAATTTTCTTTTCGAGATAAATGAACAGAAATGTTCCTTCAACTTTCCAGAGTACAAAAAATTACCTTTCAATAAAAAAAAAAATATTGTGTATCATGTGGTCCTTGGCCACATGCAGAACAAATTTTAGTGACGGCATAGTCAATAGAAGACCAGTAAGCCTTTAGCCTATTGCTCTATCCCGAACGCAGTTGTGCCATATCTACTCTTGTAGACATCGACATATTTCTAAGTCTGCAATTGGAGGTGAACGGTCTCCAATACGACATTCATATGGTAAATTGAAACCGTGGAATTCGTAGCGTCTCTATGTATATCATTCAAATATGCTATATATGAATCCCGATATAAAGGATCATGCACGTACCTATGTATGCTCTGTTCATATATTTGAAAATCTGGGGGGTAACTCCAATTGTGTTATATTGAAGTATATTGTTCTATGACATCCAAGAAGGAAATGTTTACAAAGTATTTCTTTGTGTTCTTTAACTGGTAAGATCTTTGTCTCCTCCTGTAGATTTTGTATTAAGGACATTTTTATACAGCCCCTTACAGTTCTTAAGGCTGCATTTTGGCAACTTTGAATATTTCTCCATTGCGTATCAATTATCGAAGGAGACCACACTGGAGCAGCATAATTGTTTTGTAAGTAGCTAATAAGGTTTCTTTGTCCATTTGTTGAATTCGAGGACATCACATTGCATTCAAAAATATACTCTAAGATTAATTAATGGGAGAAATAGATCCGTAAATGGCGACAAAGTTAGACATTTTATACAGAAACGTTTGCATATTAAAAATAATAATAAAAATTTATTATTTTTTTTTTTAATTTTAATAAAATTATCATAGAGAGTCTTTAAACATGAGAGTTGTCGGTGACTTTTGCCAAGTGTGTATATACTTTTTAGGGATTTCAGTAGTGGGACTGTAATTACGGTCATTTGTTGACAGAAATTATTGAAATGTAAAGTGTATATTTGGTAAAAAAGAACATTCATGTATAAATTGTTGACAGTTTCGCAGGTCATGGTATCCAGTATCAAATTTTCTTATAGATGCAGAATGCGTGCGAACAATTTTACTTAAATTTTTTTAAATTCATTATTTAATTTTACGAATTTAATTTCCATTAAACCTAAAGACCCTTTTCAAAGTATAAAATGAGAGAAAATTCTCTCAAACTAATAACAATGGGTAGAGCATATTTAATCCCCTAAAACTTAATTAACACACGTATAAAATATTTAAAAACGAAATAAAAAATAGCAATAATATTACAACAATTCTCATAAATATATACATAACTCTATAAACTTTCTCAAAATGCATAAATTAAATTTCCTATACTCTTCCACAACAATAACAATAACAATAATAAAAATGTTACACTAAAAAGGTCATTTAACTATACTAAACATATGAATGTATATATAGAAAATGATAATGATGATTTGTTGTTTGTTACCAGGTTATAAGAAATTTCTGATATTCTTGAAATTTAGTAAAAGCCTTTGGCTAAGCTAAGCATTATATAATATTGTATAAACATATATTACAACAAAATCAAAATACATGTTTAATACAATACAGAAAAAAAATTGCTTAAGCAAAAAAAAATATATATATGTAAATGTGTTTTTTGTGTTAGAGCATAAATTATACAGCTGCTACATTTTTAGCTTAGCTTAGAAAAAAGAAGAAGAAGTAGAGTGATAGAAAGAAAATGAAGCATTAATAAAACACAATTACAACAACTCACTTAAAAGACCTTAATATCCAGGCTTTCAGCTCATGACGATCGATATATTGATCATTATTTAAATCCATTAAACGTATTAAAACGGCTAAACGTTTCTTTGATTCCTCTGGAGATAAGTTATCAAATTCTTGGGCTTCTTTAACGTTACCTATAAAAGATAATTATAACTTATTATAAAATAAATTAATTAAAACAATTTAAACTATTTTAATTATAAATTAAAAAATTAAACTCTATTTTTATTAACTTGCATATTTTAACTTATTTGTACATTTAACTGATATTTAACACACTTATTCAGCTATTTAGCTTATATATTTGTTGCTAAATATTATTTGTTTTTTTACAATTCGACTTGTTGAGGAAAGATTTATATTCATTTTATTGATATAAATTTATTCTACTAATTTTAAAATTTATTATACTAATGTTAAAATTTTATTCAGCTATTTTAAACTGATGATGTTGTAATTTGTTGTAGAGGAATTCAGTTTTAGACTATTGCAGCTGAATACTATTTTCATTTAATTTAGCAACTTAATTACAACATTTTTTAATAAATTTTATTAAATTACACCTATTTAGTTTCTAAAATTTAGCTGAATTGCATATAAATTTCAATCAGCTGTTACATTATATGTTAAATATCAATTTAAACATTTTGATAATAAATATAAGTTATTTATTCTAAATTATGTTTAGCTGAATAGTGTTAACATTTTGTTTAACTGCTTAATTTTTAGCTGGTTATAATTTTTACGCTATTAAGTTATCGTAAATTGATAAAAATAAGCTTTCAGTACTATTCAGCTATTTTATGTTTAAACATATATTATTTTTGAAGAATCCTGCTTTTGATTTTTTTGCAGCTGAATACTACTTATTTACGCAATTCAGTTAATTTAATATAAATAATATTTTTAGCAATTTTAAGTTAAAACATAGATTTTTTTTGAAGAATCCAGATTTTGATTTTGCAGCTGAATACTACTTTAAAATTTTAGCACAAATTTTATTTATTACTAATTACTTAAAATTTTACACTTATTCAGCTCCTCTTAGTTTAGCTGAAAAACATTTAAATGTTACACTGCTGTTTAATTTTGTGTTCATAGAAACATTTATATATTCATTTATTTATATATTTTAATTATTATACTAAATAAAGCTATTTTAATGCTATTCAGCAAACCTTTTAAAAAACAATATTATTTTTAAGGGCTTAAACTTTGACTTTTGCTTCTGAATGCCATTTTCGTTCAATTCAGCAACTTAATTTTTAATTATATAAAAAGTGAAATATTTATATTTTGTTTATCTGAATTCAGCTATTTACAATAAATATTAATAACATTTAGAAATTGTTCTGTGCAGAAAATGAGTGATCTAACATCTTTTTAATTAATTTTCAAGTAAAAATCTAGTTCCTTTATTCGCTTATAAGTTTTCTTCTACTCACCAATAATTGCCTCATGATCAAATTCCACATTATGTTCACCGTTCTCATGATGATGAGCATCTCTGGCCTGATAAACACCATCCTTTAAACGTTCCTTACTAGTATGTTTCTCATGTTTATGTGGTGTTATGCCAGCATACGCGGGCATTGTACTAACCACCAAAATAAAAGCGGCACAAAATAGCAATAAAAATAATTTGGACATTTTCTGGTACTCAAAATTTTGCTAATTGTCAGAAAAAAATCTTCAGCTTATTTATAGTAAATCACACGCAACAAAATATAAATAATTTCAATTGCAAAGAAGAAAAATTATGTTGAAATTGAAAAATTAATTATTTTTTTCTGAAAATCACTTAAATTAATATGATGTTTTTTGATGCCAGACTCATACACTCTTACATGCGTATGTATTATATGTTGTACTCGACTAGTCAATTAAGGCAATGTGTTTATTAGTTCTGAGTAAATTTTATTTTCCAATTTACCAAAATACACTTAGAGTAAAGAGTAAAATTCTATTTTCTGTTGGGTTAATTGGATTTTTTCTTAATATTTTTTCTAAAATAAAATTTCGTCAATTATTATTTTAGTGGCATAAAATGTTTCTTCCTTAGTTGTTATTTTGTTTCATGTATGAGAGAATGTTTATACAAGTTTTCTTCTTTTCTTTTAATTAGTTTTATATTTATGTTTATTTTTTTGGTTTTTTATTCTCGAGTTTATTTTGTTTTCTTAATAAATTCTAAACAACACTTTTTAGCAAAAGGTGCGTGATGGATGCTTGTGATCCACAAGAGCTCTTCAGAGCAACTGAAATGAAAATAAAAAAAGAAATTATAAATTTAAGAAAATTAATTCTATTCAAAATAAATAAATATTCTTTATACAAATGTTTTATTATTATGAATTCATTTTTGGATGCTGAGTAAATTTTGTTTTCTTTTATTTACCACGTCATTTATTAAGTTTATACTCGTGTATAGAAATGAAGATGATGATGATCATCATCATGTTCTGATCTGTTTTTGGTTATAAATTTATTCGTTATTATTGTGTGTTTTTATCAAATGTTTTAAACAAATGAACTCATTTGACCTGTAACTATTTTTTTACTTTCTTCTAAGAGCGCTTTAGTGTGAATTTTAATTTTAGTGAAAAATGTAATTTTTTAATGAAAAATTTAAATTTTTAGTGAAAAATTAAAAAAAAAAATAGTGAAAAATTCAATTTTTGGTGAAAAATTCAATTTTTAGTGAAAAATTCAATTTTTAGTGAAAAGTTCAATTTTTAGTGAAAAATTCAATTTTTGGTGAAAAATTCAATTTTTAGTGAAAAATTCAATTTTTAGTGAAAATTCAATTTTTAGTGAAAAATTCAATTTTTATTTTTTATTGTGAAAAATTTAAATTTTTTGTGAAATTTTAGTTTTTTTGTGAAAAATTTATTTTTTTTCTGAAAATTTTAAATTTTTTGTGAAAAATTTAAACAGAAGAAATAATGACTGACCCTCATCAAATTTTGTACAACAATTATTGTTTATATTAACTTTAATTTGACCAAATATTATTACAATTCAGATTGGATTTAATACTTTAAAGTGATATTTGAAATGAAGTTGTATGGGACCTATCAGAAATAATGGACTCACATAATTTGTAGCATCGTTTATATTTTATGAGCTTAAAACACCATTCCGCGAAATAATGAACACTTTATCTGCAATTTAAGCGGACATTGTCTTTAGGTCAAAGAAATGATACGTGCCAAATTTTATGTTACCTTTAAAACTGCGACCTGCATTTTCTTCACAATGTTAACATGGACAGCTAGCCGGACTCAAATCGTTAAATCGACTTCATAGGTGATTCTAAGTCGAACTATGGTGTTTCATCAAATTGATGAAATGATTATTTAAAAGCCCTGACTATTATCGCCTTGAACTGATGCAGCATCACATAATCGTGTATACAAATCAATTAAATAATAATTTTGATAAACAAATCCAAAAGAAAATATTCTTTTTATTTTAATAAATTATATGAAGTTAATATTATTAACCCAATGATATTTATTAAATAAAATCATAATTCTCGAAATTTCTTAACAAATAAAAAAAGATTTTATGCCGGTGCAGGAGACATGAAAACAATTTAGTGTTTAGCCATATGTTTTTCAAAATTATTAAAGAATATTTATTTCTATGACTTTAACAAGTGTTAAATATAATAAATCACCATTTACTTACACTATTTTAATACATTTCTATTGTAAAAACACTAATTGTAACTAAATAATATTAAAAAATTCTAAACTAGGCGTCCTTTTTCTAACTTTTCACAATTTCTTTAATTTTTTTCTCTGCCACTAAACTGTGTTGCCAACTATTAAAAATGTTTTCATTATTCCATAAGGAAAAACGCTAAGACTTTTTAATAAATGTTAAAATTGTTAGCTTATTTATTATTTATTTATTTTAAATTTCATTTGTTTACTTTAATTATTTCTTACTATTTATTTAAATAAACTTTTATTCTTAAATTGTTTTGTGTAAAATAGTTCAAAATCCATTTCTTATATTAACAAATTTTATTTATACAGTACTATGATGTTATCTATACAAGATGGCAGTACAAAAGCAGCTGAGTTACTCACTCTCCATTTTCTTGTGCATCAGAGTTAAAACTTTTGTTTAGTATAGTGTATTAAGTTATATGTTAAATCACATGTTTGTGTGTGTATAACTTGCTTTGGTTACCTTTTATTATTTACTCAAATTAGTAAAAATTCCGTTATTTTGCTCTCATATATCTGTTGCGAAGCTATCATCTTATTGTGATCGTGTTATGATTGAATAACGTTTGTCAGTGTTGCCACTTAGAAAACTATAAATAAATTCAGTAGATAAAATTTTGTTATTATATTATAAAATATTTTATTTAGAAGAAAAAATAATTCGTTTATATAATTGTTCAATATAAAATTGTTCGTTTTCAGAAATTCTTTCTTTTTTATTTTAACAATAACAAATGTAATAAAATGGCAACACTCTTTTACAAACCTTTATATGTTGCCGCCGTTAAACTTCTTCGGCACAGTTATCTGGTTGAAACAAAAAACATTATTTTTTTGCAAATCTTACGCGAAAAAATAAAGTTTCTTGGTTAATATTTAGTTTTTTTTTGTGGAAATTTAAATTCAAATTAAAGTGTAAATTAAAATATTAATATATTTTTTGACAAAACAAAATCACAATTAAAAGAATTAAGAAAAAAGTAAGTTTGTAGGTGTACGTGTTTATGTTAATTTACGCCTCAAGATATTTGCAAAAAATAATCTGGAATAATTTACAATCAAGTCTATAATTGTGCAAAATGATTTTATGTGTGTACGGGGCGTTGTCTGTCTGTTTAAATAATAGTTAAGCTTCAGTGCACAAATATTTGTACCTAACAAACATTTAAAAAGAAATAATCGTATATTCCTTAAAAAATCACGACTCAATTCGTTCATCTTATCATGTTAGAGAGTGTGGGCGTGTGTGAGCATTGGATAATTTTGGTTATTTTGATTTAATTGTGTCACATACATGTCGTGTTAATACCACCTGTGTGATGTGAAAAATGGCCATTTCATTTACTTACTCCATAATTATGACTCAAGGTCTTGTTTACAAAGTGTACTAAAAATACTCATTGCTTACACACACATGCACACGTTTTGTATTTACGTTTGCCGCAAATTATAAAACAAGGTTATTTGAATGAAAATAGTTCAAGATGAGAAAGAAGGTGTCTGAAATACAAATACAAACAACGTCTGTTGTCAATTAAATTTTTGCGAGTGTTATTTTGTTGTCATTTCGCTTAAAAATAATCAATTCAACTTGTTCCTTTATGTGACAGTTTTGTCAAAAGATTTCCTTTCTACGAGGGTTGTTTAAAAATTTGTTTATATTAGCAATTAAATGTTTAACTGTGACTCATGAAGTGTTAGAAAAAACTTAATAAAATTTCACATGGCTGCAGTTGAGTTGATTTAGAGGAGTAAAGACCTCTTCCAGGTCAGGGACGTGGTTATCCGACTTCCAAATATGGTCATCTCGAGTTTATCTCTAAAACTGCAGGAAAACAGACATTTTTGTATTCCCTTTTATATAAACTATCCTCGTTATTTTCTTTCCAATTGAAATGTAATTGTTTGGCAAAAACAAATTGTAGTAAGAACATGTTTTTGCCAACCTCCCTTTTAAATATGAATTTTGCACATATCGACTATTTGCAGCAAGATTATAATTATAACTCAAATAATTGTACTTTTGACTTAATATCATTTATTATTAATTATTATGAGCTTATTAATGAAGCTCAGTGATTCCAAAAATTACTTTTTTTAAATTGGTGAAATTTTGAGCCTTTTTCGGAAACCCTTTCATTAACCTTTTTATAGTGCTTTCATGCACTTTGCTCAAGCAGGACTTTTAGGCAACTTTATGTGCGCTTCAATTCTCTTTTAATAAGTGTAGAGATCTACATTGGCCTTAGCTTCAGGCAGTTTGAGAATTTGTCTCCCCTGGTACTAATACCCATTATTTTTCATGTAACACTTAAGGGATTTTTTACAATAGTGACAGGATGCCAAGACAGGCAAAAAGATAAGTGGACGGCAATATCCATAAACAATCCTCATTGTAAAATTCGGTATTTATAGAGCCTGTTTGTAACAATTTATTGGCTTCTTTTGTCGCACCATGAACTTTTTGGGAAATTTTGAATGCTTTGGGTCTTAAACTTTTCTTCAACAACATACAGTTTTCGACCAGGAATGTGTAAAAAAAACTTCACTTTAAATTCCGTGCTTTATTTTTTACCGTTAATTTTTTAGCAGTTTTCCTCGCAGGATCTTTTTGATTTGTATATGTTTTTCAATCCTCATTAGCATTAGCTTTTCATACTAGATAGTCCGAGCTAACCGGGCTGCTTTCCTAGCGAATATGTTGGGAACGCTTTTGAAAATGCTTTCTATTTTTGGCTTTATTCCTTCTACCTTGTCAAAGGACAAGATTTTCTGGTACTGTTTAATAACATTGAATACAGTTTGACTCTGGACCTTTGAATGCTTGGTCAAGTAGGGCCATTTTTTGGTTTTGTTGAAAATTATTTGAAAAATTTATGACGCACTTATTTCTGGTGCTGGTGACAAATATAATTTTGGTGGATTTCAATTCAACTGTTGCTGTTCACAAATTTGTAGTAATTTCAAGAAAAAAATCTGTTGAAACCACAATAAATAATGAAATTTAATGCAATTTAAAAAATACTAATAACGCATAAAGTTCTTCCAACATTTTGCCTTTTAATCGAACAAAAATGGGTGTTATAGATTTTAAGATTCGCACAACGAATAAATGCAAACGCAGTTCACAAAAATATAAAATTACTAACACATAAATAAATTGTAATAATGCAAGTAAAGCATTTTTTTAAATTATATTGTCGTGAAAATGTCCAAAAAGTTAGTGGGAAAATGCCTAAAAAACGAAGAACAGATTTTTAAAGTATTTAATCGTATGAAATTGAAGAAAACTGAAATTTAGATCCTAACGTATTGAATTCAAATATTTTGTTAAACCATGATAGATAAAAATATAAAAAATAAACCTCGTAGAGGTTTTTTTGACTTGACCTTTTAACAAGAGTGTGGTTATATTTCGAATATGTTAAACTATAACGGTAATTTTTTTCATATCAAAACTTATGGTCAACACTTTAAGTTTTGAGTTTGGACTTAAACATATGTAAACATATCTGCTTTCAACATATCGTGCCATAAAAATGTTTAAAACGATACAAATTCTTAATATCTGAACCGATAAAAAATATTTTTTAATAAGTTTTATGGGTATGTTATCTTAGTTTATATGAAATTTAGCTTCAACATTTAAAAATTTTTCTTTTTGAACGACCATGGCTAAATGTTTATCTTAAGGAGTAAGATCAAATAATTCTTAACATACATTTTTCATTCAAACTTTAAAAGTTTGATTTTATTTTTGATCAAGTTAGAGTTGTAAAACATGTCAGTTATTATTTTTAATATCAAACAAATTAATATGCTGTAATCTGATTATAATGAGCGATCAGAAAGAAATTCGTACTAAATTTAAAAATATTTTCAACAAAACCCAACTTGATCCTAAAAAAAGTTCGCCAATCATTTAAAGGTCTATCGTCAAACTGTTACCAATGTTATTAAACAGTAACGGAAGAACTTGTCCGATAATAGAAATCTGGTTCAGGTAGAACTGAATGGTTCAACTGATGTTTCTCAAGCAGGTTTAAAAAACATACAAGACTTAAAATGTTCCTGACAAGAATGCTGCTAAAAATTTAGATGCTAAATAATGAGCATAACATTTCTAAAAAATATTGTTGCTGCAAAATGGATGACGAAACATATGCTATGGCAGATTATTTGCAATTTCCTGGTCATACTCAAGGGCATCTTGAAGAGAAGTTAAAGACTTAAAAGCAGTCAAAATTTCTCAAAAAGTTCTTGTTGCAATGGGCTCTATTAAAAGTTGTTTCCATTCATTTGTAATGTGTCCACTTATTTTTGGTTTGACTTGGTATCCTGTCACTATGGTTAATAAACCCTTGAGTCTCACAAGAACAATAATGTGGTATTTGTACAAAGGGAAGTACATGCAACAAACTTCCCAGAGCAAAGGTCAGTTGAGAGACATGTCTTGTTAAATAAAAATTAAAGAGACGGAGATTTATTAACTATAAAAAGATAATGAAAGGGTTTCCAAAAAAGGTTCAAAATTTCATCACTAAAAAATATTTCTTTTTAAATTTTAATAATAATTTGAATCAAGTAAATAAATTAAAACTGTAAGTTTAGTGGATTTGTTTTTATAAAGATATATGTGTGTTAAAAATTTTTCGATTTCACGTTGAATATGTAATGTAATGTATCAATTGAAATCTTGAAGTCCTAGTTTTCATAATAATAAAAATACCGTTATATAACTTCGTTTTTGAGATATTGGCACTTCTGTGGAAAAAAGTAATAGTGGGAAATAATAGAAATGGCACTTATCTCTTAATGGGTTAATGGGTTTTATATATTATTCGGGAACTCTCTTCAGACCTTTCATATTTAATAAATTTGATACCATGTATATCAAAAACCATACGTTTTTTTATCCTAAATCATACTTAAGAGTAGGAATCTAGATGTGGTCTATCTTCGATTATATTTTATTCATTGCAACAGTAAAAATAAATGGAATGAATATATTTTTTTAATTTCTAAAAAACATAAAACTCTTTTAAAGTTCTGCCTCAGCCAACCAACCAACTATATAAATACAAATATGAAATAAATAATTAGCGCGTACCCAACAACTATAAAAACGAATAGCAAAACGAATTTATAACAAAAAAAAAAAATAAGTTAAAAAACTAAAAAAAACAATTCAAGCCAACAACTAATATTTTTAACAAGCTCATATTTCAGTCTTTTACTTAAAGTCATTGAGCAACTAAGCACAACAACAACAACAAAAATCGTAGTATACAGACATCAATAAAAACCAAAACGAAAAGTAAATTAAATTTTAATTAAAAATAAATTAAAAAAAATTAAAATCAAATTTGTCAACATCAAATAATTTCAATTTGACAATTTTTCTATTAGAAATTTGTGTTAAACTCCCAAATTAACAACTAAATAAAGTATTTAAAAAAAAAGATTTACAAATGCCCTACATTATAATACGTGGTAATTTAGCTTCATATAGTCATAAGTATCCATGGCGTGTTTTAGTGTCAGGACTCAAAGGTAAACAAAACATGTTTCTTGTATTTCTTTACTTTGTTTCAATTTCAATACCTTCATTTATTATTTATGGAATGAAAACATATTAATTTGTTTATATTTAATTTCGTTGTTTTTGTTTTATAAATTTTTTTTAATTATAAACTAGAAAGCGCAGCACAGCCTTTTTTTCAAAAAAAAAAAATTTACAACATTTGTTCTTGTTTGGTTTATAACTTAAATAAATATTATTCCAGCACTTTATTTCAATAAAATCGATCATATATTTTTCTCAAATAAACACTTATGCAAATAGATTTTATTTATAGTTTTTATTTTGACATCATCATAAATCTATTTTACCTTATTTTTTTTAATTTTATTATTGATTCAATATGCGTTTAAACTCTTTTTACAGTCCCGCACAAAACTGTTAGCATATGAAGTGTATTTTTTTTATTCGCAATTTTTAGAGTTTTAAAAAACTTTTCAAACGAATAAAAAATGAGTTTGGAATTACCTTCACCAGTGTGGTTTTTTAAATATTATAACTGGAACAAAACTAATGGCACAATACTAAGTAGACCTGCCTATTTGCTTTAAAACTTCATTCAAACGCTTTGGCATTATATGAACCAGATTTCATATAACTTCCTTTCCGATTTCTTAACCCGTCTGTCCAGTTCTTAACACAAATGCTCAATTAGATTAAGGTCTGATAGGATATGAGCAACATTATAAATTTACCACATACGCAACACATGGGCTGAATATTTTGGATCATTGTCTTGTTTTGATTGGGCTCTCTAAACACGGTTATTCGACCATCGTTGCGGAATATATTAAATTTGCCTTCATCTCAGAAAATCCCTTATTAAACTCTTGTGTCAATTCTATTCGAACTTTTGAAACTTGAAACTCCTTGAAAACGCTTCATTACGCTTTAAGTAGTGAAACGACTTCGTTCCATTGACCTATCTCGCCATATGACTCGCCTTGGTTATGCAGGTGCAGTATTATTTTTCATTCAGCTTCGCTAGTATTTTTTGTTTTACTTTCACAGAATTTCTTTTGAATTTTTATCAACAAATTGTCACTTTAAGCGATAAGAGCTGATACGTCATTATTCATTGTATGCAAAAAATATTGTAAATTTTTTCATGGTTTCTAGATTTATGAAAATTCAGAAATAATGAACATTCCCGGCTGATTGTTGATGAATTTTTTAACAAATTTTGATTGTGTTCAGTATTTTCTTCCAAAATTTGATTAAACCGGCTGAAAAATTGAGATGCATTATAAAAAGCTTGCTGTGCTAATAGTTTTGTTCGGGACTGTATATGTTTTGTTAAAAATACTTACAATAAATAAATGTTACTATTGATTTTATAGGACAAAGTGGTTAAATTGAGAATTAAATTATATGTTTTATAGCTGTTTTATTCTCTTGTAACAGTTTCACTCTATCATCTTGTAATTCCTTGGGGCAAACCACGGCAAAGTTTGCACACTGTCATTGAGTTTAATTTAGATCATTTGAAGAAACGAAATCCATTAGTTATTTCAATAAGTTTTATTGACTTAACCGAGACTATAATAACATCGTTGCGGAAAATTTTGTGTTGTATTAACTTTTAAATTCTACCACGCATAAATCCATATTTGGTTACAACGGCTTTTTCTTATTCAAAAAAATACATAACAAAATGATTAAAAACATGTTTTAGAAACTTTTCTAAACAAAATCATAAAAATCCATGCATGGAGAAGTTGAAGCTTAAAAATTTATTTATAATTATTATATTCTTCACCTGAATAGGTCAGTATTAATATTCTGGATCCGCATAAAAACAAGTAAGAATGTTAATGATTTTTTCTGGTGGTTTATATGAAAGCTAGAAAAATTTATGGGCCGATCCTCGTATAAATTCGAACAAATTTTTATTACAATGCCAACGTATATATCAGATTTATGCCCTTAAAAGTGATTTTTAAAGGGGTACTTGTTTGGGACCAATGAACAATTTACCGACCCTCGCATAATTTGGTACATAGTTTTAAAATTCATAAGACTTATTTGAGCCAAATTTCGTTAAAATATTTTTGACTTTTATGAGCTAAAAACTTCATTCCCAGGGGACATTTGTAAGGGAACGAACCGAAATATTGGACAAAACATGGCCAAAAGACATCATCCATTAGGTTAAAATAATAATATGTACCAAATTTCACCAAGATATCTCGAAAATTGCGACTTGTAGAATGTTCACAACATTAACATGGTCATCCAGCCAAACGAACAGACAGACAGATGGACGGACATTTTTAAATCGTTATTCTGAGTCGAATTAAATACTTAAAGGTGCGTGTAATATCATTTTGTCTGTATGCTACAAACATCAACACATACGCATAATACCCCAAACAACTACGGTGAATTATATAAAAGTGGAAGGTATCTCTAAATTTTCTTTTGTATTTAGTTTTTTAAAGGTTCTTTGAGGGCTAGAGACTTGATTCTTTCATATCTTATGTTTTCCCTTAGCGGTAATGTAGATCAGATAGGCGATCGGAAAGAGTAATTTAAAGAAAGTAATTTGTTTTGTAACGAAACTCAGTCTGGGAATAAGTCATGTCTAACACTTTTTGCTGATCTGGAATCAGTAAATATTTACGGCGAACTAGAATGAACTAGACCGGTCAACAACTCTTGTTTACAAGAGTATTTTCTGTAGGCAATTTCTCTTGTTTAGAATAGTATTTTCTATAAGAAATTTAATTTTCTATAAGAAATCTCTCCTGTCCACTAAATATTGTTGTATAGGAAATTTCCTAGAGTATTTTCATTAGGGAAATAATACAAAAAATAACAACATTCAAGATAAAATTCAAACATAAAAGCGATTACTTTCAGAATTTCGGGTGAAATTTTATGTTGTCGCTTGTGAAGAAATTATTTTCGCCTCTAGTCGAAAATAATTTCGAGAACTTTTTAGCTGACATCAGACAAATCGGTTTATCTGAGTTATAGAAAAAAACAACTTAATTTGCAGAATTTCAAATAGTTTCAAAAATATTTGTTCATCAATTCTTATCTTAATACCTTCATAATGTGTTCTTGTCATAAAACACACGCACATAGTTTTTCAGAATGGCTTTTTACTGATATTTTTTAAATATTTATTTTTCATAAAAGTCGTCATCAACATTTTTATAATAAAAAATAAATAAATTCGAATATCTAAAAGTTTAATGACACACTTGTTGTTAAAAACAAACAAGTGGAGAAATATCTTGAATATTTATTTATGTTTAATTACGAAAATAAAGCTGCCAGATTAATCGTTTTATTTTACAGATAATAAAAATCATAAGTTCATCATAAAATTTAAAATCACTTAATCGAAACTCAATACTCATCAACATTTTTCAAAATTAAATTCAAATTAAAATTGTGTTATATTGGAACTGTGTTAGGAACTTTTTTTTAATATTAGTTGGAACCAAAATAAATAGGTCTTTTCTAGCAGTCCCGATTAAAAATAGTTTTAATTTTAAGTATCTAAAGTAGATCGAGTTAAAAATCTAATTTAAAAAATTAGATCTTTAACTCGAACTAAAACTTAATTTAGAAAATTTGGTTTAAATAAAATCGCGGCAAAATTAATATTTTGAAAATTTTTTATGTGAGTGAGTATCATTATTTTTGTTCTGAATGTCGTATCTATATTTTGAACGCTTTTGTTATTTGTTTTTTAAATTATTGAAGTTTATTTTTGTATTAAAAAATTACATTTTGTACTAAAATTTTTTTATTAAAAATTAAAGTTTGTACTAAAAAATTAATTTTTTATTAAAAATTAAATTTTGTACTAAAAATTAAATTTTGCACCCAAAATTAAATTTTGTATTAAAATTGAAATTTTGTATTAAAAATTAATTTTATACTAAAAATTAATTTTGTACTAAAAATTAAATTTTGTACTAAAAATTAAATTTTGAACTAAGAATTAAATTCGTACTAAAAATTAAATTTTGTATTAAAAATTAAGTTTTGTACTAAAAAAATTTAAATTCATTTAAAATATACTATTTAAACTATTCCAATGCAAACAAACTTTAATTATCGCCTCAAATTAAAGTTTTCATTTAAAATTAAAATTTTAATTAATTTAGAAACAACATTGTCATTGTTCTGATTAGGCTTTTAGATCATAATTATCATGCTTTTCGATAGAAACCAGGAAAAGGTACCACATTCACTCTGTGGTACCTGTTAACGTCAGAAAATCTTCAGACAAACCGATAAAGTCGTCCTCCTATTCAGTCAGTAAAAGTCCTTGCTGTTTAATTTTACTTAAATTACATAAATTTGTTATTTTAGAGATTCAAAATGTATCAATGTAAAATAACAAAAGAGTAAAATTGAAAAATTCTTAACATACATATATGTTATTAAAAATGACACTACTAAATATACAGGTTTATTTTTTTAATATTATAATAACAATTTATAGAATCTTCTGTCACAGATATTCCATCTCCGTTTAATATTTATCACACTTTTGGACATATTTTTTGTGCTGTCCAATTTTCATCATTAACGAAAAACTGTCAGAAACTACCTTTTGTCATCCATTATGCAGGAAGAATATTTTTTTAACTTGACTTAAAATTCCGAGCTCTGTTTTTTTGGCCTCTAATTTTTTAGTAGCGTTCCTATCAGCTACTTTTTCAGCCTTGTATGTTGTTGAACCTGCACTAGCTTTACCATTTTGTACCAAATAGTCCGATTTCTAAACTAATCAAGTTTTATTCCATTTTTTTTCTGGTCATATAAAGAATATATTCATTTATATGACAAAAAATATAGTAACTGACATGTTTTACAGAGGTAACTGGATCAAAAAAATCAAATAATACTTGGGTCAACAGATTTAATAAAAACGTGTGTTAAGGTTTTTCTATCTCACTCTTAATTGTCATTCATTCTGATTCACATAGTACTCATCGCTTATAAAATTTGATAAAATTGCGTTTAACTTTAAAATCTCCTAATACTATTTACTTATATCTTTTTCGATCTTAACAATTTTAATTTCATGCAAAATTGCACGACAACAAAAGTTTAATCTGGCAGCAAAATATCTCCTCCACTCAGAACTCGAACGTAGAGCAAAAACTCTATTCTCCATAAATGTTACTCATGCTTTTATATTTATACATTTAGATTTCTCAGATAAGTACAGTGGTCTCCCGGTTTAACGATACTCAGTTTAGCGAATTTGCGGTTCAAGGAATGCTCATGTACTTTTCTCTTTGAGTATCTTATATTACGAACTAAACAGAAATTTCGTTATGATATAAAGATTTTTTTAAATACTTAAAAAACTATTAAAATTAAAAAATATGCGAAAATAATATCAAGAGTTAAGTAGGTAGGTAGCTTGGGAAGATAGATGTTGTTGTAACAATCTACAATCTACCAACATGTACATCTGGAGCCTGAAAAGAGAAGAAAGACAAAAAGAGGAAAATAAACGTAAAAAACAGATTAAGAGTGGATATAAGTCATACAAGAAGAAAGAAGGGAAATGAAAGATAATCGCCGCATTTCCGTAGTCCCAATATCCTGAATACTTTTAAGACAAGTTTAATGAGATATGGAAGTTCAACGACTGCCAGTTCATTTAGCCTATCAAGAAATTGCCGACTTAACAACTTCATCCTCGTCAGCTGGAGTCGAGGGCAATTACAATGCCTAAGTCCCATTTCTACATTCTCAATAGGTAGATATGTATTAAAGATTTTTCATACATAAAGTCCATAAACAACACCAAATCAACATACGTTACAATTTTATCAAAATACCGAATTAGGATCAAATACCGAAGGGCAATAAAAGAGGGAAACAAAATTGTTGAAATAATTTTACAGACTAACACATTGGAAGTTCCCAAAAAGTTTTACAGTGGACAATTCGAGGCCAATCACAGTTGATTTATAAAACGCTATGAAGAAAAGTGGTGAATTAGTTCAGCCCTTTATTTTACATTTTCAAGATTTAATTACACATCATTTGTAAAGATGCAATATTTAACGGAAAATATGATCGGACAAAATCTATAATATTGAAGTTTTTGAAAAATAGGACCAAGAGAGATCCTGGAGGGGCCTATATTGCTGTAAAAATAAAAAAGTACTAAAAGTTAATTTTATATAATTTTTGATTGATTATTGAGTTGAGTAAAAATACGCCTGAAATTATATTATTCGTTAAACCGGGTAACCACTGTATGTATCTACGTCGGTACATTCATATATTTCTATCGATACAAAACTACTACAACACAAACTACTATAGTTGTCCATATTACGAATATATTTCTACGTACCAATTTTATGGCAACGAAGAGTATTGAATGACACAACATTATAATTTTTTTTTTTTTGTAATTTCTCCACAACATTTATTTATTTTTCTGCTCTGTTTTGGCACTTTATCTAGTAACGTTGCTTAGTAAAGACCTCAAGTGTATTTCACAAAATAAAAAAAAAACACACTCACACGAATTCTATTCCCCAACAAAATAAATAACAAATTTGTAACTAAAAGTTATATAAAATTATCAAATTTAATTTAAATCGGTTTGTTGATTTTCTTTTGGTTGGTATTGATTTTTGTTCATTCAAATTTATTTTAAAATATTAAATGCAAATAACAACTTTTCTTTATTACTGGCTGATTTGCTTAAATTCCTTTAATATTTATTTGTAGTTTGTTATTAAAAAAAAATTAAATGATTAAATTTTAATTAATTTTTCTACATTTCATAAATTTTCAGCATCTGATATAGAACAACTAAATAAATTTTCTTGTGGCGGTTATAGTGATGAGACCACAATTGTTTATTTAGTACATCCTTGTCATATATTATCAGCTTTGGAGGTGAGTTTAAATTTCTTATTAAAATGAAATAATAAACTTAATAATAATTTGTTACTTAAATAAAACCATATGTTTAAAAGAAAACTCCATATATATATAAAGTTTTCATATGACCATGATTGTATATGTATGTATCATAGAAATGTACATATTTATATGAATGACTCACTGGAGAGAGAGAGTTTCTTTTGTAAATATTTGCATGCACTACTGCCTGCATCTTGTCTGAAAACTGTCTAAATAAAAACATAGACTTTTGTTTTAAGAAAGTTAAATAGATTAAATTAAATAGATGAAAAATTTCAGCTATGAAAAATTTATGTTCAACCATCTTGTAATTTGATTTTCGGGGTTATGCTTAAGTATTAAAATGTATGGGTTTTCTAGAGGTTATAATGTAATTATAATCCCGATTATAAGAATTACAAAATGATAATTGAAAAGGGGCATTGTATGGGACCTATGAGAAATAATGAACCATTCCTTGTCTGAATTAAAATCTAAGCTATAATCCTTAACTAGTTTAGAACTATTATCTTAAATAGAATCTGATGTAGAAACAAATTTAAATTGTCTGAATCTGATATAAAATCTAAACTAGAATTTGAACTACAATCTGATCTCAAATCTAAACTGGAATGTGATCTAAAACATGAACTAGAATCTGACCAAAAATCTGAACTAGAACTGTATTAGAAATGAACTAGGACTGAACTAAAACTGAACTAGAACTGGACAAAAACTTAACCAGAACTGAAATAGAATCTGAATTAGAACTGAACTAAAATCTAAGCTGCAATCTTAAACTTGAATCTGAACAATTATCTGAAATAGTATCTGAAATGATTTTAACAAATTACGTTAAAGTCATTTTATGAGACTTGAAATTCCATTCTGGGAACACTTTATTATATTGCGAATAGTTGAAATCTTCAATATATACACGTTAACCGTAGTCTCCAGACCGTAATCCAATCGAACAATTGAGTGGTCCTACTGAAAACTAATATTTTTAACATTTTGTGGTTTTACTTATTTCTGTAACTATTAAAACGTTTTCCAGTTAATATGGAGGAGTACAGACTCTTAACTGGTCAGCGATTAGATAAAAATTATCAAATAGAAAATAAATCAACTTGAAAACACGTCATGCGAAATTTTCTGAATGTATCTCTTATTGTTCAGAAGAATTTTTCCCCAAAAATTGTTTTTAAACCACTGTGCGGTGCAACAGTAGATATTTTAGACCCAAACATTCCCTTTCCATTAACTATATATTTCATTTAATAATTTAATAATCTGTATTTTTTAAAACTAAAAATAATAACAATTTTTTTATTTATTTACAGATTTTAGGTTTTCGCGTTGTAGCATCATCATCCACAGCTGTTAAACAAGATTATAATGAATATATGTGGACAATGCGTAAAGAGTTTACTGAGCCAGAACCATTAGAAACAGAATCAGCCGTTGTAAGAGAAAATCTTTCGAATATAGGAAGAGAGGCTGCTAGTTTAGGAAATTATCATAAAGTACATTCACCCGAATAAATTGGAAAGTACTTTATATACGTTTATATTCATATACATATATTTTTTAGAAATATTTTCTCAACTCTTAATCTCTATCATACTCCTGACCCTCAACAACAAAAAAAAGAAACAAACAAATAACTTTTGTCCTCAAACTCCAAAGCCAAGTTTGTTAGAAATAACAAAAACAAAAGAAATAAAAAAAACAAACCTCTAAAAACATAAACATATTTTACAAGTTTTGTAAATTTTCCATAAATTTTCTCACCCTCCATCTTCTCCAAAAAAAAAGTAAATATTTGTTGTTTGTCTTCAAATGGAAATGGACTCTGAACAAACTAATCATACTAATAATACCGCCGCCACTAACTTAACCACAAATCCAAGTGTTAATCCTGCAAATATACAACAGATTGCCTCAGCTAATTCTGTAGCCGCAGCAGCAGCAGCACCAACAGCAGCTCCTGCTACAGCTAATGTTGTTACCATTCCTGTACCCATTGTAAATAACGAAGGCACTTATGCCTATATAACTGTTAAAGGTTCTTTACATGATCGTTCTTGTTGTGTTTTTGGTTTAAATGATACCGAAATACAGGCTTTATCGAAACGTTTTGAAAGCAGTGTTAAACCCGTGGTAAATGGTGTTATGGTATCCACTCCACCTTTGGTTATGCTAAATACATTGGCCCAATTAAGTTATAAAGTTGTCTGCAGTTGTGGCGAAGCTGAAATCTGTTGGACTATGCAACGTGAAATTTAAGTGAACGAAAAAAGAAAACAAAAATAAAAATAAATAAAATTATCTAAAATAAACTTTAAAAAGAAAAGAAGAAGACATTTCAAAAGATTATCTAATTCTATTCTAGAAAAAACTAAACAATATATTCTCTTAAAATCTTTTTTGTCCATTATTAACTTGAGCACATTTAACGTGAGCAGCAGTGTCTTCGAATAAAAATCTATTTAGATTCCACATAATTCTCTTATTGTTAATTTTAAATAAATTTATACCTAAAGTTTATTAAAAAAACAAAACAAAACAAAAACATATAAAAAATATAAGAAAATAAAATAAAATGGATCGTCATAAAGCTGATTGTTGCAAATGTCATAAATATGTGCAGCCAGCACAACAATCTTTAAGCGATATGGATTTTGATCGTGGCATTTGGAATGCAGGTTGGTAGTTATACATTTTAATTGAAAAAAAGAAAATATGATCAAATGAATTTGTCTTGTGTTTTTGTTTTCTTTATTATTTTCCAGTTATTTACAATGAAATTGATCGCGTCAAAGAGTTTATAGCCAAAGGCAAAACAATGGATCGTGATAATTGTGATTATACAGCTTTACATTATGCAGCACGTGGTGGTAATTTGGAAATTTGTAAATTACTTTTAAATGAGGGTAAAGCTGATGTTAATGCTGTTACAAAAGGTGGTGCTACCGCATTACATCGTGCCGCCATGATGGGTAAGTTTAGTGTTATAGATGATACAATGAAAAAATGTTAACACAAGACAGGGGACAGCTGGGGTCAAAATAATAGCACCACAAACATACATTAAAAGTTTTTACTATTATATGGTTTCATAAAATCAAAAAATAAGTTAAAAATATGGTGAAGAAGAAACAAAAATATTTCTATTTATTATCTTTCTTTAAACTATTTTTTTTTCACAAGAATTGATAAAACCTGACGTCATAATTATAGCACCACCAGATTTTAACTATAACAAAAAGCCAAAAATACATTATTATTTAAAAATTGTAGTTGTATTTTATCGCATTGAACTTACTATTTATTCTTAGCATTTTAAAGCACTTCCCTTCTTGGTAATAACAGCCGAATATCGCCTTTCCATAGAATTTACATTCTATGGAAGGCGATATTCCTTTCGATATGACATTCTGACATCTTTCCACCATAATAGAGTTCCATGCCTGCTCTATAGCGATCAAAAGATTGCTATTATTGGACGTTTTTAATATCGACCTTTTTTTTATATGACGAAGACAAATTATCGACTGAATTTACATCGGGGGACTGGAAAGTCCATTTCGTTACAGTGACTCCATTATCCGGAATATTTTGCTGGTATGTTGCGGGACGCTATCTTGTTACAAGACCTACATCAGTAGCATTACTTCAGATGTATTACTTCGACTAATATTTTGACATATAATACAGTAAATGGGTACAACAACGTAGTACGAAAAGCAACTCCATACCATAACTTTAGTACCGTTGTGTTTGATAGATTTTGTTGTAAATTGTTTATTATATTCCTTGCCAGGAGGCCTCTTTATTACAAATGAAATTATTTTCGACTTATCGGGTTGCAAAATACTACTCCCTTTCTTCAATATGCCAAACAAAGTTTTACCAAACTCTAATCTATTTGAGACATGCGGAGCAGTTAAGAGTGGGACTTTTTATAGTCTATAGACTTTCAAATTATATTCCCTAAGCCTTCTGATATGTCCCAATATGATATTTTGTATTTGTAATCAAATTTTGATTGGAATACCCATCTTTATTTCAATAAATGCATTCATTTAGATTAAAAATTGGATAATTATTTAGAAGAAAAACACAAATCAGCAATGTAGATGAGACATAAGTGTGGTGCTATTATTTCGACCGCAGCTGTATGTTAATAAAAACGAAACCACTAAACTTACAGCTTTAACTTTTTTATTTGATAGAAATTATTATTGCAATTTGCAATTTTTAGTGCTTCTTTCTGTCACTTTGCTCGAACAGGTAGTCCATCACTGATTAAAATCCATCACACTTTTGGCCTTCTTTTTTCTGCTTTTTAATTCTCTTTTAACATTAGTCCAATATCTCTCCACTGGTCATTGTTCTGGGCCATTTGGAGATTTGTCTCTCTTGGTACATTTGTCTTATGAAGGAGGCTGCTTTTTGTAAAGATTCCTTGATATAGATTTCGGTATTTAAAGAGCCTGTTGTAACGAATGATAGTTTTTTTGCCGCAACCAAGATCTACCAGGAAGTTGTGAAAAATCTCCAAGTGCATATGTTCGTCATCCATTGTGCAGCAGGAATTATTTTCTTGTAGAAAATTTGACTTAAATTTCTGTGCTCTGTTTTTTGGAATCAAAATTTTTGAGCAGCTTTCTATGCAGGAACTTTTAATCTTTGTATGTTTTAACAACCAGCACTGAGTTGAAATTTTCACTATAAATTTGAATTTTTAATAAATTTTGAATTTTTAATAAAATTTGAAATTTTTAATAAAATTTGAATTTTCACTTAAAATTTGGAAATTTTCACTAAAATTTGAAAATTTTCAATAAAATTTGAAATTTTAATAAATTTTGAAATTTTAATAAAATTTCAAATTTTCACTAAAATTGGAAATTTTCACTAAAAGTTGAAATTTTCACTAAAATTTGAATTTTTTAATAAAATTTGAAATTTTTAATAAATTTGAATTTTTTAATAAAAGTTGAATTTTTTAATAAATTTGAAATTTTTTAATAATTTTGAAATTTTTAATTAAATTTTGAAATTTTAATAAAATTTGAAATTTTTAATTAAATTTTGAAATTGTCACTAAAATTTTGCAATTTTCACTAAAATTTGATACATTTTCACTTAAAATTTTAAATTTCACTAAAATTTGAAATTTTCACTAAAATGTGAAATTTTTAATAAAATTTCAAATTTTAATAAAATTTGAAATTTTTAATAAAATTTGAATTTTTAATAAAATTAAAATTTTTTACTAATAATTTTGAAATTTTCACTAAAATTTGAAATTTACTAAAATTTAAAATTATAACTAAATAAATGAATTAAAATTTACTTAAACTTAAATTTCTTTTCCAGGTCTTTTAAATGTTGTTAAACTTTTAATCCATTCAAAGGCGCCAATATCGAATTAAAAGACGAAGATGGGTCAAACAGCATTACATCGTGCTGCCAGCCCGTGGTCATTTAGAAGTTAGTAAACTCTTATTAGAAAAACAACCAAATCTAAAGGAAATTGCAGATAATAAAGATAAAATACCATTTGAATATTTAGCAAAAAATGCAAACGATGATTTTAAAATATTGCTTAAACCTTAGAGAGAGAGAGAAAAACAACAACAAAACATCTTACATAAAAAATTAACACAAATTTAATCCTCTCTTTACATACGACACACAACTAAATAAGTGCATTTGAGAACAAAACAAAATAAAAATAAATATATTTTCTTTTTTATAAACTTTAAAAGTATTTTTATGATGAAAAACAAAAAAAATGAAAAGCAACAAGAAACAATATTATTAAAAAAACAATATTATTAATATATCTTTAAAATAAACACATACATACCATATATTATTATAATAAATAAAGTTAAATGTTACAATTAAGTTACAGTCTATATTTATTTTTGTTTATTTTTTTGTATTTATTCTCTTAAAACATCTTTTTTATTATTGTTCTTTTGTTTTTTTTTAGTTTTATTGCAATTTTTTGGTAACATTTAAGATAATCGATTTTTAAAATTGTTTATTTCCTTTAAAAAGAAACTCTATGGGGTTTGTTTTTTGTTTCTAAAACTAATATTTTCTATTAGGAAAATATGATTTTTGTATAAATATTATTACTTTTTTGTTTCATTTTGTTATTAAGGAATTTCTAAAAATTTCTAAGAAATATTTATATATTTTTTATTTTATTCAATTTTAAATATTTCTTTAAATATATAATTTCTTCAGCTTTGTATTATTATTTTCTTAAATTATTTCGTTACTGTTACATTGTCAACAACCAAATAATTATATTTTGAAAGTTTAAATATAAATAAAATCAAATTTAATAAAATAAAACAAATTCAGTTAAAATTTATTAAACGAGTATTGAACTTAGTATTAATTAAAAAAGAAAACAATAACCTTTTAAAATACAATTTGTTTAACAAACTTCTGAGTAAAATAGTAAATATTAAAAATAAATATCAAAAAGAGTTTTTCTTATTTTTTTTAATATTAAAAAAAATAATAATAAATATTTTCTTAAAATCTAATTTGTTTTTTAAGTTATTTATATCCCTCCCAGACACAGTGTGTCCAAAGCTTTTTTTTTTTTTTTTTTGAAATTTCACATAGTCAGAGCAGAGGTATTTCTGAGTTGATTTGGAGAAATCGATGACACTATGTGGGTCGTCACGGACGTAGTCAGTGACCCTCCAAAGTTGACATTTCACAGGCAAATTCGCCAAAAATCTATTTATTATTTATTATCATTATTATTATTATTATAATTATTATTATTATTTGCAAAGCTGGAATCATCTTTAAATTATTCCTAATATGTAGCTACATTTGTAGGTAAAAATGCCGGACGGCCTTAGTAATTACAAGGCAATCATTTAAGTGAAACAAAAGTAAAATTTTTACATGATTTATACGGATAGAGATTTTGGGAATTTTCGTATGGAAAAGTGGGAATATTTTTAATTCCCTGAATCATGAATAAGTTAATATACAACATATAGAAATTTCAAATTTAAATATCATTATTCTTTTCAAAATTTCTTTTTTTTCAATTTTTTAAAAACTATCGTATCCGAGGTGTTTAAACACCTCTGTTCTGACTATGTAAAATTTCATTAAGATATCTCTAACGGTTTAAAAAAAATCGATTTGGACATTCTGTACCACACCTCCACAAGCTGATCCTAATGAATAAAAAAATAAAATCGACTTATTTGGAAATCCCAACTTTTAATCGGATTAACAAAAAAGTTAACATAATAATAGCAGCGCAGAACCCCCATAGGAGCTCTAAAAAATCTTATACGAACATTAAAATATGGTAGCGAAGATGTTATGGTCTGGAGCTGGATTTAAAAGAAAATTTTAAGAAAAGTGCAGAGGAGTTGAATTTACCACAGTTATTCACATTTCAGCACGCTTACAATGCGAAACATTCACCTCACAAGATGTTCCTTCCATTAAATACGTCACATGCACTTGTGGGAAGAAGTTGATTGAAGAGTATGAATACGTAGAAGTTATTTGAAAGCAGCATTAAGAAGTGTGATTGAAAAATTCTTAACACATATACCTTTGTAAGGCATATTAGTTATTATTTTGATTAAAATTAGTGACAAGAAAAAGCGCGTATTAAAATTATGAAATATTTTCAACAACACCTAACTTGATCTACAAGAAGTAGGCCGAAGCATTCAAAGTCTGCCGTCAAACTGTTAGGCATGGTCTACATGAAAAAATGGAAAGCATTTTCAAAAGAGATCCCAACACATATGTTAGGCAAACATACAAGGTTCTAAAAGTTCCTGACAGAAACGCTGCAAAATATTTAGAGGCCAAAAACAGAGCACTGAAATTGAAGTCAAGTTTAAAAAAATAATCTTGTTGCATAATGGATGAGGAATTTTCGCAACTTCCTGTTTAAAATTTTTATGTTGCTAATGCTAGAGAATTCGAAGAAGAGTTTAGGACCCAAAAACAGTCAAAATTTCCTTAAAAGTTCAAGACATGGCAAGCATTCATTTCCATTTCTTAAAACTTTCCATTCTTAAAACTTTTTAATATGCCAACTTATTTTTGGCCTGACTTGGCATCCTGTCACAGATGTAAACAAGCCCTTGAGTGATACAAGAAAAATTGAAAAATACAAAAAAGGTTTTCAAATAGTGGTAGATTTTAAACATAATTGGATTACCTCCCCGCTAAAGTGATGTTAAGAATTTTTCAATCTAACTCCTAATTAGAAGATTGGCGCAGATATCAACAAAAAGTTGGTACATTTCATGTCCAGATAAATAAAAAAGAAGTTTTAAAACAAAATGTATTGCCAACAAAATATTAAATCAAGCTTTCTACAATTTTTTGTAGAACTCCCAAACTTATAATACCGATCAAAAGTTGCAGTTTTCCAAAAAAAAAAAGAAAAAAAATTTTTCAACCTGCTGTATATTGTAACAAAATGTTTGAAGTCAATAGCATAAAGATCTAGATTTAGGTCATTATTATTTGAATTATTAATTCAAATAGGTGTGTGTATGAGTTTTTAATGTATATATTTGTTGGTTTTGTTCCGTTTTATGAATAGAACGTCATCACAGTTTCACAATCATAAAAGTCTATTAAATATTCTTGTAATATTTTAGGTATTTCTAATTGTTCTATTAATTGTCTTATTGTAGATTTATCATTCGTTGCCCTAAAGTTTTCTTTTAATTCTACGGTGGAATTACAAAATTTTTCTATTAAATGCTGACGTATTTTAATGCGAGTCAATGATTTGAGATCCAAAGGTTGATGTGATAATTCTTGTATATAGTCTTCATAATCTTGTCGTTCTTTGGTAAATTTGTTTGCCAAATTTGTTGAGATTTTTTGTAAAGGAAATTTAAAACCATTTAAAACTGCAAAAAGAAATTATTTTACTTTACAAAAACATGATAACAAAAAAATATATTACCCTTAATAATATTACCTAATAATTTTGTTAATTGTTTATAGCCTTTAGCTTTTAATGTCCTCAAGTAATTAATCACATGTTCCACACACAATTGTTGTTGTAAATCGATGCCTTCTTTAATTAAAAATTCTGCCATATCTAATTTACCCAACATTATGGCTCTCGATAAGGGTGTATGACAATATGGTATATAACAGCCTAAATTCGAATTTGTCATAATATTTGCACGTTTATTCCACAAACAGCCATTGCCATAAGCAAATAATAGTCTCAATATAGATTTACTTTCTGATAAATTATCTATATATTGTACTGCTAATAAAAGATTATTATCCATTTCTAATTGCAATGAGGAGTTATCTAACTTCAACATATATTCCAACATTTCGGATTTCTTATGTATGATAGCTATTTGTATGGGTGTGTAGCCCTCTGAATTGCGTACTTTTAAACTATGACGATGATCATCATAGCATAGTAATAATTTCAACATATCCATCATATTATGGGCCACACTTTGATGTAATAGATAATGAGAAGTGATATGTCTAGCACCTCGTTCCAATAGACGGGAAGCCAATATGATATTATTTTTTTCTACCGCATAAAATAAAGCCGATTTACCATCTTTATCCTGTAGATTAATTTTAGCACCACGACATATTAATTCTAGGGCTGCATCTATTTGTTCATTGACTATGGCATACATTAAAGGCGTTTTCTCGCTTTCATCCACTTCATTTATGTTAACTTTATTGGTTTGTAATAGAATCCGTATAACTTCGGAATTGTGATATTTTAAAGCCGCATGAAAGGGGGTCTCACCCGTATTGAAAGTTTTGGCATTAGGATTTGCTCCATATTCTAATAACAACAATGTTATATCACAATTATCGGCACCAATATGTAATGGTGTATAACCCACTGCCGTTGTTACATTAACTTTGGCTCCATGTTCCAATAGTAGACGGGCACATTCTACATCACCCCTAAAAGCGGCATAATGCAAAGGGGCCATTGTCATATGATCTAGGGTATGGGGATCTTGATGTATAATTTTATTGCAATTATTATGCTCATAACAATAGTTTTCTAAACTACTAACAATATCACCGGTTCGCTCGAAGGTTTTAGCATAATAATAGTAAAGAGATGTAAATTCTTCTATAGTTTCATCCGCTACATTGGAATTATTCATTTGATTAGCATCTGCCGTAAATTCATCTTCCCATTCTAAACAATCCATACCATCGGGTGTGGTATCAACTTCTTGTTCATTATTAGTGTTAGAATCTGCAAAAGAAAAATATGGATTATATAGGTACTAATAGGTACTAACAGATTTAATGCAATAAACGACACATTCAGTTCACAATATGCAAATGCTGCTTGCGGTTTCCAGTTTGAGGGTAGAATTGGAACGAAGAGTACGAATTCATAATTTATAAAGCAAAATTGATTTGAAAGCAGAATATTGGAAAAATATTGGTTGAGATATCACATCAAAGTTGATCCCTAATTTTAATCAGATCAGATGAAAGTTAATAACCAATATTTTTTACAGAGGAAACTTGATAAAAAAATCAAATAATACATGGGTTAAAAATTTTCATGAAAAATTTGTAAATATTTAATAAATTTCCTAATTTTTATTAAATTTTAAACATTTTAAGTGTCAAAGTTTAAATTATTGATTTTGTTTATCTGTCAATGTAAATGACCCAGTTAAAGTTAAATGACATTTAAAACAAACAATAACAACTACGAGAACATACACATGTGTTTGTATGTATACACATACCTTGTCGAAATATTTCTAAATCCGGTTCCTCACAGGACTGTATGAGCAATTGTAGAATTTCCGAATCTCCCATTAAAGCAGCTAAACCAACAGCAGTGCGTCCACAAGAATATGATATCGATGTTGCTTTGGCACCTTGCATAAGACAGGATAAAACATCCTCATAATTACCATTATGAACAGCAGTCAAGAGACGTTCATTGACATCAGAACAACCGAAAACAGAGTGCATTGTTTTCTAAATCTCTATATGTTCATTAAGTGATGTATTAAAAACATTTGTTATAATTATTTTTTTATTTAATATATTTTTTATTATGTTTTTATTTTTTATAATACTGTTTTTTTTTAATTTATTTTCTTTAAACTTTTACGAATTTAATAAAAAGCTTGAAAAATATATATTTTTTACGCAAACTTAAAAAAAACAAGAAACTTAATGCGTTTAGAAATCTGATACGATTTTTATTCCTTTCGTTTTATATTTTGTTTGTAATAAATTGTGTCTCCAGTGCGCAGACGTACAAAAAATTGTTGCGGGGGGGCTAAATTATGTTCTAAGGGGTGTAATTTTTGATAACTGTAATAATTTTATTGTTTATTTACGTTTTGTCTTTATTTTGACACTTTAAATCATAAATTATCGTAAATCAATCCAAGGGGGCAGAGATTGTTATCGAAATATAAAGTAACATTTTTGTGTATGAAATTTAACTGTCATTTTTTATATTGTACTGCGGTCCCAAAAGATTTATTTTAGCAATTCTGTAGTTTTGGAACTAAGGAGTGAGGTAATAAAATTCTAAACATACATATGTATATGTTAATGAAAAACGAAACTTACAGTTTATTTTTTTATTTTGATTTAAATTAATATTACAATTTACAAAATATATATATGTATTTATTGTTTTAATCACTAGTGATTAAATTTTAAAATTTTTCGGAAACACTTCCATTAACGTTTTTATGTGCTCTCTCTCCATTGGCCTTAGTTACGGACAGTTTGGTGCATTTGTCTTTCTTGGCACATTATTCTTAAACCACTTAAGGAATTGTTTAATAAATTTCGGTATTTATAAATCCCGTGGTATAAAATGATTGATTGGCTTGTGTATTATTGCTTTTTACACTTTTCTTCAACATACCATATCATCAGCAACATAAAATTTTTGACCAAGAAGTTGCAAAAAATCTGTCAGAACATACATTTTGATATCCATTGTACAGCAAGAATATTAAAAAACACTTGACTTCAATTTCAATGCTCTATTTTGTCCTTTTTAAACCTTCAAAACTAGTATTAGCTTTAATTTTTCGTACCAAATAGTCCGAGCGAAAAGAAAGCCTTTTTTTTGTGCTTTAGATTTTGTATCAACGAACAAGTTCTCACATTTTTTTCAAGTTATCCCAAACTGCACAAAAATCGGGTTTGATAATTAACTATTTCCCTGGAGTTTAGGTTTGAAACTTTGAAGAGCTTTTTCATCGATCCACTTTATCTGGACAGTGATACCATTCTTACCAAAACATTTAAATAATTAAATTTTCTTCATCGCCGTGAGGAAATCAAAATCATAAAGTCAAGTGGTAACGCTAAAAACCTTTTGGGAATATGTGTTTGTTAAGAAAGAATGAATGCTAATTCAGAGCTTTTTTAGAAGAAAGCGCTATGTGCTATATTTAGCACATAGCGCGAAAATAGCTAAATTAGCTGTCCTCCTAACCACTTGTGATTTCTAAAATCTGTTAGTGTTACCACTTGTTCGTTTAATTTTTTCCTTTATTTAGGTATTTACGGTAGCTTTAAAAATTTTAAAGACTTACAGAAACCCTGAAAGTATCTAGGGATTTTCAATGCCAAAGTGGATCATACTGTAGAAACTCAAAAACTATTCACTACCATCATGGACCTCTGAAATGCAGTACGCCAAAATTCCAACAGCACAAAATGTTGAAGAAGATTATTATAATCTTAATAAATAAACTTTTATTAATAATTTCGGCGAAAAGTCAGTTCTAAAAATTTCAAAATTTTGAAACTTCTTTATATCTTTTCTTTCTGTAATAATTTAAATTTAAAATAACATTGAAAGAGACAACTACATTACTGTTTACAAGCTTTCTAAAACTTGGCAACACTTTTGAATGAAATTTGTCAAATTCAATCGATAACACTTGTGTTTGTCATCACCAATTAGTGTTCTGTCTTTTTTCTTTATATACGGTCAAAATGGCAAATCGTGGAAATCGTGCTCGTCAAACTGAAGAAGTGGATAATACCATAAATTACGTACAATGTGACGGTTTGGTAAGTTATTTAATTAATTTTTAAACATATCTATTGAAATTCATTACGTTTTTACAAAAATTTATGGATTTTATAAAGAAAAATCACATAGAAATTTTTGGGGCTGCGTCTAGTAGACATGTCAAATGAAAAAATTTCACACGTTCGCATTTGACAATTGTGCATTAGTGCAAAATCATAGGATGCCAGATAGATGTAAAGAAACAAAAACATTAATCAGTGTTTAGTGATTTACAAATGTATACGTAATGTAAATATTTGAAGTGTTTAAAGTGTTAATGTTTACTCAGAATCTTTTTATATTATTTTAAATATGTCCCTTTTATCTGTTCCTGTTTACATACAGTTCGTTTTTTTCTGCTTAGGCCCTACAATATCATAGGCGGCTGAAATATGAGTTTCTAGAATCAATGGAAGAAATTAAGGTCCGAACGTTTTATATTTTTTAATTTTTTTTCTTTTTGGTTAAAAAAAAATAAATAAAAATTTTTTCCGCTTTCTGATAAATCTTGAGACTTTCAGATCCATTTTTATCGTTTGATTAATAATATGAATAATATGACAGGTTTTCGATTAACCTTTCCAGTGATAAATAAAAGACGTCATTTAATTAAACCCAGCGGAGACAAAATAATTTTTTTATAGTTTTTTTTCATGACTACAAAGGTAAAAATGCATCGATATTTAGTTATATCAATCTAATTTTCAGCTAATGGTGCTTTTGTAAAAAAGTTTTTTATTTATCACTGGAAAAGTATGAAAATTGTTATTCTCTTCGATTCCTATTTATTTGATTTTTTATCAAATAATAATTTAAAGAAATCTCCCTTTTATATTTTTAATAATTTTAAAAAGTAAAATTATAAAAAATATTCCTTTTAATAATTTTCAGGCTGTTATGAAAATGGTAAAACATTGCCATGAAGAATCCAATAATATGGATTTGGCTCAAGGTGCCCTCTTGGGTTTAGTGGTCAACAAATGTTTAGAAATCACCAATTGTTTTCCATTCCCCAAAAGTGATGATGAAACAATGGACGAGGAAATGTATCAATTAACCATGATGCGCCGTTTACGCCGTGTTAATGTTGATCACTTTCACGTGGGTTGGTATCAAAGTTCCAATGTGGGTAATTTTTTGTCAATGGCTCTATTGGAGTCACAATACCATTACCAGACTAGCATTGAAGAGTCCGTGGTTGTAATCTATGATACACAAAAGTCGGGACGTGGTTTCTTGTGTTTGAAGGCCTATCGTTTGACACCTCAAGCCATACAAATGTACAAAGATGGTGATTTTACACCAGAAGCTTTACGCAACATGAAAGTTGGCTATGAGAGTTTATTCGTCGAAATTCCAATTGTTATTAAAAATTCACCCTTGACTAATATTATGATGTCGGAATTATGTGAAATGATGCCCGAAGAACAAGGTCACAATTACCTTGATTTGGGAACTGCATCTGTTTTGGGAAATCATATGCGTTGTTTAATTGAACGTGTTGATGAACTTTATCAGGAGTCGACACGTTATAATAAATATCAACATATTGTCTTTAAGCAGGAAACGGTAAGATTTTTCTGGTATGTTTTTTAAACAACAATAATTTGGTGTATTTTACTTTTGATAGGAAAAACATCGTGCTTTGGTTAAACAAGCTGCGGAAAATGCTATACGCGTTTCTAAAGGTGAATCACCCATTCCTGAGGAAGAAGTTCTTAAACAATTCCGACCTTTGCCCGTACCCCCCAGACTTAATGCCACCATTTCTTCGGGTCAAATTAATACCTATTCCCAGCACATTTCACAATTTTGCTCTCAATCTTTGGCTAAACTTTTCATTACACAAACCTTGCAGAACGCTAAAGAAGCCAAGGAAACTAAATAATTTTTTTACTACTAAAATATATTATATGTGTACAAGATATTTTTTCTTGTTTTTTGTAAATTGTTTTAAAAATATCTAAAATTGTAATCAATATGTCTAAAATTAATAATATAAAACAATTAGAACAAGACATTTTTTATGTGGAACTTTTGGACAATCAAAAACTGAAGTGTTAAAAAATTTTTAAGAATTTTTGAAGAATTGTGTTAAGGCTTTAAAATTGTCAGAGATTACACCTTAAGATGTTCCGTTAACAGACCAAGCAAAACAAATATCTTTTAAAAATCGAAACATTTGTGTTTAGATTTTTTACAAACGAAATGTCCATTTTGTCGAATGAAAAAGGAAACGAGATCACAGGAGTTATGCCCGAATGTAGGGATTTGAGTTCTTTTTCGGTGGCATCTGATGTTTATCATTACGCTGAGCTGGAAGGATTACATCAAATCCTTCTGAACATTACATTCGCTAATATGAACGCTCTGGATGGGAGAAGCATGAGATAGGTATAAGTATTGGATGGGCAATAATAGGACGGTAGTTCCAGTTTTGCACAAAATGAGACTACAATAGGAGATAGGGCTCAATCTAAGTTCGCTTAATCGTTTAGAGTATTTAAACCCGTGAAAACGATAATCTTCCAGCTGGTCTGTCTGCTGAATCCAAAAATGACCACATTATATACGTTATATGTAACTCCGTATCCCATTTGTCAAGTCCCTCCTAGAAAAGACATTCAGAAGAAGTCTGAGAAAGTACACAAAATAGAAAAGTAAAATTTCTGTATAAGAAATTCTTGTCCCTCGTAGAGCAGATCAAATTTCGTCCATCTCCCAAAAGACGATAGGTAGACGGGATACTTTCGGTCGAGAATAATGCATCTGGGCTTAAATTAATCTCCGTGCGCAATTGAATTGAAAAATAAATATAAAAACTAAAACCACCTAAAAATGTTCTTCCGCTCTCTGATAGTATCTGAATTATAGCATGCCAAAGTTTCGAATTTAATATATTATATATTAACACCATATGAAAATGTGTTATATAGACCTTTCAAATGTTATATAGACCCATTTAATCGAATTAAACTTAAAATTTATCAATTATTGTTAATTAAAACTAAATTTGTCTTAAAAAAATATTTTTGTTATTTCATATCTTGGGTTTAAGGCGTTAAAGGTATATAATCAAACCAATGCTTGAAGTGTTGTCAACAAATTTCATTATGAATGAGAATACCGTTATATCATTGCCTTTTTAAAATATTAGTGCTTTAGTAAAAAGAGTCTAAGTAAAAACTTAAAAAATGTAGTTTGTTTCTGCATGGATTAATGATATTGCACCTTTTATATATTATTGAAGAGGTTTCGCCAAAACTGTTCATTTGATACTCATATTGTTTATTTATGTTAACTATCAAACTAGATAAATGGATCTGAGAGTCGAATCTTGGGGACCCTATATCTCGAAAATTATCAAAAATCGAAAAATTTTTTGTTACATATTTTTACCCCAAAAATTACTTAATTTTAAAAGAAAATACTAAAAATCGATAGCATACGGATTTTAAATTATTGAATGCAATTTTGTAAATTTACGTATATGTATCACTGCCAAATAACAAACGGTTGAAAAAATTTCAATGATGGCGCCGGCGTATTATTTCGCTGTTCAGCTTGGAGTTTTTAAGCGTTTTTTTATTTCTATTTGTTCATTGCTGAAGGCATTTTATAAAATTAAAAAAGAGATTTTAAGCACCATGTCCGACGAGGAATTTGGTATCTGCCCTTTCAACAACACCCATCGCATTGTCCTCTATCGTATGCCTGCTCATATTGTTAAATGTCGTAAAAATTATCGTGGACCTCCATTGGAACAGTGCATCTACAATGCAACTCACTTTGTACCAGTGGGTACCATGCAAACTCATCTACAACAATGTAGAGATTGTTATCGCTTTAATCAAACCAAATATATGGAAATTGCTACAAAATCTTTAAGACAAGAATCTTAACAAAATTGCCATCGAAGACACGCAAGAAAAGCGCTTCATTTTTATTTGTAAGAAATAAAATTGAATTTTATTATCTTCATTTCCTTTAATTAAATGTTAAGTTTAGCTGTAAGTTGTATTATATATTTTTTACAAAAATTGGGACTGAATTTCTTGACAAAATTGTTTAATAAAAATATATTTTTAATAAACTAAAACGCATCTCTATGATACTTAGTGTTTAGAACGAATTAAGGTCCGTAGGCTATTGATTGTTCAACTATTTTTGTTTAAAAAATATATAACATAATTTTTTCCGCTCTTTAAAAATTTCGAGATACAGGGTCCCATAATTTCTATTAGCAGATACATCTTCCTCGTTTAGTAGATAATATATATTTACAATATGTTTATAAGATGAAAGGTCTTGGATGAATATTTCCAAAGATGCAAACAGCGTGATTTTATTTACCATAGTGTCAGGATGTTTACCATAGTGACAGGATGTCAAATCAGTCTAGAAATAAGTGGACACATTATGAAGTCTTAGCCTTTAATTAAACATTCGTTGATGTAATTGCCGTTATTTATAGAGCCCGTTTTGACTTCTTTTGCCGCAACTGCATTTCCATGCCATACTGCTTTTGGGTCCTAAACTTTTCTTTAATATTCTCTGGAAACATCAGCAACATAAAATTTACAACCAGGAAGTTACGAAAAATCTGCCAGAACATACAGGTCGTCATCCATCACGCAGCAGGAATATTTTTTTAGAAAACATAACTTCAACTTCCGTGCTCTCTTTTTGGCTTTTAAATTCATAGCAGCGTTCCCGTCCGGAACTTTTTTAACTTTGTATGTTTTTTAACCTGCATTGGTTTTCTCTTTTTGGCTTTTAAATTCTTAGCAGCGTTCCCGTCCGGAACTTTTTTAACTTTGTATGTTTTTTAACCTGCATTGGTTTTCCTACCGGATGTGTTGGGAACTCTTTTGAAAATGCTTTCTATTTTTTGGCTTTAAAAAGATCTTTCCTGTTTAATAACATTGGAAACAATTTGAAGGCAGATTAAAAATATATTTAACACACTTTCATCTTTTTATTCATTTTAATCAAATTCAAAATACATATATTAAAAATAATATCTGACATGTTTTAGAAAGGTAACTTGATAAGAAAAATAAAATTAGTTTCATTCAAATATCCTTATCGGTCCAATTAGAGAAGGTTATAGAATTATTTAAAAACAAACGATTTGGATACACTGTGATTCGGCAGAAAGTACTTCATGAATTAAATTATACAAAACTTAATTATTAAATTCATTTAATTTTATTTGGCGATTCGATTTGAAGAATTTAATGATCTTATTTTATAATGCTAAAATAAAATTAAAATTCAGCACATCCGTGTATATAAAATATGTTTTTTATTGCATCAAACATAATTTGTTTGATTTCAATATCATTTTTTTTTGCTCAAAATTTTTGAAATGAACACAGAACAAATATAATTAATTACAAAAATAATATTAAATTCAATAATTTGATTTCTTTTTTTCTTTTTTTAATTAAAAAAATTATGTTTAATTTAAAAATAAAATTAGTTTTAAAAAATGGTGTTTTCAATTACAAGTATTGATAGTATTATGTATAAATTTAATAAATTATTTAATAATATTGACACCACTTATAAATAATTATAATTAGCATTAAAAAAAAGAACATTACATAATTACTATAAAACAAAATAATAAAAAATAAATAAACATAAATAAACTACACCATATCCATTTCTAAATCTGTATCACCTTCAGAATCCAAGAATTTACGTTTTTCTTGAGCTATAACAGCATTTGACAATGATGATGTATTAGCCTCACTTAAACTTGTTAATGGCCTTACTTTACCCAAATTCACCACTGGACTTTGTGAATACAAATATATGGCATACGATACTACAGCTATAGCCAAAGCTGTATTTATATAAATGGGAATTGAGAAAAGGAAATAACATAATACAGCTGTAAACATTAATTCCAAGGCACTAGCAAATGTTTTCAATATGGAATTCATATATTTTAAAAAGAAACTAGTTACAATTCCAATAGCAGCATTATTTATTATTATAATTATTACTTTAAAGCGAAATATGGCGGTTAAACTGTCAGCAGTGAAAGCTGAAAATAATTCACCTTTCAATAATAATATTACGACATTACAAACAATCGAATCAAGATACATGAAAACATTTTGTACAAATATATTTACTTCGGAGCCTTTGTCTTTCAGAAGATATTCATTATAAACACCCGCTAAACAGGAGAAAATTGTTTGAGCTAAAATAAATACTGCCGAAAGACTGAAATCAAAACCACTCATATTTTTACCACTTATTGGAGAATGTGATTGTTCTATGGAATTTGGGGTGGCATGATTTAAATTGCTTGTGGTTGATTTTGATAAATCATCAGAGTCTGTGGTATAGATGCCATTAAAATTTAACTGTTTCAACATACAACCAGCTGTTAACAGTACCAATGATATCCATTGACGTTGTGTAAGATATTTTTTAAAGATTATCTGAAAAATTTAAAAAAATATTTATTAGAACAAGTCGGATTCGTCACAAAATTTTTCGTTTTTTTTCAAATTGTTCGTTTTTAGAGAAAATTTTTAATAACTTTCAATGATTATTGTTCAACCAAGATCGATAAATGACACAATCTCACAATTTTGAATAAATAAAATCAATAGAACTGACCTATAACTCAACTAGAATTGAACTATAACTGATCTAGAACTGAACTAGAAATAAACTAGAAACGATAAGAGGGAATACCAATCGATTGGGGAATCTTTTAAAAAAATATTTTTTTTTTGGAACAGAAGCTAGTGCTTTCCGGAAACGTAACTCTATAAAATTATATAGTGTTAGCATTTAACATATATATACTTAAAAAGAGGCATATACATACTTAAAAGAGGTGGATGTAGGGTATAAAAACTTACTTGAAATAATATTCCCGTAATCACAACTCGTAACTGCAACAACAAATAATATGTGGTTGGATCAAATGTTGATAAATTAACAAATGCCAAATTATTGTATAAACAATATAAAAAAGCAGGAACAAAATACAACATCATCACATTCGAATCTTTGCGAACATCTTTCACCAATGAAGTAAAATTATTTCTGTAAAGATTAATAAAAGTATTTTTATTAACACAAATACTGATAAGAAATAATAAAATAATTGGATAAAGTACAGAATACAAAATGTTTTTTATACATATAAATGTATATATAGCTATGTACGTACTCTCGACAATATAATGTAGCGGAAACGATAAGTTTTAGAACTTCGGTTAATAAAACAACGGTGACTGTATTATAACTATAAGAATTATTAGATTCTTGTGAAGCAGTTACAAATATTCCTGGAAATGGAAATAAGTATGGAGATTGAAATAATTTTGTAAGGAGGGAGTTGTTTTTTTAACTTACCTTGTGCTATAAACAAGGACATGTACAATATAAATATAAGAAACGTTAGTTTAGTGGGAAATAATTCACGCCAATTTATTGCCATGTTGGAGGTATGTTTGTAAGCTTTTGTGATATTAATTTAAAAAAAATAATTTATAACTTAAATTTTAATTAATTATAATTTTGTTAAAATTTGTGTATCTTTATTTGAGATACAATCAGCAGAATGAGCTAATGCAATTTCCTTTTAATTAATTATTGATAACAATTTCATTATCACATGTTAGATTCCTCTATGGTGGTGGTGATGATGATGAATACTTGTGTTTTTTTTTTCTTTCTTGGCTCTTATCGGATTAGAGTTGATGATGTAGATATTTTTTATTTATCGAAGGTGTTTAAATAGCTTTTATTGAATATTGACACAGATGGGCCGTTTTTGTTCTTTTATGTGATTTTTATTATTGTGAGGGACAGACTGCGATATAATAATAAAATTTGTTTTAATCACATATTCTTTTTGGTTTTCTTTGATTATCCATCAATTTTCTATACAAATTATCTTAAATACTTTTATTTTATTTATTTAATAAAAATTTGTGATTTAAATTTAATTAAATATTCACAAATAATAATTTTCATTAAAATACTGTTGCAATATAATACACTTTTTGTTGTTGTTAACAAATCAATTAAAAACAACAGCTGATAAAGTTGCCAGATGAACTGAAAAAATGATGTAATGAGTACAAGGTAGCTGTATAAAAGAAAATATATTAAGAAACTAACGTAGTTACACATACAATCATAAAATGCAAAATTTTGACATTTTCTGGTAATGAGAAAGATAAACTGCTATTGTCGAAGTTTCTTTTTGTCAGAGATTATTTTACTTTATTTATATACAATTATTTACTGTGATAGGCTATCATTTTAGTGTGAATGTGCATTGTTTAAAAGAGAAAATATTCACAGGGTTGTATTTCTTAACTAAAGAAAAATAACGAATTTTAAATGTTTCAAAACTGTTATCAACTTTAATAATCAATAGAAATCAGTTTAAATTCTCTTCTTTTGTGAAAGTATTTATTTTAGTTTCTTTGTTTTATGTATTTATAATTAAACAATAAATTTATTATAAGTGTAATATTATTAAGTAGATTTGTTATTGGTAAATTTAAAGCAGTATTTCTTTAGTTTGTTGTATTTTTTTTGTAAAAGCTTATGCTGTAACAACAAATTCCCACTTAAAATGTTATTTAACAAAAAGAAAAGAAATATAAGTATGTGTGTGTGTAAAAGAAACTTTCTTTAACAGAAAAATATAATTGTTATTAATAAACAAAAACAATTTCGTTAAAGCAGGTTCTGTTTGTATTTTCTTGGAATTTGAAATACCCTACTTAAAAATTATCTTAAGAGAATTTTATAAAATTAGGAAAATTATTAAGCAGTAAATAATATTTGTAACATAATTTAGAAAAAATAAAGGAAACGAAATTATATAAATTAGTTATTGTAAAAAACAAAAACTTTCGTAATTGAAAAACTAATTATTATATTTATGTTAAATATAATGGAGTTAGTTGTTTTATATTATTGTATTTTCTGTGTGTTCTTTTTCAGCCAAAATCCTGTTTTGGAAATTTGTTTATCGTTAAAAAATTTTTAGTGAATTTGTATAATGCCAGACTCCATAAGTTTCATTATTTTATCAGCTATCGCAGGATTTTGTAAATGTCTAAAATAAACAAAAAGGAGTTAACATTTTTTTATGTCTCAAAAAATGAAAAAATAATTATAATAAAACTTACTCTTTTACGGCATTTGGATCATTTTGCATTTGTTCCAATATTAAACGCATTGCAGGATCTTTTAGGATTTGTTGTACCTCAGGATCATTCATGGCATTTTTCAAAACTTCCTGAGGGTTACGTTGCAAATTAAGAGCACAGGTGCGATAACCTTCCAAAGCTTCTGCATTATTTGAATCCAACTCCAAGGCTTTTTGGAATGCTGCCGAAGCTTTAGAGTTCTTTTGCATACCCTGCAAAATTTTACCCTTACGTATGTAGCCCTTGATAAATTTATCGTCCAATTTAATACACATTTCACAGTCTTTTAACCCCAAATCGAAAGCAGCCAATTTAGTATAGCATGCGGCACGATTACTATACAGTTTGGGATCATCGGGATTACGTCGTATGGCTTCTGTATAATGTTTAACGGCAGTGCTGTAGTCACCTTTTTTAAACAACTCATTTCCCTTTTCTTTTTCTTCTTCAGCTTTAACAGGATCAATATAGGCTTTTCTTTCCAATTCCTTAATTTTACTCTCAACTTCACTCAATGAAGTTTTCACCTCTGGTGTACGATGTTCGGACATTGCTTTCTCGTAATAGGTCTTAGCTTTGTGATAATCTTCCAGTTTTCTATACGAGTTACCAATACGGGCAAACGCCTTGCCTATCAATTTAAAATCAGCACGATTTTCACGACCTATCTCAATACCTTTTTCGCAAGTTTTAATACATTCATCGAACTCTTTACGTTCGAAATATACTGCGGCTATATTGTTGTAGAATGTTATATCTGTGGGATCTAATTCTAATGCTTTATTGTAGTGTTTAAGGGCCACTTCGAAATCCTTTTTCTTGTAGGCCACATTACCAGCTTCCTTTTCTTTTTTAGCCAAATATTTCTTACGCTCATCTTCGGACATTTCATCCAAGTTGGGTTCAGCCGGTTTAGGAGGTTCGGGTTTTTTATTACTTTCGTCTGGTTTTGAGCTTTTTGTGTTACTGGTGGGAGGATCCACATCCATGGGTGTGCCCATTCCTTGTTGTTGCATATGTTGCAATACAGCGGCAGTGACTTCTTGTCGGCCTTGCAACAAAATTGTATTTGTAGGATCATATTTGAGACCTGAAAACAAGTTAAATGTTATTTTAAACTTAGTTTATATCTGACAGTAAACACTCTGAGTCATGGAGGAACTTCTAGAAATATTTTAATAAACAACTTAATCACAGTCCACTTTTAAGCTGCCAGATTTATTTTTATATCAATTTTTTTTTTTAATTTCTTTAATTTTTAAAGTATTTTAATCGCTACAAAAACAATAATATACACATACAATGGCATCTGGCAGCACATTTTTTATTTTTACATCTAAAAGCAACAATGAACCAAACAAAATTTAAGGTTATGTTTATTTTTCATGCAAATTAAAAAATGTTTTCACTTAAAAGGGTTCACTAACTTAAATTGACCTTTTTGGTAGACATAAAATTTGAATTCAAATATTTAATTGTATCACTAACCTTCATTATAAGCCTCAAACGCTTTCATAAAATCTCCCAAACCTGTAGCTGCGGCACCTTTACGCGAATAACCCTTGGGCCAAGAAGGATTTAATGATATAGTTTTTTCGGCATCATCCAACGCTTCAGCAAATTTTCCGGCTTTTGCATATGCTGCTGAACGATTACTATATAAAACATGATTTGTACCATCTAAACCAATAGCTTCTGTGTATGCGGCTATAGCTACATCAAAATTTTCTTCATTTAAGGCTTTATTACCCTTTTCCTTAAGTTCATTTACCTAAACATAAATATTTGCACCATGTATAAAATAATGGAAAAACAATTTGCAATTCTTCGTACATCGAAGGCACAGCACTTAGTTTATATTTACCTTTTCCATAATAACTAGTTGTTAAATAAATTTAAGTTTAAATGTAACGTTAGAATTTACTTTTATTTTAATTAAAGGTCCACTTTTATTTGGAGTAGTGACTTTTTTATGCTGATTTTTTAACTCATATATTTCTGCACAGACTTTTCTAGAAGTACAAACAGTGTTGTCGTTTTGTTGGTTTCACATTACATTTCACGATTTTTTAGAAAACTGAACAATGAATTGCGCTTTTATGCCGTCAAAATGCAACTCTATGCTGTCAATGTTCTTTGGTATATGCTTGACTGCGATTCGTCATCAAATGTGTTGATGCTTGTCAATAAAATTCTGGCAGAGATGGAAATTGTTTCAATTGTAAATTGAGTCGTAAAGCAGCTCGTCGTTATCTCTTAAAGACGGTCAGGTTGTATTTCGTTTGCTCGTCTTCGAGAGGAGGATTCATTGGAGTAATCGGATGATTTGGAGTAATCGGAATCACCATATTGGTGTTGGCATTTTATTACAGGTCAAATAAATTTCTTTTGAACAGATTAACATAAAGAAAACAAAAAAACTTTTAATTGTTTTTACAATTTACTGCTGTGTATCAAAGATCAATTTCTTTAGTCTTGTGGTTAACGACGACTCTACAAAGCTCTAAAGTTTTTCTTAAGTTTTCGCAAAAACCTTAAATTTTTACCATAATTTAGTATTAAAAAATAAGTATATAAAATTTTTTCGCTCTCTGATAGTTTTCCAGATATAGGGTCCCAAAAATTTCGAGTTACAAATTAATTCTTTTCACTTGGTCGTTAATATATATTAACAGGATGTATATCATGAAAAAACCCATCCAATGATATATCAGAGCAGTTTTTATTTTTAAAAAGTTTTTACCATAACTTTTTTACAAAAGTACCAAAATCTTAAAAAATCACCGATAAAACGGTATTCCTACTTATAACAAATCTTAAGAGATTAAGAGATATAGAACAATATCTGAGACAATCTCCAAATTCAGGCAATTGCATATTATAAGATGTCAACTAATATTAACCTCTATTTTATTACAAAAATTATCACAATCTGTTTAGGAAAAAATTTCAGTAAAAGAATAACGTATAAGATTCTTTGTTATAAGAAAAACTTTTGAATGTATATATGAGTAATATATACATGTATTAATGTATTAATTTCTTGGATATTTATGGCGGAGGGTATCGAAAATAATTAGCTACAAAAACTTTACCAAACCTTAGCAACACTTTTGAGTACTGATTACTTCGTTAAAATGATTATTAACCAACACTTTCAAAACACTCAATATTTGACATTACAAAGAACAAGCATTTACAGAAAAATATAACACAAGCGGCGTTTTCTTTATATTTTTTTCGGAAAGATTATCGTTAAAAACTACAGAATAAAAATATAATATCAATAAATAATATTATCAATTCAAAATATTATCAAAAATAAATAATAATTTGTGTTCTTTTTTTTATAAATATTAACAATAAACCTTCTGTGGTAGAGGTTGTTTTGACAACAACATGGCTGAATATTTGGCGTCTATTTTTGGCACGGAAAAAGACAAGTATATTGATAAATTTCCAAATTGTTGTAAAGTTTATATTATATATATCTTTTATTTACAGAGTAAATTGTTCTTTTTATTTTAAAATTGGAGCTTGTCGTCATGGAGATCGTTGCTCTCGTATACACAATAAGCCCACATTCTCGCAAACAGTGTTGCTCCAGAATCTGTATGTAAATCCTCAAAATTCAGCTAAGTCAGCTGATGGTTCACATTTGGTGGCCAATGTTTCCGATGAAGAAATGCAAGAACATTATGATAACTTTTTTGAAGATGTTTTTGTTGAATGTGAGGATAAGTACGGAGAAATTGAAGAAATGAACGTGTGTGATAATTTGGGAGATCATTTGGTGGGTAATGTTTATATAAAATTTCGCCATGAGGCTGATGCTGAAAAGGCCGCAAATGATTTAAACAATAGATGGTTTGGTGGACGTCCGGTTTACTCAGAATTATCACCAGTAACTGATTTTCGTGAAGCCTGTTGCCGTCAATATGAAATGGGAGAATGTACACGTTCGGGCTTTTGTAATTTCATGCACTTGAAACCGATTTCCCGAGAGTTAAGAAGGTAAAATAAGAAAAAATCATTTTTTGTCTTATTTTATTATGTTTATTTACTCTTTCTTTTCTAGATATCTGTATTCCCGTAGACGACGTTCACGTTCTCGCTCTCGTTCACCTAGACGCAGGCGTTCCCGCTCACGTGAGAATCGTCGTCGTTCTCGCAGTCGCGATCGTGGCGATAATCGCAAAGGACGTTACTAAATTTGTTTTTTAGCAATCTTTACCGTTTCCAGCGATAACCCAACAAATTTTAAATATCTTATACCTTAAAATTAAGTTCTCCCTGTTTAAAATATCCTCAAATTCTATGTTTACCATGAAAAGCATTAATAAAGATCTTAGGCTTTACATAAACATACAATTTTTATTACAATTATACTTTTTACAATTTTTAAACATTTAACTAGCTTGTTGTTTATTCGCCATTAGAACTGGTGCTTTGCATTTGTTTAAGTTGTTTTGTCAGGTCAATTTGTTGTTGTAAAACATATGTATTTTCTGTTTTGCGTCTTTGTTGCCTTTCTATGTCCCTTACTACTCCTTCGTGTAATTTTTCTCTGAAAAAAAGAGTTAAAAACTAGTTGAGTAATTAAATCTGAAAATCAGTTAAAGAAAATCACCTATCATTTGTTTGTTTCAAATGTACATAGCCAATAATTCCTCCTGATATTACAAAAGAAGCAGCTAATGTTATTTTGGATGCCAAAGACATTATTAAAACTTTTGGAATTTGCGGATAAGAGAATGTTTATTTAATATTTTCTTGTACAAAGTTTTCGGTAAAAAACAAACTTTTCGAGGTTATGCTTACAATAATAAACCAAGCAGCTGTTTAGTACTAAATTGTTGTTTTTATATGCCAAAATTTATTGTTATTCACTGGGAAGTGGTATCTATTTCCGCCTTTTCAATTAAAACATTTAAACGTATAAAATAAATATATATTTTTTTTGATAAGCAAAGTTGTTTTTAAAGTTTAAAGTGACGATATCAGTGAAATATAACTATAAATACTTATATCTTTCTTATTTTGTTAAATAAAAATAATGTTATTTATTAGTTTTTTTTTGCCAGTGTCTAATGAAACATTTCTTCTTCATGATCAAGACTTCCAACAAAGAAATTGAATGAAAAATTGTCCTTATAAGGAGTTATTCAAAGCATTTTGTCAGAATGGACGAAAATATAAACTATTTACAAAAAGTAAGTTTAAAAAAATATTTAAATATGTTTCACGCGTGTTGGCAACAGATCATTATGAAAGGTAGAAAACTTTAAGTGTTAAAAGAAAACTTTTAAATTCAATGTCTAGATTCACTTATAACACCCAGTAGGATTTATACATTCAAATGCAATTTTCTTCAATTCTAGTTCTAATTTAGCTCAGTTCTTGTTCAGTTCTAGTTTTGTTCTAGTTCAGTTTTAATTCATTTTTTAGTTCAGTTCTATTTCAGTTAAAGTTAGTTAGTTAGTTATTTCAAACTGTTATTAATATATAACCGGCTAATTTTGCTTACCACTGTAAAGCATATATTAAGAGATTAAGTTACTGTTTACTATTGATCATACTTTTGTTTATATCAAACAAATATTTTGTGCTAAAATTAAATTAAGTATATCACAAAATTAAATACATATAAATTTACAAAATTCAGTAAATATATTCTTAAATATAGCAACAAGAAAAACAACAACAACATAATAAAATCATCCAAAACGTAAAGTAGATGAAACAATCGTCATATATAAAAGTTGTATAAATGAAATTATCTTTTGATAAATTGTTTGAATAAAAATAACAATGAATAAATGATAACATTATCTTTCATTAAGTCCAAAACAACAACGAAAATATAAAAAAGTTAACCTCTAAAAATGTCCTCCCTCATCCCTCTAATAATACAAATAACAAGCTACGTTTTACGTATTTTACCTTTACACTCTATGTATAAATGTATGTATTCACTTTTATAGTTATCATTAAACATTTTGAAGGATATTTAAGGTGCCTCTCGTTAATGTCCCTTAAATTCTTAACAATTTTATATTGTCTGTTTTAAAAACATTATGACACTGTTGAATACAAGTCTTGTAGTTTTTTTTTTTCTTAATTCTTTTTTGTTTATCACTTTCTTTGTTGACTGACTTCCACTAGAGATGGAGACACGCAACATATGAATTATGCCACAACAACAATACAAACATAATTATTGTTAACCCCAACCTACTCCAAAAAATAACGAAGCAAACAAAAAACGATGCGTTTACAATACCGACCGAATTGTGGGGTCATGCGCATTTATTTAAATGTTATTTTCTACTCAGATATTTTGAAGTTTTTGGATAATATTTTATCACTACTCCGACATTTCTCCTACTTATTAAAGGGTACATTCAGAAGTGCTAAAGAATGTAATCACTAGAAATAAAAAAATTTGTTTCCTTTTAAATTTCTAAAAATTTTTATATATTAAGAATTTTTAAATTATTGAAAATTTTAGGAGTCAAAAGGATTAAGTTTAGAACTTAGATGAGATCTTTGGTATACAATCCACATTATTGTTCTTGCACCACTCAAGGACTTATTTATCATAATGACAAGATGCCAATTCAAGCCAAAAAGAAGTAGACATATTAAAAAGTCTTATGAATGTAGACAGTCTTTTTTATAAAAATTCCCTGATGTAAATTCTGGTATTTATAAATCATTGTTATAACAATGATTGACTTCTTTTGCAGCAACCACATATTGCTCATCATACCAAAAACTTTTTGGAAAATTTGACTGCTTTTGGATCTTAAACTTTTCTTTAATATTTCCTCGAGCATCAACAACATTCATTTTTTTACCAAAAAGTTGCAAAAAATCTAGCAGAATATATTATGCAACAAGAATTTTGTTTAGGAAACATGACTTCAATTTCCATGCTTTGATTTTGGCCTCAAAATTTTCGTTCCAGGGTTTCCATTAACGTACAAGTTTTCCCGATACATTGAAAACAGTTTGACACCGACCTTTTAATGTTCGGCCAACTTTTTGTAGGACCTATTTATGCTTTGTTCAAAATATTTAATAATTCTAGTAGGCACTTTTTTCTGGTCACTTATTTATTCAGATTAACAATAAATTCGTTTGTTTAACATTAAACATAATAAAAACATGTTTTAAAAAGGAAACTTGAAAAAAATCAAAAAATACTTGGGTTCAAAAATTAATGAAAAACGTGTGTTAGGAATTTTCGATCTCATTTATTATTTCAAATTTGGTTCTAATTTACTTCTAGATAAATTCTAGTTCAGTTCGAGTTCATTTCTAGTTCAGTTTAAGTTCATTTTTACATCAGTTATATTTGAGTATTATGAACTCATTCTTTTAAATGACTGTTTTAACTTTACTCATTTTTAATGCTACATGTATTTTTTGCGTATAATATTAAAAATAAAGAAATACTCAGTACAATACAAATAATCAAATATTTTGTTTTGTTTAACAAGATTCCATCAGACTTGTCTGCCGCAGTAGCAATTCATAGTTAAAATCGTACGGTTGTGGCGGAATAAAATTTTTACTAAAATAACGATCTTTAAACAAGTGTAATAATAACAAATAAAGAAAAATATATATAAAATCTTAAAAAAAAATATATACAACAGATTATATTCATAATCATATTTACCTATACATACAAATATTTATAGCATGAAAGGATATAAAAGGGAACACTTGAAAAGTCCTATTTATAAAAACACACATTCACATTTAAAAGTGTTACACATTGTTCTATAGTTTTCTTCTTTTATTATTTTCTTATTTTTAACTTTTATTAGCTTTTCTTTACTTATTTTCTATTTAATTTTTGCTTTAAAATGTTTTAAGATTCTTTTTTCTCTTCTGCCTCCATTAAAGGTGACAAATATTGATTTAATTTCTTGGTATTTTCGGATTTTGATTTTTAAAACTGATTGGGAAATTTATTAGCTGAACATGATTTCTTTTTATCGAAAATAATAAAAATGAAAATAAATGGAAAATTAAAGTGTGGAAATTGTATTAAATTTTATTTTATGCTTGAATAAATTCTAGTATTTTGTAGTCATTTTTCCATGTTATTTTAATTGTTTGAAAAATAATTGAAAGTGTTTTGATTTCATTTTAAATTATTTTAAAAATTACATACTTATATACAAATGAGTAAATTGCTATAACAAATGTACATAAATAGCAAAACAAAATATAAAAAATAGAAAACAAAATATATAATAATGAGATAATTTGTTATATTAAAACTACGATTTGTTTATATTTTTTTGGTCATCAATTCACCCACATGTACAACAAATGTTACTCACACATTTAAGACCGGCTTAAGATACATACAGTGGTGGTGAAAACATGTCCACCTGTGAACACATCCAAATATGATTTGGATTTTTTAAATTACTTTTTTCACAATCAAATAGTTTTGTTTACATATATATTATATAGACTGTTGCTTGATCATTCTAATATCTGATTCCGTTTCTTTGCAACGATAAAAAATCAGGTTTTGTTAAAAAGAGTCGAAATTTGGGTGTTCAAAACATTTGCAACTCTCTTTTTTTTATTCTTGAATGTGTTATTAATACTAACAAATTGTATCTAATAATAATAAATTGAGACTTTAGTTTTTGCATTTTATTGAAAATTCCATTGTAAGGGTTTTGCTTATTCAGTTGAAGTTTAGAGTTGGAAAGGTTAAACTCAGTTTACCTATTTTCGATGAAAGTTTTTAATGCTTTTGAAAATGGATTTTCTCAAAGATAAATTTTTAAAAATACGGAATTCGTAAATCAACGATTTATCGCATAATTAAATGAAAAAACACTACATAAGAAAGAAAAATCAAGAAAATTCCCAGAAGTATTTTCCAGAGTAGCAAGAATAGAACTCCTCGAAAACACTAGTGTATCGATCAAATATTTTTTATAAAAAAATTAAGTTTAGGTAAAATTTTATTTGAGTTGCAAATGTATTCACCACCAGTGTGTAATGTATATATGTTATTGAAAAAATCATATGGGTGATTCATTCATAAATACAACATTTAGAAAAAAACGTCACTTTTTAACAGACCACAGTATGTCCAAATCGATTTTTTTGGAAATAATTCTATAACTTTTTAACCTTTAGAGATAACTTATAATGGTCAAGAGCGAATTCAGTGACCCTCCAAGTTTAACCACCTTGGATACGTTGATCTTTTAAAAAATTCAAAAATCCATTTATTAATTACATCTTTGTTTTATCTCTAATAGTTTCGGAGATATTTAAGTCAAAAACTCTTTTAAACCATTTTAAGCCCTGTGTTTTTAGTTTTTTATCGGACTAATCCTCCTAAACTTTTTTAATATGTGAAAGTTTCCATATGAAATTGTTAAAAATTTAAAAAAATAGATATTTTTTAGATTTAAAAAAAACAGGTGGCAATACTTACACTTATCTTAATAAGATTGCGCGTAAATTATATTAAGGCCTCTAATAATCTGCAGACCTCTAATAATTTTTGAAATTTTTCCCTAATTTTCAATTGTTTTTATTAAAATTTAATTTTATACAAAATTTTTATTAAAGAATTTTTTGATTAACTAAAATATTTCTCATGTATTTCTGAATAAAATAGCGATATCGCCAAAGGTATTTAAATTTTAATTAAACTGATAACGTATTTATAAAAATTTATTTATTTCAATAAATTTTGGAAAAACAAAAATTTTTAAATTAAAAGGTAAACTATTTATTATAATTTATATTGATTCCCAAGTTATGAGATAAAATAATTGTTATACGTCAAGGGTTATTCATAAGCAAACTAATCAGTTTAATTTAAAAAAAATGTCTAAAATGATATAAATTAAACCAAAAAAAATAATTTTGAAACTACGTTGCTATTTATAGAACTATAATATTTTAACTAATTAAAGTTTTAAATAATCAGTGGAGAGTATATTTCTGTTTTCTATTATTATAACAAATTTTTGTATGGAAATGGTTATATTTCCGAACATTTGTAGAATTTATTATGTGCATCTTTCAATTATTAAATTTTTAAAGCAAAAAAGAAATGTTCAATGTACAAACCAGGTTCTCCAATATGAAGTGTTACTTTAAATAATTTTAAAACAATAGACATTTCAAATCAGGTTTTTATAATCAATGCAATATAGTTATTGTTCAGATTCTAGTCGTGATCTTGTTCAAGTTATTGTTTAGATTCTATTTTAGATTCAAGTGAAGATTATAATTCAGTTGTATTTCAGTTTCTTCTAATTCAGATTCTATTTTAGATTTTAGTTCAGATTCGGATTTTAGTTAAGATTCTAGATCAGTTTTAGTTCGAATTTAAGTTCTCATTCTAGTTTAGTTTTTAGTCAGTTTCAATTCACATTAGTTTAGTTCGCCTCCAGAATCTAATTCAATGGATCAATCAATTTTCTGAATAATAAAATATAACACTTATTATTAATGAAACCCTTTGGTTGTACTGTCAATATTTCAATATTTTTGTATGTTTGTAATGCATCCAACGTATATTTTATTATTAAAATCTTGATCAATTAATGCAACCATAATAAAAGAATTTTTTCATATATATTTATCATCAATATTTATAATTCTTTTTTACTTTACTCTCTCTCTCTCTCTCTCTTTTTACTTATCTAAAAGATCTGAAATTCAATTAACGCGTTCTCGCCGCATTTCTAAACTAAATAAATAAATAAAAACAATAATAAGAAGACAAAATGACAAAAGTCGAATTATATAAATCGCGTATTTTTGTAACGATCATACATTTATTGGCTTTGGGTCAATTTGTGTATGCGTTCTATTATCATAAATTCGAAACGCAAAGAAGTTATAAACTTAAAAATGCTGAAGCTAAAAAAATGGTACCCGATACGATGGAGAAAAAAGTACAATATCTAACTTATTGGTGTTTGGTAAGTGAAATTTTAATATATGTATAAATGTTTCTTATAATTCGATGTATATAGTTATAATTATGTAAATAATCTCGTAAGATTATAGTCATATTTAAAGACTGAACTAGAACTAAATTAGAACTGAAGTATAATTGAACTAAAATTACATTTTTAAATTACATTATTAAATTTTACACCTTATATATGAATGTATTAAGAGTTTTTCGACTTTACATTTTCAAAACATTTCAAATTTCGTTTATTTATTTAATTATTTTGTTTATTTAATTTTATTAATAAATAATTTGCATATACGTTTAAAAAAGTAATTTAACAGTTAACAAAAAAAAGTTATAAACAAATTTTTTTAATTGTTTAGTAAAGAAATATTTTTCCAAGGAAAAAAAAACAACCAAATGTGTTACAATATTGATTTATTCCAAAAACAAATATTTTGAGATTGATTCCATTCCACATATTTTTATCATCAATATCGTCATCAACATAATCATTGCCACTACCTCCACCACCACCACCGACACTAAAATCAAACATAGGAAACAATTAACAATTAAAAGTCTTGTTTATTTTATTAAACAAACCAACCAAACTTTTTTTATGATCTTAAAATGAAAACAAATACAAAGAGTATAAAAATCCTAATATCTTTGAAATAATTTTCTAAAGATCAATCTATCTTCTATTTGTTAGCCATTATATTTACTTTGATCATGCGTTTTTTCTGTTATAACAAACATGGGAAGAGAGATAAATGTCTTTGACTTGTTTATTTATATTATTCTTTTTTTTCTTAAATTATTTTTTAAGAAAACCATAATTCTTTCATTTATTTTTTTTATAAATTTTTGTTTTAAGAAAAAATTTTGCGTAAAAAATAAGAACAAATAAAATTACAAAAATACGCCAAATCATTGACCCAAATGTATACAATGGATAATATGGAGAAAACTGAAAATTTTTATTCAAATATTATAGACGAATTTTCCAAAAAAAAAAAAAACAAATTATTTATATGTGAATAAAATATGTGTTTACACAGATTTTTCACCCATTAAGACGCCTTTTAATTGTGTGAAATAAAATAATAAACTCTTGTAAAAGAAAATATACAATACATTTTTATTGTTTTTTAAATTATTATTCCAATAATTTACACAAGGCTACAAAAATGTAATTTTTAATTTCATATATTGGGTATACAAGTTAATAGCTTAACTTTACATATGTTCGTCTGTGGATAACACATTAAATATAGAATAATCCGATTAAGAAAAAAATCGGTTTGATAGTTTTTCACTTTAACATTTAAAATCAGTGCAGAAAAAAAATTATATATACCGATATTTAGTTTAGATCTCGTTTAGAACTAATTCAGATTTTACTTCAGTTTTAGTTCTATTTATTCTAATTCACTTCTAATTTAGATCTATTTAAGTTCTAACACAAACCATATGTGATCTCAAGATTTAAAGTTATTAATTTCTATATCCAATACTACTTTTGTTATCTTATTAAAAACTCTGTTAAACAGTGTTATTATCGATAGCAGAAAATCTGGAAAATGTAAATCCGAATTGCATGTGGAAAGTTCTTTAACCTACAGATAATGTTTCTTTTTCGCTGACCAAAATATTTTTGTGATTAATCCGATTTTTTTTAAGGTTTTGTACTCATTATTTTTCTTCTCAATTAAAAGAAAAATGTTAAAAAAATCACTTTTTATGTCTCATAACTTTAGGATGACTTTTATTTATGAAGACTTTTTTATTTGTTGGTAATAAAAAATTGTGTTAAAATTTTAATTGTTTTAACCTTAAAATAAATTTAATTAAAAATTAAAAAAAAATCTTGAATTACCACTGTGCATTCATATACACTATAATGTATAAGGTCCAAACGTATGATTATTTTCAAAAGATAAATAAATGATACGCCCCCTATTAAATGGTGATTTTATGAAACTAAAACAACCGTTTTCAAATCACAATTTAGTTTAATTTAAAAACTCTCAGTATTTAAACATGCAACGCCACTTAGTAAAGTGTTTAGTGATTCTATTAATTATAAGTGATTTAGTCCACAGCACCAAATGGTTAATTGAAAATCCTAGTTTTGATGATGCCTCAGCTTGGGTAGATGATTATCTGCCTTGTGCCAGGGAAAATGTTATATTTCCTGAAACATATCAAGCTTTAATCCCTCTTCCTAAAGATGTAGAAGTGGGAGGCTTTATTTTACCCAAAGATGGTGCCATACTCTTAAAATCCGACAGTATTATAAAACTAGGAAGCGATTCTAATAAAAGAGATTGTGATAAGGGAAAAGCTTATCTAAAGCCACCATCAGTACGTAAATGGTTTAATCCCCAAACCTGGAGATCTTCATTAGAACAACAGCGTAATACAGCCACACCGGATATGAATAAAGTACCTTGTAATAATGAATCAGTGGTTATACAAAGTTCAGGTCCTTTGATACTTGATTTGGAATATACTCCTTATTTACGTATGGGTCAACTGAGTTTTGCTGGTTCCTTGCTTTCTAAGGATTATTTGAAACAACTTTTATATACAGATTTGGGTCAGTTCCTTTTTAAAAATCAAGCTGGTGTTAATGTGGAATATTATCATAATGATGTTTGTGGTTGTCATAAAGATTTTAATGTTTTCGTGGAACCCATTTGTCACAATGTTATGGCAACATGTCCAAGACCTCACTGTCTAGTACCAATTGTGCCGTTTGGTAGTTGTTGTGCCATATGTGGTGCCACCTTAAGATTTACCGTGGAATATTGTGAAAATGATAAATTAAATATTTTAAAAGATATTATTAAAAAAGCTTTGAAAGAGAAATCCCTGGAAGAGGATATAGACTATCATGTGGACTATATAAATTCCCAACAATATGGAAATTATTTACAAGCCATTATAGTAGATCGCGATGGTTATTCGGAGAAAAGTGTTAAATTTATGAAATATCTTAATGAGACCACTAATTGGTCCAAGCTATTAAAAATGGAAATACAACATTTATATGAATTTTCTGGAAGACCTTATAATCCTAATGTTACCTTTGGTTCTATGTTGCTAATTTTGTTATGTTTATTATTTGTTTCCGTAGTATTTTTGGTTATTTTTGCTCATTATTATCCGGAAAATCGCTATTTACATTATGTACCACGTTGGGTCTATGATCCTAGATTATGGCGTTCCCTTGTCAATCGTTCTAATAATGTGTTTGCTCGTTTTGATAATACACGAGCAAGTGTACAAACAATGACCACGGAAATTCATAAAAAACATGGTTTAAAAATGGGTTATGATCCTGAAAGTGGTCGAGTTAGAGAACAAGCTTTTGATAATCCTATGTTTGGTGAAGTACCTTCCACATCACAGGCAATACATCAAGAACCGGAACTAACAGAACCGAAAAAAGAAGAAACCCCAAATATTCCACAACTCATTATAGAAAGTGTTGATATGATTGATAGTCCCGAAAAAGGGAATGAGAAAGATGAGGAAGAAGTTCAAGAATTAACAGAAATTAAATTGGAATCTTCATCAGATGAGGAGGACGAACAGGAAACTATGGGTTAATAAATATTTATACAATTATATGTCTAAATATTGTTTATAACATTAATAAAATGAAATTTTAAAAATATTTATAGAAATTATGTTTTTATTGTTCCTAAACATTTGTGGTACACGAATCAAATTATAGTGACGTCTTAATATAAACCTAAATAATTACAAGTTATTTTCTTTACATTTATGCCTTGACAGTGAAAATAAAAGATATATAAGAACTGTAATCAAAATGTCCTTTAGTTTCAAACAAAAGGTCGTACAATATTGACAAATCTTTTTTTTTTTTAACTACAAAGAAACAAACAAGTGATAATTGATAACAAAGGACATACACGTGTGCAATTGTGTTGTCTTCTTTCCTTGTTGGATTTTATTGGGTATACCGAGACAAAATAACAGCTCCGATTTTAAAGTAAAGTATCATACAGGCCTTCTTATGAAGTGGACGGTATATCGTTCAGCTTTAATCGAAACAAATGATAGTCAGAAGAATTATGTTCTGACTATGATGCGGTTAAATCAAACTCCAGTAGATAGATTGTTTAGTTTTAGTGCAGTTCTCTTTCAGTTCTAGTTTAGTTCTAGCTCAGTTCTAGTTCAGTTTTATTTCAGTTCCAGTTCAGTTCTAATTCAGTTCTAGTTCTGTTCTAGTTAACTTCTAGCTAAGTTGTTGTTTAGATCTAAATTGGACTTAGGTTTAGTTCTTTTTCGGTTTACGTTCAGTTCTGTTGTTAATCGTAAGTTACTACTTCTTCTCATCTTTCTGGTATTATCGGTATGTATAGCTTTTGAACGTCTTACGCATTTAAGTAACCTTCCAATTATATGCGGATCATTAGTTGGATGTCATGGATATTCGGTTTCGGTATTTATTTTGCTAGTTGACTTTACAAAATTATGACTTTCTTTCATTAGTAGTACAGATGAAAAATAGGTTCTTTTGCAGCTTTCAAATATTTCCAATATGCACTTTTCAATGTCTGTTAGCTTCTTTCAAATGATAATGAAAATGTTTTTAGTTTTGGAACTAATCTTAAAATTGTTTGGCTGGTCATACTACTCCTAATCTCTGTGACGATTTACCTGTTCTAACATATCTGTTTTTATAGTAGTATAACAATTGAAACTATATATGATAGTAATTCCTTATGTTTTCCAAACCGATACTATTAACTTGTTTATCCAATACAATATAATTTTCTTTATAGCAATTTTACATTCTTCTATTTAGATAATTGTTTAACTAAAAAATCAATATTATATTGTAATTATATTATAATAAATAAATAATAACATTTGTTTAAATAAATAATAAATATGTATGTTTATAGTTATAGCTACTAAAACTTTTACTAACATGTTATTTTTGAAGTTTATGTTAGTTTTATGTTGTTGTAGGACCAATATTGTTTACTTAACATATTATTAATAAACTTTTTTGTCCGGTAATCAATGAATTTCTAATTATCAACCATAAAAAGATTATATTGTTTTAACACCCCCCACTCTGCACATTCATATAACATATATTATATGTTTGAATTTAATATAGGTTACTTGGGGGTTACTTTAATAGGATTTATATTTAATGCGTACTAATAGAACATGATACATTTTACCTTAAGATATTTTCTTAATTTAAAGAAATACATTTATAAAATCAAACAAGATTTAAAACAAGAATATTAAATTATTCAATAAAAAAAATAGTAAACTTCCAAGAAATATAACAAATACTTAGTTCAGTTAATTATTGTGTATTGTGACAGTTAGAGGAACGGGCGGACGGACATATCTAAATCGATTTTGATTTGATGCAAGAATATATATATATATACATTATGGGATAAGATTTCTTCTTAGCGTTACACACTAATCTGAAATAGCGTTCCAATTTTCGATTTGAGCTTTTTGTGCCTTTATAGCGTTAACCGATGAAATATATAACTAAATCAATATATGCGAATTTGTCCCTTAATTAAAGGTGTGTTTTTTTATCGTGCTACTTTTTTACTAATTACAATATTAACGTATAATTACATTACAAGTTTTTTTAATAATTAATTAAGTGTAAATAACACTTAATTAATTATAAAAAATAACTCGATTTATGTTTGGTTTTTTTTAAAGTGTATTAAAGTTCTTGTTTTGCAAATAATTCTATAACTTTGGAAAGACTAAATTTAGATGGTCATTATTGAGGTGTTTTTTAATTGATTTGGAAAAGAAAAACTTCTTAGTGAATCCCAGGGATGGTAGGGGGATGTCCGAATTTCATCACCTTGGTTATTGGTATTTAAAAAATCGGCAAAAATTTATTTTTACATGAAAAACAAGTAAAAAAAGTCGGTCAGGTCCGATTATGTAATACCGTACACCACATCGATGATTGTAAATGGATTATGTGAAAAAATTTATGAATGACACTCGTATAATTTGCCTTTCCCCGTTATGCTTAAGTCTGCAGTAAATTATTACCATTCTAACATTTATGAAAAATTTATGCGTTTTAAACGGATTTATGAACCGACCACCGTATAATTCAGCACATTGGTTTTTGCTTATATTTATCTTAATTTGACCAAATGTTATTTCAATACCCACGTATGTGTAAGATTAATGTGTTTCAAAATGATGTGTGGAAAAGGGTTGTATGGGACCTGTGTGAAATAATGGACCGATCCTTGTATTATTTAGCACATTTTAGAATATTATAGGACTTATTTCATGAAATACGGTAAAATTCGTTTTATATTTAGGAGTGTTATGGACATTTGTATGGAATCTATATGAAAAAATGGACTTATAATAACCAATTTTAATAGTTGTTATTGGGCCAATTTTATGATTATTCTAATATATAATATACAAGGTAGTTTCACATGTTTTTAAACAATCTTGCATGTATGACGTTTGGCCCTGAATCATTTTGGTCTATTGTACCACAAGGTTACACAGATAAGAGAAAATATTAAATTTACCAACTGTGAAAACCAAATATTACTTGTTACGCAATAAAAATATTTTAAAACCCTTAAGGCACACGTAAAAAGTTGGGAACCTATTATCAAATTTAAAGCTGATATATTTTATAAAGATAATACAATTAAAAAATTACACTACTGATAGTGGCTACCGCGTTGGAAGAACGTTTAAAATTTTATTTAAATTATATATATTGGAAATTTATTCAAGTTTTTTATATTCATGCTTTAAATTTTGAACTAATTAGTAAATTAAATAATTAAGTAAAAATTTTCGTCCGTACTCCTATAGTTTTCGAGATAGAGAGGCCTGAAATTTCGAAATACAGTTTCATAGTCAGTCAAAAGTATTAATTTTTCTTTGGTATATTTAGTATTTAATGGGTTAAGATTATAAAATGGATATGAAACGAAAACTTGAAGGGTTGCTCATATGTTTTGATATGAATGAAAATACCGTTATCTATCTGTGTCTTTTTGAGTGAGTACTATTGAAAAAAAGGTCATGGTAAAAATTATAAAAATTACTTCAGTCCCCGTTTGGGTTAATAATTATGATTATATATCACCGGACAGTTCTCACCAAGACCTTTCACATGATATTCATATTGTTAATATATATAAACTATCAAACGAGAAAAAATGAATCTGTAACGTAAAACTTTGGAACACTATATCTCAAAAACACCATAAATGCGTGTGTAGTAAATACATTATGTTTCATTCATACACACTCACACATATACTCACAAACGTATAAAATGTGTAAAATTTTTTCTTAAATATAACATTGGACGTTTAATGATTTATAAAATTAGTTATATTTTGACTACAATTTTTTCAACTGAACCGATTTTGACAATTTTTAGAATAGGAATGAAGAAAATATAGCTGTACATTATGACAAATTTTATTCTGATTTGTCGATTTATAATTGACAATTTCGCGAATAATCTTAGCTTAAACTAAGAGGTTGACTCAGATATCGGTCTATATCTTCTAATATGCTGAATCGATTTTGCTTTCTTGTAATAGGAAACTTCTCAGGACTGTAGCAAATACTCAGGCCAAATTTCATTGAGCTTTGTCAACGGGAGACAAACGGACATAGCTAAATAAACTCAGATTTTGATATGAATTTGTTTGACATTAAACATAATTTTTTATTAATAATACTTGGGTTAAAAATTTTAATGAAAAACATGTGCATAAATTCGGCCAATAATGTTGAATTTTGAATTTTATCTTTAAAAAAGTTCTAAATATAAAACATTTTTAATAAAATAGCAAATACTCAGGCCAAATTTCATTGAGTTTTTCAGTTATTGTGGATGTGAGCATGCCAACGGGAGACAAACGGACATAGCTAAATCAACTCAGATTTTGATATGATGCAAGAATATATAAATACATTATTTGACATGAGATGATTCCTTCATCATAAAAATATTAATTAATTAAAACAACTTCTCCATACCTGATCGACTATTTCTTAAATATGGAAAGTGGCAATACTGACATATCACCCACCCTCCCGCTCTCAATTGTTTATTTTTTTACTCTCTTACATATTTCACATATTATTGTTGTTGTTCTTGTTATTTGTTTAAAAAACCCAATCTCACATTTCCAATCCGTAAAAATTGATTAGTTTTCGAAAGACCATTAACATTGCTTTATTTCTATTAAACGTTTGGTTCGGGGAGGTTGAGTTTTCTGGTTTGTGAAAATTGTAAATAAAATTATTTAAATTAAAAATGGCAAAAACTAAAGTAAATACAGTGGCCGAAACGGCATACAGTGACGTTTACAATACTTTACGTATTTTGGTACATTTAGCGGCAGCTGTGCAATTTTCTTATTCCGTTTATTATGACCACACTTACGTACATTTTCCGGCTTCTGATAAGAATATGCACAATCCCTTTGGTGGAAAATTTAAATATTTAACATTTTTAGATGCGGTATGTATTAATTAAAGTTTTATTGTTGAATTATATTAATTACCTACACCAAAGGTGAAAGTTTAAATCACAATTAAGATGGTTTATTTCTTAATAATTTTTTTAATATTAGTGTCAAAGTCTACAATTGTTTTTTATTATCTCATTGTTGTTGTTGTTTGTTGAGATTGTTTTTGGCCTGAATTGCAACAACAATTAAATAGTATTAATAATGCAAATGTAACGTTTTTTGGACTGCAAACGGCATAAAGAATGTTTTTAATTTTAATTGATTTTTTAAAAAACTTATGAAGTTAAAATTGTACAAAAAACATTTTTTTAAAGATTTTGGTTGCTTTTTATTTTGAGTGAATATATTTTTACATATTGATATGTATTTGTTTGAGGTTGGCATCACTGAAAGGGGGTAATGTTTTTATTTATTCAACAAAAAAAGCAGAGCGGGATTATAATGTTGCCAGAAAGTTTAAAAATGAGTTACCCAATTTAGATTTTTGTTAAAACAATTATTTTTATATTTATTTTATTTACATTGCACAGTGTATCCAAATCGATTTTTTCGAAATAATAATTTAACTTTCGGACCGAGATATTTCAATGAAGTTTTACATAGTCAGAGCTGAGGTGTTTTTGACTTGATTTTTGCTCCGGGCAATTTGAAGGATTTGCCGCTCTTGGTACAAATACTTGTACCATTCAAGGGCTTGTTTACCATAGTGAAAGGATACCAAGTAAGATCAAATTATATGAACCCATTATTAAGTCTTATGAATGGAAGCAACCTTTTTGGTTAACATACCTCGATGTAAATTTCGGTATTTATAGAGCCTATTGAAACAAATTATTGGCTTCTTTTGCCTTTTTGGAAAATGTTTGACTGCTTTTGGGTCCAAAATTGTTGATGGGGAAGTTGTGAAAAATATTCTGCACATACATTTCGTCTTCCATTATGAATAAAGCATATTTTTAGAAAAAGTGACTTCAATTTCCGTGTTTTATTTTCGAGCTCTAATTTTTTAGCAGCGTTCCTGTTAGAAACTTTTTGAGTCTTATATGTTTTTAAACCTCTATGAGTTTTTACTTTTTGTACCAAACTAATCCAAGCATTGAGCTAACCAGGCTGCTTTGCCGTTGTGTTGTGAGCTCTTTTGAAAATATTTAATAATTATAGTAGGACTTTTTGTGGTAACTCATTTGAATCAGATTAACACCAAATTAATTTGTTTGACATTAAACATAATTTTTTATTAATAATACTTGGGTTAAAAGTTTTATGAAACGTGTGCATAAATTCGACCCAATAATGTTGAATTTTGAATTTTAACTTTATAAAAGTTCTAAATATAAAACATTTTTAATAAAATTTGGTACAATAATGTTTCAAATTTATATCCCATATTTTACGAGAATAGACCGAAATTTCTCATGACTATAGTCAAAATCTTCGAGTGTCAGTCTATAATTTCCACGCCTGTGCCATATTGTAGGGTAGTATATAGTGTAATTATTAATATTTAACTTGTTAAAATTTTAATTATTTTGTTTTCATTCTTTCTTTACAGATTATTCAAGCTTTATATTACACCATTTCTTTAATAAATGATTTTGTAGGCAGCAATGAAGTGTCGCCTAAAAAAATGCCCATGATACGTAAAATTAAAGACTACATGATGGCTACATTTGCTTTTCCCATTGCTTTAAATGTGGGCATAACATTCTGGGGTCTTTATGCCATTGATCGTGAATTGGTCTTCCCTAAAGTCTTGGATGCTGTTTTCCCCAGGTAAAAGAAATTATATAATTTGTATAATTTTTTTAGGACTAATTTTTTTATCATTGTCTTTATAGTTGGCTAAATCACATTATGCATACCAATATTGTGGTCTTTATTATTTTGGAAATGTTCATTTCCTTCCGTTCTTATCCACCCAGACCTAAAGGTATTGCTGGTCTTTCCATTTTCATGCTTTGCTATTTGGTATGGCTGCATGTGGTTAAACACTATTCGGGCTTTTGGGTATATCCCGTCTTGGAAGTCTTACAATTGCCCCAACGTATTGTTTTCTTTATCGGTTCTTTGGTCTTTACTTTGGCTTTATATATGTTTGGTGAAATCATGAATAATATTGTCTGGTCAAAGGAACTTAAATTGGCTCAACGTAAACATAAGTAAAATCATTAGTTTTTATTTTATTTTCATTGCAACTCTTTTCTCCTCTCTGTCTTGTTTTGAAATAACTCTAAATCATATAAAAATGTATGATAAAATTTATTACAAACAAAAAGAATATATTCTTATGATAATTCTAAATCTAACATTTTTAAAGCTTTGTGACATAATTAGTATATTTGAATAAAACATATTTAATAGCTACTTAAATTTTAGAAGACAATTAAGAAAAAGAAAACGTTAATATCTACCAAAAAGAACAAAATAATCAAATGGCCTTTATGTGTTAAGGTTTATTAAAATAAAACTGTGTTTTATTAATTGATAAATAAATAAATATGATACTAGTTATAGTGTTTGAATTAAATTATTACTACTTCATTAGTAAACATTTTGCTACATAATAATTAGACAAAACATGAACAAAACTCTTACTATTACTATTACTACTCATATCAAATGCACGTTACAACAAAACTTTAAAATATTTTATGTTTTTTTTTAACACATCAAACCAAAATAATTAAAGATTAAAAATTTATAGAAATAAATCACAAAACGAGATTCAATAAAAATGACAAACCAAAAAATGTTAATTAAGTAAGTGTTATTATTTTAAAGTATATTTATAAATAAAGTAAGTAAAGAACGTTTGGAATTTAGCATCGGCAATATAAGTGTCACACACGGCCAACGATTTTTAGTGAAAATTTGAGATTTTAATAAAACTTTGAATTTTTAGTTAAAATTTGAATTTTTAGTGAAAATTTGAATTTTTAGTGAAAATTTGAATTTTTAATGCAACTTTGAATTTTTAATGAAAATTTGAATTTTTAGTGAAAATTTGAATTTTTAATGAAAATTTGAATTTTTAGTGAAAATTTGAATTTTTAATGAAAATTTGAATTTTTAGTGAAAACTTGAATTTTTAATGAAAATTTGAATTTTTAGTGAAAACTTGAATTTTTAGTTAAAATTTGAATTTTTAGTTAAAATTTGAATTTTTAGTGAAAATTTGAATTTTCACTAATTTGAATTTTTAGTAAAAATTTGAATTTTTAGTGAAAATTTGAATTTTTAGTAAAAATTTGAATTTTTAGTGAAAATTTGAATTTTTAGTGAAAATTTGAATTTTTAATGAAAATTTGAATTTTTAGTGAAAATTTGAATTTTTAATGAAAATTTGAATTTTTAGTGAAAATTTGAATTTTTAATGAAAATTTGAATTTTTAGTGAAAATTTGAATTTTTAATGAAAATTTGAATTTTTAGTGAAAATTTGAATTTTTAATGAAAATTTGAATTTTTAATGAAAATTTGAATTTTTAATGAAAATTTGAATTTTTAGTGAAAATTTGGATTTTTAATGAAAATTTGAATTTTTAGTGAAAACTTGAATTTTTAATGAAAATTTGAATTTTTAGTGAAAACTTGAATTTTCACTAATTTGAATTTTTAGTGAAAATTTTAATTTTTAGTAAAAAAATGATTTTTTAGTGAAAATTTGAATTTTTAGTGAAAATTTGATTTTTTACTGAAAATTTGATTTTTTAGTGAAAATTTGATTTTTTAGTGAAAATTTGAATTTTTAATGAAAATTCGAATTTTTAGTGAAAATTTGAATTTTTAATGAAAATTTGAATTTTTAATGAAAATTTGAATTTTTAATGAAAATTTGATAAAATTTGAATAAATAAATAATGACTCAATATTTTACTAAATTTTTTTAAGATGAATCTTGTAATTTATCCATTAATCTTTATTAAATTCATTCAAATGATTTTCTTACACAATTCTTATGTAACAATTGATGTGACCATATCGAATTATTTAATATTTCACCCAACATATAAATTATAATCACTTGACCCAAAGCACTACCAAAATTTGTATATAATTCCTTTATGCCTTTGTCATTTAGAAATGGATAAACCCAAAAACCAGCAAAATACTTTATAAAATGTAACCATAAAATATAAAATAACATAAACGATAAAATTATGATTAAACCCAAACAAAATTCCGGATAAATATGAAAACACATAAACATTTCCATAAACATATAAATGGTTACATTTGTATGCAGAACATGTAAATGCCAGCTGTAAGGAGAAAAAAATTATTAAGTGAAATTAATGGTAATTAAATTTGAATGTGTAAAAGGATACTTACTAAGGTATCGCCTCTTTAAATGGCGAGGGAAATATTAATTCACGTTTTGTAAAATATAGAACCCAAAAGTTAAGGGTAATAAAAATTGCCAAAGGAAATGCTAAACCGGCAAAATAATTATTTTTAAACGATGATAGAGAATTTAATGTTTCCCTCTTTATGCATCCAGTCAAAATGTCTTCCATGAAAGCCGTTAGAAAATATAGAAATTGTAAAATCTTGAAGGGAATTGAATTAATTTTAATAATATTGAATATTTTGGAAAGAATATTTACCAAATTTTGTATTGATAGAAATTTAAATTTACCACCAAACTTATAATGCCAATTGTAAATACTTTCCGGATATTTAATGTATTTGAAATCATAGAAAATAGCAAACGAGGTTAATGATAAAACCATCATATGGAAAATTAATTGCCAAATCATTGTTGTAAAAGTTTTGGAATTTGAAAATGAAATAAAAAAATTGGAATATTTGAAATGTTTTAAAAATTTTAAAATTAAATGACAGTTGTTATCGTGAATGTACAGTTACGGATGTAAGTATAGAAGCAAGATCTACATTAACACACCACCGCAAGGGGTGCAAAACGTTTTTCTTTCAGCTTTGTCTAATCTATGATGAGAGGGGGCTGTTATCGGATTTGTGATAGGACATGTTTTTCAGAAAAGAATCATTAGATCAAGTATGTGTAACTCATCAATTATGAGACGTGCTCTAATATGAACTTTACATGTTGGTGTGCTGTCACCTCTGCTGTGTAACTTGGCTTTGAACGGTCTACTTATGAATACGGATCATTTGAATATTAAGACCATAGCGTTTCTGTGTCGATAACAGGTAAACACCTGGGGACTTAATCTCAGCGAATGAAGCTAGCACTTAAAATTTTTACAGATTGGAGTACTGAGAGTGGACTAAGCGTTAATCTAGCAAAAACGGAGCCGGTATTATTAACTAGGAGATATAAAATACCAGACTTCAGACTCCGGTGTTAGTTGGAGTGACTTTGTCGTTATCCAATAGCGCTAAATACCAGGGATAATTCTTGATAGTAGACTGAATGAATGCGATATACACATGTAGTAGGGCAACAGGTGGCAGATGGCGGCTAAGTCTCAAGAATGTGAATAGGTCTTCGAATGAATAAGTCCTTCGTAGGCTGTTGATTACTAGTGAATTTAGGTCAATAGCAACTAGGACTCAACTCAACTGGTTACCAGTTGATTTGATGACAAGGTCGCAATTCGGTCCAAATAGAATAGAATTTCAGAGCATTCGAACATTGGTTTGGATGCAGGGACACGGGACTAACCAGGGCAACCAGGGAATAGATGCTCACCTCATGGATAGAGACACTAAACGTCTATGCGGTCTACCACACAGCGTTTGTAAGAAACGCGTAGAAAAAGAACTCTATGCTATGGCGCATCACCGATAGATAAACGAACCAGACATCATTCTCGTTTAAGGTACACAGTTGCTGTCAAGAATGGGGCTTCCTTCGAATGACTTTTGCAGGAGTTGCATGAATAGGAAAAGGAAACTATACTTTATCTTTTTTGCCACTGCCATGTATTCAGTGGCTTGCGAAGGCGCTTTTTTGGAAGTGGTTTGCTTCAATCTCTGACGGATTTGTCGACTATTGATGTGGGAAATATTTGCAAGATGTGAAAGGCTGTACGAACGTGACAGCACCGCTCTCATAGAACATAACGATTTTTCGGACTTTTTATTTAAACTTGTAACTTCTAACTTTCACTTAATGTTTTTACTTCTACACTTTCTTCTCCGTCTCAATTTTTATCATTTCAGGTAACACAAAATGAAACTTCAGGACCTAAGTGAGCCACATCTGTTTGATTAAATATTTCATGATAGTATGATGATCTTACCTAACCTAATTACACCCCTGACCAGATAGAGACCTGTACTCTTCAACTCAGCAATACTTTTACATCTATAAGTGGATCTATAAGAATATATAAACCGTTTATGAGGTTTAGTATAAGCACATTAGAAATCTATAGAATTTAAATCAAGATTGGATTTTATGTGACAGTGTTGACTACTATAAAATTAAAGATTATCTTATTTTTAATACATAATTTTCTTTATTTTGTAAGGCACATAATTATATACTTTTATAAATCGTTTGTTTATTATTTTGGCTACAATTTGTAATTGTAATTTTAAAGTTTTAAATGCTAATTATATGTAAAAAATACAAATTAAAAATTCTTAAATCTAATAGAGATTTGTATTATGTATACATGATATAATAAACAGTCTTTTTCTTTTAGATACGTGTGAGTTTGATGTTAAAGTAAAAAAAAAATTGTGCAGTGATGTAATTACATGATAAATAGACTAAAATATAATACTTAGAAAAGAAAAATTAAAAAAATAATAAAAAACTTTGTTAAAGAGTTAATTAAACAACATATTTTGAAAATCATTTAAAGCCTTATTTATAAGCATCTTTATAAAAATAAGAAACAAATTAGTTAGAAAAAAATGTAAATAAAATAAAAAATTTACAAAAAATCTTACAAAAAATGTAAATCTTTAAAAATATCTTCTTTTAATTTAACTTTCAACAATTTTGAATTGTCTTAAAAAAACTAATGAGTATTTAATTATAAATAACAAGTGAAAATGTTATAATCGGTCAAGCCCGACTATGTAATACCCTACACCACATTGTTGCATGTAAATAACAGCTACGAAAAAATTATAAACGTTTGCTTTTCTGATTTATGATTAAGTGTGATACTAACATTTATGTAAATTTTATGCATTTGATGGGCCGACCCTCGTATAATTTAAACGTCATTTTCAGATTGTATTTGTCTTAGTTTGACCAGTTGTTATTACACTACCTACCTACGTGCATGTGAGATTTATGCTTTGTAAAGTGATATTTGGAAGGGGGCTTGTATGGGACCTATAAGTTGTAATATACCCAGCTTCGGATAATTTGGCACCTCGATTAATTATAATATAAGATTCATTTGTGTTGAATTACCTTGAGGACTTTTATAAACTTAAAATACAATTCCAGGAAGACATTTGTTTTGGAGGTACCTGAAATATTGAATAAAATAGGTTCAGTTTGCGACCTGTAGAGTATTCACAACCACTACATGGACAATCAGCCGGACAGAAAGAAAGACAGACAAACGAACGAATGAACGGGCATCGTTAAATCGACGAAGAAAAGATTTTGAGTGACATAATACCTCAACCATCTATAATGCTGTAGGGTATAAAAAATACATATTTGACTTGTTATTTTATAGAATTTGTATAAAAATCAAATATTCGGCAGTTATTGTTTCAACTTCATTTTGAAGGTAATAAAAGCATTTTTAATTTGTCCGCTTCACTTAAAATCATGGCTGGTTCTTTACTATGTTTAATACCCAATAAACTGTGCATTTCCATTGCTTCATTTTCATCGTCATCATCATGATTGTCATAGTGATTATTTTTATGTTGTAATTTTGTATTTAATTGACGCAAACATTTTTCAAATTCATCTTCACCATAAGAAGATTGTAATGTTTGTGTGGCTATTTCAAAAGCATTTGCTTGTATTCCCACATCACAACTAGTTTTACTATTACGTGAATTGGCTTTGCCCGTAGAAATGCCTGAATAAGAGCTGTTCAGCATGCTATTTAAAGGTAAATCTAATTCTACCGATGAATAAGAATCTTCTGATAAACTATTTTCATCATTCTCATGAGCTGTTTTAGAAAGTTCACGCTTAAGCTGAAGATTTAGATCGGAGGTATTAATAATATCTAGTTCATATTTTGAATTGCTGGATTTATGTTTTTGCGAATTTGTTGCAGAGTTGTGACGTCTAAGAGATTTCTTATGTGAAGAAGAACATCCCGCCTGAGATTTTCTAGATTGTTTGCTGCGTGTGGAGTTGCGTGAATTTCTTTGATTTGTTGAATCATTTGATTTTTGCATATTTTTCAATAGGGTTTCATAAACAGCTTGTTTTTTACTTTTCGTTTCACTTAAATCATTAATTTCTTCTATTCTTGGACCATAATTCTCTTCGTCATCATCATTATCACTTAAATCTTGTTTTAAAACAACATCTAATCGAGAATCTTGTATTTTAAAGGAAGCTCTAGAAGTTTCTTCATCCGAAGTTGTGGTCATACCTTGATTTTGTAAAAATGGTATTATTAATTGACCATTCTTCGCTAAAAACTCGGTTATGTCAGCAGGATCTAAACCAGCATTAGCTGATCTTCGTTTAGATGAATTATGCTTTTTGGTGCTTTGAGCAAAAAGTCCAACTTTGTGACTAGCATTGGGGTATGTGGTTTTCTTAAGAGCAATTACTTGGGACTCTATAGAAGTACTACTTTCTCGTCTGCCACTGTATTTACGTCCCGTTGCAGTTATAAAATCTCTTCTTCTTTGTGATCTTTTGCCTGAAGACGTCGCATGTTTAGAGTGGTGATGATGATTGTGGTGATGTCCTGATCTTGATCTGGCTGCTACTTTGGTTTTCATTTCTTGTATTTTTACCGAAACCTGGGAATCTACTGAATTTCTACGTGACTCTACAGAGACATGTCGTACACTAAAACTGATTTCAGAATCTAGAGAATTTTTTCTTGGTCCTTGACTGGAGCTATTAGTGGCACCTGTGGCACCGGTTAAAGCCATTCTACGTTTAACAAATTGCGGCAAATAATTGGCCCAGGTTGAACTAATTTCATTAGTTTCTGAAGAGTTTAAGTCATTGACATCAAAATTTAAACCCACTGGATCGGTATGAGTATTATAAAGGGTTATAGAGAGCCTCCCTTTATCCTCGAATTCTTTACGTTTTGCCCATGTTTGGGCAATAACTTTATGTTTGGGCATTTTTACTTCTTCATTCACATCTTTGCCACACTTTTTTCTTACATAACGTTTCCAAGTTTCCACTGAACTGGGTGTCCAACACCAGGTCGACATAACAATGCCCGCACCAAACAAGCAAAGTAAATGAAGTTGTAAAATGACACACTGGGACGATTTTCTATTTTGCATTTAATGTGTTCCTCAAACGGTGAGAATATCCGACAGCTGAAATAAAAATTTTAATGAAAATGATTTTTATTTATAAGACTCCCAACAATTACTTACATTATAAAGGCTTTTAAACTTTCAGACCATTCTAGGGAATGCCTAAATTCATAGGCATGGCACGCCATAGCCACCAAAATAAAGACCAATGAAAATAAGGCACACAAACCCATACGCACTATTATCAAATGTATTTTATTACTGGCTGATGTTGATTTAATATCGTTGGCAAAATGTTTCAGACCAAATAGCATAATCATGCCTCGTATAATAAAATAGCCTCCCACCAATATGACACTTAATAAAGGCCCCAACAGCAAACCAGCTCTGATCGAATGATTAAGATAACCCACAAAACAAATACCTACTGTACTGTTGCCATCCACCTCACTTAAGGCCAATGTGGTAATGGTCAATACTAGGGGTAAAGACCAGGCAACCAAGTGAAAATAAGAACCCTTCTTATCTATACGATCTTGAACATTGCCTACTGCTCTTAAGTGCCAGGCATATGTAAGAAAAATAAACCATACCATAGCTGCTATAAGAAAATAATAGACAATCACAAAAATCACCACACAAGAAAGATTTTCACCAGCAGTAGGTTCAGAATGCCTTAAAGTGCCATCTTTGCGGCAGACAATATCCTCACGTGATCCCGGAGTAAACTGGGCCAACCAACTGTTTAACAGAGTTATTTATTAAAGGATTTTCTTTTTATATGAACTCAAACTTACCCCATGCATGCAATCATAAAACACATATTTATATAAAACACTATTAAGGCAGGATATTTACTGGCATTTTCCCAATCTATAATAAATGTAGCCACCACAAATAAATTCGAGAGCAAGCACAATGTAGCGCCCCAACCAATCAGTTTATGGATTTGACGATGTTCATCGTCGGTATACAAAGGATCTTTGCAGCGGACACCGCAACCTTCAACACCTGGATGATAACTAGCACTTGATTCAGCCGGCACCAAAGGTTCTAAACATTGACCCGTTAAATTAAATTTCATTTCACGTACATCATTATTGCACTTGGAAGGAAAATGAGTTTCGTTACATTTTAAAAACTCCGGAAAATATGTGGTATTATATAAAATACGACAAGGTTCCAAAGTAATTCGACACATTTCTAATGATGGCAAATAAACCATATCTTCACCATTTATATGTTCACATTTTGGTGTAAAAACAGCACATAAAAAGGGCTAAAGGGAAGAATAATACATATCAAAATTTTTTATTTGTTTTAATCAAATTAAAATGTTTTTACTAACCTGTATAACAGACCAACATTTTGGTACATGTTTTAAAGCCATATACTTTTGTAAACGTTCCTGTACATCTGTCTGACTATGTGATATTGTTAAATCTAAACTGGTATATTGATAAGGAATTTTAGCACCCAAACAGGTGGAATAATTTAGTTTTTCACAATTTCCTTTGCGTACACATTGGACATGCTGCATACCCAAACCACGACCATCTAGCCAATGTTTTTCTTCCTTACCCTTTTTTCCACCATAGATACGAAAGTTTTTTGTACCATTTATGGGTTCCAATTTGGTTTCAATTATTGTGGGTAAAGTGTTAACCACAGTTGAAGTGTTAATTATGGAATTACTACTTAAAGATACAGTAGATGCAATAACATATGATGAGATAATTATGATATAGATGAAGAATTCTAAAATTAGCTGCCATTGTTTCCTAGAAATAGAAAAATTTTGATTTCATATTATTTTGCTATCAGATGATGAATGTTTCATTTTTTAATATTTTTGATTTGTCTTTTATATTAGTTAGCATCAGCTGCTAATTTTGCCTGTAAAGAGAAACAAAATGTCATCTTCAATTCCAGCTAGTATTACTAGCTCATAAGGGACAAGAGGGAAATCCGATCAACAATTATATACATTGTAACCTGGCATCAATAACATTTGCAAATTTAGTTAATTTAAAGACGTTTTCAGTGCCCTCTCTATCTAGGTAGTAGTTCCGAAGACATTCATATTTGGCTATCTCCGTTAAAATGTTCCTCTGAGAAACAAATCTAGAACGTTTGTCTGACTTAATCAAGGTCATTTTTAATATGTCCGTGAATACTCCACACCACTGGTCCCACCATTCCGAAGTATGGACTCTATTACCGTCATGTTACCCTTAATAGACGCATGTCTTGGAATATTAACTATTGCTGCAGCTGTGTTCTTCTGCTTCCCAAGAATGGTCCCCTCTTGATAGGCTAGAACTATCTAATGCAATCTAAAATAGTCACTTTTCTGACACCCTCACTCATTGCCGATTCGAATATTCAAATCCAAATACTTCGAGATGGGAAGTCTGTGAAAGATAGGTCTAATATCTCCTTCGTCGTAAAAAAAATATGAAACGAAATAAAAACCGCAGGTTGTGAAGGGTGTCCTTGACATGACACATTGCGGATTTGTTGGAGTAAATTGTTCTACCCAAGTATTTAAACGTTGTGATATCTGGGATGATGTCCGTATTTTAGATTTAAAATTTCCGTATTTTCTCATGTTTTCTTTAAAATTTCACAAAACTCTCGTTACCACTTACCGAATTGAATCCATGTTTAATTTGCAATTGTTTTCGTCAGCATTCAATTTTATAAATTTAACACTTTTAAATTTAATTAAAAGAAAACCATAACTTAAATAAATATTTATAAAATGAACACTTCTTTAAACAACATAGTTTTTCTTTTTTTAATAAAAGAACAATGTTTTTGTTTATTATTTTCATTTGTTGTTGTGAGGTTAGCTAAGATGCTCTTTCTTTATTATTCTCATTCACGTTTCTCCATTAATTTTCACAATTAAATAAACACAAATTTATAAAATATTTTTTTTTTTTACAAAAATAAAATAAATTAATTAAAAATAAGTAAAAAAGAACTAAATTTAAACATAAACTCTTAAAGAAAATGTATTAAAATGAAGCTAAAATTAAATGACAGCCGCCAGACAGTAGAGACGTCAATGGACCACCCAATGTGCAATAAAACAATGCTGCCACATGTTTTATTAAAAATAATATTTAAAGATGTTTCAATAAAATTTTATTATTTTCATTAAACTAGTTAAAAATTATACACAATTCTATTAACATATTTCATATAAATAAGATTTGTTGGTTTTTTATTTGTTTAAGAAGACAAAGTAAGTTTAATTAGTTAAACGATTTAAGCAATATGGCAACAACTCTTAGAACAAGTGAAGTTTAAATATATTTTAGTACAAATATATTTTAGTACAAATCTTTTGTACTAAAATATAATTTAAGAGAGTCTTGAATTTTATATTTTTGTAAAATATCTACAGGTAGTTGTTTATAAACAGGTAAAATTTAAAATTTCGTTAAATATTATTTAAAATTAGTATGAATTTTAAATAAAAATTAAAATATTCCAGGTACATAGATAATTTCTTAATCAAGTACAATAATATTGGGAATATTGACCTTTAGAAAACACGTTATGGTGAGCTCTAGATTAGATTTTAATTTGCTGTTCGAAAAAGGATTAAAGAAATTAGGATATATTTCTTAATTTATCGAAGAATTTGTTCGCAATGTCACACATACTATTCAGGGGCACTCGATGTAGGTCTCAAACGGACAAATTCCCATGCATAACTGGGTATGACAGTCAGAATTTTGTTGCGGTGAAGGTGGTGAGAGCGTTCACAGACGATAATTCTTTCATGGGCAATAAATTCGATACAGCTGTCATAGTGTTGACAATATTTTTCCGAGTGTAACACGGATCGTTCCGGAAAGTAGATGCAATTATCGTGGGAACACAATGTCATCTCGAAATCTAGCGAGAAATTACCAGCTTATACAGAGGAAATCATGAAAGAAAATTCTAAGTATATTGAGAAAAATAAAATTATTATGTTATTGGACTGACTATTCTGGGAAACTCCGATAGCTAGAAGACACTGTCAACTCCCTTGTTTACTACAAAGTCACATAGGCAGCCATATCTAAAAGTAACCGGAAATGTCTCTGAGACTCATACCTAAAGTCAAAGTTTATCGGGAATTCATTGCGCTGTCTGAAGATCCCACACCCATTTTTAATAGTGTCCCCTTGCAAAAATGTAGTTTATGCTAAGCAGAGTTTTTCCCACAACGCTTTCTTTTTTGGAAATAATTCTTCGGATTTAATGAAATTTAACGTGGAATTTCCTGAGGTGTTTTCTCAATTTATTTGGAAAAGGGCATGTTTCTGGTAGGTACTGTGATCGAGGAGTAGATCTCCAAAATTGGTCGTTTCGGGTACGATTTTTTTAAGAAAATGGCAAAATTGTATTTATGACTTGATTGAAAAAATAATAACGTACATATAACCCTTATAATTGTCTACAAAAATATGCTTATATAGTTTTTTATCTATTTTTAGAAATATTTTTTTGTTTTCTGTATTTGATTTCTAAACTATTGTCTGGATTCTGTACAAAATTCACACAATCATAAGGAGTGGTATCGAAAAATGAAAACACCTATCTTACAGCTTAACACTAGAGGTATAGACGAAGGTTTAATTTTTGGTATAGGGATACTTTGAGGAATTAGTTATAGATTGGATGGTCTGATAGGGTTTGTAAATAGTACTGAGTGGCTAGGAGGATTCCAATTTCACCACCTTGTATGTTGTTTTCTTTTTCTAATTCGCCAAAACTTCAACATTGTGCAACAAAGTTGCGGGTAAAAAATAGATTTAAATAAAACACTTTAATTGTAAGTTCTTTTTAGAAAAAAATTAAATATATTGTCGTTTCCAAATGTTTTTAAGTTAAAAAAAAATATTTTAATAAAGTTTAGTTCCAAATAGACTAGAAGTTAAGAAAAAAAGTACAAAAATAAATAATGTAACTAGTTAAACAGAAAACTATAAAAATAAAATAATTTATAATAAAAACTTTAATTTTTAATAAAAAATTAAACTAAAAATAGATTTTTGAATAAAATTGAACTTTTTAATAAAATTTACATTTTTTACAAAAATTAAATTTTTTAATAAAAATTAAAATTTTCAATTAAAATAGAATTTTGAATAATAATTAAAAACTTAAATTAAATTTAGATAAAATGAGAATTTTTAATCAAAATTTGTTAACGAATTATTTACCAAAATTACTTTATATAAAAAAGAATACTTTTTTGCTTTATTTTGTAAAATTTTTCATTCACAATTTTTTTAAATATGTTTTGAACAATGAAAAAAATTAAATTTTAAAAACTTATAAAACCTTTTTTTAATTTTAAAATGAAAAACTTTACAAAATTAAGTTTTTTCTTGGAGTTTTAGTGTTAATTTTGTTGTTAGTTACATTATTAGATGATTCTACTTTTTTATTGTTTTGTTTAAAAAATTATTTAAAAAAAAAAACTAATATTTTTTTAAAATTCAAAAATTATAAATTAAATACAGATTTCGTTAAAAAATTAAAGCTGAATTTTATTATTACAAGTTCAAAGTAGAACTGAACTAGAATTGAACTTGAACTGAACTAGAACAGCACTAGAACTGTACAAGAACAGAGTTAGAACTGAACTAGATCAGAAAAAGAACAAAACTAGAACAGAACTAGAACAGTACAAGGACCAAACTAAAACATAAATATATTTTTTAGTTACGAAAGAAATGCAAAATAAAAATTAATAAATAAATGATTAACTAATTGTTAAATGAATTTCAAAGAAAAAATATTAAACAAAATTATAAACAATATAAATAAATAAAAAAAATATAAAAATATTTATAAAAATTATGGTCTTTTGTTTTAAAACGAAAAAATTAAATAAAAATTAATATCAAATTTAATATTGCATAGACCTGTTTTTTTTAACATTTAAAAATTAAAATTTAATAATAATTAATAATATAAACAAGAGTTTAGTAATTTTATTACAAAACATTTAATCGTTAAAGTTATTGAGTTCGTATAGATTCTTTTTCTTTGCTTTTTTATTTTTTGTTTAAATATATATACCAAAAATTTCTATATTTTTTAATAAAATATGTTTGTGTATATATATTTAATAGAGTGATTTTTTGTTTTTTTTTTTTCTTAACCTACAAATCATTTCTATTGCAATTTGTTTTCTTTTTCTTCGTTAATAACTTTTAAATTAAAAGTATTTTTTATCATTCTAAATCTAAAAGTTGCAACAAATCTTCAAAAATAAAAAAGGAATAAAAAAAGGAGTCATTTTTTTCATTCAAATTGCTTTTCTATTAAAAAAAATATAATCAAAAAATTTTTTAATGCTGAAAAAGCATTCTGTTTTGTTTCTCATCTTTTTAATTAGCTGAACGAAAAAAAAATAATAATAAATTAATTTGTTTTATTCGTTATCTTGATTATCACCCTCAGTAGTGTTGTCATCAGCGGCAGCAGCTATATTACGTTTACTAGAGGACTTAACCAATTCCAGATATTTTTCACCATCAAAACGATTGCTTTCATCTTGTAGATCCTGCAGATAAGTAAAAAATACGAAATTATAAAATATTTATTTATACAAAAAAATTAAAAAGTAAACAATTAGGAATGTATTTTTAAAAGTAAATACTCTGGAGTTTAAAATTAATTCCATACTTAAATAAGCTTTCAGAATGAAATTGGTTGAATCTTTTAGAATTTTATAGAAACATGTTTTAGTTAGAAGAAACATTTTGTTTCAAAAGTACTTTTAAAGGAACTTCCAACACACGGTTAGCTGAGTGCTCGGATTATTTGGTACGAAACGTTGATTTAGAGCAAAAAAAAAAACAAAAACAGATCACGGATATTAAGTCAATGTTTCTGGTCAAACATTTTATGTTGCTGATGCTCGAGGAAATGTTGAATAAAAATTAATGAACCAAAAGCAGTCAAAACAATCGTTATTTGTACCAAGAGAAGTAGATCCCTTAAAGTGTCCGAAGCGAAAGCCAGTGGAAAGATATTGAGCTCTTGTTAAAAGGAAATGGAAGAGCACAAAATAGGTGTCCAAGAAAGTGTGATAGATTTTAAACCGAGATGGACTACCTGAACTTGAGTCATCTATAGAAAAGTTATCGATAACAATAGTTTTCTATAGAAAAGTTATCGATAACATTAGTTTTCTATAGAAAAGTTATCGATAACATTAGTTTTCTATAGAAAAGTTATCGATAACATTAGTTTTCTATAGAAAAGTTATCGATAACATTAGTTTTCTATAGAAAAGTTATCGATAACATTAGTTTTCTATAAAGTTTCGATAATTAATATTCTATAATAAAGTTATCAATAATTTTTGCAAAATTAACGATAACATAAAATTAAAAAAATATTTACTTTATAATACATTCCCATATTTAATTTATTTATTATTATTTTTTTTTAATTATAAAACTTAAGCTTACCTTCAACCAAATTATTGATAAATATTTAAGTCTAGCATTTTGTATTGTTTTATTTTTTTAATGACAAAAGTACAAGCATATAAAATGTGAGTATTGAAATTCTCTTCCCGTTTCAATATGTTAAAAGTGCAGGTGATTAGTAACGATTTTTTTTATTTTAAAATTTTTTATTATTATTGGAGACACATAACAAATTTTTTTTAACACAAACAATTAAACCAAAATGATGAGTAATGAATTAGTTTAAAACGAATACGAAAAAATGATTTAAAGCAAAATAATAAAAATGATGATTTAAACAAAATGTATGAAATGAATTGGGTGTCTTAATATTAAAATTATCACGCGTTTAAATATTATTACCAAATATAGAAGCTTAAAGCGTTGGAAACCAAATGAGTATAAAATAAATTAAGAAATTAAACAATCATTAAAGCCAGAAACCCAGAAACCATTAAAATGAACTTAAACTAGAGAATGGATTAAAAAAAAGTTAAAATAAAATAATATTTTTCTTATAACAAGTAAGAATGCTACATTCGACCATGCCGAATCTTCAATACCCTCCACCACAAATGCATGTGAAGTAAAGACGTTATGTTTCGCACATACACACTCATACATACAGTCAGAGAAGTATACAATATACAAAAGTTTTTTTCTTAAATATAACACAGGAACACTTAATGAGTCATAAAATTAGTTATATTTTAAGCCATAACTTTTTTTCTACATAACCGATTTTGATAATTTTCGAATTGGTAATAAAGTATAGATCTTAATATTGTAGCAACATTTCATTCTAATTTGTGGAATTATAATTTTTTTGCTTGAACTTAGAAGTTGCCTCAGATATTTTAATATAATGAACCAATTTTGCTGGTTTTAAATAGGAAACTTTTCAGGACTCAAGCCAAATTTCACTTAGATATCTCAACTATTGTGGATGTGAGCGTGCCAACAAAAGACAGACAGATAGACAGAAGGAAATAGCTAAATCGGCTCAGTTTTTGATTTGATGCCAGAACAAAAATATACATTATGGGGTTTGAGTTGATTTCTTTTTAGTATTACACTCGGAATGACAAAGTTTATATATCCTCATCACCACTTGTCGTGATGGAGGATATAAAAATAAATAATTGTTATATTTTTAAGATTTTTTTTTTAATTTATTTTGCTTTATTACCAAGTGTTTTTCTAAAGTATTTTTTAAATACAGATAGAAATATTTAAAAAAAAAATCAAGAGATTTTTCTTATTTTTTTAATGTAACTGGTGATCGATCATAAAATAATAAATTTCAATAAAGTAAACAAAAAAACTAATTTATAAAATTAATGAAATACATAAATACATATTGTTATAGTAGTTTTTGTAGGTAGAATAGGTTTTTTTGTTGTTAAGTACATTTAATTAGCTTCATTATTATTATTATTTCATCATTATCATCATTTTACATAAAAATACATTTATGAAATAGTCTTCTCTTTGGTTAAGTTAAGGAATGTAAAATTAATTAAGTTTATTCAATTTTCAATTTTAACGACGTTCATTTTACTTTCTTGTTATAATTATTTTTTCATTTTTAAATTTAAGTATTTTAAAAATACTTATTTTCGTTTTATTTTCTTATAAATTTGTTTATACATATTTCATTTTAAATTAAATTTAATCTGTTTCACAGCCAAAACACAGATTATATATGGAGTTTTAGAAATAATCAAAATAAAAAATTAAGTATTTTCAAACAATTTTTCACAGTATAAATTTTGTTTTTGAAAAGGAAAAGAAAAACAAGTAAGAAATTATAGTCGGTCAAGCCCGACTATTTGATACCCTATACCACATTGTTGGTTTTAAAATTAATGAGCAAACCTCGTTTAAAGATATATTATTATTATTTATGCTTAAGAGTGCAGTGTTTTATAGTGATACTAACATTTTTAAGGTATTAGTTTGATTGTTTTCTGTGGGCGTTAAATGGAAGAAATAATGAATCGACCCTTGCAAAATTCGCATATCGATTTTTACTTATATTTATCTTAATTTGACCAATTCTTATTGCAATACCTACGTCGACGTGTTTGTGTCAAATTTCATTAAAATCTTTTTATATTTAAGGCTTTTGTGTTCCTAAAACCCTATTCCGGGAGGAACATTTGTATGGCCTGCAGCCTGTATTTTGTTTACAAAGTTCACATGGACAGACAGCTAGACAGACGGACGGACATCGTTGAATAGATTCATAAAATGATGCTGAGTGGAAAGGTACACTTAGCACAATTTTTTCCATTTCATTAAAGTTTTTGCGCGAACACTTAAGCCCCAACCACCTATGGTGGTGTAGGATATAAGAATTAATTTTTTATATTTAAAACATTTTATAAAAATAAGACTTTTTGAGAAAAAAGTAAAAATGTTTGTTTTTTTGAAAAAAAAAAAAAAAAAAAAAAAACTTTTTTTTTAACATTTTACAACTTAAGATTTTTCGTTTTCATGTTAATTTTTAAAAATCGAATTATTAAATAAAAATTTATATTTAAAAAATTATAATTTAAATGGTCTTTTTACATTTTATAACTTGAAATTTTTCTTTTTTGTTTTATTTTATTTATTTTTTTGTTTCAAATATTTTAATAAAATGAAATGTTTCATTTTAAATCAAAATCATGTGAATTTTATGTACTGGAAAATCTTCTTTATAATTTTATGCAAAGAGTTTTTCACAAAATAATTTTTTTAATCTGTAATAGATAGAAAAATTTTCAATATTTTTTCAAAATTATGATGGAACATTTTCTTTAATTTCTCATGAATTTGATATTTCTAAAAAAAGAGATTTCTAAAAAAACGATTTTTTTCAAAATTATAATTTAACAAAAATTTTCAAATTAAAATATTTCTGAAGAAAAAAATTTGAGTTTCTTTTTAACTAAAAATCTTATGATTTTTTAGATTTTCAGAAAAAAAAATAACATTTGAATATTAAATTTGAGATTCTTAAAGTATTTGCGTTTCTATAATTCAAAAAGAGAAATGTTTTAGATTTTTTTTTAAATATCAAGAATTATAACAATAACAAAAAATGTTTAGTTAATACGTTAATGCGATTTTCCGAACTAAATTAAATAAGTGAAATTTAAATTGAAAAAAAAAAAAAAAAAAAAGATTTGAGATAAGAATTTTCTTTCATTGTTTAATTTAGTTTTCTTTAGAAAAATTAAAGTTTTCTTTAGAGAACGAAACGATAATTTCGTTTACAAATAATTTTTTCGATAACTTCTCCTATTAAATGTTAACTATTGATATCTCTTTTTATATCTCTTTTAGGTATCTTTTCTCTTAAGAAAATTTAAATTATTTACAACTTTTCGTAATGAAAATTAAGTTAATAAAATTTCTTCTCTTCACCACATCGTTGTTTAAACGACCCTCGTATAATTTGCTTTTCTGCTTAAGTCTGCAGTAAATTATTACAAATATTTATGTGAAATTTATGCATTTTACACGGATTTTTTTGGAGGATTATATGAGTGTTAGAATAAATTTATGGACCGACCATCGTATAAAATCGCAAATCGCTTTTTGCTTGGCATTTTATCTTAATTTGATAAGATATTAATACAATATTCACGTATATGTAAGATTTATGCGTTTCAAAGTGATTTTTTCGCAAAATTTGGTAAAAATTATTTAACTTATAAGAATTTTATGGGTTAAAAATCCCCATTTGTATAGGGCTTTAAGAAATATTTTACCAATCCTAACCAATTTCCATAGGCATCCTCTTTGGGCAAAAATATTGCCACGCTTCAAATTTCAAACTGCGGCCTGCACTTCGCGTACAGTCAGGTGAACAGCCGTACGCACGTATTTAAAAGTGGTAATAAAATTATGTTTCAAAACCGTTACAAACATCAAGATGGTGTAGGGTATAAAAGAAACTTTTATTTAGAAAACGATCTTTAGATAATTTATCAATAGAACCGTTACAAACATCATGATGGTGTAGGGTATAAAAAACAAAAAAACTTTCATTTAGAAAACGATCTTTAGATAAGTTATCGATAGAACGATAATTTTTCCTTAGAAAATGTAAAATTTTTAAGAAATTTTCGCGTTTTATATTTTTTGAACAAATAATGAAAATCTTGTCTCTGCAAAACATTTTTTCTTCAGAAAATTGCACTAATCTTAACTGCTACAAGAAAACGTTTAATTATCAATAAAAGAAAATTCAGAACATGTACAAAAAAACTACATTTAGGTAAAGTTTAGTTTTAGTATAACGAAGCAATGAAAAATGAATATGTTTGTTTTAGTTCCATTAAAATCAAATCAATTTTAACATTTTTAATAAATCCATTTTTCCATTTGTTATTTTAAACACATTTCTCTTAAGAATATATAAAAAAAGTTACGAGGAGTGTTAAATATTTTTTGTGTATGTGTGTGTGTGTATTTAAAGTGCGTTTAAAAACGGTGTTGTTTTTATATTTTTTGTTTTTGTATAAAAAGTTTAAAAACCAATTTAACATTAGTTTACTTAAATATTTAATAATTTTAATTAAGAAAAATTTTCTTTGAAAATTATTTCTTTTGTTTTGTTTAGTTTTTCCTTCATTTTTGTTTTTCTTATGTTTCGTTTAAAATGCATTACAATAAATTTGTTGTAATTGCTTTTATAATTTTACATTGATTTTTTTGTTTTTTGCTTTTGGGGGGAAAGAATTTGTTTGTTTGTATGTAATAAATGTATGTTGTAAGAGTGTAGAAAAAGTAAGTAAAATTTAAAAAAATAAATTTTCATTTTTTCCAAATTTTCTTTTTTGTTTTTTTTCGCTCTGTTTAGTCACAGGTGGAATATGAACGAAATTCATAATTTAATTTGGGGCGGACATTAGACGAGGATGTGGAGGAAGAGGTGTTAGAGGTTGGAGCAGTAATTGTTTCTGTTTGGCTAACAGCTACAATTTCCACCTCATCATCGTCAGGGTCTTCATTATTAACTGATGTATTGGTATTTGTATTTGTATTATCTCCCTGATTCGTAGTAATTCTTTGATTTGAATTATCAATATAAGATTTTAAATTTTCATTTGATTTATTTGTTAGACCACCACCTACACTACACTTGCTACTCTCGACCATAATATCTGAGATAATTTTAATTTGCTTATTTAAGAGTTTCTGACGTGTATCGGTATTGGTTATGGTAGCCAAGGGTACCGATGTCATGGGACCTGTGCGTACCGAATTAATATGACGATTAAGACCAGTGCCAAGTATGCGACCACTGCCAGCAGTTACATTTATTATATGGGCATTTGAATTTGTATTAGCATTTGGTAAAATATGCTGTTGATGTGCTGTATTTACAGCAGAAATAGTAGTAGAAGTTGATGAAATGCTAGGTGTGCAAGTAGCAGGAGGTAACTCATTATTAGTAGTAGATGGTGTTGTCTTATGGATAGTAGATGTTTCATAGCCAGCACCGCCCCCAACACCATCTTCATCAATACTATAGGTTAAACGATTAAAGAAACCTTTACGTCTTATATTTAATGCTAAACTACCATGATGAGAATTTAATTTATAGGTTAGCGAATTATTAGAAGGAGCAGCACATTCTAAGGGCTTAACAGACATATGATTTATATTATTACCACCATCATTATTATAATAAATCTGATTATGTTGTTGATTATTATTACAATTACTACTATGATTTGGATGATTAAAACTATTTGCTAAATTATTATTGTTATTTAAAACAGTAGAATGTGTATTGGTAGTAGTAGTAATAGAAGAATGAGAAGGAGCATTATTAATGTTAGTGACAATATTAGAAGATGCTATAACCGATGATGCTGATGATGATTGTATGTTATGAGGAGTAAATGATGTTTTCATAAAGCCATTACTATTGTTAGTAGTAATATTTGTATTAAGTTTTGTATTGCTAGTGGTAGTTAAATTGGAAGTGGTAGTACTATTTGCTGTAGTCATAATATTTTGTATACAAGTTGATGGTGCAACAGCAGCATTATTGCAAGCAACACGTAGCGTTAATGAAGAAGCTTTTGGATTTGTTGTATAGGAAGAATAAGGGGAATTTGTTAAAGGATTATAAGGAGTAGTAGAAGTAGTAGTATTACAATTACTAGTAGTATTTGTAGTAGTAGTAGTAGTCAAAATATTAGCTGTAGAAGCATGCGTAATTGTTGTTGTTGATGTTGTTACCTTATTACGTATGATGGCTGGAAATTTCTCACAGATCTTTTGCCATTCACTTGGTAGAGCCCAGGAATGAGGACTTTTAGCATAATACAACAAATGCTCATATTGATGAACAATACGCGCTGGAAGTTATAAATAAAAATTATTTATTTAGATTATGTAAAGACTTTATTTCTTTTGTTTTCCTTATTAAAATAAATAAACTTACTTGAATCGGTAGTGGTATTATTGCCATTATTTCCCGGTTCACTTTTTTGTCTCAATATTGGTGTATTTGCTGTATTTGCTGCAGCCTCAGGTGTGGAATCTTTACGTGAAAAATGACTTCTACGTGAACGTGACAAACCATTGCTTTGAGATGCTGATTTAGCTAGAAATTTTAATAAATAAAACAACAAAGATAATTAATTATTTAATTTATAAACAAAATAGAAAATATTAAAGTTAAAACGAAAAACAAAACGGATGTAAAATTTAGTAATAAAAGAAATTTATAATAGAATGAAATAAACTTTGTTTAGTTCTTTGATTATTCAATTTAACTAGAACCCAGAGGTTTCAAAAAGATTTTTTTCAAATAATTCAGTAACTTTTGAACCCTTGGAAATATCCTAAAAAATTTGAAATGGTTTAGCTGAGTTGTTTTCTGGATGCTAATCATCATCGGAGCTAATCATCTCGGGTATTGTTATTTTAAAAAGTCGTTAAAATTCAATTATGACAAGAGACATAAGGAATTGTGTGTGTAGCTAGATTTTTGAAAATGTTTATTAGAACGAACTTAAACTGTGTTCGAACTGAACTAAGATTGACTAGAACTGGTCTAGAATTAAATGAAAACTGAAGTAGAACTGAACTAAAATTGACTACAACTGAACTAGAAATGAACAAGAACAGCATTAGAACTGAACTGATTTGAATTAAACTAGAACTGAACAAGAACTAAACTAGAACTGAACTATAAAGATATCTCTAATGGTTCAAATGTTACATAATTATTCTATAAAATCATTTGGGAACCACTAAATGTTGTTTAAATCGATTTAAATTGGTTCAACTAAAATTTAGTTGAAAATTAACTTCATAAAATTTAAAAATTAAAATAATTTTGATTTAAAGAAAATTGGAAATAATATTAAATGAAAATCAATAACTTTAACTATTTTCTCAAGTTATTGAAATTATTTCATCGAATATGAGCAACAATTTAAAAAATCTTTTCAAGATTCATTGAATGACAGGAAGTTATATAAAAAGTAGAAGAATTTTTTAACACCCTCAAACGTTAACTGTAAGAAAATTAAACTCTAAATCCATTTGATTTTAAGCACAGAGGAAGAAAAAGCCTTCACTAGTACCCATATATTCAGGGAAGCTGTTAAATAAAAATGTAAAAAAGTAAAAAAAAAAGAAAACTACAAAATATAATTAAACAAACTGAATGAAAGTATAATAAAAAATACTACAAATAAATTATTATAATTAAATAAAAACTTACATAAATTATTGGAATCGGGAAAGAAAACATCATCATCATTATCTTGATTATTATTGCTGTTAATATAATTGAGACCAATGCCACTGTCGGTAGCCATAGGAGAGGCAGCATGTAATGGATTGGCCATAGCAAATTGTGGAGTTCCGGTCATAGGCGTAGTGGGTGTAGAAATGGGACTAGAATCAAAAGCAGCACCAGCTTCCATAGAGGCTAAAAATTCAGCACTACTAAAGTGATCATCCAATACTAATTTTGCTATCTGCAAAAGAAAAAAATCAACAAAAAATCATTTCAATTAATCCTTTGAGTAATGACAAAAGAAATCAATTGAGTTAATTAATACTTACCCTCACTAGTTCACAACAATCACCGGTTATCTTAATTACATGCTGCCCAACATTGCAAGTGAATTTGTATTCACCTAAAGAAGCATCATTTGTAGAATATGAATGCAATAACATTTGCGAATGAGGACGTATTGTTTTACCTGCAGCAGCCGCTACGGCGGCATTAGCTACAGGTGTTGATGTATTCATAGCCTGTTGCATATTAGCCATATGCTGTTGTTGTTGAAGATGTTACCATCTGTTGAGAAGCTGCTGCGGCAGTCATAAAATTTTGAGCTGAATTAAAACTCAAACGATTGGATAAATTACTAGCACCAGGTGTACGAGGCTGTACGGGTTCATCAGAATTAGAGGAAGCCAATGAAGAACATGAGCCACCACCACCGCCGCCAGCATGACTGCTAACCATATTCGGATCCAAACGTACCGGAGAGGCATTACGACGTATAGTATCTTCAATCAGTTGTTTAGCATAACTTGTGAAAGAAACAATTATTTAGAATTTATGCGAAAATTGTGTAAAATGAAAAAAAAACATACTTGATTTTATCTTCTGCAGGACCGGTAATCTGTACCAGACGTTCTTTGGCACCGGGATTCACTTGAGAAGTTTTAAAAAAGGATTTTTTGTTAAGATTAATTAAAGTTAAAGTTAATAATTTATAAATGAAACGTTAATTAAATGGAAAAAAGCATTAATTGATGTTTAAAATATTAAATTAGAGCTGTTTGTTTTTAGAAATAGAAATATGCCGAAATTAAAATGAAATCGTGCAATCGTGAGGGGGTGGGGATGAGAGTGTAAATATGTAAGTTGTATTTATTGCTTTTTGCCTTCAACTTTTTAAAAAATTTGAATATTTATTATTGAAAAATGAAAAAGTTTTATTAATATTTAAATTATGTTAATACATGCTTTGATGGCTTAAGTTTATACACTACATTTAGCTGAATTCCAATACAATTAAATAAATGAAAAATGAAAAAAAACATTCAAAATTGCATTTCCAACCAATGAAATATTAAAAAAAAATGAGAAAAATATAAAAGAAATTTTCTTTTAGTGATTAATAAACCAACAAAAAAATGGTAGTTATATCTTTCTAATAAAATTAAAGTTATTTTGGTTGTTTGTTTTATTGTGGTTACCTCTTTGGAAGGATATAATAGTTTCACTGAGTTCCTCTATCATATGGACTCGACGGCCTTTGATGCCCATTACTTAAAATATTAATTATTTTTTTAACAAAGACAGAGACAAATTACAAAAAAGTAGTAGAGCATCGTGGGAGAAATAATATAAGAATAATTAAATGTAAAGACAGTTTAAATTAAATTAAAAAACATATTTTGTTGTATAAAGTCTTATAGAGTAAATCTTAAGAGTTTGTGTATATAATTAAAAAAATAATTCTGTTTTTGTTGTTTTTCTATTTTAAAGAAATACCTTTTCCTGAATCAGCATTACGTATAACCACCTCATCCTTACAATATGTTTTACCGGGAATTTTTGTAGGTTTTGGAAATTTACCCGAATTACGTATAACTTCACCGGGACCCAGTAATAAATGTTGTTGATTAGCTGAGCCAACGGATGCTATAGCAGCGGCTGTAGCAGCAGCTGCTGCATTACCCCCCATGCTCATACCACCAAATGTAGGGGAGGTGCTTAAAAATGCTGTTTGTGTGGGATCAACATGATTTTGGACATCATTAAGCTAAAAAAATAATAATTTTTAACATTACAATATTGTAAGTGTAGTTATACATTAAAGTTGTATTGAATCATATAAAAAAATTTGTTTTTATCGTTCGAGTTTTCGGGCTAAAATATCCAGAATAGAAAGAAAGGTTTAAAAACATTCAAAGCCACATGACATGATGAAAATTAATAAACCGAAAACTGAGTTCGGAAATTGAAGTCAAGTTTTTAAAACCAATGTTCTTGCCACATAATAGATAAAATGGCTTCCATTCATAATACTTCATATGTCCACTTATTTTTCGCCTTACCTGACACCCTGTCACTATGGTAAACAAGCCCTTGTGTGGTACAAGAACAATAATGTGGTAACTGTATCGAGACAAAGACCAAACTGTAAGTTAAGTGATTTTGATTTTTAAACATATATTACGTATGTCAAGAATTTTTTATCACACTTCTTAAATAAAGGTGTTTCAGGTGTCTCGTTCTTTAATATATTGATTAGTTTTTTAATATTTCCCGATACTTAAACTTTTTATATAACTCAATACATATTTAAATATTTGTAGATTATAATAAACATTTAACAAATTATATAAATTGTACTTACTTCAGCATTTGTAGCCTGTTTAGTTTTATAATACGAATTAATGCCATTATCTTCCCAACCTTTGGCACGCAACTCAATTAATTCGAGCAAATTTAAACGTGTCATTATATTTAAGCGTTCGTCCTGCGAAGCATTACGAAATACAACAAATGCTCGATCTAATGTATCTTTCGATACTGATTCCAATTGTGGTCCATGTATGCGTAAATTTTGCACCAATGTAGCCATAGGTTCCGTATTATTAATACCAGATTGCAATGATATAGCAACATTTTCGATTAATTGTATTAGTTCTTCAATAACCATAAAATTATTTTTAAGCGAAGAACGTGATTGTGATTTCAGAGGTCGAGGTGCCTCAACATTCTTAACAGAGCGACCAATGTGTGCCATGATTGATGTCTTTTTTTTTTTTTCTTTTTTGATTTCTTACGTTGGTTGGATTTTTTTGTTTTGTTCTTGATTTAAGTTTAGTTTTGTTTTGTTTAAGGATTAAATACTAAGCGGGAGTGTGATGTAGTAAAAAAAATATATAAAGATGATATGATTTCGTTGTAAATGTAGAAATAAATTATGAAAATGTATTTTTTTTACTCAAACTGCTTTCGTAGTTTTGAAATGAGTATCGATCGCTTCAAGTATTAAAATCGAAGAAATTATACAGACAAAACTGTTTCTTTGGTTTATCGTTCGCACCTCCCCCTGCAAGTAGTTAAATAAAGCAAAAATAACAATTAAAAAAAGAGAACAAAATACAAAAATTAATGAATGACACAATTTAAAAAAAAAAAAGAAAAAATCAATTTTTGTTTTTTTTTAACTTGCGGAATGTTGGTCGTTTTTGGTTTGCTGTATCTGTCTCTTTGTCTAACAAATATTTATTTTTTATTTTATTTTTTTTATTCGTTAAGCTTATTCTGTTTTAGGCCAACAAACATTTAATTTTTATACCCACACCACCATAGGTGATGGGGGTATTAAGCGTTTGTGCAGTTGTTTGTAACGGGCAGAAAATATAGTTCCACCACCACTTTTAAGCATACTTAGAATCACTTCCTTAGTTGATTTAACCATCTCCATCCGTCCGTCCGTTCGTCCGTCTGGCTGGCTGGCTGTCCATGTTAACGTTGTGAACAAAATGCAGGTTGCAAATTTAAAAATGTACTGATGAAACTTGGCACATATCATTATTTTGGCCCCAGGGCGATGCCTTTTAAAATTGGTGATAATGGGTCATTTCACTAGTTTAAGTCATACAAGCCCTAAATATAAAACGCGTTTAACCAAATTGGCCACAAATAATATTCTAAAATGATGTGCCAAATCTTATGAGAAGCGGTCCATTATTCTAATGGCTCCCATACAACCCTTTCAAAAATTTCACTTTAAAAAGCTTAAATTTCTCATATACATTGGAATTGTGATAAGAATTGGTCAAATTAGAATAAACATAAGCAAAAATCGATGTACGAAATTTTACGCGGGTTCATAAAGCCCACTAGCTGCGGTCTAATCCCCCCATTAAAACCCCTTTTTAAATGCAAAAATCCCACATAAATGTTAGTAACAACAGAGTACTGGACTTTAACATAAATTAGAAAATAAATTTATACGAGGTTCGTTCATTAATTTTTGGTCGCTACACTTTGTAACCAACAATGTGGTGTAGGGTATTGAATATTCGATCTTGACCGATTATAACATTTTCACTTGTTTTACATATATATTAATATTAAGTTTCCTTGGTAATTTATTTAAATTTGTTTTAGTGAATTTTTTTCAAAATATGTATTTATTACGTTTTTTTCCATCTGTGGCAAAAAAATATTTTGTTTTTAAGATTTTAATTTTTATTACTTTTTATATTTTATTAAAAATTTTTAATTAAATATTTTGATAATAAAATGAAAAATAACGTTTAAAAATTGTTTATAAGTTATGGGTCAAATAACAACGCAACACTTTCGTATTATCTGTAATTATTTTCAAAACTAATGAACATTTTTTCAACTAATGAAAATTTCATTTGGATATCTATAAATTTTTCGTTAATTTTTTATATTTATTTATTTTTTCTATAAACATCTTCTTATCATTTTTTTACACTAAATGATAAGAGTTATTTTATTATTATCATTGTGTTCACAAAATTAAGAAAATCTTTTGTAATAATGATTGAAATTAAGTTAAAATAGCAACAGCTTTGTAGACATATCTAAGTAATTTCTCATCCACCTTCATAATAAGATTAGAATTTAAATTTCTGATAAATTTTAATGATTTTCAGGTTTCACCCATAACATTGTAATGATCAGAGATATAGTTTTATAGTTATAGTAAATGAGATGTTGTTTGCAAACTTCATAACCTTTCAGTCCTGGATGCATTAAAATTTTTCACCCCACATGAAGAAGCAGAGAACATAAACGTAGCAAAATTATCAAAAGCAATTGGCCCTGACAGAATATCTATGCCGAAGAACCTTTGCCTGCGGGAAGTTGAGTACCTGATCATTGTCTAAATCTTGCTAAAATAATACAAAATGTTTAAAAACAGATAAAATCATTCCAATACGAAAACCTAAAGACCGATTAGCCTTCTATCGCCTGTCGCGAAGACTCTATACTCATATCATAGGTGATCTTCTTAACCGAGCAATTTGAATAGTTAACACCTCTCATCGCATGCAGAACAAAATCTGTCGTAGAGTATCTTTAGTACAACAACAATATTTGTATGTATGTAAAAAAACATTTTTAAGAAATAAAGAATGAGATCGAAAAATTCTTATCATACGTTTTACCTTAAACATTTTAACCCGAGTATTATTTCATTTTTTATTTGATCAAGTTACTTTAATTGTTGTTGTAACAGTTAGGCTGCATCCGATAGTTCTTTCTTGGCGGAAAAAAATCGTTTGATACAGCTGTCACTAGGCTGATGACAATCTTTGACCGAGTGTGACTTGGGTCGTTCCAGAACGGAGATCCAATTGTCGTGGAAACGAGTTTCATTTGACCAGAAAAAAGTTCGTATTGAAATTATTAAATGTTTTCAATAAAACTTATTTTTGTACTACAAAAAGTTGACCAGGCATTTAAAGGTTTGCCGTCAAACCGTTTCCAATGTTATTAAATAGTACCAGTCGAACTTGTCCGTTGATGAAAAACCTGTTTCATGAACAAGAAATAGTCCATATGATGTTTCTTAATAAGGAGCATTTAGAAAAGAGCTCCCAGCACATCCAGTAGGAAAGCAGGCCGGTTATTAGTCCTCGGACTATTTGGTACAAAACATTGAAGCTAATTCAGTTTTTAAAACTGACAGGAACGCTGCTAAAATTTAGAGACCAAAAATAGAAGTCAAGACGAAACGTATGTTCTGGCAGATTTTTTATAACTTACTGTTCAAAAATTTTACGTTGCTGATGCTCGAGAGTATGTTGAAGAAAAGTTTAGGACCCAAAAGCAGTTAAAAGTTCCAAAAAACTTCTTGGTATTACAAGTAATATGCAGTTGCGACAAAGGAATGAATCATTTTTCACAATGGTCTCTATAGATACCGAAATTTTCATCAAGGAATGCTTACAAAAAAGGACTGATTCCGTTCATAAGACTTCATAATGTGTCCACTTATTTTGTCCTGTGATGACATCTCGTCGTTATGGTAAACAAGAAATTGAGTGGTACAAGAACAATAATTTGGTATTTGTACAAAGAAAGGCAAATCCTAAAAACTACCCAGAACTACGGCTAGAGGAGAGATAATTTGATCTTCTTAAAAGAGAATGTAAGAGCATAAAAAAGGTATCCAAAAGTGTGATAAGTATTAAACTACCTGTTCGAGCAAAGTAACAGAAAGCACTATATAAACGTTAATTTTTTTTGTAGATTATAGTAACAATTTCAATCATAATAAAAAATTTTAAACAATGTGTTTAGTAGTTTCGGTTTTATTAACATAGATATACTTTTAGGTTATAAAATATTTGCAATAGTATGACTTTATTTTTTTCTTGTTACACTTTAAGAAGACTAAACTTTCTAAATATTTTTTATGACAGTGAGTTCTAAAAAATTAATTCACTCTTTAAGTGTTTAAAAAGTTAAACATTTTTAAAATCGAAGTAAATGCAATAATTTTATATTAAATAATAATATAAAAATTAATTAAATTTCACTTAATATTATCTTACGCATTGAAATTTTCTATCAATTAATGGCTCTAAATTTTTCCAGTTCAACTAAAACAACAGAAAAATAATAATAATAATATATAGTACATGTGTAGATAGATTGTGAATCATATATAAATAAGATAAATGTTTACAAAATATTCATACAGAAGATTATGATCATAATGTTTATGGTGATGATGAGGGACAAAGCAGAAGTAGACGGGCAAAACGCCAGAATAAAATAAAAATTATTGCGCACTCTATTTTTTTTTTTTTTTAATTTTATTATTCATTTTGTTTTGCTCAATAAATATCGAAAATATCAATCTTTCACAATAAACAAAAAAAAAAAAAAAAAAAAGAGAAATACTTAAAACAATACGAAGAAAATAAAAAACAAAATAAAGAAAGAAATAATAATTAAAAGATTTACATACATATAGAGAAGAGACAACTTCCGATCGTGTCACACGCCTAAAAAACGTCATGTACGTTCAAGTCCAAATATAATATTGTTTGTATGAAAGTATATATGTCTGTTTGGAATAGTATATGCTTGGATTTTATTAGTTGAAGGTTTAAAATATTACATATACTATATACATCTTTTTGTTTAATATATATTTATACAATAAATATTAATAAAAATGGAAATTTTTGAAAAGTTTTCTGTCAAGAGGAAAAACTCAAGATGTAGATTATTAAACAAGGAATTTTATAAAATCTGTTCGAGGTTTAAAACATCCAATATATTTCTAATTTCTAATTGAATATAAATTCCTAATAAATCAGATTATTTTTGATGAGAATTTATATAAAATTTATATATATTTTATGTATAATGAAGTAAATATTCGAATACAATGAATTTTTATTATTATTTTTAATAAAACCCTGACTATTCTAAATAACATATTTATGCTGATTTTACAAAAATGCATTTCATTATTTAAACTTAAAAACATCATTATCTTTAAGAAAAAAAAACGATTGTTTAATTCGATCAAGTCCGTTAATGAAATACCCTACTCTACATTGATTATTAATAGTATTTATTTTTTACCTTATTATCATTTAAAAACGATTTTTTTTGTAGGGCTTATTTTATTTTATACATGTGCAATTTATTTGCGATGTGCGATCGAAAAATTCTTAACACACGTTTTTTATTAAAACTGTTAACCGAAGTATTATTTGATTTTCTTTTTGTAAAGTGTGTTATTACATTTAATATATTTTTAATCTGTGAGTAAGCGATTGGAAAAATTGTGCACTAAATTTAAAAAATAATTTCTACTTTGTTCTACAAAAATTTGGCCAACTATTCAAAGGTCTGCCGCCAAACTGTATCCTATGTAATTAAACAATACCGAGAGAGCTTGTCTATTGATAGAAAATCTAGTTCATGTAGAAGGAATGGTCCACAGTTCTTGGTATGGTAAGAAGGGCTTCCTGTTTGAGCAAAGTGACAGAAAGCACTATAAGAACGTTAATAGAATGGGTTTCGAAAAAGTTTCAAGAACTTTAGGATCTCACTCCTTATGTGCGCTTTATTCACGTTAAAATGATAAGAGCTATGACAAAAAATACATCAATCATAAAATTGGCATATTTATTAAGAAAGATTAAAAAACTATTTGCACCAAATTTCGTTGAAATCGCTTTATATTTAAGAGTTTTATTGACAAAATACCACATACATTTGTATGATATCAATATGAAAGAATGATCTCATATTAAGCGATCTCAACAGGATTAGTTATTAGGCCAACATAATACTAAAATTTCATCAAGATAACACCAAAACTGTACTTTGAGTACAATCTTTTCATGCACAACTATCCGGAACTGTGACTCCGATTCTAAAGGTATATATTAAAGTGGTGGTAAAGCTGTTTTGGCCTTAAAACGCTTTTTTATTAATTCTATAACTTTAAAACCATCGAACATATTTTAAAAAAACATTACAAAAAAATTTTTAATCTTAAATATCTTAATAAAATTCCAAATAGCTGGGGCTGAGGTGTTTTCGAGTTATTATTTTTTTTTAATTTCTTCAAAATTTTATTTTGAGTTGGGATAAAAAAAATAGTTTCAGAGATGTTCAAAATTTTTCCAAAACTAAAAATTTACTGAATTAGTTCCAAGAAAAATAGTTTAGTATCCAGTTTTCCGTAATTCAAATATTACAAAATTCTTTCCAAAAAGATCGTTTTTAGATCACAGTGTATTCGTAAAAAATTCAACAAAGTTCCAACAAACAGAAAAACTATCATACAAATAAGATCGCTTATATTTCCCCATACTTATAAGACTAAAGAAAAACATTCGAAATAAATACGAACATTCTAATTGGGCGTCTTCCTTTCTTTTATTTTAATTTGTTTATCATCATCATCATAACTTTTGTAATTATATTACACTCTATTCAATACTAAGCAAAAAATTAACCCACGTCATACAAGTTCTTCAAACGTTTGTTTGTTGGAAGGTTTGTTAATCATTAATGTATATGTATGACGAAGTTGTATCATTTACTGCAGAGAGTAATTATGAATAAATAATTAAAAGAAGACGCCCAATTAGCATGTCCCGCATTATATTTTTTAATGAATTAGAATTGGAAAATAAATATTTAATTCTATACTTTAAAGTCATTTAAGTGCATTTTTATTTATCGAAATAAAAAATGCACTGTGCAACTGCAAATAGTGCAAAATCAGCATATTATGTTATTAAGTGTGGTCAGGAATGTTTTAGAGATAAGGATTTTAACTCAGCTTATTCAATTTGAAATTTATTTTGTATTTTTTATTTTATTGGTTTCTCTTTGTGATCTGCACTTGCTATGATACGCAAAAATGAAGGGAAAAGTTGTTCTAATCGATGTATTTATTCGATTGAAAATATAACAAACTTTTTTTTTGGAAATAATTCTGCATCTGAAATGATACAAACTAGAACTACTGTATGAAGTAATTGGGCTAGAAGCGTACATCGTCTGTAGCTATAAGAGATAACCCACCCACATTCCTTCTACGAAAATTAGATCTCCGTTCCACATTATAATTTGCAATTTTACGAATGTTCTTCGCTAGATCTAAGAGGTCCAAGTGTGAAGTCTTTTGCCCTGCTTTACTTCCATCGGACACGACCCCCCGTTGGCGGATAGCTGGAGTCTGCTATAAAGACACCATAATATACATATATTACCTGGGCATTTGGCATCGGTCATTCGACATACCCCAAGGTACGGTAGTAGAATCTAAAATCCTGAATGACTAGATGGTTGGGTTGGTTGTAAGTCATTTTGTCTAGTCCGGGTACGCCGTCACTGCATGCGACCGCCCTTACCTTTCTTGAGGGACCAAAATTGATACAACAAATGAAATTAACGTTGATAAGGATGTTGGAGAGAATAGATTCATAACAAATCAAACGTTTACCATAGGGCGCATGTGTCTCAGGAGTAGAGTTGGTGGGCATACTCCAGCAGCAGGGACAGTTACTGACGGAATAGGAATATGATTTTATTGGTTTGATATCTCATATTTACGCTGCCGTTCAGCCGGCCAAAGTTGATACGAAGTTGCCCAATTCCTTGGTAAATTCAGAACACGAATCAAAAAAAAAATTTTTTTTGCACTTGTATAACAACCCAAATAAAAAATTATTTATGACATGATTCGTTGGAGACTGCGGTCAATTTGGAATATGAATACTACATATATAAAAATATATATGATACCATAGTTTTACCCAGAACACTCAATATTCGTAACAAGTAACACCATTCCCTTACGGCTGTAGTCAAATATCAACCCATCTGCTACATGAGGAAACAAAGATCCTTCCAGTTAAGGAACATAATGAAATGTTAAGTAAGCTGTCCCTTCTAGAAAAGCCTCAAATTTCGCGGGACAATGAACATAATTTGCCGCAATCAGCAAAAGTAGTCCTGGCACAACTGAGAGGGAGATGGAGCATTAGGTTCAATGCCTACTGATCTCGTACTGACCGTGCCGTCCCAAATCTATGCCTGGGATGTAGATAAGGACCACATAATACACGACATTTATTAAATTGCAAATCCAATACTACCTCACTCATTCCTAAAGATATATGGATTCATCCAATTGAGGTTGCTCAATTCCTTGGCCTGCAGTTGAAGTTTAATATGGATCAGAATTAACAGATGTACTTATTCCTTCCAGTTGTTATAACAACAATAACAGGTAACACTACCAATTGCGTACATGTTGTGTGAAGCCAGCTAATACTACCTGACAAAGATTTAAGAATTTTTATCCTGAATTGAGAAATTCAACAGGCAAATTTAAGCTCCATTTAAAAGTAAATTTTAAGTTTTAAATAATTTTTTTAATTTCAATTAAATTTTAATTTCTAATTATAATTACTTCCCATAAAATTGAATATTCTAAAAAATCCGCGAAATTACAACAATCTAACGGAAAATATTTATATATTGCAACTTTTTCCATCTAACTTTTTGTCCAAATGGATTCTTATCAAATTCTTGTGTCATTTAATTAAATCTAATTGGAATTTGTAATTCGATTTGCCAGAAAATATATCAGATTATGGAATTTTTTCCAAAAGCATTTAAAAACAGATATTTGAAACCCCTGCCAAGAAAAACGTAAGATAAGAAATATTTTTCTTTGCCACAAAATTGTTTTCAATGACACTAAAGCATTTCAGTAGCAGAGCATCCTCTCTCCAACAGCGGTTTATGATTTCTTCCAGAAGTGAATTTTCGTCGATATATTGCTACTACAAAAAAGGTAGCCGACGGAATTGAAGAAAAAAAAAACAGAATTTGTCTGCATGTCTGTAGTGTTTGTCGCTGTGTGCGTGTGTTTTTCTCAAACATTTTTTGTATGATTCAGTTTGAATACAAAAATTGAATCATTTGTCCGAGAATAATAGCAACAAAAAATACGACACAAACTACGACGACTACAATGAATACAGAGTTAACCAAAAAAATTTTTTCTTTCACAAACGCACATTCAATTTACTATTTTTAACACTTTCAACGCGCAAATTTCACAAAATTTTTTATTATTTTCATATTACTCGATAATGTCACGCTGTTTTCATAATTTTTAATGGGTTTTTGTGATTTTTGTTAGCAAAACTTACCAGAATTTTAACAAAATTAACTTTTCACTTACAACAGAAGAAAATCTAATCGACACACCAAAGCCGTTTGCAATGATAATAACTGCGTTAATACGCCGTTCTAATTGGATTTTTGCACCAAAGAAATGTGCCCAATAAAATCAACCTTGTGGGGAAAAACGAAAACGTATTTTGTGGGGGTAAACATAGTTAAAATATGCGAATTTTATTAAAAATACATTTTTAATTATGAATCCCTTCGCGTTAACACTAAACAAATTTTCCTTTGATTTCTAACAGTTTCTTAGATATAGTATGCCATAGTTTGGTGTTACATATCCATTTTTATCGTTTGATAGTAAACAATAGCATGTGAAAGGCATTTAATAGACCTTTTGAATGGTATATATTATGAAGACAAAAGTCATTTTTATTATTATCATAATTTTTATAACTAACATTTATATAACTTTCTTCTCATTCATATCAAAACTTATAGACAACACGTCAAGCTTTCCTTTTGCTCATGCTCTAAACTCACTTAGTACCAAAGATATTTCATCTCTCGTTTGATAGTTTATATTATGAACAATGTGAGTTTCATATGAAAGGCCTTAGAAAGAAGTTTTCAATGGTATATGATAAATATTATATTATTATACAATGATTTTTTTCATAAAAGTACACATATCTCGAAAATACACCAATATTATGGTATTTACATTTATATCAAAACTTTTAGACAATACTTCAAGCTTTCATTAGGTGTCAATAGCACACCGTAAACTCACTTAGTACCAAATATATTGAATTACAAATATAAATAATTAAAAAAATGAATTCAGTATTTATTATCAAAAATTCATAAATAATTTGTTCAAAAGCTTGTCTTTAAGTTAAAAGAAAAAATTGATATTGTACAGACTTTAATTTATTCTCTTAAAGTGCATCCATCTCTCAAATATGTCCTTTCATTTGACATAAATATAGGCACAAATCAATGTAAAAAATATGTAAGGTTCGGTCAACAATTTTCCATAGTTTCTATCTGAATTTAGTAAAAATGTCTGTGAAAATAATAAATTCCTTCTCGTCATCGATCTGGTAACTCTTAAATATGACAATCTGCAGCCAACTTCATTACATTATCTTAACAAATAGTAAAAACAATTTGTGTTTTCTACTTGCTACTGTGTATCTATAAAATAAAAAATAATAAAGAGTTTCTAAATTCTATGTCCTATAAATAAGAAAAATGTCAAGCCATTCAAATGAAGAAAATAAACCACGAAATGATGACACTAGTAATAATGAAACTAACGATAGTACCGTAGCATCTGAAGGTGTTGATAAAAAGATTTTAACATTTAAGGATTGGAAAAATCTAAAGGAGAGTGAGCAAAAGTCCGACGATAAGTTTGCTAGAGGAAAGCAAAGAAGAAACAGAAATATTAATCAAAATAATCGTAATAACAATGACTTTGATAGACTAAATGGTTTTGGAGGCCATGGAGGTGGAAACTTTTACGCCGGTAATAACCGCATGCAAGGATGTAATAACTTTAATTTTCCTATGGGAGGTAACAATTTTGGTTTTGGTTTAAATCAAAATGGCTTTGGTTTAAATCGAAATAATTTTGGTTTTAACAACTTTAATGGACCAAATAATTTTGGAGGTAATAATAATGGTTTTAACCGTTCTAACTGTGTGCCCAATGTAAATTTACCAGACAATTTCTTTGCCACTGATGGTATATTTCGTCAAAAGGATTTAATGCAAAAACCTTTACCACCTGGTGCGAATCCTTTTCGTGATGACAGAAAAGCTGAAAAATTGCTCAAGGAATTTGATAAATCTCGTTATAGCAAAGATGACAAAAAGAAAAAGAAGAAAAAAGGCAATAAAAAACCAACAAACGAAACAAAAAAATCTGGTGAAGATGTTGTCAAAAATACTGAACCGAAAATATATATACCCAATCCTAAGGCCAAAATCGATGGCAAACCTTTTATACCCAAACCAAAGATACCCGAAGAAAATCTTGAGATCAGCAAGGAAGAAAAGAAACAACAGTGGAAAGAATACCGAGAGGCAATGAAACCATTCAAAAATCGTGAATTTTACAATGCAAAACGTGTAGTGCAAAGACTTGGTAAATTACCACCCAGTGAACTGGATGAAAAACAATTATTACGTTTGACGAATGCCCGTGAGATCATGGCTGCCCACAAGGCACGTTTGACGATAAAATATGGTGGTAGTTATGTGAAAGCAGCTGATAATTCCAATGAATTGGGCGAATTGTATGTTTTGGAAAAAAAACCTGTAAGAGGACATCACTATCCCCATCCAGCTATGGCTAAAGGTTATCAAAATTTTGGTAATTTTGGTGATACTTATGGTAAAGAGGAATATGAATCGGGACGCAAAATATTGGGTGGTTATTCTAGATATCCAGGTTTTGTTTCGGGTGGCATAATAGATAGCACTACAGGAGCTGCAGCAGTAAATTAAATTATGATTATTAATTATTTCTATTTCTTATCAACATAAAATGAAAAATAATAAATTCTGTATATTAATTAATTTGTGGTATAATTTTTAACATCATATTTATCTTTAAGACATTTACAAAATCTATAACAATCTAATGTTTTTTACCAGTTGAAACTTCTTTCAATGGTTCCTCGCCCAACAATTCGCGTCTTTTTTGTTTTCCCCTTAATATGGCCGCTTTGAAAAGGTCACAATATAATTCTACTGCCACTGGTGAATCATCATTACCAGGTACTGGATACGTAATTAAATTTGGATTGCAATTTGTATCCACTATTCCAATTGTAGGTATGGCCATTTTAGCGGCATCTCTGACGGCCACATGTTGATTTAAAACATTATTTTGTGTGTTAAGGAAAATGCATAAATCCGGCAAACGTGTAACAGCCCCAAATTGGATATTGGCGTTTGTAAAAATACCACCTCGCCAGAATCTTGTATGCGAAAACTCACCCGCCTCCATAGCTTTTTTCTCCACTAAGTGGGCGTTTAAGGCATTACGGTTGAAAAAGCATATAATGCCATCCCTAAAGGCAATATGGGCTGTAATATTTAGAGCATCACGCAAATGGGCTGCAGTTTTATCTAAATCGAATATTAAGTGACCCAAACGGCTGCCATAAATATAGGGACGCATACGATCATCTAATGAACCCTCTTTATGGCCATAGTGTACTCTGGCATTGAACAGATCTCGCACTGTGAATAAATTGTGCACTTGAAAGTAATCGGGATGTTTCAAAATACGTTGTTCAATCACCGCTATATCTTCACTTTCAGGTTGTGTTTGTTCATTGGCCACCGCTGTTGACTGTGAGCGCAATTGGCGTATGACATGTAATCTGCAAACTTAATTTTTTTTAAGTAGTTTAGAGTGAATTATTTCAAGTTTAATTAATAATTTACCATTTCTAAGCGATTGTGTTAACATTTTTTTATATATTTTTCATACAATTTTTTCACACAATTTTCGTTCACCTGAGAGTGGAATTATTCAATTGACATTTACTTGAATATCAGAGGTTGCCATATGTTTAGCGGATTGCCAGAGAAGTTGAAAGGCATTACTTATTTTTAGAACAAAAATAAAAACGATTTATTATATATCTAGGGATATATAATAAATCGTTTTTTTTTTTCTGAAAATATCGAATCATACAAATATTGGCTTATATATGCTAGTTTGTGACAATATTATGGTAAAATTTATAAGAAAATAAAACAAAGAAGACATTTTTGTCTGCTCTCCAACAGATTTCGAGACATAGGCACCTAATATGTTTAACTTTCAGATACATTCTTCTCATTTTTTGGGTACCATGTGAAAGGTTGTAATATTATTAACGCATGTGGAGCAAAAAAACTACAAAAGTAGAAATATCGATATAACAGTATTCTTATTCATTTGTTAAACCCATTAAATACCATATGGGACTAGAAAAATTAATAATGTTAAAAAATATATATTTTTTATGATCAATTATTGGAAAAATTTAAGTTTTGACATTGTTTCATATATTTCGTACATACACACTCACACAACTTATATAATATATAAACATATTTTTCGCTATAACTTTTATCTACTGAACTGATTTAGATAATTTTTGGGAAATACTAAGTATATATAAAATAATATTGTGGTAAATTTCATTATAATTTGTCGATTTATAATTAAAAATGTTATGCAGTTCTTTCTTTAGAGGTTGTCTCAGATATTGGACTATATCTTTTAATATCCTGAACTGCAATACTCAGGCCAAATTAAATGAGTTTGTCCATCAATGTGAGTATGCCCACAAAGACAGCGTTGCACACGGATTAACAATGTTAATATATCCTCTTCACCACTTATGATGGTAGAAGATATAGTAACAAAATTAAAAAAAAATAATAAATCATTTAATAATAAATGATTTTGTATTAATTTTTACTTTAGTCTAAATTTTTGTTATTCTTGTCCCATGAAAACGTTTCTATGTCCAAATGTTTCCATCTGGCATCTTTAAATTGATAACATTTCTGTTTTATAAAAAAACAGCTGTAAGTTATAGTGTTGCCACATTATTTTCAATATTGTTGTTTTTGACACAATTTCCAAAAAAATTACAAACAAAAAAGATTTTTCTTTTTTCATTTCTTCATAGTTTTTTGCTAAAATTTTTTTTTTAATAAAGTTGAAAACTGTATTTTAAAAATAAGAAAAATTATTAAATTATGATTAGACTATACTAAACTAAATAAAAATTTCCATAAAAGAAGAAAATTTTGCGAAAAAGGAAAACTCGTTTGCAACATGACCAGCAGTAATAATTTTGAAACACCCACAATAGCATCAAATTCCTCATCGAACACTGAATTCTATGATGCAGAAAGTAATGATGAAGCCGATTCCTGTTGTGTATTTAAAACTCTAGCAGAAATAGAAATAAATAAGGTTTGTCGGGCGGAGGGAAATTTACAAGTAGAATATTGTTGTGCCAAATGTGGCAGAAGCTTACAGGGGCTAATAGCCAGGGAAGAGCTTAAAAAAGAAGAGGGTAAGCAATGGAACGAATTATATTTTATAAGAGAAAGAATTTTTAAATTTCTAAATATTTTTTTTTAGAATCAAAACTAAATGCTTTAGATAATATGAATTCTTTGGGAAACAAAGAAATGTTTGCTAAAACAGATCAATCTGCAGAAGGAGCTATTTCTGAAAGTGATTCTTTAACAACAACAGAACTCTCAAAAGATTCAGGCATGGAAGGGACCCAAGAAATGGCTTCTACTATTGTGACTAATGCAAATGCATTATGCACTGCAAATTCTTTGAGTAGCGCTGAAAGTGCTCTCTTACATGATCCCATATGGCGTGGCCATAAAAAGCACATTTTCATTTTAAGTGAGGCTGGTAAACCTATTTATTCTCTACATGGTAGTGAAGATAAATTGGCTATATTATTTGGTATTATTCAGGCTCTGGTGAGCTTTGTGGAAAATACTCAAGATGTTTTAACTTCTATACATGCTCGTGGCATACAGTTTGTGTTTATGATTAAAAGCCATTTAATATTTGTGGCAGCTTCTAGAACAAATATGAGTGTAACACAATTACAAATGCAATTAAAGTAAGAATTTTTTTATTTTTAGAAATAGGAAAAATAAATTATAAACTTATTTCATTACAGTGATGTTCACAATCAAATACTTTCAACTTTGACCTTTACACAGCTAACAAAAATTTTTCAACATCGTAAAAATTTCGATTTAAGACGTTTACTTGAGGGTAGTGAACGTTTAATTAATAATCTGTTGTTGAACGACAGTAGCAATAAGAAAGTAACAAATAATATTTTTACTTTCCTAACAAATTCCATAAGATGTTTACCTATGTCTACATCCACACGATCAAGTATTGTAAGTGCAATTAAGGATAATTGTGGAAAAATTAAAGATTTAGTATTTGCTATATTAATAGCAAAGAATCGTTTAATATGTTTAGTGCGTATGAAAAAATTCTCCATACATCCAACAGATTTGAGGTGAGTTTTTCTTGAAGATTATTTTTGCCACAAATGGATTATTTACTGAAACAAGGAGTGAAATCGAACATTCTTAACACTTCTTTCATTGAAACTTTTAAACTAAGTATTATGTGGTTGTTTTTAGTAAAACATGTCAGTTTTTGTTGTTGTAACAGCTGTAAATAGAAGTGAGTTCATTGTAATTATTCACTCCAGGATAATAAATTGTGCCCCTCTTAAAGATTTTCTAGACTAAAAGTAATAGGATTGGCATTTCAGTTCAATAAATGTTGTGCGTCATATTGTCCTGAGCCATGTGTTGGACAAATATTAGATCCGACACGATCAATACTAGACCAGTAAGCATTGAGTCTGTTGTTCCATCCCGAACGTAGTAGTGCTAGAAATCCTCTTGTAGAACTCGGCAGGTTTTGTTTTATGTCTGCAATAGGAGTTGAGCAGCCTTTAAGTACGAAATTCATAAGGTAACTTGAAACTGTGGAATTTGTGCCGTCTCTGTGTCTCTGTCTGCATTTTGCAACTTTGAATATTTCTCCATTTCGTATCCTTAGCGAAGGAGACTACACTGAAGCAGCATAATTAACACTGATCGGTTAATCCCTTTTTAAGTAGCCAATAAGTTTTCTGTATCCATACTCCATTTACTGCCGGCTAGGGCTTTAAGGATCTTATTTTAACTGCAGAATTTTAGCATAATTGTAGTGGCATGAGATGAATAGGCTTTCAAAGGTAACCTCTAGGGTCTTCAGGTGGTTAACAGTCGGAATTTGGATTCCATCAACTATGATGTCTAAATTTGTATTTGGCTCTTTAGTCTGGGTGGTGAAGAGTTTTGCTGTTGACTTCGAAAGAAATGTTAATTTGATTTAAAATAAATGAACAGAAAAAAGTGCATACTAATTGATTAAATATTTTCAACAAAAACCAATTTGGTCTTACAAAAATTTTATCAAGCATTCAAAGTTCTGCGTTAAACTGTTTCCAATATTATTAAATAGAATCTGTAGAACAGTATAATACCTGGTTAAGGTGGAAGGAATGGTCTTTAGTAAAATGGTCTTTCAGTAAAAAAGTTCTTGGTATGACATGAAAAAAGGCTGCTGCCATACATTAGACTTCAACCCGAGTCCACTTATTTTTGGCGTGACTTGCCATACTATCACTTTTCGTTTCGTTTTTATTAACATATATATGTGTTAAGAATTTGTTCGATCTCACTGATTTAAGAATACTTCAGTTATTTTACATTAAAACAATAAAAGCAATATCTAATAGAACTTGTAAACGAATCCATTTTCAATTAATTTCTCCTTTCTTTTCAGATTAATATTCAATTTAATAGATAGTACCGAATCCTTTAAAACTTCCGAGAATTGGACACCAATTTGTTTGCCCAAATTCAATATGGATGGTTATTTACATGCTCATGTTTCATACTTGGATGATGAAAGTCCTGCTTGTTTATTATTGCTCACTGTGGATCGTAATGATTTCTTTACCCTTTCGAATGCTAAAAAGTTAATAACTGAAAAAATGAAACGTTCTCAATGTTTAGAAGCCATTAATGAATCCGTACAACATTTAACACATCCAAAATATCAATTGAATGCCCAAAATATTGGCATACCCGAATTAAGACATTTCATTTATAAACCTAAATCAACAGCTCAAGTTTTATGCTCAGAACTAGTGCCACCCTACACTAAACTCAATGAATTTGAACGTTTAGAGGGTATTTATTGTGAGCTCTTGGAACGAGTTCATCATGCGGCCAGACCCTTAAAGCTAATATTCGAAGCTAAAAGCAGTGAGGTCATATTAGCTTGGTCTACAGCCACTTATGAGCTTTATGCTGTTTTTGAGCCATTAACTAAGAAAAGTACGGTAATTAAAAATGTGGATAAATTAATTAAATGGATTGATAAAGAATATGACACCTACTTTATACGCACTCATCCAACATTTTGATTATGGTATTGTCATTTAACGCTAAATACTGTTTTTTAGTTGTTTTACCCATATAAAATTAAAACCAACCAACCAACCAACAAAAAACAACAACAAGTATTTGTTTCAAGTTCAAAAAATCAAATAAACAAAATGTTATAAAGCAATTAATTAAGAAAAATAATAATAATCAAGTATTTTAATTTGTTAAAAACACTAAATATACAAATCTGATCTGCATTCTGAGGGTGTCTAAATGTGCTATTGATGGGAGCCCCATTATACGTTACAAAAGGAATTGTGTTGTGTACATTTTAATGGAAATAAAATCTTAGTTAAAACGATAAACAAAATGTGAGTGTCAATACGTTTGTTGTATACAAAAGATTAAAAACAATAATTTAAAAAAAATCTAAATAAATTGTAAATAAATATTAAATTATAAAAATTGATTATTATTTTGTTAATAGATTTCAAGAAATCAAATAATTTACAAAATTCAAGAAACCAATGAGATCAAAATTTTATTCAAATTCCAACAAATAGCAAGCACATGGAACTAGAACTATAAACAGGTAATTTAGAAATAAAAAATTAAATTTTAATGTATTTAAAAATCGAAACCGGTAACCGGTTAATTATTGTAGATATGAGAGTGCCAACATCGGACAGATCGACATGGCTAAATTGCATCAGATTTTGATTTGATACAAAATATATAAAAATAATGGGATCTCACATGATTCATTCTTAGCCTTACATATGGAATGAAAAAGTTAATATACGTTCTTAACCTCTTGTAGTGTTGGAGGGTATAGAACAGGGGAAACGTATGATTAATATAGACATTCCACATACGACCGGATGGTCTCTAACTTAAATTGAAATTATCTATAAGTAGATTTTCTTTACCTAAAAAACCATTATTTATCAAATTTTTTTCTAAATTTTTGCAAAGTGATCACACATTAAACTTATTTAGGAAAAATGTAACGCAGTACATATCTCTTGAAATATGGACGTTCCCACGGCAATTGAATGTCCGTTCCGGAATGACCCGTGTTACAGATTTTCAATCCAGCGACAACTGTATCAAACGGATTTCAGTTCATACTGCATATTTAGAACAAAATATAAATGAAACCACAAAATTTTGTTAATTTTTTTTTTATTTGATTGACATTTTTGCCTCTTTGCTCGAACAGATAGTTCATTTCCATTTATAATTGGCCACACTCTTGGATACTAAACTTTTCTTCAACATTCCCTCGATCATTAGCATCACAAAACTTTTAACAGAAAGTTGAGATAAATCTTTCAGAACATATGTTTCGTCATCTATTATGTATTCCCGGAACTGTTTAAAAACATTGGAAACAGTTTGACGGCAGACCTTCGAATGCTTTAGCAAATTCTGGTAGGACCAAGTCGGGTTCTGTTGAAAATATTTAACATACGCTCTTTTTTCTGGTCAATCATATAATTTATCACGTTTTACAAGAGTAACTTGATCAAAAGAAGATCAAAATGAAAAACGTATGTTAAGAATTTTGCGATTTTACTCCTTAATTTAGATTTTAGTTTAAAATTAAAATTTTTATATAAAATCAAGATTTTTGTATAAAATCGACATTTTTGAATAAAATCTAAATAAAATTGAAATTTTTTAATAAAATTGAGATTTTTGTATAAAAATTAGATTTTTGTTCAAATTCTAAATTTTTGTATAAAATTGAAATTTTTTAATAAAATTTAGATTTTTGTATAAAAATTAGATTTTTGTTCAAATTCTAAATTTTTGTATAAAATCGAGATTTTTTTTTATAAAATCAAGATTTTTATATAAAATTGAGATTTTTGTTCTAAATCGAAATTTTTTAAAAAATCAAGATTTTTGTATAAAATTGAGATTTCTGTATAAAATTGAGATTTTTATATCAAATTGAGATTTTTGTTCAAAATCGAAATTTTTGTATAAAATCGAAATTTTTGTTAAAAATCGAAATTTTTGTATAAAAATGAGATTTTTGAATAAAATTGAGATTTTTGTATAAAAATGAGATTTTTGTTCTAAATCGAAATTTTTTTATAAAATCTAGATTTTAATGTTAAATCAAGATTTTAATATAAAATTGAGATTTTTGTATAAAATCAAGATTTTTGTATAAAATCGAGATTTTTATATTAAATTGAGATTTTTGTTCAAAATCGAAATTTTTGTTTAAAATCGAGTTTTTTGTATAAAATCGAGATTTTTGAATAAAATTGAGATTTTTGTATAAAATTGAGATTTTTATATCAAATTGAGATTTTCGTATAAAATCTAGATTTTTGTATAAAATCGAGTTTTTATAAAAAAAATCGAGATTTTATCATTTAATTGAATCTTTAGACGAGTTTAGACTTAAAAAATTCAATTTAAAATTATTTTGACCAAAAATTCCTAATTGTAACTTTAAAGTTAAAATCGATTATATTTAGAAAATACGGCATATTAACCTTAATCTGTGATCACTTAAAATATTTATTTTCTATTTTAAGCAAAAATCGTCTTTATTTCAGTAAATTATCTACTTTTAAGAACGTAAAATCCTTTTTATTACATTCCATTCTTCTTCTTTCTTCATCACTCTACTACGCTTTTAAAGCAACTCTGTATTTGACATGTGTCAAAAGACAAGAAAAAAGCTTCCCCTTCTTATTTATGCCCAATTGAGCTTTTTTTGTTATCCTCCTTTTTTGCGTGTGTATATGTGTGTGTGTGTGTTGCTCTATGACTCTATAATTAACTCAAATCTTTTTTTTAACACGATGTGTGTCCTGTGTACTCACTGTAATGTCAGTTGAGTTCAGGATATACCACAATATGGTTGTTATCGACTTACTAAACCCAAAAGTACACGACAATAAAATAAAGTAAAAGAATGTGCGATGGAAATTAGGAAAAATGATGGTAAAAGAATTCTATATCCTCAAAAAATAAAAAAAATTATCTATGAGAATTTAACAAAAAAATTTCCATTACCAAAAGAAAAATTTAATGAAAATTAATGAAATTAAAAAAAATAAAAATATAAAAAAATAAAATAAAATTTAAATAAATTAAAAAATTAAAAATCCTGATAAAAGAGAAAAAAATATATATTTAAGTGAAAGTGTTGATTGAATAGAAGAAAAATAATAAAAATTGTGTACAAGAAGAAAATTATTTTGTAAGAAGACAAGAAAAAAGTTCTTTTTTTATATTTTATTCGTTGAAATTCACGCAGTTTTAACAACCGCGACGAAGAGAAAGAAGCAGTTTTTTTGGGTGTTTTACCAGAAAGAAGAAAAAAGGAGAATGTTGTGTATAGGTGTGTGTAAGAGTAGGTGAGTACATTTTTTTTGTTACCAAATAAAGTGACAAATTTTAAGGATTTCAAATTTTATAAAAAAAATTAAAAACTTAATTTTCGTCATTTTAATTTAATTCAAATTAAAGATTTGAAAAAAATTTTGAAAATTTTTGAAATCTGGGTGTTTTTTTCTTTTGGTTTTGTGTGTTAAGGACTTTTTTATGTTTTATTCATTACCTTACCTTCACATACTTATGTACTCCATGATACTCACTCACACACATGTCATACATTTACAGGTCAAACATAGAAGAAATAGTGAAATGTCTGCATGTATCTGTTGTTTTATTTTTTTTTAACGTTGGTTTGATTTATATGCCAACCAGCGTTACCACAATTTGCAAAAAATAAAAATGATATAGAAATTAAATTTTTTGTTTTGAATAATAATGATTTCTAATAATTTAATTTAAAGAAGATGGAAGATATCTCTTCTTAATAATGGTTTCAATAACTGTGTTTTATATTTCTGGCAACATTTTCATATTAAAAGGTTAATTAACCGGTAGTATTTTGATAAAATACTAAGACCAATTGCAAGTTGTAAAACAATGGCATGAGAAAAATAGGGAGAATGACCGCATTTGTCAATTCGCGAGGTAAATGAGTTGTTCTATTACTATGTTTGGGAGCAGTGATATATATTCTAGTATATTTTATTTAAATTCTGTTCTAGTTTCAGTTCTAGGTCGGATATTAGTTGAGTTCTAGTTGGGATTCTTGTTCAGTTCTAATTGGGATTCTAGTTCAATTTTGGTTCATTTCTTAGTTCTGGTTCGGATTCTAAATCAAGTTTAGTTTATTAATAGTTGGGATTCTTGATCAGTTCTTATTCGGAATCAGTTCAAGTACGGATTCTAGCTCAATTCTAGTTCGGTTACTATATCAGTTTTAGTTTGAAGTCTAGTTCAGATTATAAATCAGTTCAGTTCTAGTTTGAATTCAAATTCAGTTCTAGTTTGATTTCGAAATCGGTTCTAGTTGGAATTCCAATGCAATTCTAGTTCAGTAAAAGTTCGGGATCCAATACAGTTCTTGTTCTGATTCTAGTTCAGCGGTAGTTTGGATTCTAAATCAATTCTTGTTGGGATTTTAGTTCAGTTCCGGTTGAGTTCTAGGTTCTAAATTAGTTCCAGTTCGGATTAAAGCTCAGTTATAGTTGAGATTGTAGTTCAGTTCTAGTTCGGTTTTTAAATAAGCTCCAGTTAGGATTTTAGTTCAGTTCTAGTTCTGATTTTAAACAAGTTCTAGTTCCGTTACATTTTGGATTCCAACTCAGTTCTAGTTTGAACTCCAAATCAGTTCAGGTTGAGATTTTAGCTCAGTTCTAGTTCGGTTTCAAAAACAGTTCTAGCTGGGATTCTAGTTCAGGTCTAGTTCGGATTCAAGATAAGTTTTAGTTCAGTTCTTGTTCGGTATCTAAATCAGTTCTAGTTGTGATTCTAGTACAATCTTAGTTTGAATTCTGAATGAGTTATAGTTCGGATTAAAGCTCAGATTTATTTTGAATTTTAGTTAAGTTCTAGTTCGGTTTCTAATTCAGTTAAGCTGGGATTCTAGTTCAGTTCTAATTCAAATTCTAGATCAGTTTTAGTTGAATTCCAGTTTGATTTCTAGTTTAGTTTTAGTTGGAATTCTAGTTTGGTCCCATTTAAGCTTTATTTAAGTTAAACTTGTGTTCTCTTTCAGTTCTACCTCAATTGTAGTTTAGTTCTCGTTCTATTCTAGTTCAGTTCTAATTCAGTTTTAATTCAGTTCTAGTTCAATTCCAGTTCAGTTCAAGTTCAGTTCTATTTTAGGTTCTAGTTCAGTCGAATCTAGTAATTGAACATCTTTCAAACATTATTGTTTATTTTAATCGTTGACAATATTGTGCATTTTATTTCGCACATTATTTTGAAAGGTTTCCAGCTACAGATCTGTTTTCTTCAATACTCTTTTTTATTTGTTAAAACTTCTGTGACACCATTTATATAATCAATCAGATGGGTCCTACCAAATATTGAGTTAATTTCTAAAGGCATCTACTATGAATCTCATAGCAGATTGTGTTTCTTACCTTGACCTATCAATTTGGTTTATGATTTTATATCAAAAGTGAATTATGTGAATTATCTTAGAATCATTCCTACCATCACTTCCATAGATTAATCCAAACTCTGGTAACTCTTTACCAAAATAAATTTTCCTTATTTTTTTTGTTTTTCATTTTACTTTTCAAAGGCAGACAATATTTATTTGTGTGTATGTGTGTGTTTATATCTGTGTGTGTATGTTTAGTACAACGAGTTAAACTAAAAAAGAAGAAAGTATAAATACGTTAAGTATTCGCAGCTGTAAATAAATTTTATTCATAGTTTTTTTTCCTCTTTTTTACGCGCCTTTGCTTTTAAAAAAGCTCGCTCTCTTGTTCTTTAAAAAAAGAAACCCCTTTTAACTCTATGTTGCTCTATATTTCGCTCTCTAATGTTGTTTTCTCTTCTGCTATATAAACATGATTTTGCCAAAATGACAGACGAACAAAAATTCATAAGGAAGTACATTGACGTTTTATTTTCATGTTGTATAAATACTAAAACACACACACACACACTGTATATGTGTGTATGAGTAAGCGTTTGAATTAGTAGGAGAGGGAGTGAATGAGTGAGTAAGTGAGTGAGTAAGTGTATGTGGGCATTATTATGTGCTTTTTTTGTATCATTTTTAACCGTCCGTTACTTTACTTTAACAATCGTCGTGGTTGTTTCAATATCGTTTTCATTTTTATATATTTTTATTGTTATTGTTGCTGTACGACATCGATGTTGTTGTTGTTATTTTTATTATATTATTTGGACTACCTCACGTCTGTTAAACTTAATACCGGTTTTTTGTAGTCGTAGTAGTAGTTGTACAAACAAATAAATTGTGTTTGTGTGTGTATTTGATAATTTTTCTTTGTATTTGTTGTATTAGAAAATAAAACAACAAATGTAATTTTTATATAGAAAACAATGCAGGAGAGAGTAAACAAGAACTTAATGGCCCACAGTTTTGAATAAAATATTAAACTGCTTTCTTGATTACTTGTAAACTAGAAAATAAAGGGTTAAGACTTTTTTGAAATCAAATAATTTTGAAAATCATCTGCAACTTCCAAAAGGTTATACTGATTTCAATGAAATTGTACGCAGTTATAGGTAAAGTGAAAACGTCTTTAAGTTTTGAGTTGGCATTTTATGGATTGAACAAGAACCGGTCCACAGGGTGCTAAAATTGAACACATTGAATCATAATCCATATTCGTTATATCTTAATACGATCTTTTTTGGAGAGATAAACATGGGTGCGTAGTCGCATAACCTCTTTTGAATTGAAGGAAATGTCCACTGAATGTTATCGATTGAGTTTTTAACTCAACTCAAAGGAAATTGTAAACAATGCGTTGATTCCGACTTAATAGAAATGGAGAGATTTACTCGATAAATATTGTGTTAAAATGTCGGATGAACTCTTACAATCGTTTTGAGTATTATTGTAAGAATCGGTATACATTTAAAAGTCAGAAAATTGGTTTCTATAAAAATTTAAGTCGAGAGACTTTAATTTTGGGGATTTTGCATATCGGAATTAATGTTTGAAATCTATATTGTTATTGGCGATGAAATATTTATGTACTACTAAATAAAGGCGTGACAAATCTGTTAAATCAATACGAAAGTCAAATATACATGGTTCCAAGATATTGTCCTACATTTGGTGGAATCAGATGGGTGTTTTGTGTTAAGAGATTTTAAAATGAATTCGCAAAACATTCAATCGAAAAACGACAAAAATATTCGACCAGACATAAAGTCATAATCTTTTATAATAATGTATTTTGGAAATAGTAGATTCCTTAATACCTTTTCCTAAGCTCTTCACAACACATAAATTTCGATTCCGATTACTCCAAATCACTACCCCGGATCACAATTGTAAACCAACACCGCTATGCAACGCTTTAACATTTACCAAGCGAGAATGAGTAAAAATTTTGAAAGGCGAAAAAACTAAGTACAGTCAGAGCGCTTTTAAGAAATAATGACTTTGACGTGATCAGTGTTTACTCACCCAGTTCTGCTTTACGATTATAGAACTCCCTTACACATAACTTTCATTTCCAAGCTACGTCTGCTCTGTATCTGATGGAATCTGAGGGGTATATTATGATCTCTGGGGACTTGTGCTGATGACAATTGATTTTTTAAAGGGAGCGATCAACGAGAAGTGATGCGGCGGGAAGTGTTATTTATTCATAACAATTCTCGGTCACATGTTGCATGATGAATCAAGAACTTTTAACAAAAACCTTATTCTTTTAACTTCAATTTATTTCAACCGATAAAGAACGCTCTTGCTCATATAGTTTTGTTTTACCCGATTTAGATCCTGGACAGTAGTCTTTTTGACTGCCATTGATTACGATCAATTTAGAACATCCTTGTGGGAATTCTCTTCAATTCCAAGTCGTGACTTTATATTTATCGGGAGTTTTTGCTAAAAACGTGTCAAATGTTCACAGGGGATATGTACTAAAGGCAATTGCTTCATTTAAATGGAGAAACTTTCAGAATAATTGACCTAATACGAAGACATACAACGCTGGACCACAAGGTTGCTAGATCGATCAAAACTATTTGAAGAACAGTGGATGAGAAATTTAAGCCGACTGGCCTCCATATAGCACTGGCTTTTTCATTCCAGACTATCATTTGTAGGAATTGGCCGAAATCAGAACAGGATATTAGAAATTGGATTAGGCGATCGCAAGGGTACTATTGAAGATTAAAGATTCGTTTGAAGTTGTGAAACATATCAAAAACTGTTTAGAAGAAAGTGAATGAGAAGTTTTGGATTATTCGAGTTTTAGCCAAAACCTTAAGTCAGAAAGCTTTGTATCGATCGATTAGTAAGCCCTTACAGTCAATATTTTTTTGAAAATAGCTTGATTTATTCTAGACCTTAAAGCTGGACCAATTCCTTTGGCTTTTAATATATGTGCTACCAGAATGTAGGAAAAAAAGTAGTTGCTTACGATGGTACCGTGATAAGACTTTGCCTAAAATAGTACGGAGTTAAAACTTATGCTTTATATAGTTTTTCGCATACAAATAATCCAAATTATCGAATTAAAAAAAGAAAACAATTAAGAAATCTCCAACCGAACGAGTCCCAAATAAAGATGTTCTTTAGTAATTTCATATGTTTGCGTTATTTTTTTTATCGATCGCCCTCCTTATCATAATCCACAGGATAGTAATTGAATTTATTCCATATAATACAGACATGCAAGTTTATTTTATTTATTCTTTTATCTCCTTTTCTTATTATTTACGTACAAATTATGGTTAAATCGTCAAAAAAATACTCGTGCTAAAATTGTCTACAAAACTAATTAAACTAAAACTAAAACAAAAGGAATTGACAACAAAATATAGAAAGAAGGATAAGAAGGAAAAAAACAATAAAATAAATGTCTTAATATATTTGTCAATTCTACTTAATATTTTTCAATTTTTTATTGGTATTTTTGTTGTTGTTTGGATAAAATATCCAACTGACCGTAATTTCCTGTAATCAATAATACGAAGGACGAATAAAATGTTCTTCTATACAAATAAAACTAGCAGATCCGGCAAACTTCGTTTTGTCAAAAAAATTGTTACTTTGTATGGGCGATACCCCCTCTCTGGTTTTATTCGTCCAACGTTTTGTCCAGTAAAACAGTTTTTTGTGGAAGTTGTCGGGAACAAATTTGAGAACTCTCACTGTTATAGTTCTTTAGATATTCGATAAACAATATTTGCTTTGTATGGGGGTACTTCTCCCCCAGGTCCTATCGGATTTTACATGTACATACATACATACATACATACATACATTCATACATACACACATACATACACACATACATACATACATATATACATACATACATACATACATACATACATACATACATACATACATACATACATACATACACCAATTACTTTCTCCAAGAAGTTCGATTTACTAGACAAAATCTGCGATGCATAAGATCAAGGTAGATGAACAGTCCATACCAAGTAAAATTTTGTAGCACTTATGCCACTGTGAGATAGGACCAGGGAGAGAGGTACCCTTAATACAAATAATATAACTGTAATGTTTGATGGAAAAATGAAGTTTACCGGGTCAGCTTCTTGGTAATAAATAATAAGGAAAGATTTTAGAGAAATTTATATAAATTTATTGTTAAAACTTATGGACTCCAGAAGAACAAAATAAGAAATCAAACGGAAGAAAAATGATCCTCTTAAATGATGCATGAATGCAAATGCAAAAGAAGATTCGAGACGAAGTCTTCTCTTTTATATGTTATTAATATCGATTATAATTATATCTTTCTGGTAGCATATGGATACGATGCATTGAGGTTATGAATACATCAATGTCCCGTCCTTAATCAGAAGCAGTAAGATCTGGATATGTTAGTCAGAAAAGACAATGTTTTCCATATAGTGGGTGGTATTGCAACGTTTCTTTTTGTTGTAACACCTTTTTGGTAAATATTCTAATCTGACCCCTGGTCCATCAGTTAAACAAATATAAGTAGGTGTTGTGCTTATTGCTTTCAATCTTAGTTGTACAAGATCTTAAAACCCGCGACAAATTCTATTCATTGTTCGGCTGCTTCCATGTATGACCTACAAACTTATTTTTTTAAAACGTTGCATTTGTAGCGGGTCTGTAAATGTTTAAAGCTGCTTTATCATTTTTAATATATACGTTTCCTGTGATGACTGTGTTAACTAAACAACCGCTGAAACTTGCAGCATCCCCTCATGTTTTAACACACTACCTCATGCAGGTTAAGTGTTAAAGCATGAGCTGAGGAGTTAAATAGGGCATCATAGGTAATTACCAAAACCTGCGGATGGTAAACTGTCGGAATTTGGATACCATCTACTAGGATACCTAAAGTTGTATTTACTTTCTATGTCTAGTTCAGTTCAGTTCGAGTTCTAGTGTAGTTCTAGTTCGAATTCTAGTTCAGTTCAAGTTTAGCTTTTTTTTAGTTTAGTTCTAGTTCAGTTTTAGTACAGTTCTAGTTAAGCTCTAGTTCAGTTTTAGTACAGTTCTAGTTAAATTTTAGTACAACTTCAAGTTCAGTTTTAGTTCAGTTTAAGTATAGTTCTAGTTCAGTTCTACTTCAATTCTATTTCAGTTCTAGTTTAGTTCTAGTTCGAATTCTAGTTCAGTTCAAGTTCAGATGTAGTTCGGTCTTAGTTCAGATTTAGTTAAATTTTAGTACAGTTCTAGTTCAGTTTTAGTACAGTTCAGGTTCAGTTTTAGTATAGTTTTAGTTCTGTTCTTGTTCAGTTCTACTTCAGTTCTATTACAGTTTGAAAGATACCACAAAAATGTTTATTTCCCAAAATTTGTTTTTTTAGCACTTTATGTCGTATGTATACTTTAGTTACTCTGTGTACATATTGATATATCGCATTCTATGAAAGTGTAAATATCCAAGAAATCTATTATTATTTGCTGAATAAAAGTTTCTTTTGGAAGAATTTCTTTTGTAAATTTTTGCATCAATCAAGTATTCATATTACTTTTCTAAATATTGATTTTTATTTGAATAATAATATGAATTTGTGATTTCACTTTTAGTTTCTTATGAGTTTTCCTATAAACGTCTTATGTTTTCTTACCAAAAAAAAGAAACTTGGCTGTCAATCGATATCCAAGACATCATTTATAATTGTTTGTTTACAATAAATGTGTTTGTATTTTTGTAGTTGTGTTTGAATGTGAATGTGTGAGCAATTGGAATTTATTAAATTTCTTTTATTTTTTTTTCCTTTTTAATATTCATATTAATTTTTCAATATCCAACAAGTTTTGAAAGTTTTTCTTTGCTTCTAAATACCAAAGATCCAAATATTAGACGAGTGAATACGAGAAATAATTCTTGTACTCGTATGATAACGATTTTTCTTTTTCATTTTTTTTTTTTTTTTCGTTTTTTTTTTTGGGAGAAATATGTTTAGGCATTTTTAATGTTATTGATGATAACCACTGATGCACAGTGGTCTGAAATTGCTTTTTTTTGGGAGAAATATGTTTAGGCATTTTTATGTTATTGTTGATAACCACTGATGCACAGTGGTCTGAAAATGCTTTTATTTTTTGCAAACACTTGTAAAGCTTTAACAATAATGAATATTTTTTTGATAAAATTTTATATAGACATTTGTGAGATGTTTTCCCATAGATATGGAGGAGCAAAAGCTCTTAGTGAATGAGGGTAAGTCTCCAAAGTTGGCCACCTTGGGACTGAATGAAATTTTAGTAGACCGTTTTGATAATAATTCTTTAACTTTGCATGTGTTTCATATTTCTAAATAAATTTTTATAGACATTCTAAAAATGATCTCTTATTGATTAGGAGGTACACATTAATCTGGTAACATGAGGAGGGTGTCCAAAGTTGATCACCTCAACATGGGATGAAATGTTTATTTTTTAAATCATTTAAATTTCACTTTTAATGATTTTATTGCAAAATAATCGAAAATATCGATTACTACTTTTATGTGTATCGAATATCTCTTATAATTTAAGAGATATTTAGACTAAAGTAAAATTTTGAACCATTTTCAGTAATGTTTGTTTTTTCAGTTTATGGACTTAAAGTGGATCTTTTTTTCTAAAATTTTTAAGGATTCTATATAAATTAAAAAAATGGAAAAGAACTTTCCATCCATGCGGATCCGCTAAAAAGTTATATAATTTTCAATTTAAATTCTGAAAAACAAATAGATTCCAAAAAGTGAGAACATTTCCCAATTTTGTTCTGGGTTATAATTTTTTCTTTATAATTGTGAAACTACCCGCAATGCTAATGCGACCAAAGCAAACCCGAGGGCATAAATGGAAAGCTTTTCCTAGCTATCAGATGTTCTTAAATTAAAATTTAAATTTTTCTTTAGTTTTTTTTATTAAAAAATAAATTTAAAGAAAATGTATCATAATGATATATGTTTGATATATACTTAAAATATCGGTAATGGGCCAAGGCCCTTATAACGTTTTGAAAAAAGTTTTCCCGAAATTGGAATTTTGGGTATTTTGATATAAAAAAACTGAATTTGATTATAAGTCTGAAAAACGGATATGTACAGCTAAATACTCTGTGCATTAGTAATGGACCAAACCTCTTAACAATCTCGGAGTGTACAATATCCTAAATTAAGATGAATTTTAAACAACCCTTATTAGAGTTGGAATTTTGGGTATTTCGGAATCAAAAAATGGGAATTACTTTTAAGGTCTTAATTCTTTTAATGTCTAATATTTATTATGTTACAGTGTTACCATTTTTCTGAATAAAGACGGATTTTAAAATAAGCTTTACTCTAATCGGAATGTAAGGTGTTTCGGTATGAAAAGTGGGATGTTGTTTATAGTTCTGAATCATAAAGATTTATAAAATATATTTGCAATATACCAAAAAAGTAAATTTTTGTTATTAGTTTTACCCGTCTGGGAATTTTGGGTATTTTGAAATATAAATATGGGAATTCATTTCAATTAAATTATTAATTTTTTTTTTCATTCTAAATGTTTATTGTAAACTTATTACCATTTTTGAAGTAATTACCTTTCCAATGATATAAAAAAATTAACTGAAACTTGGCAACCCTCAGAAAAAATGCTCATTTCTAGAATAAATTATACATCATTTGAAAACTTTAATACACAAACAACATTTTCACATATTTTGATACCAAATCCACTGTTTAATGATGCCTTAAGAAAGTGACTATTCTTCCTTACGAAATTCTTATCACTTGCGAATGAAGAGAAAAGTGGGATGGATGGAATGGGAAGGGAAGGGGGTGTTGCTTGTCTTATTTTTTAAAAAGACAATTTTTTTTTATTTTTTTTTACTTAACAGATTTATGTGGGACAATCATCAAATATTTGTTGTTGTTGCTGTTGCTGCTGTATTTTGTGTGTATTTATGTTATTTGTAGTTTTGTATACCCAAGAATTTCTTCTAATTCCTTATTTTTTCCTCTTCTTATTTAGACTGTTGTAATATTTATGGACATGGACATCTTTTTCACTTCTCTTTTTTTTCGTCTTTCTATTTTTATTTCCCTTTTGCTTTTTTCTTGTTGTTACGTGTAATGAATTTTTTATCAGTCAACTGTTGTGTTTTTTTGTTTTTCAAATTTTTCGCTCTGAATTCGAATGTGTTAAATAAAATTTAAGTTTAAAGTTGGAATTTACCTCATCCTTTTTTTGGATTTTCTATGTGCATGAAACTTAATTCATGAACGATGGGAATGAGACATGTGTTTTTTTTTATAAATTTATAAATTTTATTTGAATACCCAAAGCCAGAAGAAGGGGTAAATTTGACTTCAATATGTTCGTCATTTTGTGTGTGACATTTTCATATTCTTAAGATTAAATTCATAATTAAATTTCAATTGTAGTTCAGTATTAGTTCAGTTCTAATTCAGTTCCATTTCAGTTTTAGTTCAGTTCAGTTCAGTTCGAGTTCAGTTCCAGCTCAGTTCTAGTTCATTTATAGTTCAGTTTTAGTTCAGTTCTAGTTCATCTCTGGTTCACTTCTAGTTCTGTTCTAGTTCAGTTTTAGTTCAGTTTTAGTTCAGTTCTAGTTCATCTCTGGTTCACTTCTAGTTCTGTTCTAGTTCATTTTTAGTTCAGTTTTAATTCAGTTCTAGTTCATCTTTAGTTCATTTCTAGTTCATTTCTAGTTCAGTTATAGATGAGTTCAATCTCAGTTTTAGTTCAGTTCTAGTTCCGTTCTAGTTCAGTTCAATTTGTTAGTTTTAGTTCAGTTCAGTTCTAATTCAGTTCTATTTCAGTTCTAGTTCAGTTTTAGTTCAGTTTTAGTTCAGTTCTAGTTCATCTCCAGTTCATTTCTAGTTCATTTCTAGTTCAGTTCTAGTTCAGTTCTAGTTCAGTTCTAGATCAGTTCTATTTCATTTCAGTTCAGTTTTAATTCAGTTCTAGTTCAGTTTTAGTTCCGTTCAGTTCCAGCTCAGTTCTAGTTAATTTCTGGTTCAGTTTTAGATCACTTCTATTTCAGTTTTAATTCATTTCTAGTTTATTTATAGTTCAGTTCTAGTTCATCTCTAGTTCATTTCTAGTTCTGTTCTAGTTCAGTTTTGGTTCAGTTCTAGTTCCGTTCTACTTCAGTTCTAGTACAGTTCTAACTCAGTTCTAATGCAGTTCTAGTTAATTTCTAGTTCATTTCTAGTGGAGTTCTAGTCCACTTCTAACTGAGTTCTAATGCAGTTCTAGTTCAATTCAAGTTCATCTCTAGTTCATCTCTAACTCAGTTCTAGTTCAGTTTCAGTTTAAGATTCAGATTTAATTTCAGATTTTGGTTCATATTCGAGTTTTGATTCTGGTTCAAATTCTGAAACAGATTATGATTCAAATTCTGGCTCCGATTCTAGCTCAGATTCTGGTACAGATGTAGATTCTGGTTCATATTTTAGTTCAGATTCTTGTCAAAATCTTAGTTTAGATTCTATTTTTGATTCTGACTCAAATCCTAATTCAAAGTCGACTTTGGATTCTAGTTCAAATTCAAAACAAATTCTTAGTTCAGAGTCTGCTTCAGATTCTAATTTAGTTTTTTTATTTAGATACAAGTTAAGGTTCTGCTTTGGATTCTAGTTTAGATTCTAGTTCTGACGCAATTCAGTTACTCTCCACATTACAACTTGTGGCAGTAACAATTTTCCTTTTTGTAATAAAAGCTGAATTATTTGATCTTTTTCTATAAAATATTTAATAAATTTGTAGTAAAATCGATTCTTAAATAATTTATTTATTTTTTATAAATCATATAAATGGAAAAAAATAAAAGTTATCACATGAAGAAAAGATCCCTAAACCCCGTTGCAAAAATTAATTCTCTATAATCTCTGATAATAAAAAATTTTTTTTAAAGTTTTTTTTTTCATTTTTTCCTAAAAAAAACTTTTTTTGTGGTTACCGCCTCAGAGAACGTTTAATAATTCCATGAATGGCCAAAAGGCAAAAATAGTTAAATACAAAACGAGAGAAAATGATGAAAATAAAAATATACGTTTATGACTTAAAAACAAAAGAAGACAAATGTGGGATGGTAAAAACGATGGATAATGACTGATTTCTTTCAGAAGAATTAAAATTTTTATTCAAAATCTTTTTCCGTTTAAATTAGAAGGGGTTATTTAGGTGATAAATGGAAATTCTATGTCCATATTTGATATCTCGATTGAACGCTTCAAAACTATTTTTCAAAACATTTGATTCCATTTAATTCTAAGTGAGATTCTGATTCACTTTCTTGTTCGCTTCTAATTTAATTAATTCGAATTCAAGTTAAGATTCCAGTTTAGTTTTTGGTATATTTTATTTCAATCAGTTCCACTGTATTTATATTTTTTGTTCGAGATTAAAAAAAAAAAGTTATAAATAAAAACAGTTTTGTCATAAAATGATTTTCTTTTTCTTTACTTTACTTTGCTTTTCTTTTCCTTTTTCCTTAAAGTTATTCTTTCTTGTTGTTTTTTATTTTCCTCTTTTTCATTTTATGAAACCAAAATGAAATGCAATTTTTAGATTATGAAATCAATTTTATGCAATAAATTCCTTTTGGCATATGAATTTTATTATTCTGGGATTTTTATATATTTTTTTTCTTATTCATTCATATTTATTGTTGTTGTTATTATTATTGTTGATAACTTTCAATTGTTATTATGAAATTTATTCTTCTGTCATTATTAATAGACTCTTCTATTCTTCTTCTTCTTCTTAATACTCTCTTAAATATTTAAAAATTCAAGAAAATAATAGTTTAATTTTTTTACGATAAGACACAGACAAAAATCCAATTTTATGTCATAAATGAGAAAAAGAAATCCCGGTAGTTTTGAAGATAACTGAAATTTGCTTTAGAAATGCAGGAATTTATCGTTAACTTTGTAAAAAGTTTGAAAAGTGATCGTAATTTCTAAATAATTTTTATTGAAATGATTTCTTATTGATTAGGAGGTACACATTAATCAGGTAACATGAGGGGGATCTCCAAAGGTGATCACCTTAACATGGGATGAAATTTTTATTTTTTAAATCATTTAAATTTTATTGCAAAACAATCATATCGAAAATATCGATTACTACTTTTATGTGTATCGAATATCTCTTATAATTTAAGAGATATTTAGACCAAAGAAAAATTTTGAACCATTTTCGGTAATGTTTGTTTTTTCAGTTTATGGAATTAAAGTGGATCCTTTTTTCCTAAAATTTTTAAGGATTCTATATAAATTAAAAAAAATGAAAAGAAGTTTCCAACCATGCGGATCCGATAAAAAGTTATATAATTTGCAATTGAAATTTTAAAAAATAAATAAATTCCAAAAAGTGATAACGTATTGTTTTTGTATATCTGCAAATAGTTTCTCTGTATTGGTTTATATTCTGGTTCAGAATCCTTTTGGGACTCCAATTCATATTTCAGTTCAATTTCCAGTTCATATTCTAGTTCACATTTTGTTTCAAGTTCTAATTTAGATTCTTGTAAAGATTTGAGTTTATATTTTAATTCAAATATTTGCAAAGAATTTATTTCAGATTTCAGTTTTGATTCTAATTTTTCATCTCAGATTCAGTTCAAGTTCTAGTCCAAATTCTTCTTTATATTCTTGTTCATATTCTTGCCCAATATTTGTTCAGATTTTTATTCAATTTCCTGTTCAAAATTTTCTTACAGATTCGAATTTTAATTCTTATTCAGATGTTTTTAGATTCTGGTTCAAATTTTAGTTCTCATTTTATTTCAGATTCTAGGTAAAATTCTTGTTTAGATATCAGTTCTGATTCTTGTTTAGATTCTAAATCATATGCTAGTACAGGTTGTATTTCGGATCCTAAATTAAATTCTAGATTTATTTTTAATTTAGTTTAAATTTTAGTTCAGATTCCTGTGCAGATTCTATTTGGGATTCTTAGATCAAGTTTTACTTCATTACTGGTTCAGATGCTAATTCAAATATTAGCTTTCATTTTAGTCCAGATTCTAGTTCAAGTTCCAGTTAAGATTCCACTTCAGAGTTTGCTTTAGATTCCAGTTCAGATTCTAATGCAGATTCCAATTCAATTTATACTTCAGATTTTTGAACAGATTCTTCTTCAGAATTCTCGTTCGGATTCTAAATCAGTTTTAATGTTTTTTTTATTTCAGATTCTGGTTCAAAACCTTATTCAAATTCTTGTTCTGATTTAAGTTCAGTTTCTACTTTAGATTTGATTTCCGATTATAGTTCAGATATTAGCTCAGATTTTAGTACTCATTTGAATTTAGATTATAGTTAAGGTTCCAGTTACGATTGCTCTGTAATCTAACAGTTCAGTTCTGGCTCCAGTTCAGTTCCTTGTTTAGATTCCAGTTATGATTCCAATTATACTTCAGATTCTGGTTCAGCTTTTCAATCGGATTGAAATCAGTTTCTATTTTAATTATACTTCACATTCCATTTCAGATTTTAGTTCAGTTCCTCTTCCGATTCTGAATTTTCAGATTTTAGTTCCTGAAAAAGAAAATTTGTAAAAACTGTTGGAACTATTCATACACACACAGACATATTTTTTTAAAAAAATTCAATTTTTATTATTATTCAATGAATATTGACATTATTTTTTATTTTGTTGTTTTTGTTGTTGCTATTGTCAACGTCGTCATTACTATTGTTGTTGTTGCTGCTGCTGTTATCTTTTGTGTTGTAATAAAATGGAAAACAGAATAGAAAAAAATTGTAGTTTTCCTTAACTGGAACAAAATTTAGTTATGTATGTGTTACTGAAGCTTATACCCGGTGCGATTAGGAGCCGGATTTTTTTTTTGTAAATTTTTAGTAGGTCTTTTAATTTTGTCTCAATTGCGAAATGAATTTTGGCGATATTTCAAAAAATCTAGATATTTGAAATGGCCAAATTTTGAGGGTCACCAATTCCGGATTTGACCATTAGAAAATTCAAAAAATGGCAAAATTCCAAAAACCCTGTGAGTCGTACCTTAACTTTTTCTCCTTCCGAAACTTTTTTATTCAGATTTGAATAATTTAATTGAGATTTATATAAAACTCCATTGGAACGTTTCAATATTTTAGAAGATACAAACAAACACTAACACATTTATGTTAATATATGTATAAGTAGATACATGTGTATCTAAGCGGTATTGATGTGTACTTATTCATATCTGTAATAGACTTTATACCCTTGTTTTTTTTTGTTATTGTAATAATTTTCTACATCTACAAAAGTATCTTCCATTTTGTCTTTGGTTATTGTTGTTGTTAAGTAAAGTATTATGATCTTATTCTGATGGTCAAATACAATAATGTACATATGGACCAAAATCAACAAGTTTGAATTTGGGACAAAAACAAATAATAACATAAATTTATAAAATAATAAAATATTTAACAAAAGACGAGGTCAAGAGAACTAGAGTTTTAGGAATAAAATTATATTAAATTCAATTTTAACTATGATATCGGTTCATATCGAAAACAACAATTTTTAGAAATAAATTTTATATTTATCTGTCACAAAACGTCTTTAAGAAGAAAAAAATGTCTTATTATTTTTCACTTATGTATTTTTTTGTTATTGTTTTGTTGTTTCTTAAGGTATCTTAAAAATACATTATATGTATCTTTCACAACTAAGAATGTAACTCAATATCAATTTGATAGACAGGCGGACAGATGGACGGACAGACAGACAGATGTACAGATACATAGAAACTTTTACTTATACATATACATATGTAGATACTTATATGCTCAATGAATGTTAAGTAAAAAAGAAAATCTATTTTTAACAATATTATTAAAGAAAAACACACACACACACGCACACAGACACAAATGCATCCACATACTTATAGATTATTAACATTAATACAAACTTTCTTTACATATTAAATCATATATAGTTCTTAGATTATATAATCGGAATGAAATAAAAGACTTTTCTCTTCTGGATAAGAAATCTTTAATAATAATTTCGTTGTATTGGGTATACAAATTAATAAATTTGATTATTTTTGCTTAAAAATAAAAACAAAATGAGTTTTCAAAAAAAAATATTTTGGGGAAAAATTTTTATAAATCTTAAACCATTAAAGATATCTGAAGAAAATTTAACACAGTTATGGCTGAAGTGTTTTCGATTTCATTTAGAGGATTTTACTTTCCCCAGCTGTTCAGGGAGGTACTGAGTGAGCTGCCAAAGTTAGCCATCTCGGGTTGTTGATTTTTATAAAAAAATTCACAATTTGTTTAGATTCCAGATTCTTATTCAGATTTTAGTTTATTTATGTTCAGATTTTTTTGAAAATTTTGATTAAGGGCTACAGGCCATTAACTGGTTAGGAGGACTGGCGAATGTCTATCCAAAGTATGTCATTTCGTCTACTTTTTTATTTTTTTTTTTTTGAAAATTCGCCAAAAAATAATTTAAGATTCTATTTGGGATTCAAATTCAGATTTTAGTTCAGATCTTAGATCAAGTTTTTGTTCAGATTTTAGTTTGTGAATTATCTTTGATTTTTATTCAGATTCAAGTACAAGTTCCAGTTAAGATTCCACTTCAGATTCTAGTTTAAAATTCAGTTCAGATTCTACAGCGACTCGCCCATATTCTTCTTTAGAATTCTTATTCGGATTCTTAATCAGATTCAAGTTTTATTTTTATTTCAGATTCTGGACCAAATACTTGTTTAAATTCTTGTTCAGATTTTAGTTCAGATTCTAATTAAGGTTTAATTTCGGATTCTTGTTCAGATATTAGCTCAGTTTTAAGTACACATTTTAATTCAGATTCGAGTTCAGTTGATAAAGGGGGCTAAGAGGCCACAACCTGGTAAGAGGGCTGGCGAATGGCTTTCCAAAGTCTGTCGTTTCGGCTATTATTTTTAAAAATTCGACAAAAATTAATTTCCAACATCCTTTAAAATCGTTACAAGAAATACTTTCACATTTTTTAATTATCCCTTATAGTTTCAGAGATATTCAATGACAAATAAAAGTTTAACCCATTTGTTAACCCAGTTTTTTTAGGGCTTAACAAACCCCCTAAAATTTTTTACAAATATTTGACAAAATCTTTTTAAAAAATTCGGAATAATATAAATATATGTCTCCCGTGATAAAGGTAACATAAATCTTTTATATCGGACCATCAGTTTGGAAGTTACAGATTTATTTCAGATAAAATGAATCTGATTCGTTTCTAATATTATGAATCTGTTAGGTCTATAGAGATTGAATCTTAACAAGTTAAGTTCGCTTACACCTCTACCATTGCTGACTGACATAATATTGAAATCGATCCCACAGTTCGGAAGTTATAGATTTAAGTTATAACGGATTTTTTTCGTTTTAATTTTTAATATATTTAATTAAGCGCAAAAATATAGCACTCCGTAGCAGGCACCCGTTAGAACTAGAAAGTTCAATCTCAAGACTTAAACTCGCCCTAGACACTATATGAAATTTCATTGAATTAAATTATACATTTGCAAGTTATAAATTTATTTTAAATGTAACGAATCTTGCTCGTTTAAATTTTCTTAGTGTCTTACGATATTTTATGGACCATTAGAACCGGCAACTGTTAAGTGAATACAATTAAAGGCGACAACATTTTCAGTTTTAGTGTGTTAACTTTCAGTGAAATCGGAGAAATCATTCGAACGCTATACATATTTTTAATATATAACGAATATTGATCGTTTTAAATATTTTGTAAATATTTAACCGTTCGGAAGTTCATTCGTTCTGCTTCGCTTTAAATATTTTTTAGTATATTTGAAGTATTTTTTAAGTGTATTTTAAGGACTCGAAAAACGTGCAGTCGATAGGCTAACTAAGTTCAAGTTTAAGAAACTTAATCAGACCTACACCTTTACCATCAATAAGGGGAATATCATTGAATTCAATCAAATCGTTCGGATTTTATATATTTTTTAAATATAGAACGAATCTGGTACATTTTAGTTAATTTTTAATATATTTTATAAAGAGTTCACGTTTAGGATCCATTAAGTGAATAAATAATAAAGTTCAAGTTTTAAGAATATAAACCTCACAACCTCTATCACCTTGTGGATTATCTTTGAAATTATATTGGTCATTCGGTAGAAATAGATCCATTTGAAATATGAGTAATGTGGATCATTTAAAACACTTTAAGTTTTTAGTAAATTTTATTAGAAGTCCAATTAGGACCCAGTAGATCGGTAAATGATTATAATGAATTATAAGGAACTGAAATTTTAACACCTCTAGCTATGAAAAATTTCTTAAACATTTTTCCAGTCTTTCGGAAGTATTCGATTTTTTTATTGCGTTTAAAAGATTTTCATTTTTTTTTTATATATTTTGTATGGGGTGTTCAAATTTAGGACGTTGTGGATCGTTATCCGTTGGATTTATTACGCGCACATCTGAGAAACTTAAACTCCCCTACACCTCTATTAACACCGAAAAAACTTTCATGGAAATCGGAATGTCCGTTCGGATGTTATAAATTTATTAAAATTTCTCTTATTTTAATCTTTGGCATTATTGAATACCGTATTATTATAGCAGATGTTTACCCTTTAAAACACCATATTACAGGTAATTGATACATGACATAGAGCTTTTAATAATAATTTACCCAATTTTTAATTTTGAAAATCCTTTTGAGTTAAACAAATTATATTTTCAAACAATAAATAAAATAATTTCAAGAAAATTTCTATAAAGAATTAAATTTTATTTATTATAAATTATAATTACTTTCTACTCAAGTGTAAATGTGTGTGAGTGTAGGTGTGTATGTTTGTGTGTGTATTTTAAAAGTTTATTAAAATCTTTTATTTCATTGTTGTAGTTTTCTCTATAAAGATGTCTTATTTCTTATTTTACCTTTTCATCTGACTAGATCAGAAGGGTATATATATAAGTTTGTCTTACCGTTTGTAATTTCCATAATTTTCGACTTAGACCCCCAAAAGTATATATATTCTGGATCGCTATGAAAAGGAAATCTGTCCATGTGTGAGTCGCTTGAAATCAAGTTAATGAAGCCGATTTAGAGTTAACATATATGACATGTTTATCAAACGATTGAAAATTGAATTCCAGGAAAACTGGTTCATAATTGGCTCAGATATGAAGGTACCTCAAAGTTTTTTCGTTTTTTTTTTTTTAATTTTTAAAGAATCTATAAGATTTGGAGACTTAATTAGATTTGAATTAAGACATAGAATATATGAAATAAATCGGACCATTTGTTCCAGAGTTATAGGCAAAAACACATTTTCCGATATTTTGAACCCACTATGAGCTCTATGGACTTGGTTATAGCACTGATTGATTACTAATTTTTTCCTTGAATTTTGATTTTTTTTTTTAAATTTTAAAATCGGTTCATAAATAGCTGAGATATTAACAATTCTTTATTTTCCTTGTGGTTGTTGTTGGATATAGTATTGAAAACAATAACAATGTAGGGCCAAATAATGCTTTCGACTTTTTGAGCGTTCTATTTAAGCTGGATATATAATTTTTATACTACCAGATCGGAGATAATTAGGAGGATTGAAAACAACACAGTAATCGTTCCATTAATTCCGGGTTATTGGCAGAAACATATTTTCCGATATTTTAAACCTCCTATGGGTTACATGGACAAAAATTTGATGCAGGAAAAAAAAGTAATTTTTTTTCTAAAGTTTGTTTTTTTTAATTTTCGAAATCGGAATGATTTTGACTCATATAAAAGCTTTAGAATGGCTGTCATATTCTCCTTCTTCTAGAACTGATGTTATTATGAAAGTATGTTTTTATAGGGACCTAACGTTAAATGTTAAGTCCTTAACTTAAAAAAATTCCATATAAGTAATGGTGAAGGGTATAGACAATTCGTCACGGCCGAATTTAACACTTTAACTTGGTTTTAGGCTAATTTTGGATTTCTTAAGTATTCACACATCTTGATGTTTATTTAAACATATGTATGTGTATGTATTCATGTACATATGTTTATATACATATAATGAATATATGAATATTTAGTTAATACGTAATTAAGTTAAACAAACTTAAATATTTAATTTTATTTGTTTTGTAGTTTTAAAAAAATTAATATTTTCCTTAACAGATTTGATAAATGACCCCTGATGTTTTCAAGAAAATTCATTGGTTTTTGTTATATAATTAAAAAATATACATTTTAATATAATTAATATTCATTAAATTAATTATTATATTTAAGTTTTATTTCATAGTTTTATTAAAATATCCTTTGAAGGAGTTTTATCTGGAAAACCTTTAGATATTTTCAAATTTATTCATGAGGAACATTTTGTATTGTTTTTGATTTTGAATTTTATATTGAAAATGAAAATGAATTTAATTTAGAAATAAAAGAGAATAATGCAAAAATGAGAATTCGATTAAAATTAAATTAGAATTTAATGAGTTAAATTTATTATTTGCTAAAATGAATTAATTAAAAAAAGTATTAAAACCAAGTAAAAAATGTTATAGTCGATCAAGTCTGACTATATAAAACCTAACACCACATTGTTGGTTGTAAATGACTGCTACGAGAATTTGTGTACGACCCTCGTATAATTTGCTTTTCTTATTTATGATTATGTGTGCATTAGATTATTATGACACTAACGTTTATGTCAAAATTTATGCGTTTCCTTTATCCTTTTATATTTTTTTGTAGGGTTATACGGGAATTAGGAAAAAAATATGAACTGACACTCGTATAATTTCACACAGTATAAGTAGGCTTATATTCATCTTAAGTAAACTAATTTTTTTTACAAGTATATATGCGACTGATGAGTTTTAAGATGATTTTTGGAAGGATGTTTGTATGGGACCTATGAGAAATAATGGACCGATCATAACCAATTTCAATGGGTCGAAATATTAGTAGTTCATTACTTATTGTATTGTACTATGGACATGATTAAATTAACTCAGGAAGTCATTCGGTATACTTAAAAGTAGTGGTAGGACTATTTATTCTGCCCGTTAAACATTTGAACATTTTGTAGGGTATGAAGCCGAAATAATCGTAACACACCCTAGAGGAGGAGACATTAATTTAAACTCCCATAAATCAATTTCCAATAACACTAATCTTTGTATGGGGCCTATATGAAATAATGGATCGATCATATCAAATTCAATAGACATTTGGCCCAAGGACCAAATTGATAGCACGTGAAAAAATGCTACCTGTACTTTACGAACAAGCTTTACATGATCAGCCAGCCGGACTGACGGGCTTTTCGCGGTTGTTTGCGGAAAAGTGTGCTCTACCGAAAAATACGGTTGTTCGCAAAAAGTGTGCTGTGTGGTGAAAATACGGTTGTTCGCAAAAAGTGTGCTGTGCAATAAAAATACGGTTGATAGCAAAAAGTGTGCTGTGTAAAAAATACGATTGTTTGCAAAAAAGTGTACTGTGAGGTGGAAATACGGACGTTCGCAAAAAGTGTGTTGTGCGAGAAAATTCCATCTTTGGCAAAAAAGAAGTGTACTGTACTGTATAGAAAATACGGTTTTTCGCAAATAAGTGTTACGGGCAGAGAAAAGTATGTTGTGAGGTGAATAACGGTTGTTTGCGAAAAAGTGTCCTGTGCTGAAAAAATATGGTCGTTTGCAAAAAGTGTGTTGTGAGGTGGAAAAACGGTCGTTCGCAAAAAAGTGTACTGTGCGGAAAAATACAGTCGTTTCCAAAAATTGTGTTGTGCAGAGAAAATACGACTGTTTGGGAAAAGTGTGCTATGCGGTCGAAAAATTGAATTTTTGATGAAAAATTGAATTTTTGATGAAAAATTGAATTTTTGATGAAAAATTTATCTTTTTATAAAAATTTAACTTTTAGAGAAAAATCAAATTTTTGGTAAAACCTTGAATTTTTGATGAAAAATTAAATTTTTGGTGAAAAATTTTTATGTAATAAAAAAATTGGAGAAAACAAAATTTTGTTAAAAATACAATTTTTAATAAATAATAAAAATTTTGTTGAAAAATTCTATTTTGAAGAAATTTTGCAAGTCAAAAAACTTTTCCAAAACGCCAACATTAGTTGAATCTGGCCACCCTGGATTTTTGCTTAGTCATATCTTAGATAATATTTATTGACTTATTTTGAGGATCAAGGGATAATACTTGATACTTGTATCAAAGAAAAAAACAGTTTTGGAATCCCTAGTGAAACCACTTTACTACTTATCAATTCCGGAGGCTGTTGTTGAATTTCAGTTAAAACTCTGGGTCATGCTGGATTGCCAAGTGTGTGCAATGTTACAAAAGATTGTCTAATGTTGATTCTTTCAATCTTGATTTGTTGTATGATGCGCGTCAACATGCATGTATGATTAACTTGATATTTGTTATTTTCCAGTTGTTTCTCCAGGGACATAGGGCCTCTAGAAAGCACACTATTGGCGTTTGTTATTTTTTTGCTTTGCTGTTTTAATCGTTTTTGAATTTTATTTTTATCTTAGATCTGCTAAGATAAAGCAGTTTCGAACCTATGGTTTTCTAAAACAACGCCCTCTGTATGTGCTGAAATTGTAAGGAACTTTGCTAATTTTTGATTCCTTCATTTAATTTTGGTGGGAAAATGAATCAAGGCACATTATTTTATCATCAGAATAATGATAACAGACAAGCACTTTAACCGGCCTTGAACTCTCCGATTATTGGAATATAAAAATAATAATACCAAAGTTAAGAAATCTATTGTTCATATTATTCGTTTATAAGACAGAAGACAAAATTCAAAATTGTGAAATGGTGTCCCAAAATAAGGAATTATGATATACTAAAAGGGGTGTGGTAGTTCCCATATCATGTTGACTAAAACATTCCTTTAAAATTTCATTAAATCTAGAGAAATTTCATTTCATTGTTTAGTTTTTTAGGTTATAATTTATTGACACCCACACCCACACCCAATTTAACATTACAATAAATTTTATGCCAAAACGGATATCGATTCATTTCTGGAAAGTATTAAATCCCAAATATTTAACTTAAATAATCTTTATGTGTTTTTATCTCTTCTTTTCTTTTTGGATTCACTAAAATTTCCCGATTAAACAAAAGAAAATTTAATAATAAAAGAAAAGTAAAACAAAATCACAAAAAAAAATCAAATAAAAATGCTAAAACTGTTAAGGAAAATATAAAAAAGGTTTTCAATACTCTTTTAATAGCAAAAAAAAGCAATACGTTTAATGGGTCAAGGCCGACTACTTAATACCCTTCACCACATTGTCGGCTACGAAAAATTTATGAACGAACCTCGTATAATTTGCTTATCTTATTTATGCTTATGAGTGCAGTATATTATTATGACACTAATATTTATGTAAAACTTATTTTCTGTATGGTTTATATGGGAATTAGAAAAAATTATGGACCGACCCTCGTTAAGTTTTGCACAGCGGTTTTGGCTTATATTGACTAAATATTTGTACAATACCCACGTATTTATGTGTTTCAAAGTGTAAGTATTTGGAAGGGTGGTTGTATGGAACCTATAGGAAATAATGGACCGATCCTTGTATAATTTGGCACATCGTTTCAGAATCTAACATAACTTAGTTTTGCAAAATTTGGTTAAAATATTCTTATATTTAGGTATTTTAAGGGGCTAAAAGCCCTATTCCGGGGAGGCATTTGTATGGGACCTATATTAAATAATGGACTAAATTTCTATAGATATCGTCCTTGGGCCAAATAACAGTACGTGTCAAATTTTAATTAATATATGTTCAAAACTGCGACCAGGCTGACGGACGGACCTACTTAAATCAACTCAGGAAATGATTCCGAATCGAACTGCATACTTAATGCATGTGAAGTAAATACGTTATGTTTTGTACACTCACAGATGTATTCAATAAAAAAGTTTTTCTTAAATATAACACGGATCACTTAATGAGTCATAAAATTAGTTATAGTTTTGGCTATAATTTTTTTAACTGAACCGATTTGGATAATTATTGGCGTGATAATGAAGTATATTTAACTTAATATTAAAGCAAAATTTCATTCTAAATTGTCGGTTTATAATTGACAATTTTACAAAAATACCTGACTTGAAACAAGAAGTTGCCTCAGATATCGGTCTATATCTTTTAATATACCGATTTTGCTTATTTTAAATGTGATTGTTCTTAGGACTATAAAAAATACTCAGGCCAAATTTCATTTAGCTCTGTCAATTATTGTGAATGTGAGCGTGACAACTGCAGAGAGACGGACACATCTAAATCGGCTCAGATTTTCATTTGATGTAAATTTAATGAAATTTGAGGTGATTCCTTCTTACCGTTACACACGTAATGACAAAGTCAATATACCCTCTTCACCACTAGTGGTGGTGTAGGGTATTAAAATAGTAAAAAAAAAATAGAAAAAAATAGGGATAATGTGGACAAGAAAACAATTAAATAAATGGTTTTTATGCTCTTTTTTGTGTTTACGGCCATTCATAGCAATTTGTATGAATGAACATTATAGAGAGAGAAAAAATACGAAGAAAAAAAAAATATTGTTATCCTTGATATCAACATCAGCCATTCCTTAGAATTTTTTTATAATAAATATACACAAACAAAACATACATATATGTATGCATGTATATGTATACAGATATAGTGTTTAATTTACACTTGAATGCATTTTGTTGTGGTTTTATATACTCTTTAGGAATACATATATATGTATATGTCTATATGTATATAAAACAACTATAATTGTATATATGTATAAGTAGATGTAGTGGTAATCTTATTTATAGTATTTTTTTTATACTATAAAGTACTTAATTTATATACATATATGCATATGTATTTATATACATTAATTCATATATAAAGAGTTCTTTAAGAAAAAGATTTCATATTGTCTTGGTTCTTTTTTAACACCAACATCATGACAATCCGATATTGGTTTTATTTAAAGTTTATTATTCTATATGTAACACCAACAAAGGAAACTATGAAATAATATATATTATTGGACTCTATCGAAATTTGAGTCCATATAGCCATGTCCGTCCATCTGTCCATCAGTTTCAGTATTTTTTAATATATAAAACGATTTTTTTAAATGATTCTATAACTTTTGAAGGGTTAAACAAGTCTAAATAAAATTTTACGTGGTTAAAGCTGAAAGGTTTATGAACTTATTTAGTGAATTATAGGCCCCCATTGAATCGGCACCAGTTTAAAGCATCTCGGGTAATGATTTGTTTTAATTTTTTGGAAAATTCATCAATAATTCTTTTGTTTGAGAGAAAAGAAATTTGGTATATAGATAGTCCTAAGAAATCTCTACAAATATATACTCTTATATATGTATCTTACTAATTTTTGATTCTCAGATACTCTAGACGATATAATTTTTAAAGTCCAGTTTTTTTAAATATTTTTTTTCAAAGTAACTGATTTAATATGGCGTCTACATTTTCCAAATACTTATAAAATTCTTTATAAAGTTCTGAATTATATTGCTTAAAGAACCATATATAAATCCCTTTAACAGTTATATAAGTCTCAAAATGGAACTTTAAAAATTTATACAGTTTTTTTCTCATTTTTTCCTAAAATAGTTTTTACTTTAAACTTGGTAATTTTTTTGTTCTCTATATGTGATACCCAGAAAAAGATGCAAAGTCTAATATATATTTTTGGATCCTATCAATATTTGTGTCAATATAAAAATGTCCGTCTGTCTGACTGTCCATTCGTTTTTTATGAGCAGACTCAGTGATTCCGAAATGATTGTTTGGAAATAATTCTATAACTTTTCTACGGTTGGACATATCAAAATAAAATTTTACAAGGTTATAGATGAGATGTTTCCAAGTTGATTTGGAGAAGTAAATACTCCCAGGTCAACAGGGTTCAAGTGGATGGCCTCCGAAAATTTACCATCTTGGGTATATTGGATTTTTTTATTCTAATTTGAGGCAACCACGTTTTATATTAGAGAGTCCTTAAAAATATCTACAAAAGTACTTTTAATAAATTACTTGACTCATATAGTTTCTGAGTTATATAAGTCCAAAAAATTTTAAACAAGAATTATTTGCACTTTTTTTAAGTTAACGATTTCAAAATGGCCCCTAAAATATTTTCAAGATATTAATCAAATGCTTTACAAAATTCTATACAAGATTTCTAAAAGAATCATAAAAATATTTAAATCCGTTTAAAAGTTATTTTAATCTCAAAGTGGAAATTTAAAAAATATTTTTTTTTGGTTTCAATTTGCTTGATAAATTTAGTTTTTTTCTGTTCTGAAGTTTAAAATTTGTTAATTGTTTTATAAAGAAACTTTAAAAGAAATGTTTTTAAAGCTAAACCGAAGTTTTTTGGGCCCTGGTACTTGCAAGCCCTATTCAAAATTTGTCAATTTCAAAAATATATATTTAATTTTTTTTGTTAAGCTCTCATTGTTGGAATTTACTTTGAATCTTTTCAGTTATATATCCCTGCCTACCGCACGGTCCTTATAAGAACAATGTGATCGTTTAAATAAAAATAAATAAAAATTTTAAAATCGTTTTATGCAAAATTGGGATTTTGGGTATTTCCTCATGGAAAAGTGGGAATTTTATAAATTCTCTGATTTACAGACAAGTTTATTTATATCATGCTGGAATTTCAAATAAAACGCTTAATTCGTTTTAATTTTATTAAATTTTATAAATTAAGTTTATTTTAAGTTTAATTTTAAGTTCTTCATGACATTTTGTCATTAAATATCCGTTAATTAACTTTTTCTTTAAAAATTGTTAAACTCCATATTTTAACCTTTTCTTAGGTAAATTATTGTATAACTTTGTCTGAAATCCAAAGTAAATTAAGCTTTCTCCAGCCTTATTTACAGTATTTATGATTCGATTAAAATTGTGTATACGCTACACCACCGTAGGTTCTGATGTTTGTAACATGCAGAAAAAATCGTGTTAACCCCACCTTTAAGTATACCGCTCGACTCAGAATCATTGTCTGAGTCGATTTAATGATGTTCGTCCGTCCATCTGCCCAGCTGGTCATGTACAGGTTGTACATGTTTTTTTAATATCTTGATGAAATTTGGCACAGGTTATTATTTTGCCCTAAGCCTAATGAAATTGACCATATTCGTTTCAGGTACCCTCACCTTTAAGTATACCGTTCAACAGAATCATTGTCTGAGTCGATTTAACGATGTCCGTCCGTCTGTCTGTCCGGCTGGTCATGTTAACGTTGTGAACAGTCTACAGGTCGCAGTTTATGAGATATCTTGATGAAATTTGGTACAAGTTATTATTTTTGCCTAAGCCTTTTGAAATTGGTCATATTCGTTTCAAGATTTCAGGTACCTGTCATACAAATGTTCCTCCCGGAATGAAGTTTTAAAAATAAATCGATTTCAATGAAATTTAGCTTAATTAAGTCCAATAATAATAATAATAATAATAATAATAATAATAATAATAATAATAATAATAATAATAATAATAATAATAATAATAATAATAATAATAACAATGTGCCAAAATATGCGAGGTCGGTCCATTACTTTTCATAGATTCCATACAAACCAACTTCCAAATATCACTTTTGAGGGCATAAATCTCACATATATGTTGGTATTGTAATAATAACTGATCGAATTAGGAAAAATATAAACAAAAATCTATATGAAAAATTATACGATGGTCGGTCTATAATTTCTTCTAGCTCTCATTTAAACCTCTAGTAAAATTCATTTTAAAACGCATAAATTTCATATAAATGTTAGTGTCAAAATAAATCACAAAACTAATTTATACGAGGGTCGTTAATTAATTTTTCGTTATTACTTATTATAACCAACATTGTGATGTAGAGTATTATATAGTCGGGCCTCACCAACTATAACTTTTTTACTTTTTTGGTATTTTCTCTCTAACAAAAAACCCGAAAAAAATGTTCTTTCAAGATCCACCGGAAACATTAATTTGTAAAGAAAAGCAAAATAGGAAAAATTTAGGGTTGTCCATCCATCCGTTTGCCATCATTTTCTTTTAAATATTTTTATTGCAAACTTTATGATATTTATTTATGTAAATATTGACCTGAAAAATTTTGTGTGACAAAATGGGAATGGGAGGTTAAATGGAGATGGAATTTTGTGTAACACATCATAAAATTTATTTGTTGTAAATATAATGATAATAATGCAATTTAAAAAAAAGAAAGATTTAATAAGTTTTATGATACTTTAAGAACTGTACTTGACATATTATTATTATTTGTTTGCCATTGATTTTTGATTTATCCTTAAAATAATGGAGAAAAGGATAATAAATAAATAATTTGTTTAAGTATGAAGAGCAATTGAATAAATTATTTTAAGTTACAATTTCTCTTATAATCAAAAAAGTGTCCTTATGAAATTTATTTTAATTTTATAAATACAATTTCTAAAAATAAATTAAAACCCATTTGGATTTTAATTTAGGATTCCTTTTAGGGCTTAAGATGAAGCAAGGAAAGTGACCAAAAATTTTGGATGTTATTCTAGGATTCCCTTGAAGCTAGAAAAGCGACTTAAAAAATATTTACATACATTTTATCTCAATTGAATTTGAAAAGCAATATTTTGTGATTAAAAAAAGGACTTTTCGGTAATAATTCTATAACTTTTGAACCATTAAAGATGTGTTAATAAAATTTTATCTAGCTACAGCTAAAGAGTTTTTCAGTTTAATTGGAGATTTATAAAACCCTAGCTGGTCAGAGGCATAAGAGTTGGCCTTCCAAATTAGGCCATCTCGGGTATATTGATTTTTTTGTTCTGACAATTCGTCAAAAATTCATTAATGAATTGAAACAAAAAATTATATATATATAGTCCTTATAAATCCACACTTGTGTCAATACATTGATCTCCTATAGCTTCCGAGATATTACGGTCGAAACAAATTGTTAATCCATTTTTAGCTTAGTTTATTTTTATTATTTTTAACTTAACGGGCTTAATACGGCCTCAAATATTTTTCAAAAAAATTGCGCCAGATTCCTTATAACATTTCTAATTATATCGTTAAATAAATTCATTAAAAATGTGAATCGAATAAGGAGTTATATAAATCTGAAGTTGGTTTTTTTACAAAGAATTTGAAATATTATGAACTGTCAAAAGTTGGCAATATTTACTATTGATTTCAATAGAAATCTTAATAGAAGTGTGAGTAAGTTAGGTACGGATCAGATTCGGTCTAAGGTCCATCCACAAGCCTTAACTAAATTTTGTCAATTTTGAAAAAAAAAAAAAAAACAAAAAACAAAAAAACAAATCCTGTGATCAACTTTAAATTATCTTTAGTATATATCTCTCTATTTAAGGCAAATACCCAAAAAGAAATTTCAGGCAAAATCCCCTTATAAAGCCAAATTGACCATTTCAATGGAAAAAGTAAAATTTTTAATATTTTTTGAAAAAGAAAGGGATTTTGGGTATTTTCTTTGAGAAAGTGGGAAATTTTTACAATCGCCTTATTTAAAGACAGGATTACCCTGATTATTCAGAACAAATAATCACATTTCTTTCAAATTTCAGTGTTATGTGTAAAAAATTGTCTTTAACTTAGAGAATTAAATATATGCCCACTTTTCTATATGGAAATACCCAAAATACCACTCCGTCTAAAACTTGTTAAAAAATTTTTAATGAAAACGATTGAATTATCATTTAAAAATTTCTTCAGAAATTATTGAAAATAGTAAAGTTCAAAACTAAAAATTAATTTTAGGAGAAGAATTACCGTCTTTTTGGAAAATATGGGGAAAAAAATATTGTTTAAGTTGAATTTTCAGAATTTTATAAAGAATTTTATGAAGAATCTAACACATTTTTAAATTAATTTAGAGGTCATATTTAGGCCTTTATATTAAGGAAACTAAAAAGTTAGTTAAATTACAATTTTTATAGGTTGGAATATCTCGGAATTTATAAGAGATAATGCACACTTGATTATCTATTTTTATAAAGATTAATAACATCTAATTATACACAAAAAAATCTTTGGTCTTACGTTATAAGTGAAATTTTGGCGAATTTTCGAAAAATCAACATTATCAAGATGACCAATTTTGGATAGCTATTCACTACACCTATTAACCAGCTCAGGATTTATAATCCTAGAAATCGAGTCAAAAATACTTCAGATAAATTTTATTTGCTGGTCCTAAGCAAACATTCGTGTTGTATTATCATATGAATTAAATAAATGAGAAGTAATTTAATATTGCTTTGTACAGGGGGTACCTCTCCCCCTGATCCTATAAATCCTTTATTTTTTGATGATGTTTCACGGTAGCGTAATTGCTGCTAAATTTTAAGACTTTCGCTCTCATAGCTCCTGAACCTATCGGAATTTTTTTTTATATACCGGAAAGGATCATTTGGAGTCTATACGTTACATACACATATACACTTCCTATTTATATATATAAAGATCTGTAATAGTTCCGAAATTATACAATTATTTAAAACAAATATTTATATTATTATTATATTACCACTTTTTTTCTTTCTCATTCCTTTGTTACGCCTTTTTTTGTGATTTATTTGGCCATAAATTCTCTTTTTATATTTCCACTCATAAATTTAAAACAAAATATAATTATTTTCTTAATAAAGTTTATAACTTAAACTTAGAAAAAATATATAATCTATTTCTTATTTCCAGATGATCAAAAATAAAAATTGCGTTAAAAAAAAAAAACGGAAAAATATAGAATTTATTTTTACCCAACAAAAATTGCATTTAGTTGGAAATAAAATATTTTACTTTTGCTACAAACAAAAAACGCTTTAATAAAACCCAGAAAAAAACTACAAATAGAAATCTATAAACGTTGGTGATATGGGAGTGAGAAAAAGATATTGCGTGGATTTGGCTTCACAGCAATTACAACAGACCCATCGAAAATGTCATCATAGACAATCGTTTATAAAAACTTTTAAGGCAGCTAAACAACAAAACGCCAGCTGTACACATACGAAAAAACACAAAAAACTCACGCAACTAACGATAGCAAACAAAGCAAAACAATAAAAATAAAAACTATAAAACAACAAAACAAAAATGTACAATATCATCCACCAAAATTACAAAAACAACAAGAACAGCAGCAATATTTTAGAAATAATAAAAAACAGCAACGAATAGAACAACAACAGCAACAACAATATACACCTATAAATAAAATCCAAAGTGGCCAATTTACAACAATAAGAACAGCAGCAACAAAACATAAAACGGAAAAGGCCAAATTAAGAATACCAGCAACAACAACAACATCAGCGTCATCATCATCATCATCAAAAGTTCAAAAACCATCCAACCGATTTTTTCAAATTCTACGAAATAATAAAAATTTCTGTTTAAAACGTCTCTGGACTTTATTACTTTTAAGTCTAACATATTTTGCAACGTGGCGTGTTAGCCCAACAACAACAACTTCATCATTATTATATCAACCACATAGGTCACTATGTTTACCTTCTGTGGCAACTGTAGCTTCATTGGCATTCACACAAACATCTGTGGCATTTGCTGCTGCAGCAGCAGCTACCTATGAGCCCACCATAAAATATCATCATACCGAAAATGATGTTGAGGAATCGGATGGTATGGTTGTGGAGGATATTGATGTAAATAGTAATGAACAACAATTGTTGGCCTATTATAAGAAAGCTCAAAAGGAACATGAACAATTGAAAAGGCAACAGAAACAACAGCTGCAACACCAGCAACAAGAGCAACAATTTCTGCAACAGCAACAACAGCAGCAGCAGCAACAATCACAACGTCATCATCATCAAGAACGTGACATTAAAAGAAACACTATGATTTTGTCACAACAAATGGATTTTAATGAAATTTTACCCACAGCTGATGTCATATCGTCATTGGACACTTTGGAATCAACGTCTAAGAAAAAAAGTACTGCCACAAAACGTAGCACCACTAAACATACACCACCTTCTCCAACACCTACTTCAGGTCCAAAGGCAATTTTAACGACAACAGCTTCAAGTACAATAACATCAACAACAACACCGGCTACAATAAGTACAACTGCCAACAGTGAAGAGAAATGTGAACCAAAAGTTTTGGATGAAGTTCCAGCGGAACCGGTAAGTTTAAAAAGAATAATATTTGTTAATTCTTGATTAAATTTAGATTATATTCAGGTAAATTTAGGTTGAGAAAAGAGGAGTTTATTAATCTTAATCAATTTTAATTAACATTCGTCTGTCTGTCTGTCTTTTATTTTAAAAATTTGCACAGTGTTTCAAAATCGATTTTTTTTTTTTTGAAAAAAGTTCTTTTACTTTTAAACCATTGAAATTATTAAAATAAAATTAAACATGATTAAAGCTGAAGTATTTTCAAATTGAGCTGGAAGATTACAAGATTCCAGCTAGTCAGGGGGTTAGTAAATCTCCTTCCAAATGTGCCTATCTAGGGTACTACGATTTTAGGTATTGCGATACAGAAAATCGAATTTTTTATTAAATTCTTAAAGAATTTCGAATAAACTCTTCCTCAACTTAATATTATTTGTTAAAAAGAATCCTAAACAACCCACATGTTCAGTTAAAATACAGTTATCCTCCACGTTATTCAAATCATAATTTAAAATAATGACGCCTAAAGATTAAAACAAAAACTCATATTTATGTAGGCCCACTCTTATCCACACATTCCCCCCACATACACATACATTACAATAATATTAGTAAATACATAGTTATAGATATTTATTCCATTAACGTATGTGTGTAAGTTTGTCCAGTTTGTTTGTATTTTATGACAAATAAAACCTGTTATTTGTTATTACGTTTATCTTCATGATTATGACATCATATTTGTTATTAAAAGAAAAGAAGAAAGAAAAAATAGAAAAAAAATTCCTTCCACTCTCTGTGTCACTCTGGACTATTTTTGGGGTGTCATAAATAAATGCTTTTTTGAGAAATAGAACAATATAATAAATTTTTAGTTTTTTTCTAGGGATATTATTATAGTATATTGGGCGACCATAGTTGAACAGTGAGTCTAAAAATAATTCTATTCCAATTCAACTCTTGTTCAGTTCTAGTTTAGTTCTAGTTTAGTTCTAGTTTAGTTCTAATTCAGTTCTAGTTCAGTTCTTGTTTAGTTCTACTTTAGTTCAGTTCTAGTTCAGTTCTAGTTCAGTTCTAGTTCAGTTCTAGTTTAGTTTTAGTTCATTTCTAGTTTAATTCTAGTTCAGTTCTACTTCATTTTTCGTTCAGGTCAGTTTCAGTTCTAGTTCAGTTCAGATAAATTTTTAGTTTAGATTATAGTTCAGATTTCGATTTATTCGAATTCTTGTTCACATTTTAATGGTGCTTCTAATTCAGACTCTATTTTACTTTCCAGTTTAGAGTCTAATTCGGTTCTAACACCATTCTAGTTCAGAACCTAAACTCTATATCAGTTTTCGATTCAGTTTTCAGTTTAGATTTTAATTCGAACTCTAATTCAGATTCTACTCCAGATTAAATTTCAAGTTCTGTTATTTTTTTTTTATTTTTTATCGATTGATTATCCCACTGTTTATTGTCTATAAACATTTCTACTTTATGACACTCGTACGTATGATTAATAGTTAATTAATTTTCTTTGTTGTTGTTCTTGTTATAATTGTTTACATTTCTTATTGTTTTTCTCTTACTTTTCCATTCTTAAATTTCATCATGTGTTTTAAATAGCAAAACTATTATTATTATTCAAACATTCTTACAAATTTCATTAGGAAAAATAATTGTGTGAAGAAAAAACTGAAAGTATTGAAAACCTTTTGAACTTTTCAACAGACATTTTATTTAAGTGGAAAATACTTAAACGTGTTTTAAATTATTCAAACGATAATTTGAAATTTTCTTTAAATTTAATTAGTTAAATAAATTAATTTTACCCCTTTAAAAGGTAAAAAGGCATAACAAACATTAAGACATTTTAGTTAAAAAAATAAAATATTTCATAATCTCTTACCTCGTTTTAGATATTTATTTTTTAAGTTTGTTTAAAAAGAAAAATTGTTGTGCTCTTTTTTGTATTTGTTGTATTCCTTAAAAACTAAAAGTGTTTTGTTGTTTTCTTGTTTTTGTTTGTGTTTAAAAGAAACAAAAATGAAATGTGTCCTTAAAAAGTTTTCCAAATGTGTTTATAACAATATGAGTAACTGTGTCATTATAGTTAAACAATTTTTACTCTCCTTTTTTATGGAACACACATGCACATACATATCTACATATGTATATGTACTTACAAATATATCCAACCATCCATTCAATCCATTACATGCCATAAAACACCTAAAATCTTAACAGAATAAAGTTCAAAAGTACTTGACATTTTTTTTTTGTTCATAGTTGTTGTTATTGTTGCTGCTGCTTTTTGCAAATGCATTTAGCGTAAAATAGAAAAAATGGAAAAATAAAAATAATATAAAATCCCAGCATTTAATTTTATCCTTTTAAAAAGGCAAACAAGCCCACACATATAACACAATAACAACAAACAAAATAATATAAATATCACACAGTGATTGCAAAAGATTCTGAAACTGAACAAAAATCTGAACTGGAATCTGAACTAGAACTGAACTAAAACTGAATTAGAACTGAACTAGAATTAAACAAGATCTAAACTAGAACTGAATTAGAATGGAACTAGAATTAAACAAGAACTGAATTATAACTCAATTAGAACTAAAGTAGAACTGAACTAGAACTGAATTAGAACTGAATTAGAACTGAATTAGAACTGAACTAGAACTGAACTAGAACTGAACTAAAACTGAACTAGAATTGAATTAGAACTGAATTAGAACTGAACTAGAACTAAACTAGACTTGAACTAGAACTGAATTAGAACTCAATTAGAACTGAACTAGAACTAAACTAGAACTGAACTAGAACTGAATTAGAACTGAATTAGAACTGAACTAGAACTGAACAAGAACTGAACTAGAACTGAACTAGAACTGAACAAGAACTGAACTAGAACCATGCACAGATAAAATTTCTTTGTTTTAAGTTAAATATAAATTTTTGACGAATTTTCAAAATAAATTAAATTAAAAATAAATAATATTAACCAATCTGAGATGTTGACTATACCCCAAACAATCCCCACCCGATATCTTGATTCTTTTTAAAAAAAACTCGATAGCAACTCAGCTATATCCATGTTCAATTTCATTAAGATATCGCCAACAGTTCAAAAGTTACAGCATTATTTCTAAAAAAATCGTTTAGATCCACTGTGTATCATTTACATGTTTACATATAAATACATGCAAACAGTGTTACAAATACAATAAAAAAATACCAAAAAGAAAAAAATCAATAATATTTATTTTTTTGCTTTTCTTTAGTAAAAGTTACTAAACTTTTAATTTTAGTTAAGTTTAATGAAATTAACATTAAATTATAATAAATTAAATTATTTTCTTCTTATTCTTAACACTGTAACTATTAACAGGCTTATTCAAGCATCCTCTCTCCTTCACACATATACTCACTCTCTGTTATGTGAAAATGTGTTTGTGTGTCAAAATATTAAAATGTGTGTATCAACAACAAAAAGCAACAAATATATTGCATCATCATCAACAACAACAACAACTACTACTACAAATTTAAACTCCCACAAAGAAAAAAGCTAAAATTTATTTATAGTTTATATCAAAGTTTACCACACACACTTACTTATACACTTACACATATTCACACATACAAACACTTACATATAAAAGCCCTTTAAAGCAATCAGCCGCAGCAAAAAGAGCATGACAAAAACAACAAAAAACAAATATTTGATAAGGAAAGTACCAGTAAACAAAAATTTTGAAATTAAATAAAATTGAAAAATTTTTAGTAGAAAAAAGAAAGAAATTGGGTTCGAAAATTCGAAATTGTGTCCTTTTTTTAATTTTTAAATAATATTCAAATTTTTCTAAATTTGAAATTTCTGGATTTAAAATGATTAATATCTTGAAAAGTTTTATAAATATCTGACAATCTTCGAAAAATTCAAAATTAATTTTAAGCATAAAATTTCTCAAATTTTGTTTAAAACTCATTTAATATTTAAAATAATAAATTTTTATAACTGTTTTCAAAAGTTCGCAAAATTTCGAAATTAATTTCGAATTTTCGAAATTACTAAAAAATACTTAGATTTTGGTTTAAAACGTTTAAAAAGTAATATTTGATTATAAAAAACAAATTTTCAATATTATAACAAAGTTCGAAATTCCGAATATGCTTATTTTCAGAGATTTTTAAACTATTCTTGTATTTAAGATTTTTTAAAATAGCTTAAATTTTACTTTTATGTGTTTAAAATTATATTTTTTAATATAAGAAAATTTTCCAATTTTCGAAAAATTCGATATTGCTAAATTTCAATCAATTAAATAGAATAATTAGCAAATTTGTATGAAAATTGTTTCATATTAAAAATTAAAATATTTCCATCATTTTTAGCAATGTTTGAAAAATTCGAACTTAGTTTCGAATTTTCGAAATTAATTTATTTTTTATATTTTTTTACACATTTTCCAATATGATCGGAATTTCAAAATTGCTTATTTTAAATAAAATGAAATAAAATATTTATTTAATTATTATTTTTCTTTACTTTTATATATGTTCGAAAAATTCTAACTTAATTTCTAAAACTAAAAACTTAAATTTAAAATGTAAACATGATTTTATGTGCATAAAATAACAAAATTAATGTTCAAAATTAGTTTTTATACATTTTCGAACATGATTGGAATTTCGAATTTGCTTATTTCATAGAAATTAAATAAAACTTTAGTTAGAATTTATTTAAACATCATTAATTTACTTCAAGAAATTAGTTTTATACAATTTTAGCTATGTTCGAAAATTTGAACTTAATTACGAATAAAATTAATTTTATAGCATTTTTATACTAATTTCCTAAAAAATAAAATTTTTTTTCATAAAATTGTTTTTAATACATTTTTTACTATGTTTCAAAAATTCGAACTCAACTTCAAATTTTCGAAATTCGTGAAAATTTTTAAAATATGAATTTTATAAATGTAAAAGAAAGAAATTAACGGAAAAAATATATTTTAAAAATTTTAGTTATGTTCAAAAAATTCGAAATTAATTTCGAATTTTCGAAATTCTAAAAAAAACAGTGTATACAATTTTATGAAAGTAACATACGATAATGATTAAAAAAGTAATTTTTAAACATTTTAAACAATGTTCGAAAAATTCGAACTTAATTTCAAATTGTCGAACTTGTTGAAATTTCTTCGAAATTTTATAAGAAACGCAAAATAAGTGATTTTTTATTTTTTTACATTATTTTTTTTTTTAATTTTTGTTTACTGGGTTATTCTGTTTGCCAAATTTAATTTAAACTTGTTAACTTGGTTCTTATTTTTTTCGTTCCATTCACTTATATCTTAAACAACATAAAAACATTTTTAAATCTATGTGTGTGTGCATGCATGAGTTTCTGTTTACACACACACTAATTCACTTTCATTTATGTTCATGCACATTGGACACAATTTAATAGCTGAAATGTAAAATGTCTTAACTGATTTTTTTTTTTCTATATTTTAGATAAGAAAATTTTCTTGATTCTATTTCAAAATAATAGTTAAGACCTTTTGGTTTTTTACATTTCTCATGTGTGAAAGTAAAACTTAAAAATTCATTAAAAAGAAGAAGAAGAAGTCTCCACATGGCGACACATTATCAAAAATCAATTTTTCGAAATTTAATAAAAAATATTGATAAAGATTATGTTGACACGCTAACTTTTATTTAAGTCCTTACAAAATACATAGAGAGTTTTTCACACATATACATTTAATACTCGCACATACACACATATACTCTGTTGTAGAGAGAATGAAAAGAAACAAATAAGAATGCTATATTCGACTGTGCCGAATCTTAAATACCCTCCAAATTCGTGTGAAGTAATTAAGTTATATTTCATACATATACTCACAAACGTATACAATTTATATAAGCTTTTCTTAGATATAATATGGAAGACTTAAAGAGTCATAAAATTAGTTATATTTTTGGCAATAACTTTTTATCTACTGAACCGATATTCATAAACATTGAAATGATAATGAAGTACATGTAACTTAATATTATGGCTTAATTTCATTCTAATTTGTCGATTTATGATTGACAATTTTACGAAAGTTCTTCGCTCGAATTTAGAGGTTGTCTAAGATATCGGTCGCTATATTTTAATATACTGAAACGATTTTGCAAGTTTTAAATAGGAAACTTCTCAGGACTGTAACAAATACTCAGGTCAAATTACATTGAACTCTGTCAGTTACTGTGAATGTAAGCGAGCCAACAACAGGCTGACAGACGGACAGATTTGGATCTGATTGGGTCTGAAATGATCCTTTCTTAGCGTTACACACAAAATGATAAATATTACATACCATTTTCACCACTTGTGAGGGAGGGGAAGGGTATAAAAACTATTACAAAACCAATTTAATTTTATTAAATTGTTAAATGGGAAAATGATGGCAAAAAAAGAACAACAAAGACAGCAACAACAACAACAACAACAACAATAAACTAAAGCATCTGTTGGTTAAATTTCAAATGCAACATGTTGGTAGAAATTAATTAAAAAATAAAAAAAGGAAATTTGTTTGAAATTTCACTAAATTCAATGAAAAGAGAGAATGAGAGCGAGAAAAATAGCATAAATGCAGATAAGCTATAGAAGAGAGAGAAACAGGTTCCTTTTTAATTAAAGTTGACAAAAATATGTTCAAATTGTAATTGTATCGGGAAATAAATTCTTAATTAAAATTAAATTCTTTAGTTTAAAAATAAATTTGTAAAAATAAAAGTTTTTTATCTGAATTTAAAAATTTATTCATAATTAATTCCCATTTTTCTTTTCCCTCTTTTTTTAGTACTATGATTTCTCTGATGTGGCCGAGGATGCTGCTCGCCAATTTACTGATTTTTTGGCCAGTAAATTTTCTACAAATCCACCTGCCATTATCACCGATCAAATACGTGATGAGGTTAGACGTAAAGCGAATGGTATCGCCACGTATGCTTTAAATGAAGATGAACATCTGTTGGCTTTTGCTTTGGCTGCTCCTAGTATACATACAGTGGTGGTGAAATTTAGGGAGAATGTAACGGTAAGTGAAAAAAATAATAATAATAAAAGATAATAGAATCTTAAATCCCCTTGTTAACCAGCTACGGAAGACGTTTTTTATTTAAGTTAAATTTTGTTGCAAACTAAATATTTCTACATTGAAATGATTCGCCCGATATCTAGATCTCATACTAGAAAAAGATTCTCGTTTCCATCTTGCCATACAACCTAAATAGAAGATTCTTCTCCAGTATATGAACTCCCACATCATGGAGATATTATAACACGTTTAGCATCTGCCCATACAATTCTAATTCTTCAGATTCAATGTAGATCGAAGGAAATTTATTTTATAAATTTATATAAATGGAACTATATGCTTCCATTAATGCACCAATCCATGGAGATTATGTGAAACACCATAGATTGAATCCTAAAATTAAAAATGATAGTTCGTTTCCGTCTCTTTGACATCACTTCCAAAATCTCCTCAGATTAAAGGGATTCATTTGGTACTTAGACTCTGAGATCCAACTGAATTTCTATTTCGTTTCGGTCCTTGTCAAAGTAAATAAATAGTTGAACTCTTAACATGGCAACAATTCCTTGGGTAAATATAATGAACATAGAAATCGAGTCATACGATCAATAACAAATCAAATGCAATGAACTTGACTTACTGACTCTTTCTTCTATGAAACTTACAACTTTGGACACGGTGAATGGTTTTCAAGGAAAGAAGCTGATTAGATTGTAATAATTGGGACAGACTTTATACTCAGTCGATTCAAACAAACAAACAGGAAATTGACTGCGTAGATTTCGATTCACAGTAGTCACTTTTACCATTTTAGAGACGTTAACATTCGAGTGATTCTGCTTCTATTTAGAGCAATTTGATAGGGAAACCATTTGGCAACACATTGTGGTCAAAAAAAAAAATATATTTCAGGGTGGATTCGATGAAAGTTTCATATCTTTTTTTGTTTGATTGATGTAATAATCTGAGACTTGCCCTTAATTAACATAAGAATCCTCGCGCAACTTGTTCCTATAACGATTTCATAGGGAAACTATTGAGCAAGAATTGTGGTCAAAAATTAATGGCATTTAGACTAGAGTCAATGAAAGTTTCATATCTTTTTTTCTTCTTGTTCCGTTGATGTAAAAATCTGAGTCTTGCTCTTAGTTTCTAGAAGAATCGGCTCGAACTTTCATGAAACATGCCAGATCAAATTTGCATCTCCCTAAATCGGCTTAATATTACATGTATAATTTGAATACTTAATTGGATCCACCACAACAAACTTACTTAACCATCCACTCCCTTCCCTTATTCATCACCTCTTGCTTGTGTGAAGAATTAACTAATAAATTGTTGCTCAGCTATAAAATATAATTTCGAATCACACCGAACAATTTTGACAATCAAGTTTTCAAAATCTAAATTGCATTTTTTATTTTTTTCTTTCGCTTTCAATAATTTGTAACGAAATTCTTAGTAAAAGAGAATAAATAAATGAATGATTCATGTTAATTTTGTGTTTATTACTCATACGCTAAAGGTGACAAAAGTGTTTAGTGGAGAAAAAAAGCAAAACAATTTATAGAACATCAACACGTATGAGTAATAAATATTTCAACAATTTACGGTAAATCACATTACTCATACGTAAAGGTAACTAAAAATAACGGAAAATCTATTTTTAGAACTTAATCTATATACATATATAAAATAGGATGTATGTTATGTATGTATATATGTATGTATGTATGTATGTATGTATGTATGTATGTATGTATGTATGTATGTATGTATGAATGTAACGTAAGACTCCAAAATGGCTGGGCCAATTTTGATGAAATTTTTACAGAATAATACCTTTATAACATAGGCTATAAGAAGCTCCTAAAGGACCAGTGGAGGGGTACCGCTCATACAAAGCAAATATTTATTAACGAATATCTTAAGATCTATAACAGCGAGAGCGCTCAAATTTTGTACTTACGACTTTATCAAAGAAATGTTTCCCTGGACAAAACGTAGGAGGGATAGGACCAGGGGAGAGGTACCCCCTTCATACAGGAAATATTGATTTTTGAACATCTAAAGAACTTTAACAGCGAAAGTTCTGAAATTTGGTCCCAACTACCTCTTTAGGGAACTGTTTAGCTTGACAAAAAGTTAAATGGATAAGACCAGGGGGAGGACAATCCCCTATACAAAGCAATTATTGATTCTCGGATAATTAAAGAGCTGTAACAGCGAGACACTTAAAATTTTGCAGCAATTATGCTACTGTGAAACACCTGCACTGAAAAAGTAAAGGGCAGAAGGGATCAGGGGATAGTTACCCCTTACGAAGCAAATTTAAATTACAAATAATTTATTGAAATCGTATGATAATACAACACTAATGTTTGATTAGAACCAGCAACGCCTTTTTTTTTTTTCTTGAAAACGAAGTTTGCCGGGTCTAGTGCCTGTTAATTTTATAAAAATTTATTCCATTTTGAAACAAAATTAACTCTATAATTATTAATGCAAATTTATTTACAGATTCCTTTGGATCAAGTACATAATCGTGGTTTTTTGGGTTCCTATTGGCGTGAATTGGGTTATGCGTGGAATAGTACAGATGGCTCTCAAGAATGGGGAGCACCATTTCGGGACTGCAACCTTTTGGTGGGTAGATGGTTGTGGCCATTTCGTATATCATTTTCTGAATCAAAATTTAAGTGAGTTTTTTTTTTGTGAAATTTAAAAATTTCAAGAAGATAAGAACTTATTAAATTGATGCTCCTCCCCTTCTAACAGAATTGTTGCCGCAGCTTTTATAGCAGCCGATGAAGATGTTTGCAATGATGGTCTAGAGCAAATTTTTGGACGTAAACATGGGTATTTTTTTTAATCGCAATAACTTATATTCCTTCTAATAATTCCAATTTCTCTCTTAATCAACAGTTGCGATCGCAATACCACATTTTGTTTGCTGACTGAAAACAAACCTTCTGCTACCCGTGATGTTTACACTTGCATCTGCAAAGAATCCTATTATTTGCCAAATTCCACTTTGCAGGGTTTTCGTGGTGACATAGTTGAAATGTCTGAGGGTTATGATAACTATTCGTGTATCCCGTGTCCGGCCGGTTGTTCAAATTGTGATTCAAATGGTGTTTGTTTATATGGTGAACCACAGGAAACAGTGTCGTTGGAAAGTTTACTAAAAGTGTCAGTGGGTTCCGTTTTGGGTGCCTGTATATTATGTTGTGTTGTCTTGAGTGTTATTGTTTTTCAACAGAGGAAATGTAAGGTAAATATTAAATTTGAATTAATTAATTTCGTAACAGAGATCTTTTGATCTATCAAATATTGTAAAGAAAAATGTAAGAATGGATCAAGAGTTAATTAATGATCGATAAATTAAAGAGCGATAATTTTTTATAGAAGAAAAATAATCAATCATATGCTCTATTGGAAATAGTGATCGACAATTTTTATACAAAAAATAATAGTGATCGATTGAATATACTTCGAAGGATCTTCCTTCTTGTTTTCTTATTGAGAAAAATAGAGAACGATCAATTCAGTGTATGAAAAATTAATTATCGTTCAAATGTTTTATAGAGAAAATTATTGATCTATCGCAGAGAATATTAATGTTTGATTAATTTTCTGCTAAGAAAACTAATGATCATTGATACTTAAGATCACAAATTCATTTAGCACTGATCATAACATCTGTCGTAAATATCAAGCAATAATTATGATCTTTTGCTGATAATACAGATTTGTCTATATACAATTTGCAATTGATTCTGTAATTTTTCTTGATATTGGAATAATCACGTATTCTTTGAAAAATTCTAACTAATCACGTAGTTTATTTATTATTTTCTATATCACATCATCGATCTGCCATAAAGCGATCATATGACTTCATATAAGGATAACGTGATCATGTTGTAGTGAACGCATGATCATGCTGGGGTGAACTCATGATCGTTAAACATCACGTGATCGTGGATGTGGAGATCATGAGATCGTGATTAATAATAGTGTACATATTATGCACGCAATTGTAAAGTCTTCAAGTGTTTCGAAATGATCTGTTATATGCATAAATTAATGATATAGTGAACACGTGATCATGCTGAGGTGAACACGTGATCATGCTGCAATGATCACGTGATTTTTCATAGTGATCTCGTGATATAATTATATGGATCATATTATTTTCTGAATTGATCACATTATAGTTTATAGAGATCAATTGATTTATTAATGATACTGGTTCCAAAATTTCCTGAAGTGATAATCTGATAATTCTATAAGAATTACGATATAATATTTCATGCGTTTTAATACAATGATCACTTGGACATGTTGTGGTTTTCAATAGGGGTCATTGTAATATTCTGTGTTCATGCAGAATAGATCACGTGATTTTTACACTAAACACGAAAACTTTCTTAGGATATCACGTAATTTTCTACAGTTATCACGTGATTTTCTACAATGATTCAATAATGTTATAGTATCATTTGATGTATTATAATGATCAGAAAAAATTATTTGTTACGAAGACATCTGCTAAGACAATCTGTAAGGATCTCATGATGATACCGTGATAATCACAATATTTTAAAAAGTGATCAGATAATACTGATTTTTCAATTTATTATAGTAATAAATAGATAAATTATGGCACAGGATTCATGTGATTTGTTCAATATCGTTTTTATATTCATTATTAAAAATATATTCACTTTGCTCTTGATTTACTATTTAATCACGTGGTTTGTTTTTATAAAATTTAAAATGATCATTAAGTCATCTCGTGGGTTGTATTTTATGAATAATAAAATAACGTCTTCCCTTTCTTTCAGGCCATCGCATCTGGTATGTGGACCGTTTTGGAAACCATATTATTGGGTATCGTTTTACTTTATGCATCGGTAGGTGTCACTCTTAATTACAGTAATTTTCTTTATATCGAATTATAATTAAATTTGTTTACTTATAATTATTTGTTATTTTTCTTTTTTTCTATTTTCACACGCTATAGGTTGCCATCCATTTTTTCCCTGCCTCCACCGAACGTTGTCTTATCGAACCGTGGTTACGTGAATTGGGCTTTATTACTTGTTATGGTGCCATCATATTAAAATTATATCGACATTTGGTTGATTTTCGTACACGCAAAGCTCATCGTTGGGTATTACGTGACGTTGATTTGCTCAAATACTTGGGCACCATGGTGTTTGCTGTTGTCTGTTATATGTCTGCTTTTACCGCATCGTCCTTAGATCTATTAGAGACAGCACAGTTGGAGAGTTTGCGTGAAATAAATACGAATACGTGCCAACCACTTAAATGGGAATTTGTAACACAGACCAGTGAAATATTAATATTATGTTTCGGTTTGCATTTAGCTTATGCCAGTCGTAATGCGAATACACAATTTAGGGTAAGTTAATAATTATCCTATTAACAACTACAACTACAAATATAACAACAACAATAACAACAATAATAATATGAAATGGGTAGATGAGAAAAAAACAAAGAGAGAAGAAGAAAACAAATTTGTAATGAAAGTGTTAAACAAGAAGAATTAAAAAGGTTTTTGTTAAATATCGATGTTAATTAAGAGAAACAAAATGCGACTGATAATTTAACTAATGGGAAATTGTGGTGAAGAGGGTATATTTACATTGCCATTTCGTGTGTAACGTTTAGAAGGAACAATCTTAGACCCCATAATGTATATAAATTCTTGCATCAAATTAAAATCTGAATCGATTTAGCAATGTCTGCCTGTCTGTCCGTTTGTATATCTTTCTGTCCGCCTGTTTGTCTTTTATTGGCTCCCTCACATCCACAATAATTGACAGAGCTCGATGAAATTTGTTCATAGTACTTGTTATAGTCCTGAGAAGTTTCCTATTTAAAACCAGGAAAGTTGATTCCGTATATTAAAAAATATAGAGCGATATTTAAGGCAACATCTTCAATTCAAGCGAAAAGCTTGCGTTTAATTGTCAATTATAAATGGACATATTGGAATGAATTTTGTCCATTTTGGCATATGTACGTCCTTATTGTTCCAAAATTTATCGAAATCGGTTTAGAAGGAACAATTTGTTAATTCATTAAACCTTCCCCGTGTTCTATTTAAGAAAAGCGTCTTCTTTTCAAATGTTATTAATTTGCTGTATTTTAAAATATTTTTTCCACTTCTTTCTTTCTTTTTAGGAACGACAATTCCTGGTTACCACCTTAATAATAGAGTTTATAGTCTCTTTAACATTTTATATTTTACGCTATTTCTATTTGCCTGCCATGAGTCCAAGTGCCATATTTTTGGCTCTATTTTTACGTTCCCAATTAACGAATACAATTGCTTTGGGTTTGATATTTGTGCCAAAATTATGGTATCAACACAAACAGGTATGTTGGACATCTCTTTTTAACGGATGAAATTTTTTGTTTTCTTTTTTACGTTTTAAATTCGAATTTCTTTTGTTACGATATTTAATATTTAATTAAAATAAATTTGTTTCTGAGAAATTTTATAAAAAAATAAATTTTAAAATAATTAAATAAATGAAACTAAAGGATTCACAGTTAAATAAAGGAACGATAATTAGGAGCACATTTTTAGGAACAAGAATAATTAAAAGATAATTTTCCTTTAAAAATGTTCTATAATAAAATTTTTTAAACGCTACAAAAATTTTTATACCCTACACCAGGTAGGTTCTGGTTGGGATATTATGTGTTTGTGCTGATGTTTGTAACATACAAAAAAATGGTGTTACACCCATCTTTAAGTATACGGTTCGACTCAAAATCTCAGTCGATTTAACTATGTCCATCCGTCTGTCTGTCCACCTGACTTTCCATGTAAACGTTGCTTGTTCTTAATCAATGTGCTAAATTATGTAAGTGTCGATTCATTACTTCTCATAGTTCCCATACAAGCCCCCTTCCAAATATCAAAATTTTTATGAAAAAAAAATATTTGAAAATAAACAGTATTTTTCAATAGAGAAATTAATTAAAAAATTAAAAATCTCTACGATTTGATTTTTTGATGATCATGTGATTTGCTATAGCGATTACGTATTTTTCACTGGTGAACATGTAATTTTTTACTGTGTTCACGTGTTTTGTTATAGCGATCATGTGATTGTTTTACAGTGACCACGTGAATTTTTTATATGGGACACGTAATTTATTAAAAGGATGACGTGTTGTTTCTATTGTAATCATGTAATTATCACGTGAAGTGATACTTCATTTGATGCAGTTAACGTTTTTTATAACGATCACGTCTTTTTTAAAATGATAACGTGAATGTTTTATTGTAATCATGTAATTATCACGTATTAATTGAAGTGATAATTCATTTAATACAGTGATTCCTGATTATGTGATTGATTTTTTATAATCACATGATTTTTACTTTTAATAGTGATCACTTTAAATTGTTATGGTAACCATATGGTTAAGGGAGTTTTCCATATTGATCACGTAGTTTATTAAAGAAGTCACTTGATTTTATAGTGATTACGAGAACTAATTAGCTGATGAACTGATCGATTATAATAATCATGAGATTGTAATGTTAATGTAATTGGTTATAGGGATCACGATATCTTCTAATAGTTTTATATTGACAATGTAATTTGCTTTACTGAACATATGACCCTTTATAGTGACCAATAATCATGTGACATCTTATAGTTTTTACGTTTTATTTATTAGATCTCTCAAATTATATGTCAGACTAGCTTTTACCTTTGGCGCTTTGCTGCACAAACATTCTCCTCAGTCCAAGATCACGAAAGAAATTTCACAAATCACAACGTATAATAAAAAGAATTTATGCAATGAACATTTTGCCAAATGGCCCTGGTCTTGTCCGTTCTAAAATTTTATTTAATACTTCCTCTACCTACCTCTTCTCTTTATCTAAACCGTACTGCATTTTGTCCAGTAAAACTGTTTGGAACCAAATATCAGAACTCTTGCAGTTCTTAAAATATTCAATAATTATTATTTCCTCCCCTATCGGGTCCTATCGGTTCTACATTTTCTTCACTAAAATAGTTCCTTAAGAAAATGATTGGGACTAAATTTTGAGAACTCTGGCTGCTTTTTTTGCTTTGTATGGGGTATCTCTCCCCCTGATCCTATCCGTCCTATATGTTGGCCAGTAAAAAAGATACTTGGGAAAGTAATTGGAACCAATTTGAATACTCCCGTTTTTACTGTACTTTAGTTATTTGATAATTAATATTTGCTTTGAATGGGAGTACATTTCCCCTTGACCCTGCCCTATCAGTAAAATAAATTCTTGAGAAGCTGTTTGAGGTTAATTTGAGAATATTTTTTGCTACTTTAGTTCTTTAGAAATTCGATAACCAACATTTTCTTTGTATGGGGGACCAAATTTGAAAATTTTCGTTGTTGATTTTTTTTGGATACCTCTCCCCCTGATCCTATTCGTCATTCATTTATCTTTTAACACAGTTTCTTGATAAAGTGGTTGGAACCAAAGTTGAAAATTCGCTCTGTTTTAGTTCTTTATATATTCGATTATATAAATTTGCTTTGTATGGGGGCCACCTCTCTTCTTGATTTTATACGCCCCACATTCATCTTGTAAAATGGTACCTTGAAAAAGTTATTGGAACCATTTTTAAAAATTCTCGATGAAGTGGTTCTTTAGATAACAAACAAACACAGATTAATTTTTAAAATAGAAAGAAAATAGATTATTAAGGACATTTTTTGAGATTTAGACGAGGATTCAATTAATCTAAATTTCTAAATAGTAAATTCGAAATGAATAAATTCTACTCGAAACTTATAACTTTTATTCGAATGGAATATTTCTTATTCGGAATGAATATTTTCTTTTACGAAATCAATAAATTTGTATACGAAACTAATCATTTTTATTCGAAATCAATAATTTATATTCGAAATTAAAAACTCTGAAATTGTAATAAGAATTAAGTACTTTTTTACTTAATTACTGCCTCTTAGTCCCTTCCACTTCACTGTGAATCCTTTAAATTTTATTAAAATTAAAAAAAAAATGTAACGATTCATAAAAATAAAAATAAAAAAATATTAAAAAGGGAAAACGGTTTTTGTATAAACAAATTTTAATTTATTTTTTAATTATTATTAATTCTTAAGTATTTTTTAAATAAAAAAATATTTAAAATCTGCTTTATTAGAAGTTCTATTTTATGTTTCTGAAAAAAAAAACGAAAAAAGAAAAACAACAAATTTGTAAATTTTTTTATTAGAGAAAATATCGAAAAGAAAAAAAACTAACGAGCTATGAAGTTGCTGCAAGTGTTGTGTTGTGTTTTGTTGTTGTGAATAGTGTTGTATTATTTTTTGGTAAAATTATGAAAATTATGAAAAAAAAAACTTTTTTAATTTATTTTTTTATTTTCAATTTGTTGTTGCTGTTTGTCGCATGGACCTTCATTTTTGCTGCTGCTGTTTTTTCTTACATTTTTTTGGTTTTTAATTAAATTAGTTTTTCTGTTAATTTGTCTGTGGATTATTTTATTTTATATTTTTTGTGTTTTTGTTGTTGCTGCATTTTAAGTTTATTTATAGTTTCAGTTTGGTTTTTTTGTTTCTTTTCTTTTTTCAAACTTTCCTAATTATTTCAAAAATATATAATTTTTTTTGTTGTGCATGTTTGTTTTATATTCCAAAGCGATAATTTTTGGAAATTTTTGGAAATTTATTAATAAACATACGGAATTTATATCGCTATACTTTAATAGGGAATTCTATAAACATAGAAAAAAAACGCTAGAATCTCCTCCCCTTTTAGCTGTTAGAAAATTATTACTTTTCATATATGTAAAATACAATTTTCTGCAGCTTTTAACTTTTATATATGTTGAGCGACTGCATAATTAATCTGCCTCTCTAACTGTTTTCTAAATAAAGAATAAAGTGGAACATTTCTCGTCACAAATTTAATAGAAACGAAAAATCCTAAACTTACAATTTTATACTTTTTCCTTTTTTCAATTTACAAGAAAATATTCTTCTTCTATTCACCTTTTCAGAAACCCTTCCATTAACGTTTTTATAGAGCCTTCTGTTACTTTGCTCGAACAGTAAGTCCATCTCCGTTAAAAATTAAAATTAAAGAGCCCAATATTCCTCCAACAGCATCTTATTATGTTTGTACCACTCAAGGGCTTGCTGATCGTAGTGACAGGATGACAAGTCAGGCCAATAATAAATGGAAACATTTTGACATTTTTTTTTGTAAAAATTCCTTGAGCTAAATTTAGGTTTTTATAGATCCCTTTGTAACAAATGATTGGCTGCTTTTGCCACAACTCTATATCGCTTTTAATTCCATAGAAAACACGATATTTTCTAATAAACACAATGTTTACTTTATCAACCTCTTGATTTTTAATGGTGATTACATGATTTTTTTGTAGTGATAACGATTGATTTCACTTTATAATTAATAACAGGTCTCAATTGGTTTGCTATAGTGAACACATGACTTTCTATAGTGATCAATTGATTATGTATTGTGATCATGTGATTTTGCATAGTGATCACGTGAGTTGCTATACTGATCAAGTGAATATTAATAGCGATCATTTGATTTTCTATAGTGATCATGTGATATTTTATAGTTTTCACCTTTTATCTATTAAAGATCACTCGATTTTTTATACTGATCACTGATTTCACATGCTTTTCTATAGTGATCACATGATTTTCTTGGTCTACAATAATCATGAGATTTACTATACAGATCTAATTAGCCGTTATAATGATTTGATTGATTATAATGGTTATGTAATTGGTTATAGGAATCATGACACTTTCTTTTGCTTTATAGATAAATTGATCAGTCTGTTTAACTAATATAAAACTGCTATATTGATCACTTTTTGGGAAATGTTTGACTGCTTTGAGTCCTAAACTTTTTCCAACATTCACTTGAGCATCAGCATCATAATTTTTTGACTAGAAAGTTGCGAAAAAAATTGTTTCGTCATTCATAATGCAGAAATAATAATTTTTTAGGAAACTTGACTCTAAATTTTAAGCAGTTTTCCTGCAACGAACTTTTGGAGCCTTGTATGCTTTTGAACATGCATTAGCATTAACAGACCACTGAGTTGCATCCGGAAATGCATTATTACCGAATATTTTGGGAGCTCTTTTGAAATGCTTTCTATTTTATGGCTTTCGAGACCATTTCTACCTGCATCAGGTTTTCTATCAACGTACAAGTTCTCTTGGTACTGTTTGATAACATTTGACCTTTGTAGGCTTGGCCAAAGTTTTGTAGGACCGATTTTAATTTTGTTCTCAAAATTTTGTATGGAATTTTTGTTAAACTTTGGAAACAGTGTTCTTAATATAATTAAATGTCGCTTTAAACTCTCCTTTTAAGTTTTGTTTCAAATTTATGCTCTCTAACCTTTAAATTAGACAAAAATCGGTTTCCTATATTTTTAAAAAAACTTTTAAAAACCTTAAAAAAGAACCTTTTTACTATTTTACTTGATTCCTAAATGTCAACTATTTACTCTACTGTCAAATGAGTTTTATTATTTTTTATTTCAATTAAGTTGTTTTTTTCAGTTAATTATGATTTTTTTATAATTTTTAATTTAATTTCTTTTTTATTTTAGGCCACTCATCACCGACACAATCATATTCATTAAAACCAAAACTTAAATCATAGAAAATCAGCTAAATTGTTAACACTTTAAAATACAAACATTTATGTCACTTTAACTTTAATTGTTTACACACAGAGAAAAAGAATGGTTGTGGTAACCATAAATGAGAGGCAACATATTCAAATAAGTCATAACAAAAATATAATAGTTGTGGCACAATCATATTTTTATAATGATCTAATGTTGCCTTTAAAACATGGTTAACGCAATAATATAATTAAAAATTTCTTCATAATAAATTAAGTTGTTAAGGAGTCCCATCTCTAGTTGTATTCTATGATCAAATCCTGCCAAATTCATAACACTTTTCACGATCACATTTTTAAGACAATTTAACTTTTTAACTTTTCAATACCTTTTTGTGTTGAGTTTCTTTTTTTGTGGAAATTTTTTTTTTTTTTTGTTTGGTTTTGTTTTCCTACTTTTCCTATTCTGTGTGGTTTGCGGTGTTTGGTTGCATCTTCATAGCTTGCAGGTCCGTTCTCTTGCCCATGATCTATCAATACGTTTACCTGTGGATGCTTTCAAGGGTTCTCATGATGTTGGCCAACGTTTGGGTGGCGGTTATGCTGGTCTCTGTCTAGGGGATCCCGATATTGGTGAACTAACCATATCCGAAATGAGTCCGGAAGATATAAGAGCTGAACTCAAAAGGTTAGAAAATAATAAATAAATTATTAATATTTAAAAATTAATTTATAAAATGTTGTTATTCTTCAGACTGTATACCCAATTAGAGATATTGAAAAATAAAACCTTACGTCAGGATAATCCACATATCAGTAAAAGACGTGGCGGACGTAAAGCCGGACATCGAAGATTTTCTTTGCAGGTAAGTTTCTCCTAAATTCAAATTTAAGAAATTTATTCCATTATTCATTGATAAAATTATGTATAAAGTTAAATATAAAATAAAAATATATATTAATTAGTATTTAGTTAAATTGTTATTTAATCAAAAAGATAACCAGTACCTTTATTTGAATCATATAATAAATTATAACCCAAGTAATCTTAATAAAAACTTTATGTACAGCCTTTAAACAAAATCATATTGAAATTAAAGAAATTATAATTTATTTATAAGATAAACATTAAAACAAATAATAATTATTTTAAAAATCAAAATTAAATATTTCTCATGGTGTATATACATTTCTTTTCGTATATTTACATAACTGTACATTTCCTATACTTTTGTTTTTTTTTTGTCATTAACATCCATCCATTCAAACTCTGTCTATAACTAAAAATCGTTAACGAAATCAATTCAATACAAATCTTCTGCGTTATAAAAAAAAACACACACTAAATAAAGAAAAAGGGAAGCAAGGATAAGGTAAGCAAGCTACTTGAATAAAACAAAATCACTTAAAAAAACAAAAATCACTTAAAACAACTGCCAAAGAAAAAAACACTAAATGTACTCTATATGTGGGTGTGTGCCTCTCTATTTCTCTGTCTGTCTTTAACTGTCTAACTTTACCTCTCTGTGTAAATAAATGTGACAATATTGATGTTTTACAAAAAATGTCTGATAAAAACAAATCCTGTACATTAATGCTAATTTAAATGAAATATAAGAAAACAATTTATTACTAAAATTATTTCATTTAACTTCAAATTTCACTTCCTTTACTCTTTCCCTCGCTATTTAAAAAAAAAACCAAAAAGAATTTTTTTGTAAACAATGAAAACCAGCTAGAATGTCAACATTTAAATTTACTGTTAGAAAATTCTAACTTTGCATACATGTTAGTAAAATGTTCTACAGTTTTTAGCTTTTATATATGTTAAGAGACTTCATATATTAATGCTGACTCTCTAGTTGTTTTCTATGTTTTTCTTTTTTTTTACTAAATGTTTTAGTTTAGTTTATTCGAGAATAAAATACCTCCCTCCTTAATTCTATTCATGGTTATCCCTTACACCACATGATATCTTTATTATTTTCCCTTTTAAAATTTAATGTACTTAAGTTAACTCCTTCCTTTTAGTACTTATTATAATGCAAATAGTATTTATTAGTTTTTTTTTTCTTAAAATTAGTTTTTATATTAAATATAAATTTATTACAACTCTATAAAATTTAAAGGACTTTTTTCAACAAATTAAATCAACTAAAAATTTAAGTTGTTTTCTTTTTACAAAGAATGGAATCGATGATCAAGAAATTGAAAATAAAAAGAATCTTAAGAGAATTAATTAAAAAATGTCGGACCAATAGTTGGCTTGAAAAAACAAGACAAAGACTCAGAGATGATAAGTATGGTATTTTGAGGGGTAAACATTTGTCACTGTTATTGATTATTCAATCGCTATATTAATATCGAATATTGTCTCGAAAAAATATGTTTGTATTTTTGTATTTATTTCCAATAAAATGACTGCTAAAGGTTGTCGATTGTCGGTAGATCTTTTTTATTTTAACCCAAAAGATCAGTATAAATTTGAAAATCAGGAATTGGAAGATTTTTGTCAAAATCAAAAGGAATTTGTATTATCATAGGAAGTCCTACAACAAGCCCTTTCACTACGTTTTAAATCATTGGAATACTTTCAAAAGCAAATTAAATGAGTACAACATTAATTGAAACCGAGGAAGTTTCAATACTGAAATGATAATTGAACACCACAAACAGTAGAAGAGAGATCATCGAAGTGGAACATCAATAGTTTGATGGTAAATCGGGCCAGATTTAGGCAATTGATGTCCAGAATATTCATCCATGCTTTTATGGTAGAAGATCGCTAAAAAACTTTTTGGAAAACAGTGAATGGAAAGTTTCGTATCTTTATTAAAATAATCAAAAATGCTCTACTGACTTACTTCGGAAAGCAATCTCATAGACGAAAAGCAAATTCTGAATTAAATGAAATTAAGAACACTGATTAATAAAGATAAGAGATACGGAAAAAACGATTTTTGAAAAATCTAAGTTTTTGCAGAAAATTTTTGATAAAAAACAAACAAAAATTGATTTGTTTTTAATTAGAATATTTTATTAAAAAATTATTTTTTATTGAAATTTTTTATTAAAAAATAAATTAAAAAAAATTAAATTTTTTATTAAACTTAGGAATTTTTCTTTAGAATTTGTGATGAAAAAGAGAATTTTTGATAAATATTTGAATTAAAAAATAACGGATTTTATACAAAATTGAATTTTTAATAAAAAACAGATTTTTTATAAAAAATGAATATTTTTTTTAATGAAAAATTTATTATTATTATTTTTTTTGTGAAATTTGAAATTTTTTTAATCAAAAATTTAAATTTTTTTAGTCAAAAAATTTAAAGTTTTTTTAGTAAAAAAATTTACATTTTTAGTGAATTGATTTTTTTCCGAAAATTTGAATTTTTTGTGAAACTCAATTTTTGGCAAAAAATTGAAACAAATAGAACTTTTTGCATAAAATAAAATTTTTGTTAGAAATTATAATTTATTATGTTTTAATATTAATCGGTTATTTTTCAAGTTAGTTTTTTCATTTTCTTTTAAAAATCATTTAGAATAATTTTATCCAGGTGTCGAAGCGATTTATAGATTATTGTATTTGTTTTTTTCCATCATTAGATTATAGTTAATTTTTTTTAATCGAATATTAATCGGTGTTTTTTGTTTATGTTCATATTTTCATATTTTTTAGCAATTCATTCACTTTTAAGATTTTGAAATTATTTATTTTATTCATTTTTTATTCATTTTTTTATATTAATATTATATAAATATAGAAATAATATTTTATTAAAAAATATTAAACGATTATTTGATTAATTCAAAATAATGATATTTTTTGTTAATTGTTTTGTATTTATTTATAAAGTTTATAAGTTTATAAAGTTTTATAAAGTATTTTATATTTGATTTAATATTTTTATCTATAATTAATTTGAATCGATTGTTTTTATTTTTATTCGATTCAATTTTAAAGAGAATATTTAAAAATTCCTTACGGTTTACTCTATAATATTTAAAATTATCAAAAAAAGTGTCTGTGTGTGAACTTAAAGTTCACTGATTAAAACTTTTTTTTTTTTTTTTTTTTAATTTTTCTTTATCGGTTCAGATTTTCTTTATAATCGACTTTAAAATTTGAAGGGTTTTGCAACAAGATAAATACATAATATTGCAATACGGAATCTGTAATTTATTAAAATTATTCGTATGATTCATTCAATATAAAAAAATTTTTTTCAAATATTCATAACCTCAATTTTCTTTCAAAATTTTATAGAGTTGTAATATTTATTCTCTAGATCACTTAGAATGCATGTTAGTGTTAAATGTAGTAAAAAATAGCTAAAAAAAATCCAACACCCATGAACACCATTTAATTTAAAAAATATAAATTCAAAATAAAATTTTTAAACTTTCAACCAATTTCCTCCTCTTAGGCTTTGAGTGCTAAACATCGCAGTAATAAACATCATCAGGATATGGAGATAACTGAAGCAGAACCCTCAAGAACACCCGAAGATTCAGTGTGTAGCAATGAAGGACCCACTGATACTTATGCTGAAATATCAGGTATTTCACATTCCATGCTAACGCATTCGGCGGTCTCACATTCAATCGTTTCACATTCAAAATAATCTTAAATGAAAGAAAAATGGCGGAAGAATTAAAAAATAAAAAAGTGAATTTTGTAAATATTTAAAACTAAACAATTTTATAAAAAAAACTCCCCCTTCTTTTCCCCAACCTAAAGGTGGTATAAATATTAGGAATATTTGTTGAAATATATATAAAAAATTATATAAAAAATTATAAAAAAATATATATAAAATTATATTAAAAAATAATAATTATTATTAAAAAAGGAAATAAAATCATAAGCCAGCATAAATAATTACTTTATTTTAAACAAATTTATTAAAAATTTAAATATAAAAAATATATATTTAAAAAAAATATTAAAAAATAATAAAAATATTAAAAAAATTATAATAAAAAATAATAATAATTTGTACAAAATTTATATAAAAATTATATAAAAAAAGAAAAGAAAAAAAAAAAAGATTTTTGTATTGTATTTAAATTTAAGTATAATTGATTGATATTAATGTCAAATAAAAACAAGTGAGAATTTTATAGTCGGTCATGCCCGACTAAGTAATAACCTACACGACAATTACTGTCTCAGTCTATAAACAGAACTCTTAGCCAACTGTTTAAGGTGAATGTCTATTTGCAATAATCTCCAGTGCCGCTGAGCAGAGTCGTTCTCATATCACCTGTTAAACTGGGTAGCGCTTTCCTATTAAGCCTCAACATTAACTTTCTTTTCAACAATTGGCGAGCATATATGACAGGCATAAGTTTCATTACTGGACTGTACAGCCAGTAAAATAATTTAGACTTTAAGCATTCTTTCCTTTTAGGAATATAAGGTAGCGACGATTTTTTCATTCCTTCAGTTAGGTTATCCTTCCAATATTTATGTGAAATGTATGCATAACAAAAGGATATTTTACCGAATGGTCTGTACGCGTGTTAAAAGTTATTATGGACCGACCCTCGCATAATTTTGCACATGTTTTTTTATATTTATCTTAAATTAATCAATTTTTATCACAATACCAACGTATATGTGAGATTTATACCTCTCTAAGTGATATTTGAAAGGGGGCTTGTAAGGGACCTATGATAGGGAATGAACCGACTCTCACATAATTTGGCACATCATTTTAGAATATTATAAGACTTATATTCTAACAAATTGCGTTAAAATGGACGAATGGACGGTCTACGTTAAATCGATTCTGAGTCGAACGGTAATTTTTTCTGTATTGTACAAACATCATCACAAACGCTTAATGCCCCAACCACCTACAGTCGTGTAGGGTATAATTACATTATTAAAAAAAAAACAAAAAAGAACACAAAAAAAACGATAAATTGTCAACACTAAAACACCTAAGAAAAAAATGTATAACAACAAAAGAAGAAAAACAGTATAAAAACCCACCTTTAAATTTTGAAAATAATAATTGAAATTATTAATTAAATTATTAATTAATTAATACATAAATGTATACAAAGTATATACAAAACACATATACAAACAAACAAACAAACTGTTTTTTTTACAACTCTCTTCTTCTACTAAATATAACCATGTGTGAGTGTATATACGTTAACAAAAAATTGAGTGTTACAAAAGAAATGATTCGGTTAAATGCCGATTAATTAATGTATTAAAATATAACCTTCAAAAACTATTAAAAAGATTTGAAAATTTGAAAAATATTGAAAATATTTTAAAATGTTTAAATTAAAAGGAATTAAGAAATTCTAAAGCGAAATTCAAAATCGTCCTTAAAGGAATTATTTTACTTATTTATCATTTAAAACTTTTTTCAAAAAGTTCATATTTTAGATTTTGTCAAAAAAAATCTTAAAATGTATTTATAATAAAAAGGAATTTAATGGAATTTAAATCCTGAAAATTTCATATTTAAAAAAACCTTTCAAACTTAACACCCGAATAAATAATTAAAAAAATGAATCACTTTAATTAAATTTTTATGAAAAATTACATTTTTTATAAAAATTAAAACTTTAAAAATAATTAATTTTGTAAGAAATATTTAATTTTGTATAGAATATTTTTTAAGAAAATTATCTTATGAAAAATTTCATTTTTAAGGAAAGTTGATTTTTTTAATTTGATTTTTTATGAATTTTTTTTTAATTTAATCGTTATGAAAAAAAAAAAACATAAAAAATAAATTTTTAAAGTTTTTTGTTTTCTTTTTTTTAAGGAAAATTAAAATTAAAATTAATTTTTTCTAATAATTTATTTATTTAGGAATAATTAATTTTTTTTTTTTTTGAAAAATTTAATTTTAAATGAAACAATTATTTTTTACTATAAAAATTTTATTTTTTATGAAAAATTAAATCTTAATCTTATGAAAAATTTAATTTCTTACGAAAATTAATTTTTTATGTAAGTTTTAATGAAAATTATTGAAAATTAAATTCTTATGGAACATTTTTACAAAAAAATTTAAAATTTTTAATAAAAAAAAAATATTTTTGAAAAAAGTTAAAGTTTTAATAATTTTTTATAAGAAATTAAATTTTAATAATAAATAAAATAGTGTTTTTAATGAAAATGAAATTGTCATATTTTTTTTTTTTTTCAATTCAAAATTTATAAAAAAAAAATGTTAGAGTTTTAATAAATTTGTTTATAAAAACTTAATATCAACAAAAATAGTGTTTTTTTTTTTGTCATTGTCATATTTTTTTTAAATTAAAAATTTATAAATTATTTTTGAAAGAAAAATAATAAAAAAAAAATAAAAAAATACGTTTTGAATTTTTCATAAAAATATATATTTTTATGAAAAATTCAATTTTTTCACAAATAGACTTTTTTAAAAAATAATAAAACTTTTTGTGAAAAATAATTTTCTTCTGAAAAATATAATTTTTTCTTTAAAATTTCTGATAAAAAATTATTTTTTTATGAACAATTTAATTTTTGTAGAAAAAAACTTTTTTAAGAAATTTATTTATTTTCAATTTTTTAAGAAAAAAACAAAAATTTCAATTTTTAGATTTTTTTTTTTAAATTTTTAGAATTTTTTTGTTCAAAACATTTAAATTTTTTGGTTAAATTTAATATTTTAATGAAAAAGATTTTAATTATTTACCCAAAATTAATGCTCACATTTGAAATTTTCAGTTTTTATAAAACTTTGATTTTTATTAAAAACAATAATTTGAATTCAAATTATTTTAGGACAAAAATATTTTAAAATTCGAGTAAAATTCAAATATTCACATGAAAAAAATATGAAGGTTATGTAAAATACATAAAGAAATACTTGATAAAATTGCTTTAATTTATTCAACTTTTAGTTCCTTTTTGTAAAACAATATCAAATAAATAAAATTTAATTGTTATAAATTAAAAATATAAAACATAAACAACAACAACAATATAAATAATACTTTTCAAAACTCATTTAAATAGGAATCAGCTAGAAATTTTAATAAAATAAAATATTTATACAAATTATTATTAAAAAAGCAGAAAAAATTAAAAATGATAATTAAAAACTAAAAATATTTACAAAAATATTTTAAATTTTTAAATAAAAAAAATTTAAAATAATATTGAAAATATTAAAAAAATGATATTATAACAATTGAAACACTAAATAGTTATTAAAAAACAATTTTAAGCCTTAATTAACAATTTTTTTAAATATAAGTTGTATAATTAGAGCTTATTAGACAAGTATTGAAATAATATAATAATGATAAAACTCATATTGATGAATTTTGAAAAAAAATAAAACACTCATTTTTTCATAAAACATAATTTTGGAAAATTTGTACATTTTCTCACTTTAAATTTATAAAAATACTTTAATTAATTTTAATTTTACATAAAAATTAAAATTTTTAATTGAAAAAAAAATAATATTTTAACATAATTTTAATTTTATATAAAAATGTTATGACTTAAATCTTAATCTCTACGCTATTAAGTTCAAACATTTTCATAATATTATGAAAGCTCTTCATATTTAAAATAAAATAAAGTAGATCATGGTCCAATAGATTTCATTCATTTTTCTCGTTTCACAGTTAATTTATGATAACAATATGGGTGTCGTTTGAAGGGCCTTTTCCATTATATATATAATATTTTATATTATTAACCCATTAGGAGCTTAAAGCCTAATGGTGCCGATATCTGAAAAAATCAATATATTCATATCAAAATTAATCATTTGGTATCTATAACATACTCTTAACCGACTTAGAGCCAAAGAAATGGACCAACAAAAAAAGTCGACGATATTTTTAAAATTATTAATTTTTCTGCTCCCATATCTTTAGTATTTAATACCCTAAGACTATATAATGGATACCAAATGAAAGCTTGAAATATAGTCATATTAAAAACCATTGAAATGACTCTTAACGCTAAATGTATTAATAGTAAAAATATTGTATATGACATTGGAAAGGTATCCTTAAGAGCTTTTAAACGATATCAATATTTCATATGCAATGGCATAATTGAAGTTGTATTTGGAAAATTTCAATTCTCAATTCCTTGAAAACAATGGGATAGCGGAAGAAAATTACTATTTTGTTTCATTTTAAGTATAAAGTATTTTCGTTTTTTTCTATTAAAATGTGTAAATTCAATAGCATAGAGATCTGGATTTTTGAATTTTCTAATTTTTTCATATATATTTTTAATTGTGCAAAGAAATGTTAAAATGAAACACATTAATCAAGGCGAATATCAACAGGTGATATTTGACATGTTTTTCTGAATTTAAAATTTTCTTTGACATTTAGTAAAACTATAAGTAGTATTACCGCGTGTTTTGGTCTAGTAGCATCACCTGTTTCAATTTGCCTTGCATATTAATATAAAAAGAAAACATTAATGTAATCATATAATTTAGCTAGAATTTGTATTTAAGTATTAAAGAAAAATTTATCAAGAACTTTTCATTTTTAATATTTTCCCACTTTTTAAAATGTCTTTGATTAAAATATCTAATAAATATTATTTTAAGTTTTTTTAAATTTGTTTCTTATATTTAAATACTTAAAAATTTTTAATATAAAAACTTTTTAAATATTTCAATACATTTAGGACTTTTTTTATACATTTCTTTAGTGTATTTTTATTTCAAATAACAACATAATAATCCTTTTGGTTATTTTTAACTCAGCAAAGAATAACTCTGTTTTGAAACAACAATAAATAACGAAGGCAAAAAATAAACAGAGAAAAATAACAGAAGAATATCTCAAAAAAAAACTGTAACTCTTTACATGTATTAATGAAATTGTCTGCCAAAAATCTATGCATGTAAAGATAGAGTAATTTAAATGAGCGAAAAATGAATGTTTTCTAAAACAAAACAAACTACCAAACACATGCATTTATGTAAACAGAGAGTAATTTTAGTAAGGCAAAGAAAAAAAACTGTTATTTTTCTCTAGTTTTCTTGTTTTCTATAACAAAAGCAAACTGTTATTAAGAGTAAACAAATAATTTCGACCATTTTCTTTAATTTTTGTAAACAAATAAAAGTTGTTGTTTAAACACACACAAACTTATAAATATAAATTAAAGATTCTTATAAAAACTAATCGTGTGTATAAATTAAAAAAGAGAAATAATTTAAAATATTTAAAATATATTAATAATAAAAAAGCAACTGTTGAGTAAAATTGAAGTACAATAATAAAAACAACATTGTCTTTGTGAAAACGATAACAAGGTTAGGTTGAATTATATTTTAAAACATTAAAAAAACATTTTTTTTAAATTAAACAATATATATAATAAAAAATATTTGTCATAAAATATATATTAATAAAAATACATATACATAATTACATAAAACTATAAAACTAAAATAGTTATAAATTATAAAAATACAAAAAAAAAGAAAAACAAAAAGCAAAATGATTAAAACATAATAATAAAATATAAATTGTTTTAAATTTAAACATAAACAAAAAATAATTGTAATAAATATTAATTAAAAATATTTATGTAAAATTCCAATAAAAAATTAAACATAAAAACAAAACCTAAGTATTCATTACTGTATGTTAAATATACAAAAAAAATAATAAAAATAAAATGGAGGATACTCTCGGACTTAAATTTTAACTGAAAAAATTTGGTCCGATATATTAAAAATTTATTATTTTATAATTTATCAAACAACTCTTAGAGTATCCTTTATTTCATATTTAAAAAAATAATAAAAATTCCCCAAAACCTCCATTCATTAGTTAAATATATGTAGACTATGTGGAACAAATTAAAAAAAAATAATGATGTATAAAAATAATGATTAAAAATTTAATACTAAACCATATAAACAAAAAAAGACATTTAAAATGTATAAAATTAAATAAAAATTATAACGATATATAAAAATAAATAATAAAATAAAAATGAAACAAAACCACAGATTTAAAAAAGGAATATATATTAAAGAAAAATAAAATGGTTTTATTTGGACATTAATAAAAGTTATATAAAAGGAGAGCTATGCCATTATGTAGAGAAAGGTAAGTGTTTTTCAATCCTCTATTGAAATTTCGTTATTTTTGATAAAAAAATCTTTCTAAGAAGAATTAAAAAAATATCAAAGCTTAAATTGACAAAAATAAAATACCTTGGTTATATATTACTCCAGGTGTTAGAATTTTACTCAAAAAATCTGTAATGGCTCAAACCTTTTAATTTGTTTTTAAATGCATGTTTAACAAGTTTGGACTTTTGGTTATTTCGTAACGAAGAAGTGGCAATATTTTTCTAGTGTAGTGAAAACAAAATTTTTAAATTTTTGGAATTTAGTTGTAATAATTTATTAAAGACATATAATTATTTTGAAGTCATTACCTTTCTAACAATACTAAATACATATGTAAATGTTTTACAACATTTCCAGTAATTAAATGAACCTTGACACCCTCGATAGAAATAAGCAAATATTGTAATATTGACAAAAATGCAACTCTGTTTTGTTAAAAGCAATAAATAAAAAAAGCAAAAATAGAAAAAACAACGGGATCCTATAAAAAAAGTATTTGAGCGTAAACAAAACAGAGCTGTTTTTTTATTCTTGGTGTTTTCTACAACAAAAACAAACCTTTATTTAAGGTAAACAAATTTTTTCGACCATTTTCTTAAAAGTATAATAAAAACACAAAACCATTACAAAGGCAAATATTAACAGAGAACAATCAACAAGAATTCTCAATTTCATGAGCCAACAGAAAACAGAGCAGTTTTTATTTTAGTTTTTTTTCTATGACAAAAATAAACTGTTAAGGTAAACAAATGTTTTCGGATTTGTTCCTTAAGCTTTCTGAATAGCACAAACTTAACAGAGACAAAAATAAACAGAGAACAAATAACAGAAACATAAAGAGTAATTTAGTGACAAATACTGTTATTTTGAATCTTAATTTTTTACACTGTAAAATGTTATTTAAATACACACTAATTTAAAACAAATTTAAATTTATAATAAAAACTAAACAAACTATGTTTGAAAAAAAAATCGTGTAATAATTCAAACACCTTTATATTGTTTTTGAAATTAAATTGAGTTTAAAATAATTTTCTACAATTTGAGTGCCAATTTCATTACAATAGATTTAGTTCATTAGGAGATTTCTTAAATATCTACATTCGTTATCTGGGCGTATACTTACTATAATTTATAAATGTATCTGTGTTCTTTAAAATAGTTCCAATAGTTCCAAAGCAACAAATTTTCTCGGCCTGCAGATTTTTTTTACCCGCAAGAATCATGTTTTAAAATGAGTGTTTCTGATTATAGTAGAAATGTACAAAATATAGTTGATTTTGACTAAAGGAAGCCAAATCAGTTTAGATTTTTGGCTTAAAGCAAACTTTTTACCCAAATATTTGGGGATTTACCCAAGTATTGACCTATTTTATGTCGGGACCATAGACCCAAAATCATTTGGATCATTTCCGTCAACTTTAAAAATTATTTAAAAATTTATTTGATCTATAAGAGATGAAAGACAAATTTAATAGTATTTTAGTAGAGATTTATAAAGACTATCTATATATAAAATATCGTTTGGCGCATTATATAAATGATTTTTTGGCGAATTTTGAATGATTTTTTGGTGAATTTCATCATTTAATGGTCTCTGTTTCTCCAAATCGACAAATTCTTAACAAAAACCCAATATGGTCCTATAAAAAGTAGACCAAGCAATCAAAGTTCTGACGTCAAACTGTTTTCAATGTTGTTAAGGAAGGAAAGCAGCCCGTTTAACTCAGTGCTTGGACGATTTAGTACGAAAAGTTAAAACTTATGCAGGATTGAAATATATACAAGGCTTGGAGAGTTTCCTGACAATAACGCTGCTAAAAATTTAGAGACTAAAAACGGAGCACGGAAATCGAAGAAATTTTTCTTTTTTTCTGCATAATAGATGACGAGGGATTTCAAAGAATGTCGAGGAAAAGTTTATGACCTAACAATAATATGGTATTGGTACTGACAGTAATCGGCTCAGAAATTGATTGATTGAATAAACTTTTGGAAAAATAAAAAAATACTACAATTGAGATGGTAAATTTTGGAATAAAATCCACTACCTCCTGGAAAAGCTAATGGTCTGTACTCAGCTAAATCAAAGGTCAAATTTTATTTAGTTATTTTCAAGGGATCAGAAGTTATAGAATTATTCAAAAAATAGTTAATTATTTTCAATTTTAAATTTATAGTTTGCCTCACTGTACAATATTCCTTAATTAATTTAATATTTGTTTAATTAATTAATGCTTGATATAATTTTTAAATATTTTTTATTGTTTCCATTTCTTTTTTTTATTTTTTCTTTTTTTTTTCATTGCTACTGACATTTTTTTTCTTAAATTTTTTGTTCATTTTATAATTTTATTTTGCATTTTGTTTTGTTTGTTTTTGTTTTTTTTAATTTTTGCTTGGTAGTATTTTGTTGTTGATTTGTTTTCAATTGCTAATTAATTTTTTTGTTGTAGTTGTAATTTAGTTAATTTCATTTTTTATTAATTGTTTGTGTTGTATAGACTTAATTAATGTTTTTGTTTTTTTTTTTCTTTTATACCCTCCACCACAAGTGGTGAAGAGGGTACATTAACTTTATTAATACGTTTGTAACGCTAAGAAGGAATCATTTCAGATCCCATAATCTATATACATATACTTGCATCAAATCAAAATCTGAGTCGATTTAGCTATGTCCGTCGGTCTGTATGTTTGTCTGTATATTATTTGTTATAGTCCTGAGAAGTTTCCTATTTAAAACCAGCAAAATTGGTTCAGTATATTTAAAGATAAACATTAACATTCCAAAAATTATCAAAATCGATTCATTAGAAAAGTGAGTTATAGCCAAAAATATAACAAATTTTATAACTCTTTAAATGTTCCTTTTATATATTGTGTAAGTCTGTAAGTGTATGTGTAAGTGTGTATGTACGAACATAACATATTTAATTCACACACTCTTGTGGTGGAGGGTATTGTAGATTCGGCATAGCCGAATATGGCTTTCTCACTTGTTTTTTTTTATTAATAATTACAATGCAAAGTTAGTTTAATTATTATTTTTTTTAAGTTTTAGGCGTTTTTATTTAAATTTTATTATTATTTTTTTATCTGGCATCTACTTTAGATGGAAAAAATATTTAAGTTCTCTTCTTCTATATTTGTTTCTGTTGTGGTATTTATAAATTTTAATTATATCTCATATATTTTGTTGTTTTTTATGCAAAAAAGATAATTTTTCTTATTTAAAAAAAATGTTTATTTTGCATTAATTTGCCTATAATAATTGGTGTTTTTAAAAGTTTTTTTTGGAAAGAATTATCGAAGTAATTGAATATTAAATATTTGTTTTTTTTTTAAATCAGAAATTAAAAAAAGCTAATTATTAATAGTTAGTTTACCTACAGTTTTTTTGTTAATTAAATGTTAATTATATTTTAATACTTGCTAAATCTTCTATAGTTACACTAGAGTATTTTTTTCTTCGTTTTAATTATTAATTAATTTTTTTATTTTAAAAATATTTGCACATGTTTGTTTTTAAATTTAATAATTTATTTTCTTTTTGTTTTATTTAAAGAGAATTTTATAGTTTATAATTATTAATTAATTAATTAAATTTAAAATAAAATTATTTGACCTTAAGTATTTTTGTTTAAGATTTAGTATCATTTTTTTCTGTTTTTTCTTATCTTTTTTTTTTTTTTTTGGTTTTGTTAAAATACTTTAAAAATATTAAAAAAGTTATTTATCATTTTTTGTTTTTGTTTTAAACAGCATCTATTAATTATTAATATGTATAAAAAAATTGTCTTGTGCTTTATTATAAACTTTTTTTGAGTTGTTTGCTTTTTAATCTTTATGATTTTTTTAGTAAAATTTTCTCTCCCAAAAATAAAACTGAAAGAATAAAATTGTTCAAAATTGATTGATAACATAACCTCAAAATAATTTTGAAAAAATTTTTAAAATTCTATATGAAATTGTAATAATTTTCAACTCTTTTAGTTTTTATATTAATTTATTTATTATTTTTTTTTGTATTATGTGGACTGTTTCTATAATGTCCTAAACCATAATGCGAACCTACAAAAAAATTGATCTATTCTCGTAGAATCTATATACAAATTGTCACAAATGAATTCTTTTTCTAACAAATCGAAACAAGTTCAAATATAACCTTGTTTGGGGGATCAAAATTGATCGATTTCAAAACTATTTGTCTTTGTACTTTCGGGTTATCTCATATCTCATGAAGTCATATCGTGTAAATTGATTTTTGAAAAATTGCAAAAAAAAATAATTTTAATATAAGAGAAACAAATTTGTTGTCCTTTTAAATTTCTACCAAAGATACCCTTATACACTGTTGCATATTCCCGTAAACGCATTTAATTAATTTATTTTTTTTTCTCTATTTTTATTTAATCTTTATTGTTTTCATCCAAAAATAACGATGCTTTGTTTATCTTATTCATGCGATTAAATGTTCTTGTTCAGTCGTAAAGCAGAACATCTATCGCTCTGTTTGTTTGTCTTTGAGAGTTTTTCGTCTCACTCTTGCACATTGGTGAATACTGAGGCATCGCATAACGGTATTGCTTACAGTTATAAGGGGTTTTATACATTGACCATGTGCTTTTGATTTTAAATGTATACGTCATAAATCGGTGAAGACCATAAAATACTGAAGTTTTTAATTGCGATTCGGGAGCCCCTCCTTTCTATATGAAGGTATAGTTCGCAATTTTTAGTTGCCATAATGTAAACTTCTTTAAAAATTGGTGGAAATAATGCCAGACTGTATTTTTGAGTAAATTAACAACAAAAGATAATTTTTGTAATGCTATAGACTCTGCAAAACTTAAAAATTAAGTTTAAACAAATAAAGTGAAATACAAATAAAGTTTTTAATAAAAATATTTTTTATTGAGTTTTAATTGATTTAATGAAAATATTATTTGCCAACTAAATATTTTCTAGTTTAATTGTTTTCTAATTCTTAAAAAAAATTATGTGCATTTATTGGAATATGCACCAGTGTATTATTTTTTTAAAAAATATTAAACTCATTTTATGCGTATGAAAATTTTTGTTATTTTTCTATGGAAAAGTGGACCTTTTTTCTACTCTCTAATCCAAGAATCCTTTTACAAAAAAATTCATATAAAGTGACTGTTTCAATTTTGCTATATATATAAAGTGAGGAGTGAGGTTGAAGAATTCTCAACACACGTTTGTCATTAAAACTTTTAACCAAAGCCTTACAAAGAGTTAGACATTTGAAGGTCCATCATCAAACTGTTTCCAATATTAATAAACATGTTCGTTGATAGAAAACCTTGTTCAGTTCGAATGAATGGTCGACAATGATGTTTTAAAAACCAAATAAAATAAAAGACATTTTCAAAAGAGCACCCAACACACTCGGTAGTAAAGCATTCCGGTTAGCTCAGTGCTCTTACTGTTTAGCACAAAAAGTTAAGGAGTCCGGAAGTTGAAACCAAATTTTCTAAAAAAATATTCATGCTGAATAAGGGATGACCAAACAGCAGATTATTCTCAACTTCTCAGTCAAAAATTTGCTTTGAATGTTGAAGAAAAGATAAGGACACAAAAGCTGTCAAAATTTAACAAAATGTTTTTAGTATGAAAAGCAATATGCAGTTGTAGCAAAAGAAGTAAATACTGAAATTTATATCAAGTCCATTCATACGACTACATAATGTGTTCACTTTTTTTGACCTGACTTGGCATCCTGCCACTTGGATTTGTACCAAGAGAGAAAAATTGTGCCAAACTGCCCGTAGCTAAGGCCATTGTTAAATCATAATTGAAAGTGTCCAAAAGTGTGGTAGATTTAAAACGGAGATGGTCTTCCTGTTCAAGCAAAGCAGACAAAAGCTCTATAAAAACGTTAATGGAAGAAAATGTTTAGAATTTCATCACTTGTGATCGATATTATTCACTATATAAAAAGATTATAAATATGCCTGAAATCCAAGCTAAAATAGGCTTCCTCTAGCCTAGTTTAGGCTTTTCATATAAATAAGGAGTGAGATCGAAAAATTTTTGACACACGTTTTCCAGAAAAAACTTTTAGCTCAAGTATTATTTGAATACTTTGATCAAGCTGCTTATGTAAAACATGTCAGTTATTATGTTTAAAAGAAAAAATGAATTCATCGTTGATTTTAATAAAACGTGTGACCCGGAAAAAATTATTAAATATTTAAAAAAAAATACAACCAAAATTGGTTTTCTGTCAAACTTTTTTCAATGAATAGAAAACCTCATTTCCTCGAATAGAAGAAATGGTCCACATGATGTTTCTAAAGCCAAAAGGGGTAAAACCTCCAAACTGCCTGGAGCTAACGCCAGTGGAGAGTTATTCGTCTCTTGTTACAAGAGAATTGTCCAAAAGTGTGGAGGGTGAACAACCTGTTCGTTAAAGAAAAATGATTTCCGAAAAAATATGTTTATACATTTATATGTTAAGAATTTTTCGATCTCACTCCTTAGACTTTATTATACAAGTATTTGAAAGAAAATCTGTTTCGATTAGAAAAAAATGAAATTCCCAGTTCCCAGACAGTGTAGTTTCTCTGGTTGTACATAAATTTATCACAAAAAAATCCCTTCATTATTTTATTCTTTCAGTTTCTTTTTTGGTTTTGTTGTTGTTGTTTTTTTATATTAAATAGATATAATCTTTGTTTTTCTTTTTCTTGTTAATAAAAGCGAAAAAATAGTGTGTATTTATTGTTGGTTTTCTTTTCATTGTTTTTTTTTTTTTTTTTTTTCAAATTGCGTTATAAAGCTGTTAAGTTGTTTTTTATTTTATTGAATTAAAAAAATAAAATAAAATTATTTAAAAAATTTAAAAATAAAATAATTTACTTAAAATTTATAAGTTTTCTTTTATAAAACAAATGCAACTAAATTAAATAATTAATCAAATTAAAACAATTTAAAATATTGTTTTGAGTCGTTGAGTCGTTTTTTTTAATTAAAATTTATTAACAATTTTTTTCTTTTGTTTAAAGAAAATTAAAATGAAATCTTTTTATAGAATTTGTTTTTAAGACAAACATGCTTTAGTTATAAATAAAATAATTAAATAAAATTTTGGTTTAGTTTAAACAAAAAAGCAAAAATATATAAGTTAATTTAGTAAAATAAATAATTTTTAAAATTAATAAAAAAAATAAAAGCTGTTTTATTTGTTTAACACAAATTTAATTAAATAAACGTTTTGTTTGTTTGTTTTAATAATAATTAATAATATAAATGTAATAATAAAATAAGTTGTTGTTGTAAAAAACCAACCGAGATCCTGCTCTGTTGAGACTTAACACTTTTTTCATATATATATGTATATAGAATAATTAAAAAAATAAAGCATTTCTTCTTTCTTGTTTTTTCTTCTCTTTCAAAAATCTTTAGAAAACTTTTTCAAGTTTTGTTTTCTTCTATTTTTGACTTTTTCCTTTTATCATTTTCTTATTTAAGACAAAATCATTTTTCTATTTTTTTCGTTTCGATATTATTTTAAAATTAATTTAATTATTGTAATTAAGGAAATTTTAAAGAAATTTTATTTTACAATTAAAAATAATGAAAACATTAATTAGAAAAAAAGGAAAAAAAACATAATTGTTTTATACCCTCTACCACTACAAGTGGTAAAGAAGGTTTATTAACTTTGTCATTCTGTGGGGAATCAACACAGGCCCCATAATGTTCATATATATATATTTTTGCGTCAAATCACAATCTTAGTCGATTTAGCTATGTCTTTATGTCTGTTGCTGGCACACTCACATCCACAAAAATTTACAGAGCTCAATTAAAATTTGATCTGATTATTTGTTATAGTCCTGAAGAATTTTCCTATTTAAAATCAGAAAAATCGGTTCAGAATATTGAAAGATATATATCAAGGCAATATCTAAATTCAGACAATGAAGTTTCATAAAATTGTCAATTAGTGACAAATTAGAAAGCTATATTGCCATAACATCGCTCGTTTGCTGCAAGTTAATCATAACACAAAAAAAATAGTTTTTCTATAGAAACATGTTTCCTGGACTTCAAGGATGAAAAATTTATATTTGGTTAATTAAATTAAAACCAGGAACAGGTAGAAAATAAGTTATAGGCAAAAACGTAATTGATTTTATGACTCATTAAGTGTTCCTTTCGTGTTATATTTAAGAAAAACGTTTACATATTGTATACGTTTGTGAGTGTGTTGTGTGTATTCGTACATACTTAATGTCTTATCTTCACACACATTTGTGGTGGAGGGTATTGAAGATTCGGCATTGCCGAATATAGCATTCTTACTTGTTTAAATATTTAAATTTACATTTAACAAAAATTTAAACAATTCTTTTAACAATTAAAAAAAACAAAAAATTATTTAATAAACACAGTTAAAAATAAATTAAATTAGAAAAAAATCACAATAGAAAAAATAAATAAAAAGACATTAAAAAAAATAAATTACAAAGAAAACATTTTAAACATTTTATATTTTTTTTAAATGAGCCTTTAAATGTTAATTCCCAAAACATTGTGACTAAACAATTTCAAATTTTTGAATTAAAAAAATTAACATAAGTTCTACTAAATTTCTTTTGTTTTTTTTTAATTTAAACTAAAATCTAAATAAGAACATTATTTAACAACTTAAATCTAATAAAATTGTAACAAAAAATTTATTAAAATTATTATTTGTCTAAATTTTGCATCACAATGTTGCAAAAATATTAAAAACAAATCAAGGGCTCATAATTATTTAAAGTTAAATAAAATTATTATAATAATGATAAAAGATTTTTTTAATTATTTATTAATTATTATATAAATTTGAGTTAGAAAAATATTATAAATTATTTTATTATTTTTTTTATTATTTTGTATTTTTTTTTTAATTTTAGCTAGATCAAGAGAAAAAAATATATATATAATAAACGTTTTTTGTTTTTGCTTTTCTTTTTCATTAAATAATGCTTATCATATACGAGTGAAGTCTAAATTATTATTAAGAGATTTCCTTAATTTATTGAAAAAAAAAACTTAAAAAGGAAAACTCTTATGATTGTTGTAGTTATTTTTTTAATTTTTTTTCATTGATTTAGAGGGTTTGATTTTGTTCTTAATTAACTTCGACTAATTAACAAAAAAGCGTTTAAAGTTATTTTTAAAAACTATTCTTTACTTAACATTTTCCCTCCTTTTTTAGGTAATATAGCTCTTCGCCAATCAAGACCCATAATAATATGTTCATACTCATTCTTAGTTTATACAATTTGTTCCCTTCATTAGTTTTATAAAGTTGTTTGTGTTCCACTGTCCATTGTCTGATTGGCCATTAATAATTCTCGTTCTTGTCTATCATCTACATCATCATCATAAACATTATCATCATCTTCGTCATCATCATCATCATCACAATTATCATTTGCTGCTGTTACATTTAAATTATTATTAACAACGCCTACTATTGTAACGCCTACTCTTCCAGTACCAACTGCTGCTGCTGCCGCTCTTGCTCCACTTCCTCCTCCTCCTCCTCCTCCTCCGCCTCCTCCACAACCAGCAGCAGCTCTACGATCTGTGCCATTAGGCCTTTCCTAGAGGGGATGCAATTTAGTGGTGTGTACAGTTAAAGCACTGCGTTGTGTAAATCGTTTTTCACAATAGGGACATGTATAGGGTTTTTCACCGGTGTGTGTGCGTATATGTTTGGTTAAATAATCTTTAACACTAAACGCCTTTTCGCAGTAGTTACATTGAAAAGGTTTCTCACCTACAAAAATTAATATTAAAATTTATGAAAACAACACAAACAAATTTCTTAAATAATAATTTAAAATTGTTTTTTTTAATGAAAACAGAAAACTTGAAAACGTTTTATGAAATTGTTAACAAGTTTTGTTAATGATGAACAATGATGTTTAAGGATTTAAACATTTTACAAAGCCTTGTTTTTTTTCTTTTTTCAAGAATTAAATTGTTGAAATAATATTAACATTATTAACTAAATAAAATATTAATTGTTGATATACAAATTAAAAAAGATTTATTTTAAAAATTTACCTTTAATATGGGAAATAATTCCAAAACTTTGAACTACTAAATATTTTTTAATGGAACTTTACAAGACGTTCTTCGCAATTGGGATTGGGTACGGGGAATGAGCCACCAAAGTTCATATGAACTTTGTTAAACGAACATTAACTTACAGTTTTATTTTTTTATTTGATTGAAATTATTATTACAATTTACAAAAAATCAAAATGCCTTCTTTGAATTTGCTTGGACAGGTAGTCCTTCGCCGTTTAAAACCCACTAAGCTTTTGGACACCCTTTTCACTAGTCTTAGCTACGGGCGGTTTGGAGGATAAAAAATTGAAACTGTAAGTTTAATGGTTACATTATTATTAACATAACATCCATGACATAAAAAACATTCCATTAAAAACATTTGATTTATATAATTTTCAAAGTTTTTGAATTTAGAACTGTCATTTTGCAGAATTATTCAAATTTATAAGTCTATAAAAAAGTCAAATTTTAGAGATTTTTCTGTTAAAAAAAAAATTAAGTCGAAATTTCCTTAAGTTTTTAGCAGTTTTAAGAACAATATGGAAACATCATAAGGTCGGATCTTTAAAAAAAATTTCATTTAATTCTTGAAAAAGAATTTTATTTTTTATCGCTCTTCGAAAACAGTTTAATTCTAAAAAATTATACAAATCAGGGAGGTTTATATGTTTACAACTCTTGTATGTAAAAAAAATTTTATTTTTTTTAATCTTCGCAAATGAAGTTTAAAATTTAAGATCAATTGAAAATAAAGATTTTGCTCCAAATTTTTCTATACTCTGAAGTAAACAAAGCTTTGTTTTTATTTAAATCCTTTTCAAAATAGAGAAAAGATTAATGAATGTTATTTTTTGTTTATAAAACAATTAAATATATAGCATTATAATAAATATATTTTATATTAAAATTAGACTTGATGTGGTGGTTGTGGAGGTGATTAGGTGAGAGATGCGAATAAATATTCCATACGACTTTATAAATAAATCAAGATCAAAATTTTCATAATTTTTCTGATTTCTATTAACTTTATATTCGTTTTTTTGTTGTTGTTGTTTTTGTTGTTATTGCTGCGTTTTAAATACAATATAACAGTGATGACAACTTTGATTTTCTGTTTTGGTTTAATTATTTTTTATTAATTTTTATTTTTTTATTTGTAATCGCAGAATATTTATCACATGTTAATTGTATGATAGATTGACTGATTGATGATTATAACAACAAACAAACAAACAAATATTGTTTGCCAAATAAACGAAAACACAAATTTAAATTGAATTATTAAATACAAAAACAAATTATACATACAAACGCCATGAGGTAGAAAAATGGTACGAGTGTGTAACAGAGATGATTTGAAATGAATCTGAACTGATTTGATAAAAAATTTGCATTTTTTTAGTTTAGTTTTCAAAGGCTTTTGATAATCTAGTTCCAGAATTTGTTGCTGTTGTTGTTGGTTGATGTTAATTTTAATTTGATGAAAAAATGTAGATTTTGCTTCAAATTTTAAATTTTTTTCGAGGTGATAAATTAAGAGAAAAAAAAACAAACAAGAACGGTTGGCAAAAATAATTTAATATCAAATACATGTTTTTTTTTTTTTGGTTGACAAAAAATAAATTGAAATTAATTAATTAATCAGTGCTTTTAGTTAAAATATTTGCAATTTGATGATAACTGTTTTTGAATTTTGATTTGATTTTTTTTTAAATTTTTGGTTTGTTTTTGAATACGATTGATTGATTTGTTGACTGACTGACTGATTGATTTGAATTGAAATTGAAACTGAGTTTGACTGATTTATTTGAGTTTTCATTTGAAAAAATTATATTCTCTCACCCGTGTGAGTTGTTAAATGTTTGTTCAAGTAGTCCTTGACTGTGAACGCCCTGCCACAATAGCCACATCTAAAGGGTTTCTCACCTGTGTGTATACGCGTGTGCTGCTTTAATGTATTCGATTGTGTAAAAGACTTGCCGCAATATGAGCATGTGTAGGGGCGTTCTTTCGGCGTAAGGCTAAATAAATTTAGAAAAAAAGGAAAGAAATACAAACAGAAAAAATAAGAATATAAAAAGACAAAAACATAATTTAATAAATAAAGATCTGTTCAAAACAAGTTAATGTAAATGTTTCGTTCGACCATTGAAACGTTTACATTTTTTAAGAAGAAATCTAAAACATTAATATGATCATTTTGTTCTTTTTTTTTCAAACAACAATTACATTAACATAAATATAATAATAGAATTAATAAAATAAAAATATAACATTACTCTGCTTCTCCAGTATGCACCTTACGGTGCATAGCCAATGTACCAGGTGTTTTAAAGGTCTTCGGGCAATCAGGACACTTGTGGCGTATCTTAGTGACACCACCCACCACAGCTGTTGTAGTGGTTGTGGTTGTATTGTTAATAGCACCACTGTTCGATAGGACGGCAGCAGCGGCATGGGCTGCACTAACAACAACGCTAGTAGCAGCAGCCGATGTTTGCTGGATGGTGTAGACGGGCACCGAAGTAGGTGAACCTTCGATACCATCCCCATTGGTCGGTTCTGTTTTGATTATCACATGCGGGTGCAACACAGTTGCATTACCATTCACACTTTTATTCAGTTTAACTGTTAGAGGCGGTACTTTTAACTCTACATCTTCGTGTCTGTTATCATCTTGCTGGTGGGTTTGATGATGTTGTTGTTGTTGCTGCTGCTGCTGCTGTTGTTGTTGCTGTTGTTGTTGCTGTTGTTGCTGCTGTTGTTGTTGCTGCTGTTGTTGTTGCTGCTGCTGTTGTTGTTGCTGATGTGCCAAAGCCACCTGTTGTTGATATTGCCGCTGTGCCAATTCATGGTTTGGTAATTTCATATCTTGCGGCGCTATTGACGGCATGCTATCTGGTGTCTGAGGTTCATAGCCCGGTTGACTAGCTGCCAATGCAGATGCTGTACATACGGAACCACAATGTAAACATTTATATTCGTTGGCCTCCTGTAATGCTGCAGCCGAGATGCCATAAAAACTGCAAGCCGGACAACGAGCCAAAAATGCCGGCGCCTGATGCACCAGCCGATGATGTTCATCCAGTTCCTGTTCCGAAGAAAATTTCTCATCACAACTGTGGCAGGGAAAATCTATTTTAATTGAATCGGATACGCTCGTGGCAACATGATGTGGTGCTAATAATATGCCACCACCACCCACACCGGCTACCACACTCAGACCACCATGACATAGATGCATATGTTCTGTAGCCTGTTGTGGTCCTTCGAACTGCTGACCACACATTGGACAAAAATGGGAGGTGGCTACAATGGCGGGATCCATACTTAGATTCGGTAAAAATGATGTCTTCAGTGCGTCCATGGTGGCGGGCGACTGGGCTCGACTATGCTCGGGTCGTGGTAAGCGTATTTCCTGGGCATTGGAAGGAGATTTAAGCATGACGTCTCACAACTTTCAACAAATAATATGTGTTTAACTTTTAACACAAGATCTTAAACAGAAGCGTTTGCTACAGGCGCAGCTGTTAGTGCGTTGTTGCTGTTGTTAGTATGGGCCTTGAGTTTAGAACCCTGGTATTTTTGGATATTTGTTTTTCATTCCGGTTTTTATTGAATGTTTCACATTTGAAATAAATCAGGTATTATGTGCATGCAAAAAATATCAAGAGAAAAATAATTGAAATAGAGATTAATTATTATTATTTGCTTCTAATTGTTATTAGTAGTAGAAAAATATATTTAACAAATTTTGTATATGGTTTTCTAGGAAAGTGGAATGTTTGAAAAATTTTGTTTTAGGAAACTTTTGTTTAGTAAGTAATGAAAATTCTTTTTTCAGTCTTATGTATTCAAGAAGATTTTCATCATTTGCTGTTTTTATTACCGAACTATTCATTTATCATAGAAGATAGTGAACTAATCGTATTGTCCCACTATTGGTTTTCAGAAAAGAAAAAGATCAGGTGGTTTCGCATATAAAACGCTGATTTTCCTATAAACGCAGTTCTTTTTTCTCTGTTTTGATGATTTAATATAAAAATTAGTCGTTAAATAACCGTTCGAAAATAAGGTGGACCCTATACAAATGTTATTGGCACGATTTGAGACCAAATGATTTTCAGATGTCAAAAAGAAAATTCGTTATGGTTTTGTTCTAACAAAAATGAACAGGAATTGCTGAAATTGCGGGGTAAATTACATCAGAACTTGAAATCCTAAAAAAAACAGAATAATAAAAGGCAACATATGCGATCGTCAACGCCGAGTTGGAAGGGTTACTCTACGGACGATAATCGCGATATTCTCATTACTGACCATCTATTGGGTCTGTTTAAGGTCTCATTTGCTGAATACAGTATCGCAAGTCTATTGGCCGATTTATCTCTTGATGCATATGAAGTCAAAGAAATGACTGTAATACTCCCTGGAGAACAGACCTCCTCATCAGACCGAACTAACGAGGCAAAATCGAAGAACGGTGTCCAGGCCTTTATTAGCCATCTGAATAAGGAAAAGCCATTATTGTTCAGTGGGGATACAAATATGATATGTAATCGCAGGAAGAACATTAAGATGTTTGAAAGTTCCTATATTAGAACAGTGCTATCCTTGGTTAATTAAATCCCACAAAGCTATGGGTATCTCAGAAGGCGCATCAATAACCATTCGCAAGAATGGAGATCCAGCTAGTGGAACAACTCAACAACCCAATACACTAACCAAGCACATAAATCAACGGACTCTTTGAAGTCCACGAATGTGGTATTTGATTTGGTTGGTTAGAACGATTACTCTCCAGCTAGCTCATATGGTGAGTCCAAATAGAAGCTCACCAAGCATTCCAGATCTAGAACAGATTTTTCATATATAAACTGATGATCGGGTGACTCCTAGGAAGGATAACGATGTGAATAAGACTGGGGATTTGCACAAAGCCGCCAAGAGAAAGGTTCATCATAAGCTTTACTGCCCTTCTAAAGCATTAATTAAAGATGTGACAAACAAGTTCTGGGGCTTAGGGAGATCGCGCAGAAGACGGGCAGTTCTCCACTTCAAAAAGAAAATTTAAAACACCCTCTTTTACCATTTGTCGTGTTAAGGCAAATAAAAACACTCGTGTCCATATATTATACATTCCATACAGAAATTTGATGAAAATATTTAAAATCTCTTTATAAAATCCATTATGAAGCAATTCCTTATAAACTCTGAATTTCTACAATCCACAATAATTAATATTTTGTTCAACTCCACTATTGAAATCAGAAATCTTTTTTTTTCTTTCTTTTTTTTCTTTTATAGTCGTTTCATTATTACTATTAAACACAATACAACAGAACACAATATAGAGAACAATACAAACAAAATACTATCAGCTCGTTGTCTCCTATCATCTTCTTTCATCCATCCATCTATACACCCATGCAATTTTAGCTCCCCTTTAGCCCGCATAGTCACCACACCTGACAGATGACAATAAAACGCGAGTCAACGACAATAAATAAATAAATAATAAAAAATAAAAGAAAAGTGAAATAAAAAACAACCGTAGTGAAGGTGGCCCCCTGCCTCCGTCAATTATCATCATCACACCATCATCATCAACATCATCATCTACAATACAATAACAAAAATAAAAACAAAAACAACACCAACAACAAACACAACAGACAAACAGAAGGACGGATGGATGGATAGAAGAATAGACTGTTGTTTGGTTAGACAGACGGACAGACGAATGTACGAACGGACAAAAACATCGACAATACTTTTCTTTCCACACACACAAACACTTTGGTAAAAACACTCACACAAATTTACATCCACTCACTCACAAATATCCCCACAAACACTTGCTCACTTCTTTTGCCATAGCAAAACAAAAACAACCCAACATACACAATATACAATTAAAAACACATTCACGGTTTTCATTCTTATAATTTTTTTTTTAATTTTTAATTTTTTTCCTTCTTATCTTCTTCATATTCCCTCTTGATTTTCTTTTTGTTTTTTTTTTTTAGACCAATTTCGGAATTTTCACTTTTATTTTATTTTCCCCAACTTTGTATTAGAAAAAATTTGCAGCAGCAACAGCAGTAGTAGCAATAATAGCTGAACGAGAAATGCTTTTTTTCCATGCCCCCTTCAAGAAAAAGGGTTCTTTTTAATTTTATTTTTTTCTTCTTTTTTTGGTTGAGGGCTGGCTGGTTGTCTAGCAAACTTACCAAAATAATATTTTGAGCTATTTACATTTAATTGAAACACTTTACTTCATGTCTTTGGCGCTATTTGGTTAAAATAATAAAAATTACAACGCAAACCAATTGGGATTTTTCACAAAAAAAATTCTTAATAAAATTCACTTTTCAATAAATATGCAAATAGTACTACAATTCTATTCTATATTCAATAAAAAAACTACACGGTTGCATTTTTTAACAGTGTTGATAATTTGTGTAAACATAATTTAATAACTTAAAATAAAAACGCTTAAACAAAATAATTTGAGTTATGACAAAAAAGGTTTATTTGATTTTAATTTTAAAGTTCTTGGAATAAGTTAGAAAAAAATTGTTCATAAGTTCTATGTAGAATAAAAAAAACAATATTAATTTGGATATATAAGAGTTTTTGATTTACAAATCCAATTTTTATGTTTCTATTGGAAAATATTTAAAAATACATATTCAATGCTGTATAAAAGGTGTTAAACCATTAACCCGTTCAGAAGCAAGAAAACTTGTGTACAATTCTATCTTGCCTTTTTTTATAAAAGTGTAAATATTTGAAAATGTATTGTTATAACGGTATTCTCAATTTTTTAAATATATAGACAACATTTCAATTTGATAGCTATATTATATCCTTCAAATAACATTTATAGTTTGGTAAAAGTTAATTTTTCTCTGCCTAATAAATGGAGGCTGTTTTCTTTATATATGCATTTTTTAATTATTTCAATTTGTATGCTATGTCTATCAATTATAGCTTGATGTATGTTATAAGTTTTGATATAATCAAGAGTTTTAAAATATCGATATATTTTTGAGATCTTGGCTTTTGTAAGTCAAAGTAAAAAAATCATATCTATGTTTTTATCTCTTAAAGGGTTTAATAACGTAAAATATTTAATACATCATTGTTTAAGACTTCTTAAGACTTTTCAAATGATAATCATATTATTATCAAACATTTAAATGAAACGAAAGTTATGGATCTGTTTATAGAGACTTGAAGTCCTTATATATCGAAAACTATCGGCAAGCAGACAATATGACATTCATAATATTATTAAAAATAAATATCTTTTTGTAATATTTCGTATTTTTCTTAAAAAAGTTTTTGTTTACGAATATACCGAAATTTCAATGAAGAAAATTATTTCCAAAAGCGTAATATGAAATTCTTAAACACCGAATCGACAACACTGTTTACTGTTATATTCTATTCCACGGCTGCTTTTATAACATATGGTTGCAAATAAAGTTATTAAATTAAGTGTTGCCTTATGAGAAAAAAAAGGTTAAACCGTTTTGTCACTAAAAATTATTATTAATATATTTGGTTTATGTATTTGCTAACTCGCAATTATTTAGCTAATACCAAAATCAAAACGTATGTAAAATTATCCTCATGTGGCAATAAGTGCATAATTAAAAGAGTTCTGTAATAAAAATACATCTCTAAAGTACTGTATTATCAACACTAAAAGCTATTTTGACAATTTTGACAGCAGTGAACAAATGCAGCCAACTTCAGGTGGCTGAACTGCAATACCTACAACTTCCTTTCTAGTTTATTTCTTGAAGGTATGCGTACTAAAATTTTTTTGAATGCCAGAAAAATCATGAAAAATCCCATGAATTTCAACAAAAACAATAATAAACTATAGTGAAATTAAATAATAACATATTAAATAAAGTGGATTAATAATACTAATTGAATTTCTTCTCTATTCTCTTCAATATTTTGCGGTTTCAAAATAAATGTCAAATTACACATCGGCTTACTATTTGGAAACATTGGAAATTAATGTTTCGTTTTTGGGGAAACACAATGATGACTTGAATATCAATCAAATGGGCAAATAAATGTAAAAAAATTAGCCGACAAAATGGTTCAACGTTTGACTTTGAGAAGACGTCTGTCCTACAACACCAAATCCAACAGGAGACGTATGTAAGTAAACAATAGCTCACAATGTAATAAGAGCAGTTGTTTGAAGATGGAAGTACTAATTTATTGATTTTATTTTAGTGTCCGTACCCCTGGTGGTCGTTTGGTTTATCAATACGTCAAGAAGAACAAGACTGTTCCAAAGTGCGGTCAATGTAAGGAAAAGTTGAAGGGTATCCGCCCCACTCGTCCCTGCGAACGTAGCCGTTTGTCCAAGCGTCAAAAGACTGTCGCCCGTACCTACGGTGGTGTTCTCTGCCACGGCTGTTTGCGCGAACGTATCGTTCGTGCTTTCCTTATTGAGGAACAAAAGATTGTTAAGGCCTTGAAGAGCCAACGTGAAATGCTCGTCAAGCCTGTCAAACCCGCCAAGGTTGTTGAAAAGAAACCCGTTAAGGCTGCGTCCAAGGCTACTGGCAAATCAGCCGCCAAAAAGCCCGCTCAAAAGGCCACCGGCAAATCCAAGAAGTAAATTAATTTAACATCCTAAATTTGCTGTTTTTGAGTGTTAAGAATTATTAAGTGACGTGTGTGTTGTATACATTTTAATAATAATAAACAAAAAATAATTTTATACAAAAATCAAAGTGTATAGACGACAACGTAAAAAGATGTAAATATTTTACATTAAAAAGAAAAAAATACCTTAAACAAATTGTTTTTAAGAAACTTGAAAGTGGTTTTTATTTCGGAATAATGAAAACAAGTGAAACAAATTACTTTAAAAAATAACTAAATTTTGAAAAAAGTGAAAAGTAAAAATATTATAGTATTTGGGAAATTCGAATGAGTCTAGTATTTTTTGGTGGCAATAATAATAGTTAAAATTTTCTTTGGATGCAGTTTGTTAACAAATCCTTATGCGTCCAAACACTATCACCACCAGCTGTATCTTAGGAAAACTGCAAAATGTTTATAAAATACTCACGATATTCTTTGTCCCCATAAGGAGTTAATGACGACTTTTTGTGACCATACAATGGACATAAATAATAGTAAAATAAAATACAAAGCACTCAACAACATCATCTTCATATGTTGTATCTAAGACAATAAATGATCACAATTGTATTTTTTGGTAGAGAAGAATTTATTTTCCAGGATAAACTCACAAAAATTGTGAAAACAGAAATTGTTGTTTTTAGGGGAGGTATTATATTGTAACAGTTGGGTTGTATATGTTTTTTATTTCTTGTCGAAAAAATTTCCGATTGATACTGGGTTGACAATCTTTTGCCGAGGGTGATTTATGACGTCCCGGAGAGGTAGCACAGTGCTCCAAGTATTTGATATGAAAAGTTGAAGCTAATGAAGATTTAAAAACATCAAACTTAAAGGGTTCCTGACAGAGACGCTGCTGAAAAATTAAATATTAAAGTTTTCGCTGTAGACAATTTAGGATAAATTTGACATTCGAGAATTATAAACATTTTGATGGTTCAATACTTGTAGCAAGTGTAGGACTGACACTGCTCTGTATTTCTTCAAACATTTGATTGGTTATTGTCCGGGATTTTAGCGATTCCTGAATAGGTCAGCAATAATGTCGCTAGATAGCCTAGTAAATAATACTATGAACAAGATAGCAAAATTTAGGATCTGGAAACATTCAAAATTTCCCAAAAAGTTCTTGAATATTTGTAGTTGCGGTAAAAGAAGCCACTCATTTCTTACATCGGGTTCTATGAATATCGAAATAAAGGAATGTTTAGAAAAAGGGTGCTTTCAGTCATAAAACTTCATTCTGTGCCACTTATTTTTGGCTTGACATAGCATCCTGTCACTATAATAAATAAGCCCTTGAGTGGTACAAAAACAATTTATGTGGTATTTATACCAAGAGAGACAAATCCTCCAAACTGACCGGAGATAAGGTCAGTGGCGAGATATTGGTCTCTTGTTAAAATAAAAATGGGCAGAATAGAGGCGTGCAAAAAATTATTATATATAAGTATGTCCATGTTATAATATAGTTATCAAATGATAGCTTGAAAATACCGTTATATCGATAGATTTTTAAAATATTGACATTTTATCAAGAGAAAATTTCTGAAAGTTTCAGTGATTTAATATGGAATGAAAATAAATGCTTCTTCTTACCAAATGATCACTAGTTCATCGTTAAGACTTTAAAGATTGGAAGTAATTTAGTTTTGCTTATAAAACAATACAAAAAAAATGGCCCTTTGTGAGAATCCCTAATTTTTAATATATCGCCCATTAGCAAAATTTTGATAGAAACACATTTTATAATTGGTGAATAAAACCCTGAAATGTGGTTTAATTTTCAGACACTCATAAGAGAACTGTATTGTAAACAATTGAGTAAACGAAGAGCACCTGAAATAACGTATTATTTTCGGAGGTAATTACATATTTGCGCAAATCAATTTAATATATTCGATATTACAAAATTGGTCAGTTAATGAAATAGATTAGCAACGTAGATTGAAACTTGAGTTTTTTTTTAAGTTGTGATAACCAAATGAGCGGTATATTTTAGAAATATACAATTCTAAAATTGAAATTTTCAGGCGATAACGCTATTGAATTCACGAATTTTTGAAGTATTGTCAAAGCACTTATTGCAAAAAAATAATAAAACAAAGGTGAGTCGAAACACAAATGATTCGAAAACAGAAAGTCAGGCTAAAATTTATACATTGTTTTTTTTTCTATTTGAACATCCTTATGAGTATTTCCCAATTTTCTACTAGAGTTGGTGCAGTCAAAATACGTATTTTAAAGTTTTCCCAATTACGACGTTTTAAGTGTTTAATGGCATTATGATCATATATTTAAAGTCTTTTTGAACACCGTATTTTATATCGTCTCAATAATACCGAATAAATCACATAGATCGAAAAGTGAAACAATCTCCATAATATAAACCTTTTAAAGGCTAACTATTTTTCAATGTTAGAAGCATCCTAAATTTATCATATTCAAATATGATACAATAAACTATGCATAAATATATTCTATTAAGAAAAAATCTTTCCACTTGGAATTTGTATACTCCAATACGCACTCAAGGATTAATTTTCAAACAAAAACACAACTCTGCTCACTTTACATACTATTAGAGATGACAATTATTAAAAACAATTTTCCCACAACAAGGTAATAACTCTGAGTTACCATCACTAGTTTGTGAAAAAATGGCCGAAAAAATGTTTTGTTACCGCGGTTGTCGTCAATGTTTTACGCGTTTTGTATTAATTCTAACAATATTTATGCAATTAAAAACAGGTTGGTGTTTAGCTAAACCTTTAAAATTTATCATTAATATCAAGTTTAAGTGAAAATCGTACAATTGAAGTGAAAAATTGAAAATAATTCATAAGGCTTCTTTGCAGTTTTCGATTTGTGTTTTTTTTGATATGCGAATCTCTTAATTGGATGTTATCATATGTTGTGCTCTTTTACTCCAATAAGAATGTAAACAGGTGTTGTTGTTATTATTGTTGTTAGTGAGAGAGTCTCAATCAAAGAAACAAACAAAAAAATGCAATAATAAGAGAAATGGTGTGGCATTTTGTTTATTTTTTATGAAATAATTGTTTATAAAAATGTTTATTTTTATGAAAAATTAATTTTTGGAAGAAAATATTGTGATTTGAAAAGAAATATTGGCAATAATGTATGATTGTTTGTACAAAAATAGAAAAAAATTTTAAGTGCTAAATGTTTTATTTTGTGTATGGTTTGTATGAGAATTTTGAAGCTCTTGTAATTTATCTCAATTCAGGGATGGACAATTTGTGATAATTAAAATTTTACGATGCGATTTTAATTAAATGTACTAAAATCAATATTTTTATATAAAATTCAGAGTTTAATTATATTAAAAAATATTGTGGCCTTAAATCTAAATGCCTACGCTGTGAAAGCTCTTCATACTTGAGGATTTAAAGACACTTTATTTTGTTCATATAAAATATTTCAAATTATTAAATCATTTAGAGATTCATGATATCAGAATTTTTCATAAAAGTTCCTATGTCTCAAAAAGGCAATAGTATAACAATATTTTTATTCATAATTAGTGAGATCGCAAATATTTATATTTAAAAAATATAACTTTTATGCTCCCTGCACTGGCCTTAGCTCCGTAATAATTAACCTCTTTTGGCACAAAACCACATTACTGTTCTGGTTGTATCTAATGATTGGCTTCTTTTGCAGCTTCCCATACCAAGAACTTTTTGAGAAATTTTTAATTACTTTTGGTTCTTAACTTTCTTCAACATTCCCTCGAGCATCGGCAACATAGAATTTTTGACCAGGAAACTGGGAGAAATCTTCAGAAGATTTTTTTAGAAAACTTTACTTCAATTTCCAGAGCACGCGAACTTTGGCCTTCAAAGTTTTAGCAGCGTGTATTTCAAGAACTTTTTTAGCGTATGTGTGTTTAGACCTGCGTTAACTTATACTTTTCGTACTAAATTTTCAGAGAACTGAACTAACCCCCCCTCTCCTACCGGCTTTAGAAGCATCATGTGGACCATTCCTTCTACCGGAACAAGGTTTTCTATCAATAAACATGTTCTCCTGGTACTGTTTAATAACATTGTAAACAATTTAACGGCAAACCTCTGAATGCTTGACCAACTTTTTTAGGATCAGCTTGTGGTTTGTTGAAAATATTTAATAATTTTAATACACAGTTTTTTTCTGGTTACTTATTTAAATCAAATTGTTTTTTATTGAACATAACCAATAAGTAACATGTTTTTATAAGAAAACTTGGAAAAAACACATCAAATAAAACATGAATTAAAAGTTCTAATAAAAACGTATGTTAAGATTTTTTCGATTTAATTCCTTACACATGTAAGGAGTGAGATCACTAGGCTGAAAACTTGTTAACCCTATAGTTCAGGGATCAACTTTTGTTTCAAAATATTAAGTATTTTAGAGTTATTTCGATTATTCTGATTTCGTAAAAAGAGCACACAAAAACGGGAACAATTCAGAACAGATCTGGATTTCCTTGTTAAGTCAGAAATATGTGTGAATCATTTTATAACACTCCTCAGAACGAAAAAAATAATGGTGGTTCCAATAGTATGAATTTTTCAAAAAGGTGTCCGGCTGGTTGTCCATGCAAGTTAGTCATGTTCGATCCAATATTTCTGGTGGCTCCCATACAAATGTATCGTTTTAGAGTCATAAGGAAATTCAAGAAAAATAATCCATGTGCCAAACTATGCGAGGAAGCACTCGTCAGAAAAACCTTTCCAAACTCATACTGTCATAATGATGTTGTTCTTACTTAGGATCGTCCACACATTTTTCTTAGCTATAATTTACAACCAACAATGTAGTGTGGCGTCAATCTTGGCCGACAACAACAATTTTACTCTTTTTTACAACGGACAAAAATTTTCCATCTCTGTGTAAAGTGTCATAAGTGGCATAATGAATTTGTATAGAATAATGAAAAGTCTAAATAATTAATAAATCAAATATAATGGAATCGGTTATAAATTTCCAATAATTTTCAGTATTTTGTTTATGGAAGTTTTGAAAAGAAATTCAATTAGTTTTAATTAAAAGATATTTGGTTTTATTTATAATGTATTTGACTTTTTAACTACAAGACGATAGATGGCGCCAAAAAATAACCAGTAACATTACCAGATTTCATTAGTTAAAGCAGGGAAACATGCGTTATAATATTTACAATTTTAAAATGATATTTCAAACAATTTGGTTTAAAACATAATTTTATTAATTTACAAGACTAAAGAAAAAAATTAACAATTCTTTTATTTATAGTTCTTATCCAAAAAAATATTTCCCTCGAGCATCATTATCTTAATACAATATTTGTCATTTTTGATATATAATTTAACGTTAAATAAGTTACAGTTTTAAATTTTATATCTCTTTTTAATATTTTAACCAAATAATAAGAATTCTACTCACGTTTACTTATTTTTTCAATCACTTTTTTCACTTACAACACTCCAACGTATTTTATTAAACTTCAATATTTATTCTTTTAAATTCACAAACGTGAAAGAAATTAAAGTTCATTTTCTTTTTTTTTTAATATCGAACAAGTCAATTCACACAAACTGAATTAAATCAAATCAAATTTTCAGTTTGTTGTTTATTTGATGCCAGCAAATTGATTTCTTGTTATAAATCACACCAAAATATTTCACATTCTGTTTTGATTTGAAGTAACATGGAACATGCCACTAATGGACATTTATTTGATATTTTATTTTTAACATTTTCCTCTTTATTTTGTATTTCTTCTTAAAACTACAATAAAGTGAAATGAAAAAAAATATCACATTAAAAAACTAGTAAAACCAACTAACTAATCAACCAACTAACCAACCAATCAATACCAAATGATTAAACATTTATGGAGTAATTTAACATTTATAATAAATCCATTACATGTATTAACTAAAAATTATATTCCCACAAATACTTTTCCATCGATCTGAGGTTTTTTCTTCTTTAAAATGTATAAAAAAACTGCTTAGGATCGTTTGTCAATATAACGTTATAATGTAATTATATATCGATTTTCTTTAATTTAACATAGACTTTTTCTCGTGTTCTTAATATCAAACCATTTTGAAATGTTAAATCTTCCAATTTTGTTATGGGTAAAATTTCAAAATTTTTTAAAATCGCCACCAAAATAGTTTTCATTTCGAGAATGGCGAATTTTTGGCCTGGAAAAAAAAGAAATTTTATATTAATAAGTTATTCAGTTCTCTTTCATATTCTAATACGGTTCAAGTTTCTTTTTTCAGTTCTAGTTTAGTTCTTATTCAGTTCCAGTTCAGTTCTAGTTCAGTACAAGTTCATTTCCAGTTTAGGTTCTAGTTCAGGTTCTAGCTCCGGTTCTGGTTCAGGTTCTAGTTCAGGTTCCAGTTCAAGATCTAGTTCGGGATCTAGTTGGGGATCTAGTTTTTTTCCAGTTCTAGTATAGTTCTTATTTAGTTCCAGTTCAATTTTAGTTCAGTTCAAGTTCATTTCTTGTTCAGGTTCCAGTTCAAGATCTAATTCAAGATCTAGTTCTGGATCTAGTTGAGGTTCTAGTTTAAGTTCTGCTTGAGATTCTAGTTCAGGTTTTAGTTCAGGTCCTTGTTCAAGTTCAGGTTCTTGTTCAAATTCAGGTTCTAGTTCAGGTTTTAGTTCATGTTCTAGTTCAGCTTCAAGTTTAGGTTCTAGTTCAGCTTCAAGTTTAGGTTCTACTTTAAATTCAAGATCAGCTTCTTGTTCAGGTTTAATTTAAGATTCTAGTTCCTGTTCTAATTTAGTTTTCCACTTGTTACACTAATTCCACTAAGCTTTCATCGCTTACCAATGCAATTTCTTGATCCCGCACTAAATGGCACAAATGCAAATGGATTTCTCTTAACCGTTGCATCATTTAAAAATCTTTCCGGTTTAAATGCATTTGGATCCTCAAAATGTTTAGGATCTCGCATTATATCATAAATATGAATACTTATTTGAGTGTTTGCTGGTAAAATTAAACCATTCAATCGAGTTTCAACTACACAATTTCTTCCGAGATATGGCACTGAAGGATACATACGCAATGACTCCTTTAACACACATTCCAAATATTCCAATTTATTGAGATCAAATACTGTTAATGAACTTAAATCATCTAAAAAGAAAAAAAAACAATATTTCTTAGATGATCATGTCACCTTTAAACTCTTTTAAATTTACCCAAATTTTGTATTTCATCCCTGCATCTCCTTTGTACTTCAGCGTGAAGTGATAAATTTAAAATGGTGAATATTAAACAAGTAGAAGTCGTATCATAACCTTCAAAGGTGAAAGTATTCACTTCATCACAAATGCCTTGATGATCAATATGACCTTTAGCTTCTTCTGCCAATAGAGTATCCAACATGGCGTAACGTTTCTTAATGCCAAATTCATTTCTAAATTAAATTGTATTCAATTTTTTTGGGTTTCTAATAATTTTTCTTTTCTTACTCTTTTACATCAGTCGGTGATTTCTTTTTCTCTGCCTGATATTCTTGTCGTCTTTTTCAATAATTTTACTGGTAAAATTATGAGCAATTTTTATATCCTCCATGTGAGTTTTATAGTCCCCAAATAAATAAAATATAATGCGATAATACATTAAAGGATTACAAGACCTTTTAACAATTGTCCCCTCAATTTCATGTATAATTTTACGATAATCATTGCCACCGTGTGTATCATCCAATTTAACTCCCATAGCGGTTTCTAAAGAGGGGAAAAAGGTAAATATTTTGAGGTTAGAATGTGAATTTGATTTGCTTGCTCAAAACTTACCACAAACATTATTTAATGTAAACTCGGAAATAATTTCACCCACATCAATTGTATTATTTTTAAGTTTTTGTAATTTATCCAAAAGTTTCAGACTCTCTTCTCTAGAAAAAAAGAAGAGGATAATAATTTTCGCTTCCCAAAATTGAATGATGAAATGAATTCAATGCCAGAGTTGGTGAAAGATATTTAATGACAATAAACTTTAAAAAAAATAATTTATATCGCAAATATTACGATAATTAAAATTAAAATTTTATTTAATTGCTGTTCTTTTTACGTTTATTACAGTTATCGTGTCAGTTATTTTTTTTAATAAATTTTGATATTTTTTCTGAACATAATTTTAAAGTGCAATAATTAATAAAAATCTCAATTAATACAAAAAATATTTGTACTTCATTACAAAGTTCAAATATTTAATTGATATATATATTTTTGATCATTTTTGGAATGATAATAAGGAGTGAGATTCAAAAATTCTTAACATACATTTATGTTAATAAAATGATTTGGGTTTCTATAATAAGTTCGTATAACTGTCAATTGTGTGAACAGTAATTCGAACGAAAACATAATAGTTTTCGTATAAAATTGGGTTTCTATATCTTAAACGACTCGAAATAACCTGCCAAAATCAGTCACTTGCTATTTAGCTTTCACCTGACTGAATTTTTGAATAAAAAACTATACAAATTCATATCATATTTTTAAGTTCTGTTAATTCATCTTTAGAAAAATCTCCGTTAACGGAAAAATAACTGATTTCTTGTTATTAAAAAAAATTGTTGAAATACAATTTTAATTTCCAAATTATTTTTATCTTTTTATAGTTTAAATCCGTAGTGATGAAATTTTTAATCTTTTTCGGAAACCCCTTCATTAACGTTTTTATAGTGATTTCGTTCACTTTGTTTTTACAATTCCTTTTAACAAGAGTTCAATATTCCTTTTTTAGGATTTCTCTCTTTTGGAACAAATAGCACATTATCGTTCTTGTACCACTTAAGACCTTGTTTACCATAGTGACAGGATGCCAAGTCAGGCCAAAAATAAGTCTTATGAATGAAAGTAAGTAAAACATTCCTTCATATACATTTCGGTATTTATAGAGCCCGTTTTAACAATCGATTGATTTCTTTTCCGCAACTGCATATTGCTTGACAGTACCAGGAGCTTTTTGGAAAGTTTTAACTGCTTTTGGTTTCAAAACACTTTTTCAACATTCCCACAACATTGGAAATATTCAATTTTTGAACCACGAAGTTGTTCATTATGGAGGATGAAAACTTTACATCAATTTCCGAGTTTCCTCTATTTTTGGACTTTAAATATTTATCAGTATTCAGGGTAGAAACTTTTTGAGCTCTGTTTATTTTTAAACCTGCATTAGCTTTTATTATTACCTACCAAACAGTCTGATCACTAAACTAATCGGCCTATTCTGTCTTCAGTTCTAGTTTCAAACAGTCTGATCACTAAACTAATCGGCCTATTTTTCGGATGTCTTGGGAATCATAATGTGATCGTTCCTGCTAACTGAATTACGTTTTCTATCAACGGACGGAGTTAACCCGATACTTTTAAATAACATTGGAAACAGTTTTGATGCTAAATCTTTAAATGCTTGGACAACTTTATGTAGCACCAAGTTTTAGGATTTGTTGAAAGTGTTTAATAATTTTAGATCTGGACGTTCATTGTAATCAGATTAAAATATATAATAATTCAGGTCCTAGTTCAGGTTCTAGTTTCGTTGTAGTTCAGTTCTAGTTCAGTTTTAGTTTAGTTCTAGTTCCGTTGTAGTTCAGTCCTAATTCAGTTCTAGTTCCCTTTTCAGTTCAGTTCTAATTCAGTTATAGTTCTGTTCTAGTTCCGTTGTAGTGCAGTTCTAGTTCCGTTGAAGTTCAGTTCTAGTTCAGTTCTAGTTCCGTTGTTTTTCAGTTCTAGTTCAATTCTAGTTCCGTCGTAGTTCAGTTCTAGTACAGTTCTAGTTCAGTTCTAATTCAGTTCTAGTTCAGTTCTAATTCCGTTGTAGTTCAGTTCTAATTCAGTTCTAGTTCAGTTCTAGTTCAGTTCTAGTTCAGTTTTAGTTTAGTTCTAGTTCCGTTGTAGTTCAGTCCTAATTCAGTTCTAGTTCCCTTTTCAGTTCAGTTCTAATTCAGTTATAGTTCTGTTCTAGTTCCGTTGTAGTGCAGTTCTAGTTCCGTTGAAGTTCAGTTCTAGTTCAGTTCTAGTTCCGTTGTTTTTCAGTTCTAGTTCAATTCTAGTTCCGTCGTAGTTCAGTTCTAGTACAGTTCTAGTTCAGTTCTAATTCAGTTCTAGTTCAGTTCTAATTCCGTTGTAGTTCAGTTCTAATTCAGTTCTAGTTCAGTTCTAGTTCAGTTCTAGTTCAGTTTTAGTTTAGTTCTAGTTCCGTTGTAGTTCAGTCCTAATTCAGTTCTAGTTCCCTTTTCAGTTCAGTTCTAATTCAGTTATAGTTCTGTTCTAGTTCCGTTGTAGTGCAGTTCTAGTTCCGTTGAAGTTCAGTTCTAGTTCAGTTCTAGTTCCGTTGTTTTTCAGTTCTAGTTCAATTCTAGTTCCGTCGTAGTTCAGTTCTAGTACAGTTCTAGTTCAGTTCTAATTCAGTTCTAGTTCAGTTCTAATTCCGTTGTAGTTCAGTTCTAATTCAGTTCTAGTTCAGTTCTAGTTCAGTTCTAGTTCAGTTCTAATTCAGTTCTAGTTCAGTTATAATTCCGTTGTAGTTCAGTTCAAGTACAGTTCTAGTTCAGTTCTAATTCAGTTCTAGTTCAGTTCTAGTTCAGTTCTAATTCAGTTCTAGTTCAGTTCTAATTCCGTTGTAGTTCAGTTCTAGTTCAGTTCTAATTCCGTTGTAGTTCAGTTCAAGTACAGTTCTAGTTCAGTTCTAGTTCAGTTCTAATTCAGTTCTAGTTCAGTTCTAGTTCAGTTCTAGTTTCTAGTTCAGTTCTAATTCAGTTCTAGTTCAGTTTCTAATTCCGTCGTAGTTCAGTTCTAGTTCAGTTCTAATTCCGTTGTAGTTCAGTTCAAGTACAGTTCTTGTTCAGTTCTAGTTCAGTTCTAATTCAGTTCTAGTTCAGTTCTAATTCAGTTATAGTTCCGTTGTAGTTCAGTTATTGTACCAAAAAGCTTCAGCTCTCCCAATTTAAACGTTTCAATGAATTATTGTTTTTTCGATCTCAATCTCTTCCAAAGGTTTCGATCATTCTTCTCTTATTAAATGAAAAATTTAGTAAACTTACTTGAAAATTTCATGAAAATTTTGTAAAACATTAAAATGAAATGCGGGTGTTAACATTTTACGTCTGGAATGCCATTTTTCATCTGAAATATCGAAATCAAACATTTTCCAAAATTCAATTAAATTCATCATAATAAAAAACTCACCCGTACTTATCAGTAAACCGTCTCCCAAAAATGGTTCAACAAATCGTAAATAACATTTTCGTTATAGTCGTAGTGCTCTGAAAGATCTCTTCAGCGTCTTGGGCATTTGTAACATTATAAACCGAAGAGAAGAGAAAATGTAATATATAACTTCTGCCTTTAGATTTTCCATTCATTTCACGACAGTAATTAAATACTTTTTCTATTTTGTGCGGGGAAAAATAAATAACATTTTTAAAGGGTTTCACTTGTGGGCAAAAGTAAATAAAAATCACTTCACCTGGTGTCATATTTAGTAAATCGAAATTATTGCCAAATATTGTGTTGCCCGGTATCAGGGCCACTTTACTTTCCAAAGGACTGCCGTCCACAGTTTTTGCACGTTTACATAAACTTAATAGAAAATAATTCTCATTTAGTTTTCTTAATAAAATTATTAAAATTATTAACGAAATTATGTTTAATATGAGAAACCACATTTTGTTTTCGTAATATTTTTTCTGTTCTAAATGTTTTCACTTTGAATTTAGTTAATGTACTAAATTTAAAACTTTTATTAAACATTTATAATGTTTTAGTTAATTTCATTATCAGAGTTTTTAATTCTCTATATGAAAATAAAACATTCAGTTGATAAATAACAACTTTTTTATTTATATTTTTATTTATATTTATGGATGATAAATGATCTTTTTTATTTATAGAAAAGCTTTCATTATTAAAAGTTTTTATAGGGAAATTTTTATATAAAGATCAATGACCATTTTTGAAAAAGTTCACAAAATCATAACAGATTTTTTTTTGAAATAATTTTTTCGTAATTTTGTCCTACACCAAAATTATAAATATTTTAAATTAATAAAATTTTTTTAAAAATTTTCCTTGTCCTTTTTCTTGTGTCCTTAATACGAGACTACTTTTTGAGACGTTAAATCTTTCAATTTTGTTCTGGGTAAAATTTCAAAATTCTTCAAAATTGCAACCAAAAAAAAAATTTCATTTCGAGCAAATTTTGACCTGGAAGGACGAAAAGGATAAAATTGTAAATAAAAAAAGATCGTTTTATTTTGTGTTAATTATAGCTTAATTCTAGCTTAAGTTTTAGTTTAGTTCTAGTTCAGCTCTTGATTTCTAATTCAGTTCTTATTCAGTTCTAAATTCGGTTTTAGTTCAGTTTAAATTTAGTTCTATTTCAGATTCAAGTTCAAATTCTAGTTTAGATTCTAGCTCACACATATTTATATTATTCAGTTCCTATAGATTCTCAGTTTTCCGATTCTCAGTTTTCATTTCAGTTTTAGTTCCATAATTTCTTCTATTTCCCATTGAACCCCTCGCAAAAATTTATTTTAAAAACGCATAAATGTTCATTTCACCATAATCTACTGCCACACTTAAGAATAAGTCAGAAAATAAAATTATACGAGGATCGTTCATTAATTTTTCATAACTACCATTTATATACAACATTGTGGGTGTAGGTTATAGCACAGGCCGGGCTTGACCGACTTTAATATTCTTATTTATTATTATTATTTTGTATTTGAATACAAATTCCAACAATTTAATTTATAATTTCAAATGATCTTTAAAACTCACTTGAAATTTGGGTAAATATTCAAATGACAAGATTTACGCCTGAAATGTCATTCTTCATCTGAAATTTTCAAATTACAAGTATTTTTCTCTATTGAACTAAATTATAGCAAATAAAACAAATTCAGTGCTCATGAGTTAAACTCTCCTAAAATGGTTTCGAAAAATCGTATTAAAAATATTTTTCATCAAATCGTATAAATATTTTTTATTTTTATTATTTCATAAATAATTTTCATCCAAAATGATAAAATATTTTTCATCAAAATCGTAATAAAATATTTTTCATCAAAATCGTATAAAATATTTTTTCATCAAAATCGTATAAAATATTTTTCATTCAAAATCGTATAAAATATTTTTCATCAAAATCGTATAAAATATTTTTCATAAAATCGATAAAATATTTTTCATCAAAATCGTAATAAAATATTTTCATCAAAATCGTATAAAAAAATTTTTCATCAAAATCGTATAAAATATTTTTCATCAAAATCGTATAAAATATTTTTCATCAAAATCGTATAGAATATTTTTCATCAAAATCGTATAGAATATTTTTCATCAAAATCGTATAAAATATTTTTCATCAAAATCGTATAAAATATTTTTCATCAAAATCGTATAAAATATTTTTCATAAAAATCGTATAAAATATTTTTCATAAAAATTGTATAAAATATTTTTCATTAAATCGTATAAAATATTTTTCATCAAAATCGTATAAAATATTTTTCATAAAAATCGTTTAGAATATTTTTTATTAAAATCGTATAAAATATTTTTCATCAAAATCGTATAAAATATTTTTCATCAAAATCGTATAAAATATTTTTCATCAAAATCGTATAGAATATTTTTTATCAAAATCGTATAAAATATTTTTCATAAAAATCGCATAAAATATTTTTCATCAAAATCGTATAAAATATTTTTCATCAAAAACGTATAAACTATTTTTCATCAAAATCGTATAAAATATTTTTCATAAAAATAGTTTAGAATATTTTTTATCAAAATCGTATAAAATATTTTTCATCAAAATCGTATAAAATATTTTTCATCAAAATCGTATAAAATATTTTTCATCAAAATCGTATAAAATGTTTTTCATAAAAATCGTATTAATTATTTTTCATCAAAATCGTATAAAATATTTTTCATAAAAATCGTTTAGAATATTTTTTATCAAAATCGTATAAAATATTTTTCATAAAAATCGTATAAAATGTTTTTCATCAAAATCGTATAGAATATTTTTTATCAAAATCGTATAGAATATTTTTTATCAAAATCGTATAAAATATTTTTCATAAAAATCGCATAAAATATTTTTCATCAAAATCGTATAAAATATTTTTCATCAAAACGTATAAACTATTTTTCATCAAAATCGTATAAAATATTTTTCATAAAAATAGTTTAGAATATTTTTTATCAAAATCGTATAAAATATTTTTCATCAAAATCGTATAAAATATTTTTCATCTAAATTGTATAAAATATTTTTCATCAAAAACGTATAAACTATTTTCATCAAAATCGTATAAAATATTTTTCATAAAAATCGTTTAGAATATTTTTTATCAAAATCGTATAAAATATTTTTCATCAAAATCGTATAAAATATTTTTCATCAAAATCGTATAAAATATTTTTCATCAAAATCGTATAAAATGTTTTTCATAAAAATCGTATTAATTATTTTTCATCAAAATCGTACAAAATATTTTTCATGAAAATCATATAAATATTTTTTATCAAAATCGTATAAAAAAATTTTTCATCAAAATTGTATAAAATATATTTCATCAAAATCTTTTAAATTTTTTTCATCAAAATCGTATAAAATAATTTTCATAAAATTAATTAAATTAAATAAAAATTTTAATTGAGTTTCACTTTCATCAATTGTCACTTCATCATAAATAAATAAAAAAAACTTTATTTAGTTTAATTAAAAATATTTTTAAAATTATTAACAAAGTGATCGTCATTAATTTTAAAAACCACAATTTTTCTTAAGATTTTTTATTTTGCCTAGTTCTGCGTTTAATTTTTTATGCCCGCCACTGTACAGCATCACACAGTGTATCTAAATAGATTTTTTTGAAAATAATTCAGTAACTTTTTAACCACTAAAGATATTTTAATGAAATTTCACACAGTCAAAGCTGAGTTGTTTCTAAGTTGATTTGGATGAACACATCGCTCGATATGGTGAGAGACATAGACAGTGAACCTCTAAAGTTGACCATCTGTTTAATAGTGCATTATTTTTGATAAAACAAGTAAGAATGCTATAATCGGCTGTGCAGAATCTTAGATACCCTTCACCACCACTTAACTTTAAAACTTTTATACGATTTATTAGAAAAAGGAATTTACTTGAAAACTACTATTGAATATGGTCTGGTATTCAAATATTGATAACGTAATAAACTCATTTTAAAGTAAAAAGTTTTCAGAGCCTAAACTCCTATCAATAGTGAAGAAGGTTATGGAACGATGATTTTTAATCTAATATTAATTGGTAGTGAATAGAAATTTTATTGTCTTAAAATGTCATTCTGTAAAAAGACCCTTATTTGGCAGCTATGGACCTATATCGATCAATATTTATATGATATGCTGAAACAAAGAAGTAATTAAAGTCAGTGTATTCCGGGCCACCATGACTGAGTTTTCTTAAGATGAAAACTGATGTTCCGAACATTAGCAAACATATCTAAAACAAATATAAATTTTGGCGAAAATTTTTAAGTTTAATTTATAAAAATTAAAATTTTGGGAAAAAAAAATCAATAATTTTAAATTTGGTTTTGGTGAAAGAAAATCGTAAAGAAAATTTTTGTGAAATTTTTTATTCGATGAAAAATTTGAATTTTGGTGAAAATTTTCAATTTTTGGTGAAAATTTTCAATTTTTGGTGAAAATTTTCAATTTTTGTAAAAATTTTCAATTTTTGTGAAAATTTTCAATTTTTGTGAAAATTTTCAATTTTTGTGAAAATTTTAAATTTTTGTGAAAATTTTGGTGAAAAATTTTTATTTTTGTAAAAATTTTTAATTTTGGTAAAAAATTAAATTTTGATGAAAATTTAAATTTTGTTGAAAATTAAATATTTTGGTGAAAGTTTCAAATTTAAGTTAAACATTTTCAATTTCGATGAAAATTTCAAATTTTGTAAATTTTGCTGAAAAATTTAAATTTTGGCGAAAATTTTATTTTTGGTGAAAAATTTTAAGTTTTTGGTAAAAATAATATTATTTTAGTGAAAATTTTATTTTTTATTGAAAAATTGCAATTTTGGTAAAAATTTTAAATTTTGCTGAAAAAATTTAAATTTTGATGAAAATTTTATTTTCGGTGAAAAATTGCAATTTTGGTGAAAAATTTTAAATTTTGCTGAAAAATGTAAATTTTGGTGAGAATTTAAAATTTTGGTGAAAATTTCAAATTTTGTAAAAAAATTAAATTTTGGTAAAAAATTAAATTTTGATGAAAATTAAATATTTTGGTCAAAGTTTAAAATTTAAACATTTACAATTTTGATGAAAATTTCAAATTTTGGATCAAAATTTGTAAATTTTTGATGAAAAATTTTAAATTCTGGAGAAAAATTCAAATTTTGTAAATTTTGATGAAAAATTTTAATTTTGGTGAAAATTTTCAATTTTTGGTGAAAAATTTTTATTTTTGTAAAAATTTTTAATTTTGGTAAAAAATTAAATGTTGAAAAAATTTAAATTTTGTTGAAAATTAAATATTTTGGTGAAAGTTTAAAATTTAAGTTAAACATTTTAAATTTCGATGAAAATTTCAAATTTTGTAAATTTTGCTGAAAAATTTTAATTTTGGCGAAAATTTTATTTGTGGAGAAAAATTTTAAGTTTTTGGTAAAAAAAAAATTTTGGTGAAAATTTTATTTTCGGTAAAAAATTGTAATTTTGGTGAAAAATTTTAAATTTTGTAAAAAATTTAAATTTTGGTAAAAAAATTAAATTTTGGTGAAAAATTAATTTTTGGTAAAAAATTAAATATTTTGGTCAAAGTTTAAAATTTAAACATTTACAATTTTGATGAAAATTTCAAATTTTGGATCAAAATTTGTAATTTTTTGATGAAAAATTTTAAATTCTGGAGAAAAATTCAAATTTTGTAAATTTTGATGAAAAATTTTAATTTTGGTGAAAATTTTATTTGTGGAGAAAAATTTTAAGTTTTTGGTAAAAATTTTATTTTCGGTGAAAAATTGTAATTTTGAAATTTTGATAAAAATTTGAAATTTTTATAAAAGTTAAATACTTTGGTGAAAGTTTACAATTTAAATTAAACATTTACATTTTTGATGAAAATTTCAAATTTTGGATCAAATTTTGTAAATTTTGATAAAAAATTTTAATTTTAGGGAAAATTTTATTTTTGTTCAAAAATTTTAAATTTTGGTGAAATAAAGTTTAAACAGCGTTTGAGGGATGTCTGTCCGGCTGGTTTGCATTCAATGTAAATGATGTAAAAAAATTTAGGTTCCAATTTTATAAATATTTCGATTTCGTATATTTTATTATTTTAAGACAAGGACGAAGCCCATTGAAATTGGACAGGTAATTACCATACAAATGTCCGCCAGAAATGGGGTTTTATGCTCATAAAACCCGCGGGTAAGAAATATTTAAATAAAATTTGTCGAAAATAATTTTGGTATCGATCCAAATCCAAATGAAAATTTTCAAAAAGATCTGTCAACAACTACTATGCAGACCCACACAGTCCAAAATCCCTTTAAAGGGGTGGGCACAAGTCCAAATAAATTTTAGCATTGTGATAATATTTTGTAGGTTAAAAAATTTAACAAACCAAACACACCAAACCAAATTTTGTTTGGATCAGTCCATTATATATCTGATATATCAAAAAGAATATATATTTCTTGTTAACTTGATTATAAACAACAATTATATTTTCTTCAATTTAACATAAATTTTTTGTTTTGTTCTCAATACAATGCCATTTTGTAGAGTTAGATCCTCCAATTTTGTTATGGGTAAAATTTCATAATTCTTTAGAATCGCCAACAATATAGTTTTCATTTCGAGTATAGCAAATTTTTGACCTGAAATGATGACAAGAGATTGTTAATAATAAATTTTTTATTTAAATTCAAATCTAGTTCGGATCTAACCTATACAATTTCTTGAACCAGCACTAAATGGTACAAAAGCAAATGGATGTCTTTTATTCGAAGTATCGTTTAAGAATCTTTCCGGTTTAAACGTATTTGGGTCCGTAAAATACTCAGGATCACGCATTATATCATAAAGATGTATATTAATTTGAGAATTTACAGGAATAACAAGACCATTTAAACGTGTCTCAACATCACATGTTCTGGCAATAAAAGGTACTGAAGGATATAAACGTAGAGTTTCCTTTAAGACACATTCCAAATATTCTATTTTATTGAGGTCAAATATTTTTAAGTCGGTGAAATCGCCTAGAAAAAATTCAATATTTTTATGAAAATCTCTGGATTCAATATGATGCTCTCAAACTTACCCAAATTCTGGATTTCTTCTCGACATTTCCTTTGCACTTCCGGATGTAAAGATAAATTTAATATAGCAAATATAAGACAAGTGGCAGTGGTATCATAACCTTCAAATGTAAATGTATTCACTTCATCGCAAATCCCTTTATGATCTATATGACCTTTAGCTTCTTCTGCCAATAAAGTGTCCAACATGGCATAACGTTTTTTGATGCCAAATTCATTTCTAAATTAAAGTAAAATTAATTTAATTGAATAATTTATTATCTCTCTATCTCTCTCCCTCTCTCTCTTTTATCTTACTCTTTAGATTCTCCCTGAGATTTCTTTTGCTCAGTCAGATACTCTTCCCTTCTCTTCTCTATAATTTTACTGGTAAAATCGTGTGCAACTTTAATATTCTTCATATGTGTTTATAATCGGCCCCAAATAAAATAAAATATAATGCGATAATACAATAAAGGATTACAAGTCCTTTTAAAAAGTGTCCTCTCGATTTCATGTATAATTTTACGATAATCATTGCCACCCTGTACATCATCCAATTTAACTCCCATGCAGTTTCTATAGGAGGTAAAAATTTTATTTTGAGGTTATGATCTAAATTTTGATATGTTCAGGTCCTACCACAAACACTATTTTAACGTAAATTCGCTTATGATTTCTATCACTCAATTCTATTATTATCAAGGTTTTGTAGTTCTCCAAAAGTTTTAAACTTTCTTCTCTGTAAAATGATTTTTATAATATAAAATAATACATCACGATATTATAGAATGAAATGAGAATGTGGAATGGATTTCACTAAAGCTTTTTTATAAAGTACTTTCGTTATCTTGACAGTTTATAATAATAATTAATTACTGAGTTCATTACAAAGTTCAAACATTTTAATTGATAATTTAAACTCTTTTTAATGTCTTTCAAACATTCTTATCAGAATAAAACAATTAAACAATGCAAAATGGCTACGAAAAAAAAATTAATTTGAATTTTAAACTGAATCTGATAAGCGACCTTTGGTCCTAAATTAAAATTCTAGTTCAAGTTCTATTACAGGTTCAAATTCTAGTTAGTGTTTCAGTTTCAGATTTCATTACATGTGGCTACTATTTATGTCTAGTTTGAGTTCTAGTTCATGTTCTATTTAGCTTTTACTTCGGGTTCTATTACAAGTTCTAGAATATGAACTGGAACCTGTATAGTTCCATGTCTAGTTTTAGGTTCAAGTTATAGTTCAGGTTGTAGTTCAAGTTCTATAGCAAGTTCTGTAACAGTTTCTAGTTCATGTTCTAGTTTAGGGTTCAGTTATAGTTCAGGTTGTAGTTCAAGTTCTATTGCAAAGTTCTGTAACAGTTTCTAGTTCATGTTCTAGTTTAGGTTCTCGTTCAAGATCCAGTTCAGATTTTTGTTAGTGTTTCAGTTCAGGTTCTAGTTCAAATTTTATTTCATGTTCAGTTCCTAGTTCAGGTTTTAGTTCACATTCTAGTTCAGGTTCAAGTTTAGAATCTAGTTCAGTTTCAAGTTCTGATTCGTTTTAAGATTCTAATTCAGGTTTTAATTCAGATTCTTGTTCAGATTTTAGATTAGATTCTAGTTCAGGTTCTATTTCAGATTCCAGATCAGATTCTTGTTCAGATTCCAGATCAGATTCTAGTTCAAGTTCTAGATCAGGTTTTAATTCAGATTCCAGTTCAGATTTGAGATCAGATTCTAGTTCAGGTTCTATTTCAGATTCCAGATCAGATTCTAGTTCAAGTCAAGTTCTAGATCAGCTTTTAATTCAGATTCTTGTTTAGATTTTGATCAGATTCTAGTACAGGTTCTATTTCAGATTTCTGTTCAGATTCCAGTTCAGATTTTTGTTCAGGTTCAAGTTCAGATTCTAGATCAGATTCAGGAGTTCAGATCTTTGTTCAGATTTTTGTTCAGATTTTTGTTCAGTTTCTAATTCAAGTTCCATTTCAGGTTCTAGTTCAGGTTGTACGTCGGGTTCTATTTCAAGTTCTATCTCAGATTCTAGTTTAAGTTTTAATGTTGTTGATTAGAACGACTTTGGATTTCGTGAAGTCTTTAAATCAAAATACCTTATGAGATCTTCAGTCATGGGCACCTTCGTGTAGGGTATAAAGATTAAGAAATGATAAAACTTACTTAAATATTTCCTGAAAACTTTGTAAAACATTAAAATGAAAAGCTGGTGTCAACATTTTACGTCTCAAATGCCATTTTTCACCTGAAATATTTAAATTAAATATTTTCTGAATTTCATCAAGTTTTCAATATAAAATTCTCATTCACCTGTACTAATTAGTAAACCATCACCTAAAAAGGGTATCAATAATTCATACATTACACCCTTCGCTATAATCGTAGTACTTTGAAAGATCTCCTCAGTATCTCGAGCATTTGTGATGTTATAGGATGCAGTATAGAGAAAATGTAATAAATAGTTTTTGCCTTGAGCTGCAGCATAACATTGACGACAAAAATTGAAAATTTTTTCTAAAGAATTGAACATTTTTTTTATTTATTTTGTTAAGTTTTTCTTGTCTTCTGACAAATATCGAATAAAACTTCACCTGGTGTCATGTTTAATAAGTCGAAATTATTGCCAAATATTGTTTTACCGGAAATGGTTTTGACTTTTTGATCCAAAGGACGACCATCGATGGTCTTAATACGTTTACATAAACTTAATATAAAATAATTTTCATTTAGTTTTATTAAAAATTTCACAAAAAATATTAGAAAAATTATTGTAATTAATATTAAAAACCACATTTTTTCTTTTTTTTTTAGAATTAAATTATTTTAATTAATTTTTAATTATTTTTTAAAAGATCTTTTTATAATGTTTTCTCTTTGAGTTTATTTGTTGTACTAAATAGAAAATATTCCTCTATTGTTCATTGATAATTTCTTATTCATTTTCATTTCCATTGTCAGGGTTTATAATCTGAACTTGTCAAATTGCAATAAAATGCACGTCGAATCGACTATAACAGCTTTTATACCCGACACCATTAAATGCAGTAAATAAGTGCAGATTACGTTTTTCAATTCATTTGTAACAACAAAACAAATTCTGTTCCGATTAGAGCTTAGAACAATAAATAGAACATGACCGTCAATTTGATCTCAGTTGCCGAAGTTATTCGGCTATTTATGTGGCCAACAAATCGTATTTAATATTCGACTTAACTGAATATTAAGCATTTCGATTCATATTTAATTACAGTTTTAATTAAATATGAATTTACAGTTTTACTGGATGATGATATAAATTATATTCGTGCATAGCAAAATAAATGCAAATAAGTGAAATCTGTTCTTACATTAATCAAGTCAATATATATTCATACAGTCCAATGGTTCCATGTCATTATTTGAAGAAATATAGTTTTTTTTTTTTTTTTGTTAAACCAAAAGATTTATTTTATATTTTTCTTAATTTAACATAAATTGTTTGTTGAGTCCTTAATATGAGACCACTTTCAAATATTAGATCTTTCAATTTTGTTATCGGTAAAATTTCGAAAGTCTTTAAAATTGCTACCAAAATTGTTTTCATTTCGAGTATGGCAAATTTTTGACCTGAAAAGATGAAAAAGAGGTTATTTTAATATTATTTACTGCAGATTCTAGTTCAGGTTTTAATTTAGATTTTTGTTTAGGCTTTAGCTCAGGTTCTAGTTCAGATTCAAGTACAAATTCTAGTTCAGATTCGAGTTTAGATTCTTCTTTAGATTCTAGAACAGATTCTAGTTCAAATTCTAGATATTCTAGGTTCAGATTCCATATCAGATTCTATGTTTCAGGTTTGACTCAGATTTCGATTTGGCTCTATCTCGTCGAGTTCTTAGATTCTAGTATTAGTATTCTAGTTTCAATTCTTTGTTCATTCTGTTTCAGATCTAGTTTAAATTCTTAAATGTATTCTAGTTCAGATTCTTGTTCAGATTTCATTTGCAGATTCTAGTCAGACTTCTGGTTCAGATTGCCAGATCAAGATTCTTTGTTCGTTCATTCTAGATCTTGTTCAGGTATTCTAGTTCAGATTTCTGTTTCAGATTCTTGTTGCAGATTCTTGTTCAGATATCTATGTTCATCGATTCTAGTTCAGGATTCTTGAATCAGATCTTGTTCAGTCTTGTTTCAGATTCAAGTTCAAATTCTAGATTCAGGATTCTAGTTCAGTTCCATTTCAGATTCTTGTCAAGATTCTTGTTCATGTATTCGAGATCAGATTTTTGTTTAGATTTTAGATCAGATTCTTATTTAATTCTAGTTCCAGGATTTTATTCTGGGTATGGTTCTGCTCCTTGTTAAGTTCCTAGTTCAGTTTTAGCTTTATGTTTTAGTTCACATTACTAATTTCAGATTCTTGTTGAGATTCTTGATAACACTTTTAGTTTAGGCATCTAGTTTCTGGCTCTAGGTAATTTCTAGTTTAGAACCTAGTTTAGTTCATAGTTTAGTTTCATGTTTAGGTTCAGTTCAGATTCTAGTGTTAGATCTAGTTCAGGTTCTATTTCAGCTTCAGGTTTACTTTCTAGTTAATCTTAGTTTCAGTTCTAGTTTAGGTTTCTAGGTTCACATGCTAGTTAAGTTCTAGTTCTTTTCTAATTAAAGCATAATTCAATTTTACGTTGAGGATCAAGTTTGGTTGTATTCATTTCGAAATTAGTTCTAGTTCAGTTTAGGTTATGTTCTTGTTCAGGTTCTAAATTCGATTCTGGTTCAAGATCTAGTTGAGGGTCAAGTGCAGGTTCCAATTTAGGTTTAAGTACAGTACCAGTTTGATTCCTACTTCTAACTTTAGTTAATTATTCAGTTCATGATATATAGATAAAATAATAATCCGAATTACCAATACAATTTCTGGAACCAGCACTTAATGGAACAAAAGCAAATGGATGTCTTTTACTTATGGCATCATTTAAGAATCTTTCTGGTTTAAATGTATTTGGTTCCTCAAAATGTTCAGGATCGCGCATTATATCGTAAAGGTGTACATTAATAAGAGTATTTGAAGGCATAATTAAACCATTTAAACGGGTTTCAGTAACACATATTCTACCCACAAAGGGTACCGAAGGATACATACGAAGTGTTTCTTTTAAGACACATTCCAAATATTCCAATTTATTTAAATCAAATATTTTCAAGGCAGTGAAGTTACCTTAAAGGAAACAACAACAACATTATTATATTTCTATGAAGATCTATTTGAAAAATCACCCAAATACTGGATTTCTTCTCGACACTTCTTTTGTACTTCAGGATGTAAAGATAAATTTAATATAGCGAATATCAGACAAGTGGCAGTGGTATCATAACCTTCAAATGTAAATGTATTCACTTCATCGCAAATCCCTTTATGATCAATATGACCTTTAGCTTCTTCTGCCAATAGAGTATCCAACATGGCATAACGTTTTTCGATGCCAAATTCCTGACTAAATTATAGTGAAATTTATTAAATGTTCCTTCATATTTATTTTAACTTACTCCTTAGATTGTCCTGGTGATTTCTCCTGTTCAGTCCGATATTCTTGTCTTCTTTTTTCGATAATTTTACTGGTGAAATCATGAGCAATTTTTATATTTTTCGTGTGTCTTTTACGGTCCCCAAATAAGTAAAATATTAATTCGAAATACATTAAAGGATTACAAGTCCTTTTGACAATAGTTTTTTCTATATCGTGTATAGATTTACGATATTCATTGCTACCATGTATGTGATCCAATTTAACACCCATAGCGGTTTCTAAAGAGAGGAGAAAGGTTTCGTTACCTTTTTTGAGGTTAAGATGCGAATTACAGTTTTCGTAAACTCACCACAAATGTTATTTAATGTGAATTCGGTTATAATTTCATTAACATTAATTATATTATTTTCAAGTTTTTGTAATTTTTCCAAAAGTTTTAAACTTTCTTCTCTGAAAAGTTGAAAGTAAAAGTAAAATGGAGGCTTTTCGAATGATCTTGTTTCAGTTTAGTTCTTCTTTTTAGTTGTAGTTTATTTAAAATGATCAGTAGTGAAATATGTCATTGTGTTAGAGTTTAATTAAATTTTCTGTTACTGTTTAGTGAGAGCGTTTAAGTTGGAAATTGTCAGGTCTGAATAAATTATAGCACTCAATTGACATCACGTTTCCTATAGAGTCTTAGTTTTCACGTTTTATTTACACTTTGTTTTATATACTGATGCATATTCCTATAAAAGAATTTAACTCGAAGAGAGCGTCGAGAACGTAATTTCGGCGGTGGTAGGGTTATGGTTTCTACAGTTGGCAAATCTAAAATAAGTTTTCTTCCTACAAAAATCAATAGCACAATTTGAAATAAATTGCTGGAAGATGTTCTTCTCCCTTTCATGAATGAAAAAATGGCGTTCAGTGTTTAAAAAATGAACACAGTATAGTCCGGACTTAATCCCAATGGCGACATTGTATTGATACATGTTCTGTTATTTTTTTGCAAATAATGTCCAAACGAAAGCATAAGTATTTTGAAGGTACTCCTCAACTCGTTATTAATAATGCTACAGAGATTGACAAACTTAAGTGCATTTATAGGAAAATACTATTGAAAATGGCAGTTGAACTCTTTAAAAATAAAATGAAGTAAAAATAATTTTTTCAAACTCAACATTTTCTTGTTAATTTTTTGTCTAATATTAAAAAAAATACATGTGCGTTTATAGGAATATTTACCAGTATATTAGTTTTTTTAAATGGTCATTATAAAATGAAATAAAAATTTCAATTCATAATTGAAAATATTCTCAAGTCTTCTTATCATTTTGAAAAGCAAGAAAAACTTACTTGAAAATTTCTAGAAAATTTTGCAAAACATTGAAATGAAAAGCTGGTGTCAACATTTTACGTCTCAAATGCCATTTTTCATCTGAAATATTTCAAATAATTAATTAATTCCAATTTATTTTAATTATTCCCCCACCTGTACTTATAAGTAATCCATCACCTAAAAATGGCTTCAGCAATTCATATGCCAAATGTTTTCTAATGATCGTGGTACTTTGAAAGATCTCTTCAGCATCTCGGGCATTTGTTATATTATAAGCTGGAGCAATTAAAAAATACCAAAGATAGCTCTGGCCCTGCGATTTCACAATCGATTCACGGCAATAACTAAATAATTTTTCTAATTTGTTGAAAAGAGAAAGAAAAGTTTTAAGCCGATTTATCATATAATAGATTAAAGAATAGAGCTTTGCCTGGTGTTACTTCTAAGAAATCAAAATTGTTGCCAAATATTGTTTTACCGGGCACCACAAAGACTTTTTCCTCTATAGGTCCACCATCCACGGTTTTTAAACGTTTGCATAAACTCAAGATAAAATAAACTTTATTTAGTTTTCTGAAAAAATCGCTGCTAAAAATATTAGCAATAAAATGACTAAAATTAGCAGCCACATATTTCTTTCGAGTTTTATTGCTCTATAAAATTTCCAATGTTTCCGCCTGGAATTTAGTTATTGTACTAAATATAAAATATTCTATTTAAAGACTTCTAAAGGTTTTTAATTTCAATTATTGAGAAAGTTTGTAATCTGTGATTGTCATTTAATAATATAATTACTTTTAAACTACGCTACCTTTAGACAGATGTTTGTAGTGCACAAACCTCTGCCCCTAAGTATAACGATCTATTTATATATAATTTCACTCTTCAAAATGATTTACTAACGTCCAGCAGACATTTTAAGACACATTTCTTTTTACTGTACTTGATCTTCAATTGATCTCTTCTGAAACCCTCATAAATGAACCTCTATAAAGCTGTAGGGGTATATTTTATTCCGAACGATCCACAAAACCGTTTATATTTTTTTCACTCATATTTAAATTGTTCATATTTGAGATCAGATGAGATCATTATTATTACAGTTAAAACTGCAGAGATTAAAAGCGATTGAGAGCAAATAATTGAAATTGTGAAAAAGAAAAAAAAATAAATTTTGGATTTGGAATTCATTTATTTTTATTTTATAAAATTTTTTTGAAAAAATTGTAAATTTTATATCTTTTTATAGTTTCTTTAAATTGACATTAATTTTTTGTCGAGTTCTCAATACCAGACCACCTTCAAATATTAAATCTTCTAATTTTGTCAGGGGTAAAATTTTAAAATTCCTTAAAATGGCCACCAAAATTGTTTTCATTTCGAGTATGGCGAATTTTTGACCTGAAAAGAGGAAAATAATTTAAGTTATTATTCCGATCTAGATGGGCATCAGGCTATGTCCTATTTCTGATTGTAGTTCTAGTTTAGTTTAAGTTATAGTTCAAGTTATTCTTCAGGTTCTAGTTCCTGTTCTAGTTCAGTGGTAATTTTGTTCTTGTTCAGTTTTTGTTCAGTTCTAGTTCAGGTTCTAGTGCAGCTTCTAGTTGAGATTCAAGATTCGGATCTAGTTTAGGTTCTAGTTCAGGTTTTAGTTTAGGTTTTATTTCAGATTCTAGTTCCGTTCTAATTCCGTTCTAGTTTTAGTCCAGTTCCAGTTCAGTTCTTCTAGTTTAAATTCAACTTCAAATTAGTTTTACTTCATATCTTCAGTTCAGTTCTATTTCAAGTACAGTCTTAATGTTACCAATACAATTTCTGGAACCAGCACTAAATGGTACAAAAGCAAATGGATGTCTTTTACTTGTAGCATCGTTTAGAAATCTTTCCGGCTTAAAAACGTTCGGCTTTGGAAAATGTTCAGGGTCCCGCATTATATCAAAAACATGTATATTAATTAATGATTCTGGAGGTAAAATTAAACCATTTATACAGGTCTCAATCATGCATTTCCTACCTACATAAGGCACCGAAGGATACATACGTAGAGTTTCCTTTATCACACACTCCAAATATTCCAATTTATTAAAATCACTTACAGTTAATGAACTAAAATCACCTGAAATTTGAGAAATATATCTAGAGGTCTTTATCCATTTAACGATATTTTATAATATACCCAAATCTTGAATTTCCTCTCGGCATTTCCTTTGCACCTCCGGATGTAGCGACAAATTTAAAATGGTGAATATCAAACAAGTGGCAGTGGTATCATAACCTTCAAATGTGAATGTATTCACTTCATCGCAAATCCCTTTATGATCAATATGACCTTTAGCTTCTTCGACCAATAAAGTATCCAACATGGCATAACGTTTTTTGATGCCAAATTCATTTCTAAATTAATTTTATATCATTTTATTTGTTAGATCCCAAGATCGTACTTTAACTTACTCTTTTGATTTCTCATGTGATTTCCTTTGCTCAGCCTGATATTCTTGTCTTCTTTTTTCGATAATTTTACTGGTAAAATTATGAGCAATTTTTATATCTTCCATGTGAATTTTACGGTCACCAAATAAATAAAACGTGTATGTAAGATACAATAAAGGATTACATGCTCTTTTCACTATGGTCCTTTCGATTTTATGTATAATTTTACGATAATCACTGCTGCCTTCAACATCGTCCAATTTAACTCCCATTGCAGTTTCTATGCGAATGTGAAAAGATGCTTTAAAATATTTTGAGGTTATGATTTGATCGATGAACTTACCACAAATGTTATTCAAAGAAAATTCGCTTATGATTTCATTTACATCAACTGGGTTTTTATCAAGTTTTTGTAATTTTTCCAAAAGTTTTAAACTTTCTTCTCTGGAAGTTTTGGAATATAAAGCGATTGACCGATTAAAGATCATCAATTGCTAATGTTTATGTATGTTAAGTGGGGATCTTAAGTTCAAGTGTTAATTGGATTTAATTACAGTTATTAAATTATAATTATCATGCTAATTCGTTATAAATTTAGTTAATTATTTTACAATTGTAGAGCGATCACTAAAGTGATCTTGAAATTATTTCCAAAGAAAAAACTTACTTAAAAATTTCCTGAAAACTTTGCAAAACATTAAAATGAAATGCTGGTGTCAATATCTTTCGTCTGAAATGCCATTTCTCATCTGAAAGATCAAACACTTAAATGAAATGAAATACGACACCAGAAACTCCTCACCAGTGCTTATCAGTAAACCATCACCCAGCAATGGTTTCAAAAGTTCATATAATATATGTTTAGTTATGGTCGTAGTACTTTGAAAGATCTCTTCTGCATCTCGGGCATTCGTAATATTATAGCATGGCGAAAGCCAAAAATACAACAGATAACTTTTATTTTGAGTTTTTCCATTAATTTGCCGAAAATGCGAGAACATTATTTCTAAATAGTTGAAAATAGACATTGAAAATTATTAGGGATTTTTCATTCATCCGATATTAAGTAACAATTCACCTGGAGTCATATTTAATAAATCAAAATTATTGCCAAATATTGTTTTACCAGGTACCACAAAGACTTTTTCCTCTATAGGTCCACCATCCATGGTTTTTAAACGTTTGCATAAACTCAAGATAAAATAAATTTTATTTAGTTTTCTTAAAAAAATCGCTGCTAAAAATATTAACAATAAAATGACTAAAATTAGCAGCCACATATTTCTTTCGAGTTTTATTGCTCTATAAAATTTCCAATGTTTCCGCCTGGAATTTAGTTTTTGTACTAAATATAAAATATTCTATTTAAAGACTTCTAAAGGTTTTTTAATTTCAATTATTGAGAAACTTTGTAATCTGTGATTGTCATTTAATAATTTAATTACTTTTAATCTGCATTACCTTTGCTACAGGTGTTTTGCAGTAAAGAGTAAGTCGCCTTTAAATTGTACTATAATTGATCCATAACAATTCATCTGTTTCTTCTGAAGAGTTCATTGACTTAAAGGTCTGGTTTCTTGACTAATTAAATATGTTTGGTGGAGGTCTAAGAACAGATTAAATGAGTCCCCAGACAATTAGATCAAATTGTAATGAGAATTATTTTTTGGATTTAGGAATCAAAAAGATCTCATGTTTTCCAGCATTAACTTCCGAAACTATATTTTTTTATTGAATTTTAAAAAATATATTTTTCGTTAAACTAAAATTTGTTTAAAAATTTCATTTTATATTTTTCGTATTTTCTCTAATTTAACATGAACTTTTTCTGGGGTCCTGAATATAAAACCGGTTTGTAATTTTAAATCTTTCAATTTTATTATGGGTAAAATTTTAAAATTCCTTAAAATGGCCACCAAAATAGTTTTCATTTCGAGTATGGCGAATTTTTGACCTGGAAAGGTCAGATACAGACTTGGTTTTATTTTAGATTCTAGTTCAGTTCTAGTTCTCTTGTAATTAAGTTCTACTTCAGTTCATGATCAATACTATTTCAGTTTCAGTGTTGCTCTAATTTAATGATTTGAAGTTAGAAATTTAGCTCAGATTATAGTTCAGGTTTGAATTTAAGTTGTATTTCGGGTTCTAGTACATTTTTTTCAATTCTGGTTCTAGTTCAATTCTAGTTTAATTCTAATTCAGTTTTAGTTTAGTTCAGTTTTTGTTCTAGTTCGGGTTCTCAGGTTTTGTTCTAGTTCGGGTTCTAATTCAGTTTGTATTTCAATTCTATTTTAGTCCTATTTTAGTTCGAGCTCATTTCTGGGTCTATTTTCTAGTTCAATTTCTACTAGAAGTTCTACTTCAGGTTCTAGTACAGTTCAAGCTTAGTTCTAGTTCAGTTCCTGTTCAGTTTCTAGTTCAGGTTTAAGTTCAGGTTCTAGTTCAGTTCTACTACATCAGGTTCTAGTTAAGTTCAAGCTCAGTTCTGGTTCAGTTCTTGTTCAGTTTTCTATTTCAGGTTTAAGTTCAGGTTCTAGTTCAGTTCTACATCAGGTTCTAGTACAGTTCAAGCTTAGTTCTAGTTCAGTTCTTGTTCAGTTACTAGTTCAGGTTTAAGTTCAGGTTCTAGTTCAGTTCTACTTCAGGTTCTAGTACAGTTCAAGCTCAGTTCTAGTTCAGTTCTTGTTCAGTTTCTAGTTCAGGTTTAAGTTTAGGTTCTAGTTCAGTTCTACTTCAGGTTCTAGTACAGTTCAAGCTCAGTTCTAGTTCAGTTCTTGTTCAGTTTCTAGTTCAGGTTTAAGTTTAGGTTCTAGTTCAGTTCTACATCAGGTTCTAGTACAGTTTCAAGCTCAGTTCTAGTTCAGTTCTTGTTCAGTTTCTAGTTCAGGTTTAAGTTCAGATTCTAGTTCAGTTCTACTTTAGGTTCTAGTACAGTTCAAGCTCAGTTCTGGTTCAGTTCTTGTTCAGGTTCTAGTTCAGGCTCTAATTTAGCTTTTTGTTTAGGTTCCAGTTCAGATTCTAGTTCACGTTCTAGTTTAATTTCTAGTTTAGATTCACATTTAAATTCTAAATCAGGTTCTAGTTTGGGTTTTAGTTAAGGTCAGGTTCAGGTTGTACTTAATGTTATATTTCAGATTCAAATTCTAGTTTAGATTCCAGTTACAGTTTCTGGAACCAGCACTAAATGTTACAAAAGCAAATGGATGTCTTTTTATTGTATCATCCTTTAGGAATCTTTTCGGTTTAAAAACGTTCGGCTCTGGAAAATGTTCGGGGTTCCGCATTATATCAAAAACATGTATATTAATTAATGATTCTGGAGGCAAAATTAAACCATTTATACGGGTCTCAACCGTGCATTTTCTAGCCGCATAAGACACTGAAGAATACATTCATAGAGTTTCCTTTAAGACGCATTTCAGATATTCCAAGTTATTAAAATCAAATCCGGTTAGTGAGCTAAAATCATCTGAAATTTATGGACTAAATCTTAGCGATTTTTATATATTTTACAATATTTGACAACTTACAAAAATGTTGAATTTCCTCTCGGTATTTCGTTTGCACCTCAGGATGTAGGGACAAATTTAAAATGGTATCAGCACCTCTAAAGGAGAACGTATTCACTTCATCACAAATGCCTTAGTGATCAATATGACCTTTAGCTTCTTCTGCCAATAGAGTATCCAACATGGCATTCGATATGGAATATCATAACTTCAACTGGTGTCATGTTTAATAAATCAAAATTATTGTCAAAAAATGTGTAACCGGCAATGGTTACGATTTTTCGATCCAAAGGATGCTACCATCCACCCTTTTAATGCGTTTGCATAAACTTACATAAAAAATAATCTTCGTTTCACTAAAAATATCAGTGAAATTGTTGTAATTAATATTTAAAACCACATATTATCTTTGGATCATTATTGGTTTATAACTCTTTAATGTGATCACTTTGATTCTCATTATTGAACTAAATATGAAAATATATTTTTGAAATATTTAAAGCGTTTTTTGTTAAGTGACTTAATTATTGAATTGTTACCTGATAATATGATTGATTAAACCCCGCAACCTTCACTCGGACAACAACCTTTTAACAAATCGATCAACTTAAAAATAAAATACATTTTTATTCTAAGCAGATCTGTATTGGAACTGCATTTACATCCCAGATTTTTACCGTATCGATCAACAACAGATCAATTATTTCATCATTTATAATGATGTAGAGAATTTTTTGTTCGATGTGATTTATGAAACTATTTTTTTTATTCATAATAAAATTATTTACATTTTACCGATTAATAATATTCGAAGTAAAAATGGACTCATTTATATTTGATTGCAAAAACTAGTTTTTGAATATGAATTTAATTATTTATTTATTTTACAATTTTCTTAGTTTAACAAAGACTTTTTGTTGAGTTCTCAATACAAGTCCATTCTGAAATGTTAAATCCTCTAATTTTGTCAGGGGTAAAATTTCAAAATTTCTTAAAATGGCCACCATAATTGTCTTCATTTCGAGCAGGGCGAACTTTTGACCTGAAAAGAAGAAAAAGTTCAGTTCCAGTTATTTTCTAGTTGAGTTCCAGTTCAGTTCTAGTTCTGTTCTAGTTCACTTCTAGTTCAGTTCTAGTTCAGTTCCACTTCAGTTCTAGTTCAGTTATAGTTCTGTTCTAGTTCAGGTCTAGTTCAGTTCTATTTTGTTTCTAGTTCAGTTCCAGATCAGGTCTAGTTCAGTTTTAGTTCTGTTCTAGTTCAATTCTAGTTCAGTTTTAGTTCAGTTCCAGTTATAGTTCTGTTCTAGTTCAGTTCTAGCTCAGTTCCAGTTCAGTTCTAGTTGAGTTCCAGTTCAGTTCTAGTGCAGTTCTAGATCAATTCCTGGTCAGTTCTAGTTTATTTATTGTTCAGTTGTAGTTCAGTTCTAGTTCAGTTCTATTTCATTTTTAGTTCAGTTCCAGTTAAGTTCTAGTTCTGTTCTTGTTCAGGTCTAGCTCAGTTCCAGTTCAGTTCTAGTTCAGTTTTAGTTCTGTTCTAGTTCAGTTCTAGTTCAGTTCCAGTTCAGTTCTAGTTCAGTTCTAGTTCAGTTCTAGTTCAGTTTTAGTTCAGTTCTAGCTCAGTTCCAGTTATAGTTCTGTTCTAGTTCAGTTCTAGTTCAGTTCTAGTTCAGTTTTAGTTCTGTTCTAGTTCTGTTCTAGTTCAGTTCTAGTTCAGTTCCAGTTCAGTTCTAGTTCAGTTCTAGTTCAGTTTTAGTTCAGTTCTAGCTCAGTTCCAGTTCAGTTCTAGTTCAGTTCCAGATCAGTTCTAGTTCAGTTTTAGTTCTGTTTTAGTTCAGTTATAGTTCAGTTCTAGTTCACTTCCAGTTCAGTTCTAGTTCAGGTATAGTTCTGTTCTAGTTCAGTTCTAGTTCAGTTTTAGTTCAGTTCCAGTTCAGTTCTAGTTCTGGTATAGTTCTGTTCTAGTTCAGTTTTAGTTCAGTTCCAGTTATAGTTCTGTTCTAGTTCAGTTCTAGTTCAGTTCCAGTTCAGTTTTAGTTCAGTTATAGTTCTGTTCTAGTTCAGTTCTAGTTCAGTTGTAGTTCAGTTCAAGTTCAGTTCTAGTTCATTTCTAGTTTAAGTTCTAGCTCAGGTCTTAGTTCTGATTCTGGTTCAGGTTCTAGTAAAATTCTAATATCAAAAGTAAATTTACCAATACAATTCCTTGAACCAGCACTAAATGGAACAAAAGCAAATGGATGTCTTTTAATCATCCCTTCATTGAAAAATCTTTCCGGTTTGAAAAGATTAGGATCTGTAAAATATTCAGGATCTCGCATAATATCATAAAGATGAACGCTTATTTGGGAATTCGGAGGCAAAATTAAACCATTTAAACGTGTCTCAACAACACATTTTCTTCCCACAAATGGCACCGATGGATACATCCTTAGAGTTTCTTTAAGGACACATTCCAAATATTGTAATTTATTTAAATCAAAAACTGTTAGTGAACTAAAGTCATCTGTAATTAATGGAACATATTATAGCGATCGTTAGCAGCATAAGAATTATTTAAATCATACCTAAGCGTTGTATTTCCTCACGACATTTCATTTGGGCTTCGGGATGTAGAGACAAATTTAAAATGGTGAAAATCAAACAAGTGGAAGTTGTGTCGTAACCTTCAAATGTGAATGTATTCACTTCATCACAAATCCCTTTATGATCTATATGACCTTCAGCTTCTTCTGCCAACAAAGTATCCAACATGGCGTAACGTTTCTTAATGCCAAATTCATTTCTAAATTAAATTATTTTATTTATTTGATTTGATTTATTTTTTAAGTCTAAAAGACTTTGTTATCTTACTCTTTTGAGTCTCCTGGTGATTTCCTTTGATCATTTTGAAATTCTTGTCTTCTCTTTTCGATAATTTTGCTGGTAAAATCATGGGCGATTTTTATGTTTTTCATATGCTTTTCATAGTCACCAAAAAAGCGAAATATTAAGGGATAAAACATTAGAGGATTACAGATCCTTTTAACAATAGTTTTTTCAATATCATGTATATTTTTACGATAATCATTACTACCATGTATATCATCCAGTTTAATACCCATTGCGGTCTCTAGGGAAAGTTAATATTATTTTAAGTTTAAATTTTCTTTTTTAGCGGAAACTCACCACAAATATTATTTAAGGCAAATTCGGTTATTATTTCTGTCACATCCAGAGTATTATTTTCAAGTTTTTGTAATTTTTCCAAAAGTTTTAAACTTTCTTCTCTGGATGTTTTGGAATATAAAGCGATTGAACGATTAAAGATCATTTATTGCTAAGGTTTATGTATGTTAAGTGGGGATCTTAAGTTCAAGTGTGATTTGGATTTAATTACAGTTATTAAATTATAATTGTCATGCTAATTCGTTATAAATTTAGTTAATTATTTCACAATTGTAGAGCGATCACTAAAGTGATCTTGAAATTATTTGCAAAGAAAAAACTTACTTAAAAATTTCCTGAAAACTTTGCAAAACATTAAAATGAAATGCTGGTGTCAATATCTTTCGTCTGAAATGCCATTTCTCATCTGAAAGTTCAAAAAATAAGATGAAATGAATTCCATTCGCTAAAAATGAACTCACTTGTGCTTATTAGCAAACCATCCCCTAAAAATGGTTTCAACAAATCATAGATAACATTTTTCGTTATAGTCGTAGTACTTTGAAAGATCTCTTCAGCATCTTGAGCGTTTGTAACGTTATAGATTGCGGTGAATAGAAAATGCAAAATATAACTTTTGCCCTGAGTTTGTGAATTATTTCGACGACAAAAATTAAATAATTTTTCTAATTAATTAAAAATATTAATTAAAATTTTATTGAAATTTTCCTTCTTGAAATATCAAATTTCACTTCACCTGGTGTCATATTTAATAAATCAAAATTATTCCCAAATATTGTTTTTCCCCCTACAATGTGGACTTTGTCGCCCAAAGCACTACCATCCACCGTTTTAATGCGTTTGCACAAACTTAACATAAAATAATCTTCATTTAGTTTAATTAAATATTTCGCTAAAATTATTAGCATTAAAATTGCGATTAAAATTAGTAAACACATAGTTTCTCTTAGTTTTCCATTTGTAATGTTATCACTTTGAATTTAGTTAATAAACTAAATATGAAATATTAATTTTAATCACAATTTTAGGATTCGAAATCTAAAAGTTGTCATTTGTAAATATTTTGAGGGAGATTTTTTTTCGTTCTCTTGAAAACTTTTAATTATTGAAAATTACTTTGCGTTTTTTAAAAAAGTTAGGAAGATCATGTTTGTTAATAGTAGAGATCATTAAAATAGCACTGAAAGACATGTAGAACTGAACTAGAACTGAAGAAGAACTGAACTAGAACTGAACTGGAACTAAACTAGAACTGAACTGGAACTAAACTAGAACTGAACTAGAACTGAACTGGAACTGAACTGGAACTGAAGAAGAACTGAACTGCAACTGAAGTAGAACTGAACTAGAGCTGAACTGGAACTGAACTAGAACTGAAGAAGAACTGAACTAGAACTGAACTGCAACTGAAGTAGAACTGAACTAGAGCTGAACTGGAACTGAACTAGAACTGAAGAAGAACTGAACTAGAACTGAACTGGACCTGAAGAAGAACTGAACTGGAACGGAAGAAGAACTGAACTAGAACTTAACTAGAACTGAACTAGAACTGAACTAGAACTGAACTAGAACTGAACTGGAACTGAACTGCAACTGAAGTAGAACTGAACTAGAGCTGAACTGGAACTGAACTAGAACTGAAAAGGAACTGAACTAGAACTGAACTGGAACTGAAGAAGAACTGAACTAGAACTGAACTAGAACTGAACTAGAACTGAAAAAGAACTGAACTAGAACTGAACTGGAACTGAAGAAGAACTGAACTAGAGCTGAACTGGAACTGAACTAGAACTGAAAAAGAACTGAACTAGAACTGAACTAGAACTGAAGAAGAACTGAACTAGAACTGAACTGGAACTGAAGAAGAACTGAACTAGAGCTGAACTGGAACTGAACTAGAACTGAACTAGAACTGAAGAAGAACTGAACTAGAACTGAACTGCAACTGAAGTAGAACTGAACTAGAGCTGAACTGGAACTGAACTAGAACTGAAAAAGAACTGAACTAGAACTGAACTGGAACTGAAGAAGAACTGAACTAGAATTGAACTGGACCTGAAGAAGAACTGAACTGGAACGGAAGAAGAACTGAACTAGAACTTAACTAGAACTGAACTAGAACTTAACTAGAACTGAACTAGAACTGAACTGGAACTGAACTGGAACTGAACTAGAACTGAACTGGAACTGAACTAGAACTGAACTGGAACTGAACTGGAACTGAACTAGAACTGAACTGGAACTGAACTGGAACTGAACTAGAACTGAACTAGAACTGAACTGTAACTGAAGTAGAACTGAACTGGAACTGAAGAAGAACTGAACTAGAACTGAACTGGAACTGAAGAAGAACTGAACTAGAACTGAACTGTAACTGAAGTAGAACTGAACTAGAACTGAACTAGAACTGAACTGGAACTGAACTGGAACTGAACTAGAACTGAACTGGAACTGAACTGGAACTGAACTGGAACTGAACTAGAACTGAACTGGAACTGAACTAGAACTGAACTAGAACTGAACTAGAACTGAACTGGAACTGAACTGGAACTGAACTAGAAATGAACTGGAACTGAACTGGAACTGAACTAGAACTGAACTAGAAGTGAACTAGAACTGAACTAGAACTGAACTGGAACTGAAGAAGAACTGAACTGCAACTGAAGTAGAACTGAACTAGAACTAAACTGGAAATGAACTGGAACTGAACTAGAACTGAACTGGAACTGAACTGGAACTGAACTGGAACTGAACTGGAACTGAACTGGAGCTGGAACTGAACTACAACGGAATTAGAACTGAATTAGCACTGAACAAGAATTGAACTCGAAGGTTCAATTAGGTGAATTAGTGGTGAAAATCTAAAAAAGTGATGATGATTTGAAATATTGGTGACAACTAAAATGAATTGAAAATATTAATTTTGTATTAAAATTTTTAATTTCCAATAAATTTAATTGGTTGTTGAAAATTGTAAATAACGGTAGAAATATGAAATAGTGATGTACGTAAGAGATTAGTGAAAGTTTGAATATTTAGTAAAAATTGAATTGGAGATTTAAATTCGAATTTTTGTATTAAAGTTTAATCGTACAAAATTCGAATAGGATATTACAACCCTTTCTAAATATTTGCCCTTAACTGTTCTCGCTTTTAAAATTATTATATCATTTGTCAACATTTAATTGATTTCTAATTTCACAAATATTACAAACAATTTAATTGCACTTAGAACTTCATATTCGAATAAATTTTTGAAATTATGATGTTTTTAATACACCATTTCACCGAACAAATAAATTTTTATTATTTGTAGAAAATTTCCAATTTTTATAGGGAAACTGTTTAACTGGTTTTACCCCCATTCTGTTCATAATTGTTCATCTAAATATTCGAATAAAAAAAGTGTGAAAAAACGTTATTTAAACATTAAATTTCATGACAAAAACTATTTTTGTTTATTCTAAAATAAAAAACGATTTAATTAAAATAAATAAATTTTTCTGGGAAGTGAATAAAGGTGACTAAACTTGATCGAGTGAGATCTTTGTAATATAATTTACTCTCTTTCTCTGAGAATTGACATCTCGTCAAAGCAAAATATGAAATAATAATTTCTAAGTTCGTTACCGAAGTGATCTTCAGCTGTAATTAGTTTCAAAATTATTACTCAAGTTGAATGCAAGATCACATTGTATTCCTTAATATGGCATCGCTCTACTCATCATAACGACACTTGCTGTCAATCATCTTTTGTCATTTCATTTTAAAGATCACAAAACTTCTAGAAAAAAATAAGTGGAGAAGAACAAGACCACAGAAAACAAATAAAATAATTATCATTCTTCATTCTGTCATTTTTCCATCATAACAATTTTGAAATTCTCATCATAAAGATTTTAAAACTATTTTACTATTTCTTGAATTATGGACATTTTGACAAATATAGAAATATGGCAACAACAAAAACAACAAATACTTGATTGTAATCCTCATAATGTTGCCATAAAATGTTAATAACTTTAATTACAAATAAAAATTGACATAATATTTCCTTAAATGTCAGAACGACAAAAAAGACTTAAATTAAAGAAATGAAAAAAAAAAGAAAGATGTTTAAAGAAAATGAGAAATTGTACAGTGGGACAGATTTTGTCATTCGGGATTTATAATAAAATGTAAAATATTTTGAATTCAAGTGAAAATGATGGATTTTTAGAAAACTTTTTATTTTTTTGTGAAATGTTAACGAAATTTTGAATATTAAAGAAATTCTTTTTTTTTATTTTGAACTTTTGGTAAAAATTTGAATTTTTGGTGAAAATTTTACTTTTTGGTGAAAGTTAAAATTTTTGGTGAAAATTTGAATTTTTGGTGAAAATTTGAATTTTTAGTGAAAATTTGAATTTTTAGTAAAAATTAGAATTTTTAGTGAAAATTTGAATTTTTAGTGAAAATTTGAATTTTTAGTGAAAATTTGAGTTTTTAGTGAAAATTTGAATTTTTAGTGAAAATTTGAATTTTTAGTGAAAATTTGAATTTTTAGTGAAAATTTGAATTTTTAGTGAAAATTTGAATTTTTAGTGAAAATTTGAATTTTTTGTGAAAATTTGAATTTTTTGTGAAAATTTGAATTTTTAGTGAAAATTTGAATTTTTAGTGAAAATTTGAATTTTTAGTGAAAATTTAAATTTTTAGTGAAAATTTGAATTTTTATTGAAAATTTAAATTTTTATTGAAAATTTGAATTTTTATTGAAAATTTAAATTTTTATTGAAAATTTAAATTTTTAGTGAAAATTTTAATTTTTAGCGAAAATTTAAATTTTTATTGAAAATTTAAATTCGTGGTAAAAATTTGAATTTTTAGTGAAAATTTGAATTTTTAGTGAAAATTTGAATTTTTAGTGAAAATTTGAATTTTTAGTGAAAATTTGAATTTTTGGTGAAAATTAAAATTTTTAGTGAAAATTTGAATTTTTTGGTGAAAATTAAAATTTTTAGTGAAAATTTGAATTTTTGTTGAAAATTTGAATTTTTTGGTCAAAATTTGAATTTTTGTTGAAAATTCAAATTTTTGGTGAAAATTTAAATTTTTGGTGAAAATTTGAATTTTTTGGTGAAAATTTGAATTTTTTGGTGAAAATTTGAATTTTTGGTGAAAATTAAAATTTTTAGTGAAAATTTGAATTTTTGTTGAAAATTTGAATTTTTTGGTGAAAATTAAAATTTTTAGTGAAAATTTGAATTTTTGTTGAAAATTTGAATTTTTTGGTGAAAATTTGAATTTTTGTTGAAAATTCAAATTTTTGGTGAAAATTTAAATTTTTGGAGAAAAAGGTTCATAAGAGTTCTGATCAAATGAGAAAAGATCTTGAGTTATATTTTGTGATTTTGACATATCTACAGACACAGATGTCAAAATCACCATAATCCTCAACCGACTTAACCCAGCATTGCAGTATTGGGGTTAAGTCTATTGAGCGATCATTTGTAACCGGTTAAGTATCCATCATTTCCCAAGTAACAAAGGGTCTTAGAGGTTATCATATATAACATTTCTCTACTTAGTCCTCTTTAAAATTGTCTTGATTCCGCCCCATAATGGAATTTTTAGAGAAATTTTTATAGTCTGCGATCAGAGAGAAAAATTCCAAAAAAAAAAAAAAAAAAGTGGAAAAATCAATCAAAAAGAGAAACTAAAATTTTTTTAAATGATAAAATATCTGACCAAAATCAAACCAATAACAACATAGTAAATAATATGAGGACCATCGATCAAAAGAAATCCTAAAGCGATGAAATAAATTATGGAGTTTTTCAAAAATCAACCAACAACAACAACAACTGTAGACAACTAACGATGAAAATCACTTGCTCAGTTGTTGCTTTCAACTAAAAATGTTATTGTGAAAAGATCATTTACCACAAACTGACCATAATTCAAGTTGTTGGCGGTTAAGTTAAGGATTGATCTATCCATCCATCTATCCATCGATCAATAGATAGATAAATATAATATACGATTGTACGATTGATTGTTAATTCATTTATGGAGTGAAATTCAAAAATGCTTAACAATCATATATTTTAATAAAACGAAACTTACTTGAACAGTTAGTCCATTTAGTCCATTTAAAATCTCTTTTGTGCTCCTCAATTCTCTTATGACAAGAGCCCAATATCTCTGCACTGGAATTAGCTCCGGGCAGTTTGGAGGATTTACCTCTCTTGGTACAAATACCATATTGACAGGATGATAGAGGCAGTCTTTCTTTCGATATTTATAGAGTCCATAACAAATGATTGACTTCTTTTGCCGTAACTGCATATTGTTTGCCACACCAAAAACTTTTTGGGAAATTTTGATTGCATTTGGGTCCTAAACTTTTCTTTAACATGCCTCCGAACATCAGCAACATCAAATTTTTTACCAGGAAGTTGTGAAAAATCTGCCAGAATATTTATTTCTTCATCCATTATGCAGTGAGAATATTTTATTCTAATTTCCATATTCTGTGTTTGACCTCTAAATATTAAGCAGCGTTCCCGTTAGGAAAGTCTTTTTAGCCTGGATTTGTTAGGAGCTTCTTTGAAAAAGCTTTCTATTTCTTTGGCTTAAGAAACAGAAGGATCATTCCTTCTACTTGAAATCCGATTATCCAACAACGAACATGTTTTCTCGGTACTTAAGAAAAACATTGGAACTAGTTTGACCCCAGACCTCTTCATTCCTTGACCAACTTTTTGTAGGACCAGGTTTAGTATGCAATTTTCTGATCACTCATTTTAATCAGTTTAACAAAATTAAACCAAAAACTGACACGTTTTACAAAAGTAATTTGATCAAGAAAATTGTGGTTTAAAAGTTTTTATAAAAATTGTTTGTTAAGAATTTTTCGATCTCAATCTTTAATCGAAAGAAGAAGAATAGATGATAATGATAATAATTATGATGTTATAACTATTTTCAAAACTACAACTAATATTGATGGATCGTATGTGCTTAATGTTTGATATGATCGTATGGAACCTGCTGGTTGGTAACATATTTGATGTTTGTTAATACAAACATGAACAAATGATTGCAACTCCAAAAACTAGCAGAGGCAGCAGCAGCAGCAACAGTCATATTACATATTAAACATTAAAACTAATATCGGAGTCTGTTAACTCCAACTCTTTAGTTTAGTTCTCTATATCGCATACTAATAACAATAATGATAATGATTGACTATCAATAGTTTGGTTGGAGAAAAAAAAAAGGAAAAACATGTCAATCATATCCATCTGTGTTTTATTTGTGATTTTTTCTTTTTTCTTTCATGGAGAGTTGGATGATAACTGCTGCTAGCGAAAGACTATAAAGAAAAAAAAACTAATCAATATTAAAAGAAATCAACTTTATTATAGAAACAAAAACTCCAACTTATTTACACAACTATTTTCCCATCGATTTTAAAATGACCAAACATGTCTTCGCAAATTTTTAAATTTAATGCCAAGATGCTTATGACCATCATTGGCAACCATCCACCATCCAACCAACCAACCATCCATCTATGTATGAGTCTTTATAAATTATTATAGTCTTTTTCAACTGAATTGGAATTGTAATTGTAATCATTCTAAAGTCTTTTTTTTTATTCCACATTTCCACTTATACGAATGTTTTTTTTTCCACCAGTATCGTAGTAGTTTTAAGTCTGGTCTGGTCTGGTCTGGTCTAGAGTTTTCTTTGCAATTTATTCGAAAAAAAAATGGTTTTCATAGTTAAAATGCGTTCACGCACTTTTACGTTGAAATGAAGAAAAAAAATACTAAATAACGTTAAAAATTTATTTGTACGTTTAAAAATCTATAAAATGATGCACAAAAAAAGAGTTACAATTTAATGAAAATGCCAAAGAAAGAAAACTTAAGTCTGGAATTAACCTCTAAATGGGAAGGAAAAATTATTGAGGTTAAGTCTCCATTATTTCGGATCTATGGTCGCAAGTGAGAGATCTTAAGTAAAATAATGTTTTATTTCCAACTTTCCAAAATTGGACTCAAGAATTATTAAAAATGTCTTAAATGATTTAAATATATCAATGCAATGGACCTGGACTGATAAGAATTTCTGCTTTTAATTTAAACTTCTTCAAATACTTTAGATATACTCTTCTACCGATCACTGTTGTTATTATGAGTCTGTATCCATAACTCTTCAAAAATCTAACACTGAGAAGAGTATTTCCAAAAACTGCAGGAAACTCCTCGAAAATTTCTTCTTTCAAAGATTTTTTAAATTAGTTAAAAATTTCAATGTGGATTTTCTTATTAATACGGACCAGTAAACGAGTGACTTGGATCTAGTTTACAAGATATTGGCAACCTTTACTCTCTCACCTCATATTTACACACTAAACTAAGAACTAAAAATGGTTTCAATTGAACTATATAAGAAGGGTAATTTCCGCCCACAGATCATTATTAATAGATCTGCAGTAAAATAAGGCTGCACTCCAAATTCTCTTAAAATCTGATCACCTGAATTTCGGAACTCGCTTTATTTAGCAAAAATTCTTCTTTCTAAGTTTAGAAAAAAAATATTCACATGGCTTTCCAATCCATTAAAATTACAAGGTTTCTAACTCTCTCTCTTTCTCTCTATAACATTCCTCTAACCCCAAAATTCTCTCACCAGTCTCTTATTCGTATACTTAACTTAGAAACCTATTGAAATTAAAAGTTTTGGATTTTATAGATCGTTCATGAAATCTTTCTATTCGGTACTGGAAGAGTCTCAATTTTACTCTAGGTCATTTCGACATTTCAATAAAATTCCATGCTCGCATTTGCTCACAAAATGTTGAACTAAAACAATAAGTTGAAAGAAACTGGATTTTGTTTCTAACCTGAGAATATGGACTGATCCGCCAACATGAAACATATTATTTCGAAAGAAACAAACACTGTGCTGCAAACACTCTGCTCTGAGTCTGGTAAATGTTCCATCGTTTCACATGCCTTGTATTGGTTAAAATTGGTATTTCCAATGGCATTTGGTTGCTCTTATAGGTGACCGTTCATCATCTTTCTAATCTCAATTTTATTTCATTTTTATATAATCGCGATTTCCTTCTCATTTTGGATCAAGCAAAGTTCTGCTTGAAATTCTGCCAATTACCCCTTGGTAATCGCTCGCTTCTTTACAATACCGAATTGCCTTTGACTTTTTGTGTCCATGGTTGATATCATAATGTCTCAGATTATCATGGTTTTTCCGGTATCTCTGATAGTTCACACTACCGCTTGACGAATTGTATTATGGTTTAATAATTTGTAGCATACTCTCTTAGAGATCTGGTGTCAACTTGACGTACCCTTTTTAAGTTCTACTTTCGAAGAACCCATCTGATATTATTAGAAAAGTTCTGTTTTGTGGAAGAATCCCTCTTAAACTGAAGAATCAAAAATTCCTATGGACTCATAGAAATTTTGAAGTGCAATTGTCTTATAAGAAAATTTACATTTCGATGTTTTGGGAATTATTTATAACTAAAGCGAATGGTCCTCAATATCTGCATTATGGAGAGCGTAGAGCATAAAAACTCTTACGGAAAACGCGACTTTAATTTTCCGAAAAATCACCTAATGCAAGATTGCGATAATCCACTGACACTATTGTCACTTGAACAATTCATATATACGTGAGTCATTCACAAGATTTAATCATATGCTTTAACAAAAAAAAGGAACCAAACGACTGAAATATGATGTCAATTTGCGCTTACCTTGTGCAGGAGACTGGCAACGAGAAATATTAGTGAGTCATTTTCTTCACAAAATTTGAGCATAGATTCTGGAACAAAAAAGTAATAATCGTCTAAAATATGAAGACTCACTTGCACCTCCTTTGGAGAGATAGCGATGACTTGCAACCCCAGCAGCTCTTTCAACTTTCTTTCCAAACAGATTGAAGGTCTTACAAATAATAGAGTAGTGAACATCCAAAACATTTCATTCTCGCTTCTTTTGTACCTTCATCTTGCCACGGGGAAGAAGTAGAGCAGGAGAAAACTCAGTATTCTTCAACACATGAGAGCCATTAGCAAAAGAAAAAGTTCAGGAGAACTGTAGGGGAGATAAGTTCAAGAAATTTATTGCAGGAGCTTCGAAATCTTAAACATACTCTGTACATTTGGAGGACTACAAAATTCCTCTCGTTAAGTTTTTTTTTTCACAACAATTTCACCTTTCATTCAATTCGTCTTCGAAGATCCAACTTTTCTCAGTACTGGACCCTTTCTTCTTTTCGTCTATTACCATCATATTCTCAAAATCGTTTAAAATCCAATAAAGTGATCATCCATTTTACATTATTATTTTGGTTACTAAAATCTCATATTTTCATCTCATCATCTTGTTCCAATTCTCACCACTCGTTATTAAATGCCATAAAGCAAAAAAAGAGTCGTTTGTGGTTTAATATAAAATTTTTAAGAATTAATTTAAACGTGCTACTAATATGGGGTTATTATTTGCGGTCAGCTACCAGTGTTGCATTTTGTTTTCATATCTCTCAATAAGAGAAATAATCAAAATGCATTCTCTGTTTACAAATATGATGATCATAAACAATTCCTATAGAAAGATCATGCTGACGATAATGATGATAAGACATAGTAAAGTGCGATCAGCAGAAACATTTTTATAATTAAATTTTTTATTCTAAAAAAAACTAAACTAAACATCATTATCATCATTTTCATCTGATCATAAGTTTAATCATTTTTTTTTAAAGAGAGTTTTAATTTTTTTATTATGAATCTGAATCGTCATCATGATCATTATCATTATTTTTATTAGTTTTTTTTTTTTTTTTTTTTGTTTTGCTGTTGTTGTCAATGTCGCCGTTGTACACTGTAGATATCGCACAGTGGTCCCAAAAAGCTTTTTCTTAATGGAAAACAATTTTTTTGAACTTTGGAACAAATGAATATTTTTAAAGAAATTTCACATGGACTTTCTTAAGGTGTTTGGGTTATGGGTTTGGAAAGAGGATCTTTAAAGTTGTTTACCTGGGGTGAGAGGATTTTTGAGAAAATCGCCAAAAAATATTTGACATATTCATGCATGAGATATCTCTTATAGTTTGAGAGATATTTAGACCAAAGTAAAATTTTGACTCATTTTTGGACAGTTTTTTCTTTAGTTTTTTTTGAACTTGGTGGGCGCTGTACGAGGCCAAAAAAAATTCTAAAATATTGTCTGGATTCTGTATTATTATATTGTGCAAGAATCGTATATCTATGTGGATTCAGTAAAAAGTTATATTATTTTGCACTGGAACTTTAGAAAAAAATTGGATTTTTTCTGATTTTATTAAAAAGGTGGCAACATCTTTTTTCACTTTAAAATCAACTATTCCTTCTGGACTATAAAAATTTTCTCACAATTCCGAAAGAAATTCTAACGTAAATGCATATAAAGTAAAAACGATGGCATTAGGGGAAACAGTTTCCCCGCGAGCCCTATCGGAATCTTGTTAAATTTCAAATATTTTTCTTTAGTTTTTTTTTTTAAGAAGCAAAAAGTAGTTAGAAAGCTGGATTCGTCAAAAGAACACCAGGTTTACATAGCTATGTTTATAAGCTATTTACTCAAGAAAAACTGTAATGGACCCAACCTCTCATTACGGCAGGTTGAGCAATTTACTGAAAAAAGTGAAGATTTTTAAACAAAATTTTCCCCGAAATGGAATTTTGGCCATAACGGAATGAAAAAGTGGGAATATTTTTATGGTCCTACATTAAGGACAAATTTGTTCATTTTATATAGAAATTTTATTAAAAAAAATCTTAATTCTTATAGATTTTTTTGAATGTCAAATATTACAGTTCTTTTTTAACAAAAGTACACCGAAAATAAAAATTTTTGATTTTTTGAAAAATTTATCAAAGAAATTTAGTTCAAGTCTTCCTTTAAATAAATATTATTATTTGTCAAGTAATTATCTTTCCAACGATACTAAACACTTATAAAAAAAATTGTACACCACTTGACAAATATGAACTGAAACTTGAGTCCTCCTTCCCAGAAATTTATATTTTTATATTGTAATTACAAAATGTCTTTAAATAAAGTTCCATAACTTTTAAACCACTAAACCTGTTTTAGTGAAATTTTTCACAGTTACTTCTAAGGTGTTTTTGGAGCGTTTTTGTAAGATCATAAGTATCAAGCTTCTTCACATCAATTGGAAAACACCTCAAGAATGTCCATGTGAAATTTCATTAGAAAAATTTTTAAAAATTCTAAATTTACAGAATTATTTCCAAAACAAAACGCGTTTTGGCACCACTGTGCATCGTCCGTATCGTTTGACTCTCTGTCCGATCGTCAGTCCGTCCGTAACGTTTGTATGCAGCTTTGTAATGTGCATTAAAAGTGCTGGGAAACAAATAAAACATTTGTGATTTTATTCGTTGAATCAAGAAAATTATAAATAAAAATTTAATTTCATTTTAAGGAAAAGAAAAAGCTTCTAAAGAAATGGTCTCATAGATGCTATAAAAAGTCGTAGGTATTTCTTTGGTGTTTTTATTATTAAATGTTTGTGAAATGTCATTACAATGAGAAAGAGAGAGGGAAGAATGCTAAGCGATATTAATATAAAAGATATTTTTATTTCCATAACTTGGTTGATCACTAATTTATGTCTTTAATTTGTATCTATTTTCAGGTAATTAATTATAATATCTGGCACGATCTTCCCAACGAAGTGTTTTAGCTAGAAAAGGAGAGATTTTTAAAGGATCTTGTGCTTTTGCAGATTTAAGTTTTATTAATTAAGACCATTAAATAAAAATCAGGACAAAAAACTAAAAAATTGTCAAAACTTGGGATTTAGAACTTCTTAACTTGAATCCGGTACGCAGGACCGAAATTTTTTTTCGACATTACTAAGTTTTCTTATTGTACTCAAGTGTAAAATACTTAAATTCACAATTTCTTCACCTATTATTGTCAACGCTTAGGTTATTGGTCTTCTTTTACCTCCATCCGGTTCGCAGGACCACTCTTCTATTTCTTATTACTAAGTTTTCTTATTGTCATGTGTTAAATTTTGAAATTCTTTAATTCAAACTTTCGTCTAAATATTTAATGTTTAAAGAAAGCTTAGCATTCTTCCCCTTTCTCAGAAGTGCTCTTAGAATTAATGTGCTTTTCCTGTGCACTTGTTACATTATTGTGCGAGGGTTTCGATATAAGTTCATCTTAGATTCTACAGGGAATAATTGAGGTATATAAAACTACTTTAAGGCGACTCAGATGAAAAGAGAATCATGAGCTTTCTATACTTTGAAAAAAGAAACATAAGAATTCACAAATCTTAATTATATCGAAGGCATCAGAGACAATACGCAATGGTTGGTTTCACAATAGCGACCATATAATAAGGTTCTATTGATTGAGGTGTAAGTTCTCACGCCAATAGAATCTTCATTCCATAACAATCCGAGTTAAACTCGTTTAAAGATAGAAAACTATCGGATGCAATCAAGCTGTGCCAACAACTTCGGTGTACATTTAGACATCTCCTCCCTTAGCAGACATTTAAATCTCTTTTTAGTTCCTGATATTTATTTTAAGAAAAATATTATTAACCATAATTAAAAGTTGGAATCCGATCAGAAAAGAATTGTTTATTGATCTTGTAACAGAATACCGAAAGTATATTTGCAAAAATTCTGCGATCCATTTTCAGATTTTCAATTTAAAGTTTTATTGAATTGAAAATGCTTGAAATATTAAAAGAAGATCGTTATAATATGAAATCGGACTCTCTAGCCGATCGGGCAACAATAAGTTGCCAGAGTCATAAAGGACAGTTTGAAATTATTTTATAAAGCATTTCTGCTCGAGAGGTTTGTAAAATTATCTCTGGAAATATTGCGGTAGTGACGATACTTGGTCGAGTTTAACTCGTGTGGTTCCGGAAAGAAGATCAAATTGACATGATAGAAAATGATTTCAATCCAGGAAAATGATTTCAGTCGAGGAAATTTATGTAGAAATTTTAAAATTTATAGAACAAGATCAATATATGTTCTGCCTAATGAAAGCAATTTGGAACTGCTTTAGAAAATCTGGGCTACACAAAATATCTTAGTGTTCAACACGATTTTTAGCAAAGATTATACTAAACTCCTGAGGACTCAGCCCTTAACTCTTTGAAATTTTGAAAAAAATTAGGTTATGTTGAATTTGGCGCTATTAAAAGAAAACTTTGTATCAGGATTAAAAAAAAAAAATTTCAAAAGTCCAGGAGGTCCAACCAAAATGCACGGCGATAATAGTAAGTAAAATATTTATGTCAAGTTTTTTTGCCCAACATAATTTGTCATATCTTTGTTTCAGAACCTAAAAAATCCCAGTTTCGTTATATAAACTTGTCTAAGCAGCGTTTAAGTTTATTGAAACAAAATGCAAATCTTTCAATTCGTCTTCATTTCAGTCGACTAAATGAGCTTGCAATAGCACTTATCGTGTACAAAGTCCAGAAAAAAAGGTTTTGTAAGAATTTAGAAATCATTTGTACATGTTGGCCCATGTTGTTCTGCAGAAAATAATAATATTGTTCATTATAACGTGGCAGAAGAACCGATAACCTCGTGTCGTCATAGAGCCCAATTTTTGAATTTCTCTTGGCATCTTGATTTAGGTTTTGAGTAAAGTTGTGGATAAATGCGCTTAAAAATTTCATATGTCTGAAGAGCTTCTCAATGTCAATTGTGATGTTTTGTCATTCCCATGTCAGCCGGTTCTTCACAAATCAGAATGAGCCGAAATTCATCGGCCATCCCAGCAACGGAAAGAACAAACAAAGTGGGATTTTTTTGATTCGGTCATCCATCACATTTGATCGCTTCTTAAACTGAGCAGATCGTAAAATATCGATGAATTGAATTATCAGTATTTTTGATTGTTAATAATAAACTGGCATGTAGAGATCTGATTTGAAATTAGGCACCGTCATCTTTAATAAGTTTCAATCACAGCTATGGATGTCCGCAGATCTTTAGTGGAATATCCGACCATAAAGAGAGAAGTAAAAATATGCTGAGAAGCGTACTAATGATATCATTCCAAAAATATATAACTAAGATCCTAAGCTGAATGAGGCTGCCGATTTCTCGCACCACTCTCGTTTCCACATTCATACTTGACCATATGAAACGCATGTAATGCGAACAACTAAAAGTTTGGGATGTAACAAACAATCCTCATCATACAGTACGCTGATCAAGCGTCTCTTCTTCTTTCTTTCATATTTTATTTCTGCTGCTAATTCTGCTTTTGCTCGCATTACTATGACGTCTCTTACCACAAATGTTTGTTGCATAAAGTATTTTTTTTTCTGTTCGAATAGTTTTCTTACTCTTTTATGTGCATCATTGCAAACGATGCAAACGTTGCATCGTCCAACACAATTTTTTTTGCTAATGTTGCACTAACTTACACACTTGTTAATGTTATGTTTTTCATTTCGATGTTGTTGTAGTTGTTGTTTTTTGTTGGTCTTGAATGTTGCATTTTAAAAATGCAAAACACGTTATTGACCGTTTTTAGAATTACTAATTGAATCGACGCGTTTACTTGTTGTTATTTTTTTTTGTTTAAACGGTTTTTCTCTTTCAGTTTTGTATCGTTGTTGTTGTTGTTTTGATGCATTTTTTTTTGTTATGTGATTTTTCTAGTGTTTTTGTTGTTATTATTATTATCAACAACAATAATAAAAATAATATTTGCAGTTGTTATTGTTATTTTCATAGAGATTTGTGTTTTTATTGTCGCGTATAAAGTTTTTTGTTAAAATAGTTTTTGTTGTTGTACTGAGTGTACGACATTTGTTGCATTGCTTTGCAAGAAAGGACAGAGATAAAAGAAATTGGAGTTGGTTAGAAGAATTTTCTAAGAGAAGAGATTTAAATATAATTTTAACTTTAATGAAATTTCACTAAACATTTTTTTATAAATAAAATTTGATTAAAATTTTTCAAAAAAATATTATTAAAAGGAAATTTTATCTAAATGTTCTAAACAGACAATTTTTTTAAAGAACAAGTTCTTTCTTTGAACATAATGAGAACATTTTACAACAAATCGTATTATAAAGAGAAAATTAGAAAAAAATTTTTTTTGTGAATTTTCTTTACAGAGAAATTTTTTTTGAGAATTTTCTTTAAAGAGAAAATTTTTCCTAAAAACATTTAAAAAAAATCATTAAAGGTACATTTTTTAAAGAATTTCCCTAAAGTGAAATTATTATAAGATTTTTTAAAGAGAAAATTTTATTTAAATAAATATTTTTTTTTAAATTTTTCAAGAGAACATTTTATAAGCATTTTTTTATAGAGTCAGTTTAACGAACATTTTCTTTAAAGAGACATTTTTTAAAAGAATTTTCTTAACAGAGAAATTTTATTTAAACTTTATTTTCCTTTACACATTTTGTCGTAAATTTATTTAAAGATACATATTTATGACAATTTTCTTTAAAGAGAAAATTTTATGGGAGTTTTCCTTAAATTTTACTTAAATTGAAACTTTAACAAGAATTTTCTTTAAAGAAAAAAATTTTATTAAATTTTTTTATTAATAATAAAATTGTATGAGAATTTTCTTTAGGAAGAAAAGATAAGCAAAATTTTTTGTAAATTTTTCTCTTTAAGGAAAAAAATTATAAAATTCTCCTTGAAGAAATAAATTTACTTTTTTCCTTTGGAAGGAAAAAAATGCAAAAAAATTCTTTGATGAAAAACATTTACAAAAATTCTCCTTTAAGAGAAAATAAAAAAAATTAATAAAAATGAAATTTTGCAAAAATTCTTTTGAAAAAAGTACAAAAATTCTTTTTAAAGAAAAAATTTAAAAATTTTCTCTTTAAAGAGAAAATTTAAAAAATTCTCTTTAAAGAGAAAATTTTACAAAAATTCTCTCTAAAGAAAAAATTTAACATTTTTTTCATTAAAATTATTAAATTATTTTTATTGCTCTCATCCCTCTAATTGAATGTCCAACCGTCTTTCTGATGTTTACGTATTGTTGTTGTCAATTGTAATTGTGTTTTTTGCGTTTTTTTCTTGTTGTTGTTAGTTTAACAACATGTTGTTTGTTGTTTTTACTCTCATGTATTTTCTTTTTTCATTTGTTTATCAACAAATAAACATAAAAATCTTTTTGCATTTTTTTCCTCCTCAGAAAAAATGCCGGTATTTATTTGTTGTAAATAACAAGGTTTTTTTTTGTTATTGATATTTGAAATTATAGACAGTGTCTTTATTCTGCCTTTTCGGTTCCCATCTCCGTTTGATTCTCTCTCTCTCTTAACGTATTTTTAATAAACATTTTCAAATGTTTCCTCTCTTGTCGCCTTCGTCCTGACAAAACACCTTAACAATTGACATTTCTGACTGTCACTTCACTTCATTTCGTTTCGTTTCAAAACTGTTGTATGAAGTTCTTGCTATTGTTGTTGTTGCTTTTTTATGTTGTTCTTGTTGTTGTTGTTTGAATTCCTTTTATTTTATTAAATATTCCTTTCCTGGTTTCAAAAGTCCATTTCCTTTTGTAGTTGATTTTGAATTCCTTTGATTTCTTCTGTTCTACCATAAAAAGGGCTTTAATGTTTTCTGGCCAAAGTTGAGAATTCAATTCCCTTTAAAGGGATTTTTGTATTTTTAACTAAAAATTCTTTATTTTAAATCTCTGGAGTTTTTTTTTTTTGGTTGTGGACTTTTTTTGTTCATATTTAATTTCTTTTTTCGGTTGTATTTTATTCAAAGTTGCTGTTGAACATGATCATGCAACACCTCGTTTAAGGTATTTTTTGTCTCTTCTCTCATTGTTGCCACAATGTTTTTCCCTTTGTAGTGGAACGTGTAATATTCTTTGGGGTTTTCTTTTTTTTCGATTTCTCTTCTTTATTTAATTTTAAAGTACTTTTTGATGTTTTTGGCACTTGTTAACACTTTGTGTGGTGTAGAATTGTTGAATTGTTGTTTAACACATAAAAGATTTTAACATTTTTTAATGTTTCATTTTCTGAACTTCTGAACGGAGTTGGAGAAAAACATTTGTTCGTTCTTCTTTATCGGAGCTGAAATATTTTAAGTGTAAACGTTTGTTTTCATTTACAAATTGGAAATCGTTGTAGTTTATAGAAAATATAATAAGAAGTGAAATCGAAAAGTTCTTAACTAATAATTCCATTAATTTTTTTCATAGTGATTTCCGCCGTTTTGCTCCCACAGGTAGTTCATTTCGCTTTAAAAACTATCACACTGGTGGACATTTAATTTTTAATAAAAAATTCCGATTTTTTTTTTTTGAAATTTTAATTTTAAATAAAAATTAGATTTTTAGAAAAAAGTGCGATTTTTTTTTGGAAAATTAAAATTTTGTAAGAAAAAATAAATTTTTAGCGAAATTCCCAATTTTAATGAAAAAATGATTTTTTAATGAAAATTTAAATTTTTAGTACAAATTTGAAATTTTTGTAAAATTTTTTTATCAAAAATCCGTTTTTTTTTTGAAAATTTGGATTTTTAATTTTTAATAAAAATTTTATTTTTAGTAAAAATGCGAATTCTTTGAATTTTTCGTAAGAAATGAAATTTTTAGTGAAAATTTCAATTTGTAATGAAAACTTAAGTGAATTTTCAGTAAACAATTTAATTTTCGCAAAAAATTGGAATTTCGGCAAAAAATAATGAAAATTTTAATTCTCAGAGAAAATGTGAATATTTAGCGAATTGTTAAAATTAAAATTTTTATAGAAAAATGTATTTTTATTTCAAATTTGAACTTTTGGTGAAAATATAAATTTTAATGAAATTTAATTTGATTTAAAATTTTGAATTTTTAACAAAATTTACATTTTTTTGGGTGAATTTCTGATTTTTTTTTAACAAAATTCTATTTTAAGTGAAACTTTTTAGTGCAAATTAAGCTTATTAACCTCTGATGGAATGTTCTTTTTTAATAACGATATTCTACAAAAATGGTTCAATTTGTAATTTACAGAAGTTTTGAAATCATTTATTAAAATGGGAAGTGACTCAAAAGACCAATCACTTACTTATTGGGCCACCTAATGAATTTGTAATAAATTCCCTTTGGGAGGGAGAAAATTTTAAAATTATCTTACTAAATTTATTCTCTATATGATATCACAGGTGAAAGGCATGATGGTTTCTAAATGCTTTAACGGAAATAACATTTAATGTCATTTTTCATTTATTCGTCACTTGTTTTAAATCATAAAAACAAATCCCTCCACATTAATGACCATTTTCACACACACAACATTTCAAAACGCCTACAACTTGGACAATTCGAAATAAATCATAAGAAAAAGTTAATAAAATAATTTTATTACGCCTCCAATGTCGGTCATAACTGAATATTTATTTGAAATTTTTACTATTTACACCTTTTCACCGCTAATTCACACTGTGAATTTCACATTTCTTTTATTACAAAATCGTAATTTCAGTCGTTAAATATTAAAGAAAAATGTAGTTTTTATGACTCGTTTTTTTGGAAAAAGAGGAAAATTAAAAAAAAATGAAATTAATTTAGAGAAAATATTTTTCAATTACGTTCTTTTTTTCTTCTTCTAAAAAAGATTTGAAAATCGTTTAGAATCTTGAGAATAATTTCTTCTTCTTCTTTTTTTTAATGTGAAACATGGAACTGGACATACAAAGAGAAGGGAAAAAAAATTAAGAAAAAATTTTATATTCCGCTATGCCGAACCTTTAATACCCTCCACCATAAATGAGTGTGTAGTAAATACGTTATGTTTCGTACATACACACTCACACATACACTTGCAAACGTATACAAAATATAAACGGTTTTTAGCTGTAACTTTTTTTCTACTGAACCGATTTTCATAATTTTTGGATCGGTAGTGAAGTATGTGCAACATAATTGAAAAAAATCTTTACTTGAACTTAAAACTTGCTTCAGATATCGGTCTATATCATTTAATATATTGAACCGATTAAACTGGTTTTAAATGGGAAAATTCTCTGGACCATAACAAATACTCAGGCCAAATTTCATTGAGCTCTGTAAACGTTAGTGGATGTGAATGTGTCAACAACAGACAGACGACCGACAGATAGCCATACAGACAGATGGCCATAGCTAAATCGATTCACATTATAATTTGACCCAAGAATATATATACATTATGGGGTCTGAGATGATTCCTTCTAAGCGTTACATACGGAATGACAAAGTTAATATAAACTCTTTACCACTTGTGGTAGAGAGTATAAAAATGAGTGATAAGCAGGACAAAGAAGAAGATAAACAAGAAAACACAAGAACAACAACAACAATAACAGATCATTCATTGAATGAATGAATAAAATATGAAGAATGATGGCACTTGAGGCGCCAAAAGTCTGTACAAATCTGTCAAAAACTCTTCATAAAAAATAAAAAAAACATACATACAAAAACCAAACACACACACACATAGAGATTCTCTTAGCAGTTCCATGGTTCATTCAGCTGGTGCTGAATAAGTCTTTGGTTCACTTTTTGTGTTCGTAATATTATTTCTGATTCTGATGAATTTATGTCAATAATTTATGATTGTTTTTTGGTTTCCTTCATTGTTTTGGGAAGGATATGGACAGCAGGAATGGCAGCAGCGAAGGCAAATGTAATTTTTAGTTTCTAAAGCAGGTTTTTTTGGGGGAGCAAACAGTATAAACATTCTGGAATGATTTTCTTGAATTTTTGATTTCGAAGTCAAATTACTGGACACTTTCAAATATATTCCACTGTAAACGATTTAGTTTTAAAGAAGCGGATGCAGTCACCTCTGGTGAGCATAATGTTATAAAGTTTTGTTTTTTGAATTATACGAGGGTTGCAGGAAAAGAAAGTGTCTCTCACTAGTAGTTCTAATACATTTTCCAGTTTAGTTCAAGTTCTAGTTTAGTTCTAGTTCAGTTCTATTTCACTTTTACTTCAGTTCCAGTTTAGTTCTAGATCTGTTCCACTTCACTTCTAGTTCAGGTCTGGTTCAGTTTATAGTTCAGTTCAAGTTCAGTTCTACTTCAGTTCTATTTCACTTCTACTTAAGTTCTAGTTCAGTTCTACTTCAGTTCTAGTTTAGTTCTACTTCAGTTCTAGTTCAGTTTATAGTTCAGTTCTAGTTCAGTTCCACTTCACTTCTAGTTTAGGTCTGGTTCAGTTCAGTTGATAGTTCAATTGATAGTTCAGTTATAGTTCAGTTCTAGTTCATTTCTAGTTCAGATCTAGTTCTAATTCAGTTCTGGTTCAGTTCTGGTTCAGTTCTGGTTCAGTTCTAGTTCAGTTCTAGTTCAGTTCATAGTTCACTTGTAAGTTCAGTTCATAGTTTAGTTCTAGTTCAGTTTTTAGTTCAGTTCTGGTTCAGTTTTAGTTAATTTATTTTAAGAAATTCATATAAAATTTCCCAATTGCCCTCGTATTATTTTCCTTTTTTTTATATCATTCATTTCCTTCTTCTACTTCTCTGAGTCTTCATTATTTTTAGGACGATTTTCTTAACTGATTTATGACTACTGCTTTTAGCATTCATCACATCACATCACATACAAACAGCAACAATTATATTTTCTTCCTTAAATTAAAAACTCATGCCCATTTTGGTCGATTGTTTCGTTGCCTCTAAATGCTTAAGGGCATTTTAATAAGATTTTGAATGTTATTTTACACCTCAAAAATGCTGCTCAACCACTAAAATTAATGAGACGTTCGTCGTTTGCTCCTTTTGGGTTTTAAAATGCGAAAATATATTCACCTCTATTTGTATTCGACTCTTTTTTTTTTGTTAATAATTACGAAGAAAAATAATTGAAGCTGAAGGCAAATAATGATCAGGTGAAGAGTTTAAATTACCCTGATATTTTTTTCTGTTTGGAAGTTAATTGTGGATAATAAAAAACAAATTTTGGAAAGGAAATATTTTTGTTTGGGAAAAAATAAATCTAAGGGACCTCAACTGACTTAAAACTGAACCAGAGCTGAACTAGAAATGAAGTTAGAAAACAACTAGAACTAGAACTAAACAACAACTGAACTAGAACTAAACCAGAACTGAACTAGAACTGAACCAGAACTGAACTAGAACTGAACTAGAACAGAACTGAACTAGAACTGAACTAGAACTGAACTAGAACTGAACTAGAACAGAACTGAACTAGAACTGAACCAGAACTGAACCAGATCTGAACAACAACTGAACTAGAACTACACCAGAACTGAACTAGAACTGAACTAGAACAGAATCGAACTAGAACTGAACTAGAACTGAACCAGAACTGAATTAAAACTGAACTAGAACTGAAACAGAACTGAACTAGAACTGAACCAGAACTGAACTAGAACTGAACCAGAACTGAACTAGAACTGAACTAGAACTGAACCAGAACTAGAACTGAACTAGAACTGAACAACAACTGAACTAGAACTGAACCAGAACTGAACTAGAACTGAACCAGAACTGAACTAGAACTGAACCAGAACTAGAACTGAACCAGAACTAGAACTGAACTAGAACTGAACAACAACTGAACTAGAACTGAACTAGAACTGAACCAGAACTGAACCAGAACTGAACTAGAACAGAACTGAACTTGAATTGAACTAGAACAGAACTGAACTAGAACTGAACCAGAACTAGAACTGAACTAGAACAGGACTCAACTAGATCTGAACAACAACTGAAATAGAAGTGAACCAGAACTGAAGAAGAACTGAACTAGAACTGAAGAAGAACTGAACTAGAACTGAATTAGAACTAAACCAGAACTGAACCAGAACTGAACTAGAACTGAACCAGAACTGAACAAGAACAGAACTGAACTTGAACAGAACTAGAACTGAGCTGAACTAGAACTCAACTGAAATGAACCGGAACAGAACTAGAACTTTAGTAGAACTGTACTACAACTGAACTATCAATTGCACTATCAACTGAATTATGAAATGAATAATGAAATGAACTTTGAACTGAACTTTGAACTGAACTTTAAACTAAACTTTGAACTGAACTCTGAACTGAACTCTGAACTGATCTGGTTCCGAATTAGTGTTAATTTTTATCTAAATTTCAAAATAATCTTCACCTACATTTTGCTATTTATTTGAAAATGACAATTAATCATTGTCCCGTATTAACGTTTACCTTTTATAGTCCATTATTATTATTATTATTATTATTATTATTATTATTATTTTGTTGAAATTCTATTGAGTCATAAAATATATTTAACTTTTTTTTTTTTTTTTTTGATTCACTAAAGTTTAAGTCAGTCAGTGAGTCAAATACGTTATTAATAATAAATTTTGAATTATGATTAAAAAACGTTTTGAAACCATTTTCCTGTCCGCATAATTCTTTTTATTTAAACAAACAAAAAAATATAATTTATTTAATTAAATTTATTTTGTAATTTTATGTACAATTTTGTATTTAGTTCCCGGGAGTTTTTGTATTTTATTGCAGCTCGTTAATCAATTACATTGTAAAGTTAATGTGGAGGAACTTTAATACACGATTATAAATAAATACATAATTTAAACACTGAGAGAAAAGTGGTGAGAAATTGTTAAGAATGTTTAAAAGTGGGTTTATTGAGGGATTATTTAAAGGCTGATATATATAGTGATATTGTGAGGATTTTATAATATTTATCCAAGAATAACTGTTCCAAGAAATAGTGAAACATATTTTATGCATTTTTATTATGATTAAACTAATTAAATTGGTCATATTTATATTAATTCAATAGAAGACTTTATAACTGATAAGATTTTATCAGAATCGTGTATTTTAAAAGAATTAGATCTTCAAGTTTTTGTAACTAAAATCTGGACTAAAACTGTTTAGTAATCTGGACTAGAATCGAATCTAAAATTGTAATAAGAATCGGAGAGAGGGAGGGAGAGTTTCTAAATTGGAATTGATCCAGAACTTTAACTTGGATAAATAAACAAGAATCGGAACAATTATCTAATCAGGAATTTAATGTATAATCAAAACTAAATTAGAAAAGGTGCTAGAATTTGGACTTGAACTGATCTAAAACTACGCTTTAATCTGGGGTGGAGTTTAAACTAGGAACTATTTTAGAACTGAACCAGAAATTACCATAATCTGAACTTGAACTTAAAAAGAATAAAACCAAGAATCTGAACTGTCATTTAAAGAACTATGTGAACTGATATTTGAAGAGCAATCGAAACACGAACTGATTTAAAATTAAACTGTTATCTGGAATATAATATGAATTATAACCTAGACTAGAACAGATCTGAAACTGTGCTATAATTCTTGGTTTGTGTCTGAACTAAGGAATATTCTTGAATTGATAAAAAACCATATACAAATCGGAGTAGGAATCTGAACTTGATTTAAAATTCACGGCTAGAGCTGATATAAAACTGCACTGTAATCTGGACTAAAAACAGTTCTGGAAGTAAACTAGAACTGATCCAGAACTGAACAAGATTTATGTAACTATAATCTGAATTAGAAATTTTGCTGGAATTGAACTGGTACTGAAAAGAAATCGGAACAAGATAAGAATCTGAACTTAAATATAAAGTGATAAATAAACTAGAACTGAAAGAGAACTAAGAATTAAAATAGAATTTAAAATGGAGTTTTAAGTAGAATCTGAACTTGATTTTAGATTAAACTTTTTTTCTAGGAGCTGAACCTGAATCTGATATAAATTTCAACTAAATCTGAACTTAATCAAAACTGATCAATAAATTTCGATACACTTTACTCGATCTAAAACTATAAATCATAAAACAGTGTCAAAAATTAACTATTGTCACTTTATAGCCAATATTGCGTGTCTATTTCCAATCATTAATCTTTTTTAATGATCATTAAACTCCTATTGATCCTCCTTTCCGTTTAGAGAACTGATAATTTAAAAAATTATATTATTTTTTTAATTTTGTAAAATTATTATTTATAATATTTTTTATTATCATTTTTAGTTATAAAGTACAATCTTTACTTGCGATCATCAATATTTTCAATAATTTTGTTCGCAAAATATTGTCATTTTGTAGATTTCAGACAAAATTGAAAAAAAAGGAATCTTTTATTACATTTTAAAACGTAAACGTATTAAACGTTTTGATCATAAATCACTTATAGATAAAGAATAATATAATTTATGGTTAAACGATGGTTTAAGAAAAAAACGCGATCAATTTAGAAAAAAATTGCAAAAAAAAGGACTGATATTTATTAAACTCACGCTCTCTATTTCTTTTTTGGAGTTTTAAAGGTGTGGTGTTTTTGGAGTTGCCAGAGTTTTGTTTTAAATTTGACTAGAACTAGATCATTTGAAAGTGATCGACATGTGATCATGAAGAAGATCTGATGCCAAATTCGATTTATGTTTTTTTTATACTTCATAATTTCCTGTTTCGTAGATTTTTTTTTGAAAGCCTCTGGGGCATAAGATCTCCACATGCACGCTAGCCAAAAGCATGTTCCTGAACCCACCACCTTTAGTTGCGCCACTAACTGATCAATATATTATTTGTAAGGTGTCAGTAGAAACAATGTTTAAGTTAACGTTTTTTTCACCATTTTTTCACTATTTTTTCACTATTTTTTTTCTAATATTTATTTTTTTATAAATTCAAAACTTTTTTTCACCATTTTTTTTATTATCAAATTGACCAAAAACACGTATGAATGTGTTGCAAATTATTGCATGTTTATGATCACAAACGGCAAATTGTACGTGTTGCTTGTTAAAAAAAAAACCAAAAATAACAAAAACAAAAAAAAAACAAAAACTACAATATTTTTATGTTGCACGATTACATACTACATGTTATTATTGTTGTTGCAGTTGTTATTATTATTATTGTTGTTATTGTATTTTAAATTTGCATTCACTCAACGTGTGCAAAATGTAATTCACATAAATATTTATGCTCATGGCGGCAAAAAGAACATTTTTATTTATTATTAATGTCCAATTTTGAATCTACTCAAACTTGTTGTTGTTGTTTGCTATTTTTCTCTCTCTCTCTCTCTCTTTCTTAAACGATCAAATACAATAGCGATATTACTTCATGCTTTATTTGTATCTAATAGATAATTTGATCAATAAATATATTTAATTTTTGCAAAAAGGAAAAAAATATTATTATTAGAGAATGACTTGAATTGTTTATTTTATTGGTCATAACTCAAAATAATATTATTAAGGGGATTCAAAAGAAAAAGGAACAAAAAATATCGATGGCATGGAAGTAGAACTGAAGTAGAACTGAACTAAAACTGAACTACAAGTGAACGAAAACTGATCTAGAACTGATCAAGAACTGTAGTAGAACTGAACTACAACTGAACTAGAACTGATCTAGAACTGATCAAGAACTGTAGTAGAACTGAACTACAACTGAACTACAAACTGATCTAAAACTGAACTAAAACTGATCTAGAACTGTAGTAGAACTGTAGTAGAACTGAACCACAACTGAACTACAACTGAACTACAACTGAACTAAACTGAACTAGGAACTGATCTAGAACTGATCTAGAACTGTAGTAGAACTGAACTACAACTGATCTAAAACTGAACTAAAACTGAAACTAAAACTGAACTAGAATGATCAAGAACTGTAGTAGAACTGAACTAGAACTGTTCTAGAACTGATCAAGAACTGTAGTAGAACTGAACTACAACTGATCTAAAACTGAACTGAACTAGAACTGATCTAGAACTGTAGTAGAACTGAACTACAACTGAACTACAACTGAACTAAAACTGAACTAGAACTGATCTAGAACTGATCTAGAACTGTAGTAGAACTGAACTACAACTGAACTGAACAACTGAACTAAAACTGAACTAGAACTGATCTACTGAACTGAACTGTTCTAGAACTGATCAAGAACTGTAGTAGAACTGAACTACAACTGAACTAAACTGAACTAGAACTGATCTAGAACTGTAGTAGAACTGAACTAGAACTGAACTACAACTGAACTACTGAACTAGAACTGACTAGAACTGATCTAGAACTAGAACTGTAGTAGAACTGAACTACAACTGAACTACTAGAAACTGAACTAAGAAACTGAACTACTGAACTGAACTAAAACTGAACTCTAGAACTGATCTAGAACTGTAGTAGAACTGAACTACAACTGATCTAAAACTGAACTAAAACTGAACTAAAACTGAACTAGAACTGATCAAGAACTGTAGTAGAACTGAACTAGAACTGTTCTAGAACTGATCAAGAACTGTAGTAGAACTGAACTACAACTGATCTAAAACTGAACTAAAACTGATCTAGAACTGTAGTAGAACTGAACTACAACTGAACTACAACTGAACTAAAACTGAACTAGAACTGATCTAGAACTGATCTAGAACTAATCAAGAACTGTAGTAGAACTGAACTACAACTGAACTACAACTGAACTAGAACTGATCTAGAACTGTAGTAGAACTGAACTAGAACTGAACTACAACTGAACTACAACTGAACTAGAACTGATCTAGAACTGTAGTAGAACTGAACTACAACTGATCTAAAACTGAACTAAAACTGAACTAAAACTGAACTAGAACTGATCAAGAACTGTAGTAGAACTGAACTAGAACTGTTCTAGAACTGATCAAGAACTGTAGTAGAACTGAACTACAACTGATCTAAAACTGAACTAAAACTGATCTAGAACTGTAGTAGAACTGAACTACAACTGAACTACAACTGAACTAAAACTGAACTAGAAACTGATCTAGAACTGATCTAGAACTAATCAAGAACTGTAGTAGAACTGAACTACAACTGATCTAAACTGATCGAGAACTAATCAAGACTGTAGTAGAACTGAACTACAACTGAACTACAAACTGAACTACAACTGAACTAGAACTGCATTCTAGAACTGTAGTAGAAGCTGAATAGAACTGTTCTAGAATGATCAAGAACTGTAGTAGAACTGAAACTACAACTGATCTAAAAACTGGAACTAAAACTGATCGTAGGAACTGTGTAGTAGAAACTTGCAAACTACAAACTGAACTAAACTGATCAAAGACTGTAGTAGAAACTGAACTACAACTGAACTACAACTGATCTAAACTGAACTAAAACTGATCTAGAACTGTAGTAGCAACTGAACACACAACTGAATACAACTGAACTACAACTGAACTAAAACTGAACGTAGAACTGATCTAGAACTGATCTAGAAGCTGTAGTAGAACTGAACTACAACTGATCTAAAACTGAACTAAAACTGAACTAAAACTGAACTAGAACTGATCAAGAACTGTAGTAGAACTGAACTACAACTGAACTACAACTGAACTAGAACTGATCTAGAACTGTAGTAGAACTGAACTAGAACTGTTCTAGAACTGATCAAGAACTGTAGTAGAACTGAACTACAACTGATCTAAAACTGAACTAAAACTGATCTAGAACTGTAGTAGAACTGAACTACAACTGAACTAAAACTGATCAAGAACTGTAGTAGAACTGAACTACAACTGAACCAGAACTGATCTAGAACTGTAATCTGGAATATAACATGAATAATAACCTGGACTGGAACTGATCTGAAACTGTGCTATAATTTTTGGTTAGTGTTTGAACTAAGGAATATTCTTGAATTGATAAAAAACCATATACAAATCGGAGTAGGAATCTGAACTCATATTTAAGATTCTTACATTTGAAACAAAACTGATATAAAAGTGAACTATAATCAGAATTAGAATCTGAACTATAATCTGAATTTTAGGCCAAATTCTAACGGACTACAACTAATTTAAATCTGAGTTAAATTAGAACTATAATCTGAACTAGAAACTGTTCTGGAACTGAAGTAGAACTAAACAGGAATTGTTGCAAGAATCTGACCCAGAATTTGAAGTGAAGTAATCTGAACCAATAACTTAAGTAGATTCTGAAATAGAGCTGATCTAAAATTGAACCATAATTTGATCTAGAATTTGAATTATAATTTGAATTATAAACTGCACTAGAAGTGACCCTAAACTGTGCTATAACTTAGTCTAGAATCTAAACTATGAACTGTTGCTGCAACTTATTTAGAACTGATCTTAAACTGAATTGAAATCGGTGTAAGAATATAAAGTAAATTATAAAATATGATTTAAAGTTGAATCTGGAACTGATTTAGAACTCAACTAGAACTGAACTAGAACTGAACTGGGGACTGAATTAGGAATTAAACTAAGAATTGAATTAAAAATTGAACTCGGACATGGAACTGAACTAGAAATTGAATCAGAAATTCAAACTAGAAATTGAAATAGAAATTTTACTAGAAACTGAGAAAGGAACTAAACTTGGGATTGAACTAGGAACTAAAATAGAACTGTTTTAGAACGGAACTAGAGCTGGACTAGAATTTTAACTTGTATATAAATTGAAGCAGAATCTAAATTAAGTTTAAAATTTATCGTTGTATAGAAACCGAATCTGAATTATAATTTGAGCTATAATCTGAAATAGGGTCCGAACTTAAGTCTGAATAGAGTCTGAATTGGAATCTAAATTAAAAACTGATTTTGATTTCCAAATAAAATCGAATTTTACACCAAATAAAAAGGATACTTACTAAAATCTGTACTGTGGTCTAATCTAGAAACTGAAGTTGAATCTGAACCGAAAATTAAACTAAAAAGTGAACTGCATCAGGATATCTGTATCTGTATTAAAATCTGAACCAAAATCTGGATCAGAATTAAAATCTAAGCAAGATTTTCAATAGCAATCTAGAAGAGAATAGTTTTCGAATTAAAATCTGAACCGGAACATGAATTAGATCCTGGTAGAAAATGAATTAGAATGTGATGTAGAACCAACTGATCAAGAATCTAAATTGGAATCTGAACTAGAATACGATTCAGAATTTGAATCGGAAATTGAATTAGAATCAGTTCTAGTTTCTGAACTGAAATGTGTAAAGGGATTTGTAGAGTCTGATTTGAAGCTGAAATTAGAATCCGAAAAGAAACTGAAATAAAATTAGGATCTGAAATAGATTCTTTATTAGATTTTGTGCTGAAATCTAAACAATTTTTCGAAACAAAATTTAGATCTTGAACTTAAATCTGATATAAAATCTGAATTTAAAAAAGATTTTCTTATATAAAAAATTATTGTTAAATTTCTGTGATCCGCCTGAATATGAATTTTTATTATTATAAAAAAATTACTGCGAATTATCGTAATTGCAATGTTGATAGTCATCATATTTTTTATTTTATACTAAATATGGACTTTAACTTAAAAAACTTGTATCAGAATGACCTACAAAATTTTATTTTTATTTATTTTAAAAGTAATTTATTATTAAATTATTATTTTTTAACTCATATAGAAAATTTTATTTAATAAATATTTTTATTTTAATTTCTTTGCAGGTAAGAAAAAACGAAGTGATCAACTATAAGGAATTTGATATTTGGTGACCACGAGATAAACTATATAATTACGTATTTCGAGAAGATAAACAAGAATTTCAATTATAAATTGTATGCAAAATTGTTGTCTATTCGTGACAGTTTTAACAGTCTCCATGGTAGATCTGTTCTTGGTCTGGCTTTATACTGGAAGTCTATATGATATGAAAGCTTAACTCCTCTAAATTTTCAAAATCCTTTTAATGGTTTAGGAGATATGGGACATAAGATAGAAAAACTCTTGATATACACATATGTAAAGGAAAACAAAACCCCTTAATTTACAGTTATAATTTTTATATTTTTTTGCAAGAGTCCAATATCTCTCCATTGGACACATTATGAAGTCTTGTGAAAATGTCGTAAATTTCGGTATTTCTAGAGTTCGTTGTAACAAATGTTTGCCTTCTTTTGCCATAACTGTCAACCAAGAACTTTTTGGGAAACTTTAACAATTTTTGGGTCCTTAACTTCTTTTCAACTTTCCTTGTGCATCAGCAGTATAAAATTTTTGGACCAGAAAGTTGCTAAAATATGCATTTCATCATCCACTATGCAGCAAGAATATTTTTTTAGAAAATCTGACATAAATTTCCATGCACGATTTTTGGCCTCTAAATCTTTCCTATCAGGAACTTTTTGAATCTTGTATGGTTTTAAACCTGCAGTAGCTTTAAATAGTAGTCCGAGCAGTGAAGTAACGGGGCTGCTTTCCTACCGAATGTTTTGCTTCTTATTTTTTGGCTTTAAAAACATCATGTGGACCATTCTCTCTATCTGAAGCAGGTTTTATATCAACGGACAATTTCTCCCGGTACATTGGAAACAATTTGACGGCAGACTAACTTGTGCTAACTTTTAGAAGGATCAAGATGGGTTTTCTGGTTATCTGGCAAGATTGACAATATATTTGTTTCACATTAATAATAATTTTAAAAAAGATAACGTGATCAACAGAGAAAAATCAAATAATAATTGGTTTAAGAGTTTTAATAATAATAAAAAACGTGTGTTAAGAATATTTCAATCTCAGTCCTTATACTAAATTATTGCAATTTATTTTGATCGGTTTAATGGTTTAGGAGATACATACCGAATTATTGCATTTTACTTTAAAAAACAATTATGATCAATGATCGATCATATTTCAAGAGAGTGTTGACCTTTTTCTTAGCGAGAAATATCGCTTTTTAATTTGTTAATTGTATGTAAAGACCATATGGTCATTTTATTTATAACCAAAACTGATCATATATTTAACTGCTATTTATTGCAAAAATTTTATGCCAAAATATTTTTGTTGCAAATTGTTTTCTTTTAAATTATAACATGACATAACAATTGTACATTTTACAATCGTATCTCTATTTTTCTGTATGTTAAACATTTTTTTACATAAATTTATATTTAAATATTTTACATTTTTTTATTGCGAAAGCAAAAAAAAAAAAACATGTTAAAAGATTGAAAAAATAATTTGCCACTGTTTTACACCTGTAAAATGTTGTGACTGCCACAGATGTTTTTTTCATGTTAAACTACAAGAGATGATATTTTGCCATTACAACCATAATAAAGAAATAATGTTTGATTTTATTGTCTCTACATGATCACACATCATATTCTCTCTCTCTCTCTCTCTCTCTCCGCTTATCGTTTTTCTTACCGTCATTAGCGCTGTCATCGTCATTGGAAATATTTTGTTTTGAATACAAGAAAAAAAGCTAAAATTAATAAGTGACAATGTTATTATTCGCTTATGCCGAATCTTCAATACACTCCACCACCAAGGTTGTCTTAGATATCGGTCTATATCTTTTAATATACTAAACCGATATTGCTAGTTTTAAATAGAAAACTTCTGAGGACTATAACGAATACTGAGGTAAAATTTCATTGAGCTCTTTCAGTTATTGCGGACAAGAAGACATTATGGGATCTGAGGTGATTCCCCCTCTTCACTGCTTGTATTGGTGGAGGGTATAAAAATAGTGAATATAATTTCAAAATTAAAATTTTTTTAGTTTATTTTGAAGTCGCAGAAAATTTCATTTTTATATGAAAATCTCTGTGAATGATCACTGTATGATCATTTGTACAGGTGTCTTAAATGTTGTTGTTTTTGTTGTTGTTTTTGTGTAATTGTTTGTTAAAAATTATTGCATTTTTGCATAGAGATTATATGACATTTCGATGGGCAATTAAACACAACATGATTAAACGCAAATTAGTTGTACACTACACATTACAAACACAAAAAACAACAACAATGTAACTATTTTTTTTTGTTGCTTCTCTCTCTTTTATTTTGCGCTTTAAACAGCAGCATGAGCAGAAAACACAACATGTTGCCAACACTTTAAGTAAGAAATTTACAAATTAAATACAAATTTAAATAATTGTTGCACATAAAGGTCGACTTAAGAGGATCATTAGAGGAGAAATGAGAGATTGGAAATGATCTTTTATTTCTCACTCTCTTCGAAATAATTCATGCGTAATGAAATTAGAACTGTTATGGCGAAAGGATGCGGATTAAAGTAATTTCTGTCATACGAAGTGACCATACGATCAATAAAGTTCAGGATTGGAATTTGCCCGCTCTTGAGTGAAGTTCCAACATTGTGATTGAAGTTACGCTAAAGTATTGTTATTTTTTAAACTTCGCATTAAGACAATTTCTGCAAATGTTTGAATGTAAAAATTCCTGACTTATGATCACATTTGATCCAACAAGAATTTGAGGAAGAGTCTCAACCAGAAATTTCGTTAGTATCTGAATTTGTTTATACTGTTCCAGAAACTGAAACAAAATTTGAAATGAAATCTGAAACAGAAGTACCATCCGAATCAGAGACTGAGACAGTATCTGAACTAGAATTTAGAACAAAAAGGGTATAAAAATTCGTATCTGAAACCGAATATTGACTGGAATCTGAACCAGATTCCAAAGTGAAATCTGAGCGGAAACAGAACAAAATTGAACCATAATCTGAACTAGTATTAGAAGCAGAATCTGAACTGAGATCCGTATCAGAAACTTTACCAGAATCTAAACCACTAAACTGGAATCTAAACTTGAATTTGAAGCAGAATCGGAATATGTACTTGAATCCTGAACTAGAATGTAAATCCAAAACTGTGTTAATCAGATTCCGAAAGGGAATCTGAGTTGAAGGTCAACTATAATCTGTAGTGGAATCTGAATGAGGCTGTGTGTCTGAACTAGTATTAGAAGCTTAAATCTGAACTGTAATCTGTACCAGTAACTGAAGCAGAACCTGAAATAAAATTTGAACTGGGATCTGTTTCAGAAACTGAAGAACAATCTAAAATGGAAACTGAAGAAATTCAGATTTGAACAAAAATGTGAACTAGAAACTAAGTTAAAGCTGACACTAAACTTAGGATTAGAATCTGTACTAAAAAGTGTACTACAATCTGAATTAGAAACTGAATCTCGACTACAGAAAGAACTAGAATTTAAATAAGATCTGAACATGAATTCGAACCAGAAACTGAACACAATTCTGAAAAGAGAAACGAACTTTTATTCAGATCAAATGCATAATGTGAATTAGAGAATGAAATGAAATGGATTTGGGTTGTGTATTGGAAATTGAATTTGAATCTCAACAAAATATAATTAAGAACCATAATCCGAATTGGAATCTAAACGAAAGTCGAAAGTAGAGCTAAAGTAAAACGTTATCTTAAATGGAAACTAGAACTAACCGAAATAGAATCAGATGTTCAGTCAGAACTGGAAACCGAACTGAAAACCGAACTTGAATCTCAATTAAAATCTGAACTTAAAACTGATTCAGAATCTGATATGGAAAACGAAACTATTATCGCATCCGAAATCTGTGTTAGGACCTGATTTAACTAGAATCTAATCATCTGCATTTGAATCTGAATCGTAATTTGGACTTAAAATTGAATCTTAATCTGTACTATAATCTGATCTTGGATTTTAACTCAAGTTTGAACTAGAATCCGAAACAGAGTCTGAACTGAAGAGTTTGAAGATGATTAACACTTTGAACGAACGAAAAAATTCGTGAAAACCTTGATCGATTAAGGATATCGGTAGTCCGTTAAACGAATTTTAAAAGCCTTAAGCACTTGTGGGAAAACCAAGAGTTTGATAAAAGTATTTTATTAAAATTATATCATTAATGTTCATTTAAGTTTATCATGATCCTTCAAGAATCTTCTCATACCAAAATTTTCTCTCGTAGGGTGTCTCTTTTTTCAAATTTGTTGTACAACAATTACTATCAGACGCTCTGTATGATCAGTTCATTCGTTTGCATTAAAAAGAAAAGATAATAACCACAGCAGCTCTTGAAATCCAGTTGTCTTTTGCTTTTCCACAATTTCTTTTTCACTTAATATTCATTTTCGCACACTCCATTACCAACCAACCAAACGAACAAAATCCAAATCCTTCGACTCTGTCTTCGGTTTCCTTCCTTCTCTGTCTCAATGTATTAACAGAAATTAAGGTGTTAAGTGACCATAACTAAATTGCTATTAAACTGAATTGTTTAAAGTTATTAGCACAAACACCTTTTGATTTCATTTTACCTCAGTTTTCCTCTAAAGTCTGAAGTTTAATTTAATAAAAGACTGGTTTTATATTCACACGAATTTGTATCTATTTAGAGGTTTAGAGTTACTTAATTATCTTTAAATTACATGATTTTGACAATAATTCACCTTTTGGCCAATTTAAACGTAATTAACCTGGGGAACTTGTTCGAAGAAAAATGACCAAAATTTGGCCATAAAATAAATTTTAAATTAATTTTGAATGTTGGAAGTTTATAAATAATTAGATTTGTGAGAAATTAAAAAGAGTGAAATATAAAATATGGGAAACAATTTGGCTTGGAGGCAAAATAACTAGGAAAATTTATGATCACTGGTTTTTAATTAAGGAATAGAGTTTTTAATGAAATGTTGAATTCTTAACGAAATCTTCAATTTATAAAGAAAATTTGAATTTTTAACGAAAATTTGAATTTTAAAAAAAATTTGAATTTTAAGTGAAAATTTAAAAATTTTAATGAATATTGATTTTTTTAAATTTTATTAAAACCTTTATTTTTTAATCAAAATTTGAATTTTTAATGAATGAAAATTTGAATTTTTAGTAAAAATTTGAATTTTTAATGAATGAAAATTTGAATTTTTAGTAAAAATTTGAATTTTTAGTAAAAATTTGAATTTTTAGTAAAAATTTTAATTTTTAGTGAAAATTTTAATTTTTAGTGAAAATTTAAATTTTTAGTGAAAATTTGAATTTTTAGTGAAAATTTAATTTTTAGTGAAAATTTAAATTTTTAGTGAAAATTTAAATTTTTAGTGAAAATTTAAATTTTTAGTGAAAATTTAAATTTTTAGTGAAAATTTAAATTTTTAGTGAAAATTTAAATTTTTAGTGAAAATTTAAATTTTTAGTGAAAATTTAAATTTTTAGTGAAAATTTAAATTTTTAGTGAAAATTTAAATTTTTAGTGAAAATTTAAATTTTTAGTGAAAATTTAAATTTTTAGTGAAAATTTAAATTTTTAGTGAAAATTTAAATTTTTAGTGAAAATTTAAATTTTTAGTGAAAATTTAAATTTTTAACGAACATTTGAATTTATAACGAAAATTTTTAATTTTAACGAAAATTTGATTTTTAAGTGAAAATTTTAATGAATAATGATTTTTTGAAAATTTTGTTGAAACTTTTAATTTTTAGTAAAAATTTAAATTTTTAGTGAAAATTTAAATTTTTAGTGAAAATTTAAATTTTTAGTGAAAATTTAAATTTTTAGTGAAAATTTAAATTTTTAGTGAAAATTTAAATTTTTAGTGAAAATTTAAATTTTTAGTGAAAATTTAAATTTTTAGTGAAAATTTAAATTTTTAAAGAACATTTGAATTTATAACGAAAATTTTTAATTTTAACGAAAATTTGAATTTTTAGTGAAAATTTGAATTTTTAGTAAAAATTTGAATTTTTAGTGAAAATTTGAATTTTTAGTAAAAATTTAAATTTTTAGTAAAAATTTAAATTTTTAGTAAAAATTTCAATTTTTAGTAAAAATTTCAATTTTTAGTAAAAATTTCAATTTTTAGTAAAAATTTCAATTTTTAGTAAAAATTTAAATTTTTAGTAAAAATTTCAATTTTTAGTGAAAATTTAAGTTTTTAGTGAAAATTTCAATTTTTAGTGAAAATTTAAATTTTTAGTGAAAATTTAAATTTTTAGTGAAAATTTAAATTTTTAGTGAAAATTTAAATTTTTAGTGAAAATTTAAATTTTTAGTGAAAATTTAAATTTTTAGTGAAAATTTGAATTTTTAGTAAAAATTTAAATTTTTAGTGAAAATTTAAATTTTTAGTGAAAATTTGAATTTTTAGTGAAAATTTAAATTTTTAGTGAAAATTTGAATTTTTAGTGAAAATTTAAATTTTTAGTGAAAATTTGAATTTTTAGTGTAAATTTAAATTTCTAGTGAAAATTTGAATTTTTAGTGAAAATTTGAATTTTTAGTGAAAATTTGAATTTTTAGTGAAAATTTGAATTTTTAGTGAAAATTTGAATTTTTAGTGAAAATTTGAATTTTAGTGAAAATTTGAATTTTTAGTGAAAATTTGAATTTTTAGTGAAAATTTTAATTTTTAGTGAAAATTTAAATTTTTAGTGAAAATTTAAATTTTTAGTGAAACTTTGAATTTTAGTGAAGTGAATCAATCAAAATCCTCTGAAGTTTTCTCCGGATCAACAGAACAAAGAGCTCAGAAGATGTGAAATTTTACAAAATGATCTGTAAATAAAATCATTCTGACAAGATCGTTTAAAAGATCAAATCAAAATCTAAAAAATAATGTTGTGATTTACAAATAAATCTTTCTAAAAGATCTTCTAAACAGATCAGGATATATAAACAAGAGCTCACTAAAGAGAAAGTATATTAAGGTAGAGATATATTCTCATCCGATAATCTAAAATTTTATATCGGAATTATTTGTTTATAGGAAGTTTTCTTGACTCTTTGAAAATGTGTTCTTAAGTTCTGTATCCCAAATTTCTTGTCACACTGTAAATGCTTTTAAATTACAAAATATTTGTTAACTATTTTTTCAGTTTATCTTGTTGTGCTATTTTCCGAGTCCCACCTAATAAATTCATAGACAAATAAATTATTAAACCATGTGATTTTTCTCTATTAAAAAAAAAAATATTTTGAACTGTTTTCATAAGAGGAAAAATCCAAAGGATAAACGTGATTTTGTTTTTGTTGTTTATGCCAAACAAATTTAAGCCACACACATACACACACACACACAGCCTACCACCATTGCACAGTGTCTCAAATGAAAATCTGTGACTTTCAAACGGTTGGTTCAATATTAATGAAATTTCACATAGTGATAGCCGAAGTGTAGGAAGAGTTTAAGTTAAGAGTTTGAATTTATTGGACTTAACAGGGTTCAGTTCACAGGGTCCCAAAGCTGGCCACCTCGAATCATTAAAATATTTAAAACGTTACAGATTTCTTATATCTAAACCGATTTTCAAGATTTTTTTATGAGTATGCCATCTCCTATAGTTTATGAGATATTTAACTGCAAAAGTATAAAATTTTACTTTTTGATCGATCTTGACAAAGTTTTTATGCTGTAGCAAGTCCAAATTTTGTTCGATTTTTGTCAAATATTTTTTTAACTTATTAAAAATAAATGACTAAATATCTTCAAAATAAATCAAAAGTTATAAGACTTTAAATTTGAATTTTCGAAAAATGTCGATTTTTCGCCATTTTTTTGTCAAAAAAATAGTTACATTTTTTTAAATTTTAAAAAATAATTTCTTAAATAATTTATACCGACTTTATATTTTTCTGAAAGGCTACTTGATTGGCTTTTGTGTAATGAAAATTATATCTCAAAAACTGAAATTTTAGAAGAACCAGAGTTTCTCAAATTCAATCCATTTTGTTTCACAATACTCTAATTTCTGGTTTAATTTCTCAAATCGCCAAGCTAGAATTTTAAAAGACTTTATGTTGTCTTCAAAGCCTGATATGTTTTAAAATTTTTCGCTGCCCGATATCGCTTAGTTAGATATAGAAAAATGAAGTGAAAACACCCATTTTTGGAAATTTTTGAAAGTTTTTGTGGGAATTAACAGATTTCTTTTTTTTTTAGGAGGAACAAGACAATATTCTTTATGCCAAATGTCATTAAGATAAGTTGGGTAAAAAATAATTTATTTGAAGATCAAATTTGAATCACCTTTTCCATACTTCCAAGGCATTTCTCCGCAAAGTATGCAACAAATTTTATTATTGTCAATAATGTTATACATTTCTGAAAAGTTAACATAATTTCCGATACATTGACATATAATTTGTCTAACTTCATCTTTGATCGAATTAATGCAGGTCTTAGAGGTGGACCGATCCCTGCTCAAAGTCCAAAATGTCCAAAATCAAAACTTAAACTCGCCTAAAATTCTATTATCACTATGTGAAATTTAATCAAAATCGGACTAAACGTTCAGAAGTTACAGATTTATTTCCATTTCATTTTTCATTTGAAACACTGTGCATTGCCCTGGTGTATGACTGCTGTAGCAGTCAACGTTGCGTATTTATGAATATTTTTCTTTCAAAATAAAATCTTGTTTTCATAGTAAAAAAATATTACAAAAATATTTGTTAATAATTTTGTTTTCCCTCTTTGTTGTTTATTTCAATATGGGAAAAAAATGATTTATTGGCATAATGAAGACTAATTTGTGATCACCATTCAAACTCCAGCCACTAACTAAAGTGGTATTCTAAAATTTCCTTTTTTTCTAAGACTTTAAAAGAGTTTTGTAACTCCACTGGCCAATTATTTATGATCCATAACAAGTAACACATACAATCTTGTTTACAGTTCAATTAATGGCGAAAAACAAGAAATGAAGTTTAATTAAAAATAAGAAAAAGTTAATAAAATATTGAAAAAGAAAATAAATTGCATCGGCCGGGAATCGAACCCGGGCCGCCCGCGTGGCAGGCGAGCATTCTACCACTGAACCACCGATGCTTGTATTTAAATGCCAATTAAGACCTGTTAACTAATATCAATATTTGTAGTTATTAACTAGTTAAATTGCTGCTTAAAGAATCGTGACTACTTTTTTCTAAATAATAAAAATATTAATAAACTTATCTTTAAGCTAAATCAGTCCGACCATACCTCCCTCCCTCCCTCTTCAACTAAGCTATCGGTATTTTTGAAAAAAAGAAAAAAGACTTTTATTTGTGGAACCGGAATAAAAATAGATTTTTTTGTATTAGAAATATAGAAATCGATTGATAAAGTGTAAAGTGATTTAAAGTGATTTTCTTGGGGCGTAGCAAATGATTTGTCTTAATAGAATGAAAAAGAAATGAATTAAAAAAGATATCGGCATTTTAAAATAAAAATCAGGAACTAAATTAACGTACATCTGCCCACAAGAGGAACCGTTTAAAAACCTCAGCAGATCATTGAAGGATCGTCAGTCAATAACTTAACTGTCCATTAGTATCTGTTCAAAAGCACCGTTTAGAAATAAGGAAAATGTATATTATAAAGAGTGAGATCGAAATATTCTTAACATACATGTTTTAATGTTTTTTTTATTGTTTGACTTTACACAAGAATTTGCGAAAGGAAAAATATATATTTTTATAATTTAAATCACTAATAATGAAATTTGGTGCCTTTTTCGGAAACCCTGCAATTAACGTTTTTTGTCATTCTGTTCGAACATGTTTAAAATCTGGCAACACATTTGGACACTTTTTACTCTCTTCAATTCTTTTAAACAAGAGCCCAATACCTCTCTGTTTGGCCTAAAACTTAAGGGTTTGTTTACCATATTAACGAGATGATGGAGGCAGGAAGTTGGGAATAAGCTTCCCCCACCGTATGTGTGTGTAGAGCTCTTTTAAAAATTCTTTCTATTTGTTGGCTATAGAAACATCATGTAAATCACTTTTCTACCTACCTGAACCCGCGGTTTAAAATGTGCAAAATTTAAATTTATCCAAAACAAAATGCTTTCGACACACGGTGCTTCATTGGGAACTATTCTATTTGAAAGTCCTTCGAACCTGATTTTTAAAAGGAAAGAGATTTAATGATGATAATTAAGATTTGAAAATTGCAGCGAACGAATTAAAAAATCGTTTATGATTAAGACAGTTTTAATTTTTTTTAATCTAAATCGGGTCAAATTTAGTATATAATTTTTAATTATATTTTTACAAAAAAAATGGTAGAATTATTATCACTTTAAAGTACAACGTTCGAAATTATATTATTCGGATCGATCAAGAGATTAAAACTTTCAAAAATTGTGAAAAGAAAATGATTAATGATGACCATTAAACTGGAACATCATTTAATCCGATTCGAAAGATCATCAAAAAGATCTTGATACAGCGATTTGAATAGAGACGCGCTCATTAATTGAAAGCAATCACGAGGGATCTTCTAAAGGAGATCAGAAAATTTTAACAGAAAATAACTAAACTGACTCTCCCATGAATGAATTCATCTAAAGTGATCTAAGACAAAAATTCTCCGAATCGCTTTCTGTGTCGATTCAATCATGTCCGTCCATCCGTCCGGCTGGTATCCCATATTAAGCTCATTCGCAAATTTAATGATATCTTGGCACGTAATAGTATTTTTGGTCCAAAAACGATGCTCATTGAAATCGGTTATTATCGGTCTATTATTTCATATAGGCCCCATATAAATATCCTCACGATATGGGGTTTCTAGCTCATAAATTTCCGAAATATAAAAAACAATTTTAACCAAATTTTACGCTAATAAGTTTTTAATATAATTCAAAACTATGTGTCAAATTATACGAGGATCGGTCTATTATTTCTCATAGGTTCCATACAATCAACCCTCCAAATTCCAACGCATAAATCGTACGTAAACGTGGGTATTTTAATAATATTTAATCATGCGCTATGCCTCCCGAAAAAAAACACATAACCATAAAAAGAAAAACAAATTATACGAGGGTCGTTTATGAATTTTAAGTAACAGTTATTTACAACCAGCATTATGGTGTCTTTACTTCTTCTCTAATAAATTTTAAATCGTTTATAAATTATGAAAATCTCTCCAAGAAGAATCTTTTCTTAATTAACTTTCTATTAGAAAAATGAGTAAAAAAAGCCATAAATAATTTAAAATATTCCTCTAATCCCCTCTTTTTCTCTATTTACATATAATTTATAAAGATGACAATTAAAAACTAAAAATAATTTCATAATTTTGTGGTTTTTATTAACAAAATTAAATATTTAAATTTGTCTCTCTAATCGAAGTTTTCTTTTCAAATCTCTCTCTCTCTCTTTCTCTCTTTCTAATGAATTCAATATAGATAAATTTCAAAATTTATTTGAAAATCTAACGCCTTTTAATTATCTGGCCAAATTAAAATTTAAAATCTTATTAACTGCGAGAAATCTGCCGCTTCGTTAAAAATAACTTTATTAGTGATTTTTGATTTTTATTTGCGATTCTTCTTCATATTTGTGACAAAATCATAATATTTATGACATAAATTCATCGGCTTATTTATGGGATTTTTTTTTAATTTGCCGCTTTTTTTCCTTCACTCGTTTGACGCATTTATTTTGTTTTGATTCAAAATATCAACGATTTTAATGTTGAATTTTAAATCGTCTTAAAGTAATAAACACCAAATTTTATAAGTCATAGACATATACACCAGAGCCTTGACTTGCGTCGTCACGATTTGCGTCGCTTTTTTAGAATTTAAAAAATTCGATTTGCGTTATTGCAATTTTAAGTTGCGACGGTTCGTTTTGAGTCGTTTTGATTTCAATTGGTGTCGCTAGAAACTGTTAAATTTTTTACTGCAGAATTGTGAATTATCAATTTTTAGCATCACTGATCCAGTTTGATTAAGTCAACTTTTTTAAAGACTTGAATTTTCAAAAGAGATAAATCAAATCAGATTCTCATCCATTGTGATGCGGAGAGTAAGAGAGGTGTCGTTTCGTTTTGCGTCGCTATTTGAGAATTGAAAATATTCGATTTGCCTCATTGCAGTTTTAAGTTGCGTCGGTCCGATTTGGTATTGTTTTGCCCCGATTTGTGTCGGATCCAAGTTGAGAGGTGTCGTTTCGATTTGCGTCGCTTTTGAGAACTTGAAAAAAATCGATTTGTGTCATGCAATTAAAATAGAAACAATTTAATTTTGTTTACATTTATGATTTTGCTTCATAAATAAAAATGTTAATTTAACATTGTTTCACAGCAAATACGGTTTCAGTTTTTTTGAGAATTTCTTGAAATTTTCACTATAAAAAGTTGTATATCAACCGCAAACGTTATCCGTTTAATTTAAACTAAATGAAAAAAATTATTCAATCTTAAATCACCATGTTCAATGTTAATTTTGTTCATGTTTCCTTTTCTGTATGAACGTTTAGATTTCAATTGCATGAAATAACGGAATTCTCTTTTCTCTGTTATATAAACTGGTGCTAAGAATTAAGTGATGGGTTATGGCAAAAACGATATTGTCTTATTCGCCAAAGTTCACTCAGGATGTAAAAAATTGGTCAAAGTTAAAGAAAAGTTATACGTTTTTAATTAAAATTAGACAGAGTAAAACGTTTTAAATCGGGGTAAAAGGCTGTTAATGAAGAAAGAGCTCTTGGAGTAGCACCTGCAAGTCAATTAGCTGAAATTGTCACACCACTTCAATCTAAACAAGATGCTATAAGTCAGAATCCATCCCATATTAGTTCAGATGGAGTCTAACAATTTGGATACATGATCGAAATAAGCGAAGATTAATACCACTGAGCAAAGGCATAATAAAAAATAAAGCTCCTTTTATTACTTCGATCTCAATAAAACAATACTGCATCTAGTAGTAATGAAAACACTGATGATTTGAAGTCTGCAACGCAAGTCGGGGCTCAAGTGTATTGTTTTTTTATATAAATATTTTCTTTTAATTTGAATTAAAGTTTTTAAAGTGGGAATTTGTATACAAAAAAATTTATAAGGAAAAATATATTTTGGTGTAAATTAGGGAGGATTGTTGAATGGTTTAAAAGGTGTGATTTGGGCTGAAGACAGAAATGATAACAAAGTTTCAAGATAATTCGCTGCACAGTGTGTCCAAATTGATTTTTTTTTTTGCAAATAATTCTGTAACTTTTGTACCGTTAGAAATATCTTAAAGAAAGTTCATATGTTAGAGCAGAGGAATTTCTAAGTTCAATTAAAGGCGTGACCCTACAAATTTGTTCACATTGATAATATTTTTAAATTTTATTTTCGTTAAATTACATTTTTATTCAAGAATTTATTAAAAAAATGCGAAAATAATTTTGAAATTAAATAAAAAAAAATATATTTGCATCGGCCGGGAATCGAACCCGGGCCGCCCGCGTGGCAGGCGAGCATTCTACCACTGAACCACCGATGCTTGTGTTTGATTTCCAACTAAAATTTATTGGTTGTTTTATTTCATTTATTGTTAAATTATTAATGGATTTGAATCTACAATATTTATGATTTTTCTTCGTCAGCATCTATACATCATGATACATTAATATATGGTTCCAATTCTGGGTCTTAAACTTCTTAAATCTCATATAATTCCTTTATCATGACACCTACAATTCACTTTTCACCTCATCAAACAGTTTTTTTTAAATAAACCGGTTCTATCAGATTTTCCCTTTAATATTGAGCCAAAGAAGACATGATCACCAAAGTTTTGCCTAAAATGCCAGATAATAATTCACTACACCCTTTATATTCGCTTAAGAGAACAGATGTTTATGATATGATCGCTAGTTTGTATTTAAATATATTTTAATTTACTCCGTGATATTTCATCTAGTAATTTTCGCTCAATATATTCTAACAATTTTTTGGTGATCGCCTCTCTTAAGGCAAAATAAAACTAAATTTCATGTGATCTTGCTATATTTTTAGCAACACTAAATGCGTTCTAAAGGCTCTACCAAAATGATCTGTTGCCTTTTTAGATTCTACCAATGATCACCATTTTTTAATTAATGATTTTAAGTTGAATTCCCACTCATTTACTCATAACTTCTTAACAGAGAGAGAGAGCGATTAAATCTAATGATCTGCTTGATATGTAAAACCATTTTTACTCTTTATTTTGATCTTGTATTATCTTCATTTCATTAATTTTAATTTTAGCTTTACAAATTGTTGAGGTCTTCAGGAATCGATCGCAATTTCAAACTTAAATAAATTCTTATTTGTTGTTTGGCTTCAAGAGCAAATCATGAATTTGAAAGCGATCATGTATAATGATAATTTATAAAGAACCGACTAAAGTACTAATAATAAGTGATCAAGATTTCTTCTTTATTTTCTAAATCTTCTGCTGATGTCTCAAAAGCGAAAGGAGATGCATTTAGGAGACATTCAGTATTAGGTTCAGGAGTGTCGTACGATCACTAGGAACTCAGTTAGTCTCAACTAACTTTCCACAGTCAAGAATGAAACTCTTCGTTAATGAGAACTAAATAAAGCCTTCTAAAGGACCAACATATTTTAATGATGACTTTTTTTAACCGCTTTTGAACTTTACAAGTATTAATTTGGACCATTAATAAGTGTAGATGGTTAAATCTATTCAGTTCTGAAGTGTCCGTCTATTAATTCCGAAAATATTGATATGATCAAGCGAATTGAATATTAATATGATTTTCGGAAAAGGACGTCCCGAAAATGATCATAAGAAATGAGATGATTCCTTTGATTATCAAATTTAAATATGCGATGAAAAGCTATAGAGAAGAGAAGATCCTAAACTATTAGATGATCTAGAAAATAGTGACAAACGAGATCAGAAAATAAAGACTAAAAATGATCGTTAATTAAGAAACTGTTTCAATAGACTTGAGTTATCAAAATAGATAAATCTAATTAGATTCTCATTCAGCGTGATCGGAGAATAAAGAAGAAGAAAAAAAAGAGACATGAATTTGTGTTTAAGCGTTAAAAAGAACTATAAATTTCTGATCAGTCGCGATCGGTTAGTATGAGAGGAAGCAAATTAAGAAGAGATAAAAAGTATTAACTAACGTTTAAAGAAATAATTGACAAAGCGATTGAGTGTTAAAAAGAACGAAGAAATCTCATTGATCGCAAATGGACAGTTTGAGAGACGACATAATTTAATTAAATAATTAATAAGATCCTTAATTAATAATTAATATTGAAAATGAAGAAATTTTCAAAAGAAATAGTTTAAGTTGTGGTTGAGTGTTAAAAAGGCCAAAGCAATCTAATCGTTCACGATCGAAAATTTAAAGAGGGGAACATAACGCTATTTACAAATAGATTAATAAGACTAACGATTTCGAGAAAACTAAACCAGACTAATTGCGATTTAGTGTTGAAAGGAACTAATAAATTTTCTTTGTGAGCAAAAGAAGGAGTGATCGAGTGTTACAAACAACTATTTAAAGTGCGCTGTGGGTGAAGAAGGAGAGGTTTAATTATTAGGCGATCTTGAAGATACTGATGATGGAGATCAGCAAATAGCTAAATTCTAAATGTTTGGGATCTGAAAGTTAAAGAAGGGAGCATAAAGTAGATTAAAATGAAGAAGTAAATTCTTTCATTAAAAATTCGATTTGAGAGAGTTGCAAGTTGAGAACAAGCTGATCGTAGTGCAAGAGAGGGAGTATAAAGTAGACTAACAAAACCTTTGATAATAGTTTAAAAGGACTGATGATTTCAAAAGCATAAGCTCATGTTACATTTGAGTTTTAATAAAAAATAACTGAGAAATTCAGATCTCTCTATATGAGCAAGCAAAGAGAGGAGCAGAGAGAGTGAATAAAAAAGATCAGTATGAGAGATCAAAAACATGTAGGGTATTCAAACGATAACTAAGTTTCCCTAAAATATGGTGTGTAAATATTTACCACTTTTTCTACTTTATGCAACATGATCACAAAGAAATTCCTTTTAAAGGTTCTGGTAAATGATCATACACTTTTGACAAAACTATAAGAAGCATCTTACTAAATTCAAATGTATTTGGATTCCATTTTAGAGGATTAAAATTGGAAAAAAAAACTTTTATTCAAAATTTATAAATTTTTTTTTTGAATTCAAGAGTTACGAAAACGATCGCCATCGTGTGTTATGTTGATAATAAATGCAATTTTGATATTCATAAGCTGATTAAATATTATAATTTAAAGAATTATAATTATAATAAAAATATTCGCATAAAAATATTAGAATAAATTAAAAAAATTCATTATAAAAATATAAAAAAAATACAAATTAAAAAATCGTAGGTGACGGTAGGACTTTCATTTTTATGCAATGAGAGTTTTCGATTTTTATACCCTACACCATCACAGGTGGTTGGGGTATTATGGGTTTCTGCTAAAATTGCAACGGTCAGATGTGCTACTACCACTTTTTAATATACAATTCGATTTAGGATGACTTTTTGAGTCGATTTAATGATGTCCGTATGTTCGTTCGTCTGACCGGTTGGCTGTCCATGTAAACCTTGTGTCGCAGTTTTAAAAGATATCATAATGTATTTTGTTATGTGTAATTATTTTGGACCAAGAACTATGTCAATTGGGTTCATTATTTCACCCTGATCCCCATACAAATGTTTCTTCCGGAATGGGGATTTAAGGCACAAGTTAATTAAAAGGATTTGTATAATTATAGCAGGTCCATAATAGGTCCCATACAACTCCTCTTCCAAATATCAATTTGAAGGTCTGGGATCTCACATATACGTTGGTATTTTAAATCAAAACAAATTTAAGAAAAAATCGATGTACGAAATTTCACAGTAATCAGTCCATAATTTGGTCCACAGAAAACCAATCTTTAAGAATGCACTAATCCCACATGAAAACTTAGTATCAATTAATTTCACCTGATCCCCATACAATGTTTCTTCCGGATGGGGATTTAAGGCAGCAAGTTAATTAAAAGGATTTGTATAATTATAGCAGGTCCATAATAGGTCCATACAACTCCTCTTCCAATATCAATTTGAAGGTCTGGGATCTCACATATACGTTGGTATTTTAAATCAAAACAAATTTAAGAAAAAATCGATGTACGAAATTTCACAGTAATCAGTCCATAATTTCTTCTAGATCCCATATAAGGTCCACAGAAAACAATCTTTAAGAATGCACTAATCCCACATGAAACTTAGTATCATTATTGGATCCTCTACTCTTAAGCATACAAAGATGTGATGACCTTTATATGAGGGTGGTTCATTAATTTTTGGTAGTGGTGTAGTGTATTAAATAGTCGGCCTTTACCGAATATTTCAATTAAAATATTTTTTGTTTAAACACTTAAACTAAAGATTTATGGAGGTGTAATATGACAATTATTCTTACACTTAAATTAAAACAGGAAGAAGCTCCGCTTAAAGAGAAATGAAGCGATCTCACCTGATTTTTTAAAACTTTTTTTTTTTTTTTGGTTGGTTTCCCTGGTGGGTATTTTGGCGGATTTAAAATGCGTGAGTTCGTTCTTTATTTTCAAATTTGTTTGAAGTGTTATGTTGGAACGTACAAGAAAAATAAATTAAAATTGGAACAAAAGTGTAAAACCGCCGTAATGTTTTCTTTGCCTCTTCTTATTCTTATTTTAGTCATACGTCTATAAACACACACACACCACGGCACACACGCTCACTCACCTCTATTCTAGCATAAAATAAACTAACCGCCAACAACAACAACAACAACTACAACAAGATCAAAAGTTTAAACCGCTGCAATAAACGTAAACGTTTTTTCTTCTTTTAAAAATTTTTTTGTGGCCAACAATTTTTTTTTTTACCGCATCCAAATGCAACCAAGAGGTGGTAGAGAGAGTGAGAGGAAGGGAAATTATATAAGAGAGTGAGGGATCTTTACTATATATAGAAAAGACAAAATGCTATGAATGGTCTCTGATCTAAAGTTAAAGTCACTAACAAACAAACGAACAAATGACGTTTGGTCATAAAACGACAGACAAGACTGAATCACTTTATATGACTCGTTCGTTTGAGAGTTTTATTTTTTTTGTATTTTACAGCTTTAACGACGTAGTCTGGATCTTTAGCGATCAAAAGACACACCAATATAAATTTTATTTCTCATTATTTGTAAAGTGATGTTTTGTGGTTGATAGATCGCGGGTGAGAACTATAAAAGAGTGATTTCATAATTTTCTATTTAAAAGAATATTTTACATACATAAATTTGTTGAACGACCTCGCAGTCAATTAATATCAAAACTAACATTTGTGTGAAATTTACAAGTTTTTAAAACGGATTTTTTGGAAGGTTATTTGGAAGATGGGAAAAATTATAGACGATACTCGTAATAAAAAACGATCTACGAAGGTGGATTGTATGAGAAATAATGGACCGATATTCATCATAGGATTTATTTTCACAAAATTTTGGTAAAAATCATTTTATATTTAGGAAATTTTATGGGCCAAGAACCCCATACCGAGGAAACATTTGTATGAGAACCTTATGAAATAATGGACCAATCATGACCAATTTTAATAGGCATTCGTCCTGGGGACAAAATTAATACACACATCAAATTGCATTAAGGTTATATCAAAACTGCGACCTGTACATAGCGGACAATTGAAATGTTTGATTGTTTTTTCAAAATTCTCTTAACATTTTCTCTTAATTAAAAGTTTTTCTTTAATTGTTATTTTCAACAGAAATGTTTATACAATTTAAAAGAAAATTTCTCTTAAAAATTATTCTAAATCTTTTTTTATTAAAACTAAAATCTCTTTAAAAATTTAAAAAAATATGTGTATAAAATTTTTCTCTTTATAAAAAATTTTCTCTTTACAAAAAAAATCTCTTAAAAAATTAATATTGAATTTTCTCTTTTTAAAAATGTTTGTGTAATGTTATTCATAATTCTCCATTTACGATCTGATCCTTTAAAATCTGTCCATAACAAAAAATTTATATAAATTCGTCTGTTTTGCTTTAAAAACCATAAATTCTCCTTTTTCAGAACGTTTTTGAGGTTTCGCATTTGTTGTTCTTATTGTTGTTGTCTCGAAAAGTGTGCAAACTGCCCACATCGCACCTTTTTTTGTTGCTTTTGGTTGCCGCTTATTTGTGGCAAATACGCGTGTATTTTGCATTCTTGAAAAGCTGCCTACGTTGTCGCGCATCGCATCTCTCTACTTGTAAAGTTTTTTTATTGTTGTTGTTGTTTTTGCTGTTTCGCAATTTATGCTCACACACACTCATATTAATTGATTGTGACACAGAAAAAATGTTGCGAATAATCGTTGACCATTTACGTGAACCGTTTTCGGTTAACAGGTAAACAATTGAAGAGAACGGAGAGCGCAAAAAAGCGTCTTATAGAAATAAATTCTTTCAAATTATGTTTAAATCATAAATAACATTTTTTTCTTACAGAAGAACGTAAAAGGATTCTTTTGTTATGAAATAAAAATGACTAAAAAATAAATTTTGTAGCGAAAGACAGATCAAACGTTTCGCTTTAAATTGTAAAGAGACTCAAGGAATTTATTGATTTTTTTCCTGTGAGGGATTGAGGAAAATTCCTTAAATAGATTTTGACTTTAAATTGAAGGGAATAGAAAAGAATTTGATTATATATTGATTATTTTATATTTTTATTTAAATTTATTAGAATTTTAACATTTTCTTTAGAGAATCTTTTTTAAGAGAATTTTTATAAATTTTTTCTAAGAGAATTTCTTCAAAATTTTATCTTAAGAAATTTCTCTGAAATTTTATCTCAGGGAATTTCTATGAACTTTTCTTAAGAGAATGAAATTTCATAGAGATTTTCTTATAAAGAATTTGTAGAAATTGTTAATTTTTTATAAAGTTTCTCTTACTAGAAAATTTCTGAAAATTTTCTCTTACTAGAAAATTTCATGAAAATTTCTCTTACTAGAAAATTTCATGGAAATTTCTCTTATAGAATTCTCTTTATAGAAAATTCTCTTTATAAAATTTCATAAAATTTACTCTTTATTAGAAAATTTCATGGAAAATTTTCACTTTAATAGAAAATATCATGGAAAAATTTCACTTTATAGAAAATTTCAGGAAAATTTTCTCTTTATAGAAAATTTCATGAACAATTTTCTCTTCATAAAAATTTCATGAACAATTTTCTCTTCATAGAAAATTTCATGGACAATTTTCTCTTCATAAAAAAATTTCATGGACAATTTCTCTTCATAGAAATTTCATGGACAATTTCTCTCTTCTCATAGAAAATTTCATGGACAATTTTCTCTTCATAGAAAATTTCAGACAATTTCTCTTCATAGAAAATTCATGGACAATTCTTTCATAGAAAATTTCATGACAATTTTCTCTTTCAAGAAAATTTCATGGACAATTTTCTCTTCATAGAAAATTCATGACAATTTTCTCTTCATAGAAATTCGCGGACAATTTCTCTCAAGAAAATTTATTGATTTTTTTCCTGTGAGGGATTGAGGAAAATTCCTTAAATAGATTTTGACTTTAAAATTGAAGGGAATAGAAAAGAATTTGATTATATATATTTGATTATATTATATTTTTTATTGAAAAATATTAACATTTTTTCTAAACTTTCTTTAAAAAAAATCTCTTTTAAGAAAATTTCTCTTTTAAAAATTTCATGAAATTTTCTCTTAAGAGAAATTCTCTTTTAAGAGAATGTCTCTTTTGAGAGAAATTCTCTTTTAAGAGAATTTTTATAAAATTGTCTCATTAGAGAATTTCTTCAACATTTTCTATTATGAATTTTTATCTCAGGAGAATTTCTATGAACTGTTCTTTTAAGAGAATGAAATTTCATAGAAATTTTCTTATAAGAGAATTTTGTAGAAATTGTAATTTTTTATAAAGTTCCACGAATATTTTCCATTTAAAGAAAATATCATATAAATTTCTTTTACAGAAGATTTCAAGGAAATTTTCGCTTTTTTAAATATCATGCAAATTTCTGCTTAATAGAAAATTAAGTAAAAAATTTTCGCTTTATAGAAAATTTCATGGAAATTTTCTCTTTATAGAAAATTTCATGGGAATTTTCTCTTTATAGAAAATTTCATGGGAATTTTCTCTTTATAGAATATTTCATGGGAATTTTCTCTTTATAGAATATTTCATGGGAATTTTCTCTTTATAGAATATTTCATGGGAATTTTCTCTTTATAGAAAATTACATGGAAATTTTCTCTTTATAGAAAATTTCATGGAAATTTTGCTCTTTATAGAAAATTTCATGGAAATTTTGCTCTTTATAGAAAATTTCATGGAAATTTTGCTCTTTATAGAAAATTTCATGGAAATTTTGCTCTTTATAGAAAATTTCATGGAAATTTTGCTCTTTATAGAAAATTTCATGGAAATTTTGCTCTTTATAGAAAATTTCATGGAAATTTTGCTCTTTATAGAAAATTTCATGGAAATTTTGCTCTTTATAGAAAATTTCATGGAAATTTTCTCTTTGTAGATAATTTCATGGAAATTTTGCTCTTTATAGAAAATTTCATGGAAATTTTCTCTTTGTAGATAATTTCATGGAAATTTTCTCTTTGTAGATAATTTCATGGAAATTTTCTCTTTATAGAAAATTTCATGGAAATTTTCTCTTTATAGAAAATTTCATGGAAATTTTCTCTTTATAGAAAATTCCATGAAAATTTTCTCTTTTTAGAAAATTCCATGAAAATTTTCTCTTTTTAGAAAATTTCATGGAAATTTTCTCTTTGTAGATAATTTCATGGAAATTTTCTCTTTATAGAAAATTTCATGGAAATTTTCTCTTTATAGAAAATTTCATGGAAATTTTCTCTATATAGAAAATTTCATGGAAATTTTCTCTTTATAGAAAATTCCATGAAAATTTTCTCTTTTTAGAAAATTCCATGAAAATTTTCTCTTTATAGAAAATTTCATGGGAATTTTCTCTTTATAGAATATTTCATGGGAATTTTCTCTTTATAGAATATTTCATGGGAATTTTCTCTTTATAGAAAATTTCATGGAAATTTTTTCTTTATAGAAAATGTCATGGTAATTTTCTCTTTATAGAAAATGTCATGGAAATTTTCTCTTTGTAGATAATTTCATGGAAATTTTGCTCTTTGTAGAAAATTTCATGGAAATTTTGCTCTTTATAGAAAATTTCATGGAAATTTTGCTCTTTATAGAAAATTTCATGGAAATTTTGCTCTTTATAGAAAATTTCATGGAAATTTTCTCTTTGTAGATAATTTCATGGAAATTTTCTCTTTATAGAAAATTTCATGGAAATTTTCTCTTTATAGAAAATTTCATGGAAATTTTCTCTATATAGAAAATTTCATGGAAATTTTCTCTTTATAGAAAATTTCATGGAAATTTTTTCTTTATAGAAAATGTCATGGAAATTTTCTCTTTATAGAAAATGTCATGGAAATTTTCTCTTTATAGAAAATGTCATGGAAATTTTCTCTTTATAGAAAATTTCATGGAAATTTTCTCTTTATAGAAAATTTCATGGACAATTTTCTCTTTATAGAAAATTTCATGGACAATTTTCTCTTTATAGAAAATTTCATGGACAATTTTCTCTTTATAGAAAATTTCATGGACAATTTTCTCTTTATAGAAAATTTCATGGACAATTTTCTCTTTATAGAAAATTTCATGGACAATTTTCTCTTTATAGAAAATTTCATGGACAATTTTCTCTTTATAGAAAATTTCATGGACAATTTTCTCTTTATAGAAAATTTCATGGACAATTTTCTCTTTATAGAAAATTTCATGGACAATTTTCTCTTTATAGAAAATTTCATGGACAATTTTCTCTTTATAGAAAATTTCATGGACAATTTTCTCTTTATAGAAAATTTCATGGACAATTTTCTCTTTATAGAAAATTTCATGGACAATTTTCTCTTTATAGAAAATTTCATGGACAATTTTCTCTTTATAGAAAATTTCATGGACAATTTTCTCTTTATAGAAAATTTCATGGACAATTTTCTCTTTATAGAAAATTTCATGGACAATTTTCTCTTTATAGAAAATTTCATGGACAATTTTCTCTTTATAGAAAATTTCTTGAACAATTTTCTCTTTATAGAAAATTTCATGGACAATTTTCTCTTTATAGAAAATTTCATGGACAATTTTCTCTTTATAGAAAATTTCATGGAAATTTTCTCTTTATAGAAAATTTCATGGACAATTTTCTCTTTATAGAAAATTTCATGGACAATTTTCTCTTTATAGAAAATTTCATGGACAATTTTCTCTTTATAGAAAATTTCATGGACAATTTTCTCTTTATAGAAAATTTCATGGACAATTTTCTCTTTATAGAAAATTTCATGGACAATTTTCTCTTTATAGAAAATTTCATGGACAATTTTCTCTTTATAGAAAATTTCATGGACAATTTTCTCTTTATAGAAAATTTCATGGACAATTTTCTCTTTATAGAAAATTTCATGGACAATTTTCTCTTTATAGAAAATTTCATGGACAATTTTCTCTTTATAGAAAATTTCATGGACAATTTTCTCTTTATAGAAAATTTCATGGACAATTTTCTCTTTATAGAAAATTTCATGGACAATTTTCTCTTTATAGAAAATTTCATGGACAATTTTCTCTTTATAGAAAATTTCATGGACAATTTTCTCTTTATAGAAAATTTCATGGAAATTTTCTCTTTATAGAAAATTTCTCTTAAAACTTTTTTCTTGGTAGAAAGTTTTTCTATGTAAAAAATTTTCCTCTCACATTTATTTGAAATTTTCTTTTTATAAAAAACCTTTTAAAATTGTGTTTTTTTTTTAGAGAATTCATTTGAATTTCTAATGTTTAGTTGAATATTGAATTTTGATTATTTTCTCGTTTATGTACCTTAATTTTTATCGTTTTTATTGTAATTCCAATTTTTATTATTTCCTATAAATTTTTATCTTTAACCCTTTTTTTGCCTTTAAGTACTTGAATTAAAATCTTTAAACAATTGTTTAGATCTCTTTTTTATGTAAAAAAAATTTCCATATTTAATTCCCTCCTCGAAAAAAGAAGAGAAATAATCCAGATTCAAGGAAATCCCACATTTTATGTTTCTTTAATTCGGACACAAAAAACCTCTTAATGTCATCGTCAAGTTATGAAAAAAAAGTGATAAAATTCATAAATTTATGAAAAATCGTGAATATTAAAATCGATTTTATTATAAATTTTTATTACAACAAAAACAACATACAAAAAAAGATAACAAGATGAAATTGAGACAGAGTGACTGAAGAAAAAAAAAACAACTCCTCTGCAAGTGACCAACGAATCACAAATAAAAATAAAAAATAGTGAAATATAAATTTGTATTTAAGATAAAAAGTGAATTGAAAAAGAAAAAACGGTGGCAATTTGTGTGGAATCATTTTTACAGTCTTTTTAAGATAAAACGATGATGACATTAAAATATTCCAACAGAGAATTTAGTTTGGAGTTGTGGATTTTTTCGTTCTCATACCTTTGGATGATGTCAACCTTAGAACACGAGTCAATAATATTGAAATTGATATTATTTTCCTTTCGAACATTAAACTGTGTTCAATATTATTTTCCTTTTTTTGTTGTTGGTCTTGGTCGTCATTTGTTTGGTCAAAGTATCAAATATCGTTGTTTGGTGGTGAAATGAAATCAATTGTGGGTTTTAACAGTTGAAAGTTCAATATACTGAAATTAAGTCTGAAAAAAATTGTTCGTTTTAATGTAATCGAATATTTAGGTCACTTCAAGAGGAAGTTTGTCTGACAAAAAAAATGTTAAAGTTAAAGGGGAATGAATGAATATGATTTTTTGTCACACAGTGAGTTAAGGATGTTATCGATGATCAGTCATGATCGATGATCCCTCTGAAGTCTAAAGAAATAGTTATTCCTTAAGCTAATGATCTAAGGACTCGAAATTCTTATAGGAAAAATAATTAATTGATTTAATGTTTACTGATCCTCAGACATGTTTACTGATCTTATACAAAATATGAATTCTCTTAAAAAAGAAACGAATCTTTGATCGTCAAAGGGACTATTTAAATTAGGCGCTTGTAAATTAGCCTGTAGTGTTACCATGATCCAAAACAGAATTCTCTTATGAACACCTGTTATGATCAGTTATGATCGGAAGCATTTTAAGTTATTATTCCTATTGCGATCAATCATTATAACTTGAATGTATGAAGAGGTTGAAGAGGGAAATCACTAAGAAAAATTAAATTAATGATCTTTTCAATTCAATTTGTGGAAAAAATTGGATCACTTATTTTCTTTTAATGATCAAAATATGAAGATAAAATCAACCCGATTATCACGTCTGGTCGTAATCTTCAATAACGACAAAAGAAACAAATGATCAAGCGATCTAATGTCAATCAAAAACGTGTCAAATTTAAGAAACAACATCAAAAAACTCTAATTGACAATTCCTCTCGATCTCCGGCTTCAAGCTATGAAACTACAACCAAATTCATTAATTCAAACTCTGATAACTCAAAAGATCGCATCAGAGGTTTTTCATTCTAAGAATTCCAAGTCAAACCAAGAACAAAAAGGCTTTTAGAAAGATTTTTACCTGAAATAATGAAAATAGATCTTCATTAATTGTTATAAAATGTAAAACACCAATCGCATTGAATTAATAAATGCGTTGAGGGCCCATCGTACGTTTAACTTTGAGTTATAATTTTTCATTATTCGAGAAGTCAGGTAGGGTTCAGATCAGACCTTCATGAATCTGTAGACTAGAATTTAGTGGGCCATTTTATTATCCTGAGTCTATTTCTAACAATTTAGTTAACTCAAGTGATCGCTCTATGGGCACAAATTAAAGATATTAAGGATTCTCTTGGAAGAAGAGCCAGTTTAAGTAATACCTTTTGAAAAGATCCTTAGTTGAGGTTCTAATTAATGTTTTAATCCAGGTTTTAGTTCAGTTATAGTTCAAATTCAGATTCTAGCTGATATTCTAGTTGAGACTCTTGTTCAGATTCTAGTTCAGATCCTTTTTCAGATTTTAGTTCAGTTTCTCGTTCAAATAACAGTTAAGATTTTTAGTTCACATTAGAGTTCAGATTCTAGTTAAACTATAGTTCCGGTTCTAGTTCAGATTTTAGTTTAGATCAGATATTAGTTAAGATTTTTAGTTCAGATTCTAGTTTAAACTATAGTTCCGATTATAGTTCCGGTTCTAGTTCAGATTAGAGTTCAGATTTTAGTTTAGATTCTCGTTCAGATATCAGTTAAGATTTTTAGTTCAGATTGTTGTCCAGATTCTAGTTTAAACTATAGTTCCGATAATAGTTCCCGTTCTAGTTCTGATTTTAGTTCCGATTCTCATTCAAATAACAGCTGAGATTTTTAGTCCAGATTAGAGTTCAGATTCTTGTTCAAATTCTAGTTCTGAAAATAGTTCAGATTCTATTTGACATTTCTTGATCAGTTTGTTTTTCAGATTATAATTCAGATTCTCATACAGATCCTATTTGAGATTTCTAATTCAGATTATTGCTCAGATTCTAATTAAAATTCTAGTTCTGAAAATATTTCAAATTACAGCTCAGATTATAAATCAGATTCTACTTGGAGTCTTGTTCAGATTTTAATTCAGTTCAAGTTGGAGTCGAACGAGTCAATCGAGTCAATTTCATATACCTTTTTCTTGAAGTAAAAGCGTGCTAAATCCGACAAAGTAAACGGCTGTACAAAAGCACTAAGTGTTAGACTGTAAAATGGTTTGGCGGAAGGTTCACATCAAGTGTCTTCGATACAGATCCACTATGATCAACAGAACCCATTCCAGTAGCACAAAATAAAAAGCAGACTTCTAATTTGAATATCCATTAAGTCATAACAGGTTTGGTGTTGATTAAACGGGTTTTACATAAGACCTTTTAACCTTGAGGTTATAATTCATACATCAGCAGTAACATTAGCGATGAATTATAACTTCTCTTCCCGTTAGAAAAACATAATTCCTTATTTTTTTCTAGTAATTGATTGAGGGTATCGGAATGTGATATTCATACTTCATTTATATGATTTTTACAGATAAAATCGGTCTGAAATTCCTGCTTAATAAGAGATCATATGAATTGTTTGCAAAAACTATTCCGAATCTCTCTACAAATTTAACTACTTTCAACGATCTCCTGATGCCATAAACTATAATTTATAGTTATTTTGCAAAATTGTTAATAAATTATTTCTCACTAATCAAAAGGGTTTCTCCTAAACTTGTTTGTTTTAACTACAGGGGGTCCCCTTCTAAAAACCATAGGGGTGGATGGATCTTTATGTTAACTCCTCTTAAAAGTGACAATTATGTGATAACAAAATATTTTATTTTTATGGAAATTTTATAGTTAAATTTATTATTTAATTTTTTATTGTTTTTGTAAAGTTGTTAAGTTTGGTGACAAAGTGTCAATTTGTGGGAAACCCTATGAAAAGTTCCCAGATCAAATTACCAACACTTTTATTATTGTTTTTAACTTTAAATGGTGAACCACATTTTTGTCAATACATTGTTTTTTTATTTTTTTAATTTTAAATAAAATTTTTTTTTTGGGCGGGAGTTTCGAATTACAATCACTAAAGTGACTTAAGGTGATAGCTGAAGGTTGAGCTTTTCTTCGGTTTGGTTAAAAATCTTTGTGTTGGTCATTTGTAAGCAAAAAAACACTGATAATTCGTTTTACACTTAAGATTAAATTAAATTAGTTCCAATATTTTCGATAATGAAACCACAAGGATTAGAGTTCTTCTCCTCTAACACTCATAACCTCACTTTAATACAGTCCAATAACCGCAAGTGATTAAATGAAGGGTATTTAAAGTTTGATATTCCATATGTAACATCACCAAGAAAGTATCAGGTTAAGATTCTTGAACTACAGCAAATTTTGTACTTCCAACTGTTTTGGGAACCTCCATTTTCCAACTAAAAATTGGAAATACAGAAAATCGATTTAGGGTCTGGGTGACCCGTAATGCCCTACCGCTCTAGAACTTCTTACGTAATCTTTATGAAATATTGAAGCTTGTAATGAAGGGTATTCAAAAATCCCCTTCGTTTAAAACAAAACATTCCTTCTCCTTTTCACCACCATCCGTTACAACCTCATATAACCTCACTTTTTTCTCTTTATCATTATTATTGTTGTTGTTGTTTATTATTTGTTGTCTATAAAATGTTGTAAATTTTATTTATACAAGATTTTTTTTTTTATTTTATATGAAATTTTTTGTTGTAGTTGTTGTTGTTTCGTTCATTAAAAGGAACCACAAATAAATTCTCAATTTTTATGTGCCAAAAGTCACATTTTCTTGTCTTAAATTTGTGTGTTGGCGGCAAAAGTTCTTTTGTAGTTTTTGTTTTTTTGTTTTATTCTGTTGTTGCCTTTTTTGACTTGTTGTATTTGCTGTTGTTGGTGGTGGTGTTGGCAACATTGTTTACTTTTTTATTTGTGGTTTATTTTGTTTTGGTCTTGTTGTTGCAACATATCGACTTAAACAAACAACATTTTGAACTTAAGAAAAAATACATATGAATTTTTTTTTACATAAAATCGTCATATAACGACCGTCGTATGTAATTAGAATGTTTATTTTGGTGGGTTTTTGTTAATATTGATTATTCTCTTTTTCATGAGAGCAGCTGTTGCCTGAAATAAAATATTTAAAAAAAAACTGTCGTTATAACTGAAGTAGAACTGAATAAGAAATGAACTGGAAATGAACTACAACTGAACTAAAAATGAACTACAAATGAACTAGAACTGAACTACAAATGAACTAGAACTGAACTACAAATGAACCAGAACTGAACAAGAACTGAACTAGAAATGAACCAGAACTGAACCAGAACTGAACTAGAAATGAACTAGAAATGAACCAGAACTGAACTAGAAATGAACTAAAAATGAACAAGAACTGAACTAGAAATGAACTGGAACTGAACTAGAAATGAACTAGAACTGAACTAGAACTGAACTAGAACTGAACTAAAAATGAACTACAACTAGAAATGAACTAAAAATAAACTAGAAATGAATTACAACTGAACTAGAAATGAACTACAACTGAACTAGAAATGAACTAGAACTGAACTAGAACTGAACTAAAACTTAACTAAAAGTGAACTAGAACTGAACTAGAACTGAACTACAACTATACTTGAAATGAATTAAAACTGAACTAAAACTGAAGTAGAACTGAACTAAAACTTAACTAGAAGTGAACTAGAACTGAACTACAACTATACTTGAAATGAACTAAAACTGAACTAAAACTGAACTAGAACAGGACAACAACTCAACTAGAACTGAACCAGAACTACAACTGAACTAGAAATGAACTAGAACTGAACTAAAACTAATTTAGAATTGAATTTAAAACTACGCCAAATCGCATATATGCCAGAACTAAGTTAATGCGTTTTGTCTTTTTTGTTGTTGTTTTTTTAATAAATTAAAGTGATTATTTTAATTTTATTCCCATTTAATGGGCGTCAATATTATTTAACCAACAGATTTAAGACTTTAATCAAAATTACATAAAAATTTGTTGCATTTACTGCCACTGATTATTAAGATTTCTTTCGTCTGTTTAATCTTCCTTCTCTCCCTCCCCCCTCATTGAGTCTAAATTAAGTCTAAATTCAAGATAAAATATTAACCGACATTAAAATGTGATGTCTGACTGTGAATTAATGAAAACTACAAGTAAATGACGGTCTAAATGACTGACTGGCAAAAGTCAACTTAAGGAAAAAAAGTGCTCAGTAAAAATGGGCGAGAGGGAAAGCTAAAGAGGGTGAAAATATTGTGTGTGCACGTATATTAAACTCAGCAGGCGTTCCAACACTTTAACTGGGTTTTTCTTATTCTTATTCCTGGTACCTTTTTAAATATACCAAATAAAAGTCTTTTTCTTATTTTCATGTTTTAAACATTAAAGCGGTTTTTTGCTTTTCAAGTTTGAATTCCATTGTTTTGGGATTTTATTCTGGAGAAAAATGTTTGATTCCTTTTTTTATTGAGGTGTGAAGAAAAGTGTTGAAATAATATAACGATTTTAATCTTTTTAACAAGAAAACATCTTGAATTTATATATTTTTTTTTACGTTTTTGTATTTTGATCTTCTTGTTTATCTAAAAGTAAAAAATGATCTCTTTCTCTCTCTCTCTGACGACAATAATGAAACTGTCAATCGTTTTAAGCTTTTTTTTGTGGTTGAATGGTGTGAATTTCATTCCATTATGTTGGATTTTATCCTGGAAAAAAACTTTTTAAAACTTTTTAAAACTTTTTTTAAAGAATTTTGGTCATAAATCTTTTTGCGGGATCCTAAAATACACAAATAATTATTTGTTTAACAAAAAATGTTTTCTCTTTCTTTTTTCTTCAAATTTCTTTAGAAAAAAATTACTGAAATTAAAAAAAAAAAAATTAAATTAAAAATGAATATTAAGTTAAAAAAAATTGATATTATTTTGCGAATTTTTTCTAAAAAAAAAAAAAAAAATTGTCAATATTGTTCCGATGAAAAAAAGAAATGTAATGAATTGAACGGTTAGAACAGGAGTACTTTTTATTCTAATTCAGTTTCAGTTCACTTCTAATTCAGTTCTCGTTCAGTTGTAGTTCAGTTGTAGCTGAGTTCTAGTTCACTTCTAGTTCAGTTCTAATTCAGTTCCAGTTCACTTCTAGTTCAGTTCCACTTCACTTCTAGTTCAGTTGTAGTTCAGTTCTAATTCAGTTCCAGTTCACTTCTAGTTCAGTTGTAGTTCAGTTCTAGTTCAGTTTTAATTCAGTTCCAGTTCACTTCTAGTTCAGTTGTAGTTCAGTTCTAGTTCAGTTCTTATTCAGTTCCAGTTCACTTCTAGTTCAGTTCCAGTTCACTTCTAGTTCAGTTGTAGTTCAGTTGTAGTTCAGTTGTAGTTCAGTTCTCGTTCAGTTCTAGTTCATTTCTAGTTCAGTTCTAGTTCAGTTTTAATTCAGTTCCAGTTCAGTTCTAGTTCACTTCTAGTTCAGTTGTAGTTCAGTTCTAGTTCAGTTCTAATTCAGTTCCAGTTCACTTCTAGTTCAGTTGTAGCTCAGTTCTAGTTCAGTTCTAATTCAGTTCCAGTTCAGTTCTAGTTCACTTCTAGTTCAGTTGTAGTTCAGTTCTAGTTCAGTTCTAATTTAGTTCTAGTTCATTTCTAGTTCAGTTCTAGTTCATTTCTAGTTCAGTTCTAGTTCAGTTCCAGTTCACTTCTAGTTCACTTCTAGTTCAGTTCTAGTTCATTTCTAATTCAGTTCTAGTTCAGTTCTCGTTCAGTTCTAGTTCATTTCTAGTTCAGTTCTAATTCAGTTCTCGTTCAGTTGTAGTTCAGTTCTAGTTCAGTTCCAGTTCACTTCTAGCTCAGTCCTAGTTCAGTTCTAATTCAGTTCTAGTTAATTTCTAATTCAGTTCTAATTCAGTTCTCGTTCAGTTGTAGTTCAGTTCTAGTTCAGTTCCAGTTCACTTCTAGCTCAGTTCTAGTTCAGTTCTAATTCAGTTCTAGTTAATTTCTAATTCAGTTCAGTTCTAATTCAGTTCTCGTTCAGTTGTAGTTCAGTTCTCGTTCAGTTCTAGTTCATTTCTAGTTCAGTTCTAATTCAGTTCTCGTTCAGTTGTAGTTCAGTTCTAGTTCAGTTCCAGTTCACTTCTAGTTCAGTTGTAGTTCAGTTCTAGTTCAGTTCTAATTCAGTTCTAGTTCATTTCTAGTTCAGTTCTAGTTCAGTTCCAGTTCACTTCTAGTTCAGTTGTATTTCACTTTTCTAATTCAGTTCTCGTTCAGTTCTAGTTCATTTCTAGTTCAGTTCTAATTCAGTTCTCGTTCAGTTGTAGTTCACTTCTAGTTCAGTTCTTGTTCAGTTGTAGTTTGTAGTTCAGTTCTAATTCAGTTCTCGTTCAGTTGTAGTTCACTTCTAGTTCAGTTCTTGTTCAGTTGTAGTTCAGTTGTAGTTCAGTTCTCGTTCATTTCTAGTTCAGTTGTAGTTCAGTTCTAATTCAGTTCTAGTTCTGTTCATATTATAATTCGATTTATAGTTCAGATTCCAATTCAGATTCCCTGTCAAACTCTGCTTTAGTTTCAATTTAAATTTATAAAATTTTTCTTAAATTTTGCGAATAAAATCTTTTGTTTGTATGTAATTTATTCTTGAGTCCAGATGTCTTAAACTCCCTGAAGTGCACTTAACATTTCATCACTCTCACATTAAGTTATTCACCTGTAAAATAATTAAATTCAACTCCCATTTGATCAACACTTGAAACATTTTCCTCAAGTATTTTCATAAACTCCATCGTTTGCAGGCAACAAGTGTTTCGCGAACAAAAATCCTTAAAATTCTTTAAAATCCTCTCGAACATTTTCCTTAGAACTGTTAAAGTTTAATGCAGATTTGATTTAAGACTTTAAAGAAATCTCGGTGACGTTTTACAAAATTCTCAGGAAAAAAAATTTAATTTAAGAAAATGAAAATTATTTCACTGTAAAATCTCACGTATAAACAGAAGTTGAATTTGCTAATGAAAAAATAAGTCATGGAATTAATCCCCACAAAACAGTTAAGACGAAAATAATTGCATTTGGCAAAATCTCAAAATATTTCTGAATTAAATATTTTAAGGAAATGAACTGCGCTCACTGACATGACAAAAAACCGACAGCATTTTAATTAAAAAACATACACACACACAATTTTTAACACGGACAGACAGACAGACGGACGGACTCAATGAATGAACCAAACAAGAACTGAATGGAAGGCTCTCTGACGGTTTGGTCTTAGGTATCGTGGTTGTACAAGTGCATGGATTTTAATTAAGAATGTTGGACGAGACTGAGTCTGGTCACAACGTATGAACAAGTTAAAGCATTTTGGAAATGGAAAAGAAGCCTGTGAGGGAATGAGTGAGTGGTTGATGTAGGTTTTTTCCTTCAATTCCTTTTGCATATCAGTTAAGGCATAAAGAAGAACTCCCGATTTAATTTTATTTCATTTCCAAAATTATTGCAAAAGAAAAAATTTGTTTCTCAAAAATTATCACTGAAGAGGAGGAGAGCAAAAAGAGAGAATCACAAATGAAGACAGAACTTCGTATTGTTTTTTGGTGTAAAACTGCATTCAAGCGTATAATAAAAAAAAAGAGGACAGACAGAGAAATGTCTTGTCCAGCACATTAGGCAGACAGGTTGGTTCATAAAATTTTTGCTTTTGTAGTTGTAATTATTACCTTCAAAGCTTTGGAAGAGAGAAAAACCTGTACGATGGCTGTTCGTTCATTTGTAAAAAGGTCGCCTGCAAGGTAAAGAAGACTTTACCGCAAGGCGTCAAAGTGGCGACACACGTCGTCTGTGTATACTCAATTCCCTCGTTCGTATGTGTCGTGGTCAATTGCTCAGAAATATTTTTATTTTTATAATTTTGCTTTAATATTTGTGTTGGAGTCCCTGTTCTGCTGAGAACTTGTTTTGCGTTTGAGTGTGTTACGTTTTAATTTTTAAGAATGAAGAAAATTTTCCTTTACGCCAACTATAAAGTGATAATTTTACAGTGATTTAAAAAAGTTTATTATCATTTCTTGTTCAGAATTTAGTTCCGTTTCAATTTCAGATTTTAGTTTCAATTCAGAGTTCAGATTCTTTTTTCAACTGTAATTCTAGATTAGATTTAAGTTCAGATTCCAGTTCAAATTCCTGTAACGTTTCTAGTTATGATTTTAGTTCTGATATTTTTTACGTTTTTCGTTCGTATTTAAATTTCGATTGTAATTTCGTTTCTAAATTAAATTTTAGTACCGATTTTAGTTCAGATTTTATTTTTGGTTAATTCCAATTCTTTAGATTCCAGCTCAGATTCAATTTCAATTAATATTTCAGGTTATAACTGAGATTATGGTTTAGATTCTATTTTAGTTCCTAATTCCGATTTTGATAAGGATTTAAGTTCCGATTCTAGTTGAGTTTATAGTTACGATTCTAGTTCATATATTAATTCTGACTCCAGTTCATATTATAGTTTCCATTCTCCTTCAGAGTTTAGTTCCAATTCCAGTTTAAATTCCAGATTAGTTCAAGTTCGCCTTTAGTAAAGTTCTAGTTCAGTTCTAGTTCAGTTCTATTTAAGTTCATGTTCAGTTCTAGTTCAGTTCTACTTCAGTTTTAGTTCAGTTCTAGTTCAGCTCTAGTTCAGTTATATTTCATGTTCAGTTCTTGTTCTGTTCTCCTTCAATTCTTGTTCAGTTCTACTTCAGTTTTAGTTCAGTTATAGTTCAGTTCTATTTAAGTTCCTGTTCAGTTCTAGTTCAGTTCTAGTTCGGTTTTAGTTCGGTTCTATTTCAGTTATAGTTTAGTTCTAGTTCGGATTTAGTTCAGTTCTAGTTCAGTTCAAGTTCAGTTCTAGTTCAGTTCAAGTTCGGTTCTATTTCGGTTCTAGTTCAGTTTTAGTTCAGTTCTTGTTCTGTTTTAGTTCAGTTCTAGTTCAGTTCTAGTTCAGTTCTACTTCAGTTTTAGTTCAGTTCTATTTAAGTTAATGTTCAGTTCTAGTTCAGTTCTTGTTCTGTTTTAGTTCAGTTCTTGTTCTGTTTTAGTTCAATTCTAGTTCAGTTCTTGTTCTGTTTTTTTTTTTTTTTTCAGTTCTACTTCAGTTTTAGTTCAGTTCTAGTTCAGCTCTAGTTCGGTTCTAGTTCAGTTCTTGTTCTGTTCTAGTTCAGTTCTACTTCAGTTTTAGTTCAGTTCTAGTTCAGCTCTAGTTCAGTTCTAGTTCAGTTATATTTCATGTTCAGTTCTTGTTCTGTTCTCCTTCAATTCTTGTTCAGTTCTACTTCAGTTTTAGTTCAGTTATAGTTCAGTTCTATTTAAGTTCCTGTTCAGTTCTAGTTCAGTTCAAGTTCGGTTCTATTTCGGTTCTAGTTCAGTTTTAGTTCAGTTCTTGTTCTGTTTTAGTTCAGTTCTAGTTCAGTTCTTGTTCTGTTCTCGTTCAGTTCTAGTTTAGTTCTAGTTCGGTTTTAGTTCAGTTCTAGTTCAGTTCAAGTTCAGTTCTAGTTCAGTTCAAGTTCGGTTCTATTTCGGTTCTAGTTCAGTTTTAGTTCAGTTCTTGTTCTGTTCTACTTCAGTTTTAGTTCAGTTCTTGTTCTGTTCTCGTTCAGTTCAATTTAGGTTCTAGTTCGGTTCTAGTTCGTTTTTAGTTCAGTTCTAGTTCAGTTCTTGTTCTGTTCTCCTTTAATTCTTCTTCAGTTCTGGTTCAGTTCAGTTTTAATTCAATTCTAGATCAGCTCTAGCTCAGTTGTACTTCAGTTCTATTTCAGATTCCACTTCCTTTCCTTACCGTCCACATACTTTTATCGCCCTCTGTATCATTTTTTTTTTTTTTTTTGGCCGAGATCTTAGTTTTCTTGTAGAAGTTGTTTATGTAAAAGATGACAATTTGCGTTGTCTCTTAAAATAAAATGAGAAACCGAAATCAGTGGCACAGTGCCCAGGATATAAATACTCAGATGTCTTCTTTTATAAGTTTTTTTTTTTTTTTTAAACGAAATGAAAAAGAAATCTTGCAATTCTTGTCCTACACAAAATGCGGTGTGAAATGTGGATTTCACTTACTCAGGTGGCGCTTAAATGTAGATAAAACAAAAAAAATAACAATTAAATGTTGCAATACTTTGTTGCAAGTTAAAATAAGATAAATCCAATAAAAATGACATAAAAAAATGTCACATATCTCAAGACAATATTAAGTTGAAAAAAAAGTTACCATAATTTTCTCGGCCTCAACTTTTGTAAAAGAAAATTAAATAAATTTTTCTATTTCAAGTCCATTTTTTTATTTATTTACATTTTTAGCAGTTTTTTTCTCTGAATCGTTTTAATTCAATTAGTTTAGATAAAATGCTGAAAAAGTATTTTAAATGATGATAATGATCGGCCACCAGATATCATCCATCGTTTCACTTATATAATTCTTGGCTGATTATGTCAGTTTTTTCTTCTTCTATGTTTTCTGCTATTTTTATACCCTACACTGGGTATATTTACTTTGTCAGTTCGTGTGTAACGCTAAGAAGAAATCATCTCAGACCCCATAATGTATAATGTATTCTTGCATCAAATCAAAATCTGAGTCGTTTGTCTGTCTGTCTGTTGTTGGCAAACTCACATCCCCAATAATTGACAGAGCTCAATGAAAATCGGCCTGAGTGTTTTCTATAGTCCTGAGAAGTTTCCTATTTTAAATCAGTAAAATCGGTTTAGTATATAGACCGATATCTAAAGCAATTTCTAAGTTCCAGTGAAGAATTTTCGTTAAATTGTCACTCAGAAATCGACAAAGATTTTGTCACAATATAAAATTATATCAAAATCGGTTCAGTAGAATAAAGGTTTATAGCCAAAAATGTAGCTGACTTCATGACTCATTAAGTGTTCCTGTGTTGGATTTAAGAAAAAACGGTAAAATATTATTATTACATTTGTGAGTGTAGTGTGAGTGTGTTTGTACGAAACATAAGATATTTACTTACATGCACATGTGGTGTAGGGTTTTAAAGATTCGGCTATGCCGAATATAGCACTCTTATTTGTTTTATTTTCTATTTCTTTCATTATCTTTCTGTTCCAATTTAAAATTCTATTTTCCGTTTCTTTTTTTTCTCTTTTCAGGTATGTGGAAGTGAATGTGAAATTGTTTGAACCATTAAAATAATTTTCTATGATTTCTGGTTGATGATGACGATGAGTGGACTTTAATTCCATCAATTTGTTGTTATCAAATTATTTTGTTATTCGTAATTTATATTCGGATAATTGGAAAAGAATTATTTTTATTTGAATTTTTTTAAATTTTCAGTTGAAGTTTATGAATGTGAAATCACAGTTTATATTCCTTTTTAGAATTGAAATCTAAAATAACGGTTCGTTTTTCTAATCGATTATTAAAAATATTAGATGTCATTAGCTCCTACTTATACTTATCTTGGTAATATATGTTTTCCTACCTAAAGGAAATCCTCTTGATATCCTAATCTTGAAGCGATCAACACAAATGATAGTCAGAGAGGACAAAGTCTGATCTATAAAGCGGGAGAGCCAAATCTTTTAAAAATATATATATAAAGAAAAACATCATAGTTCCACAGACAAAATATCTGTTTTTATTATAGACCAACGATCGCCAACTAATCGCTCAGTAATTTTAAAATTTGTTGATCGCCCGTAACCTAAATAGAGGTTCTACATCATTAAAGTCACAACCACAATTAAGGAATTTGCTATCTTGATCAAAGTGATTTAAGGCGCTCGAAACTTAGTAGATCTTTGATAAGATGTTCAGATTCAGCGTCTAGATTTTAATTAAGGTTCTAATTCCTTTCGAGTACAGCTTTAATTCAGCTCTGGTTCAGTTGTAGTTCTAGTTCTAGTTCATTTCTAGTTCGGTTCCAGTTCGGTTCTAGTTCGGTTCTAGTTTAGTTCTAGTTCATTTCTAATTCAGTTGCAGTTCAGTTCTAGTTCATTTCTAATTCAGTTCTTGTTCAGTTTTAGTTCGGTTCTAGTTCATTTCTAGTTCAGTTTTAGTTCAGTTCTAGTTCATTTCTAATTCAGTTCTAATTCAGTTTTAGTTCGGTTCTAGTTCATTTCTAATTCAGTTCTAGTTCAGTTTTAGTTCGGTTCTAGTTCATTTCTAATTCAGTTCTAGTTCATTTCTAATTCAGTTCTAATTCAGTTTTAGTTCGGATCTAGTTCAGTTTTAGTTCAGTTCTAATTCAGTTCTAGTTCGGTTCTAGTTCATTTCTAGTTCGGTTCTAGTTCAGTTCTAGTTCATTTTAAGTTCATTTCTAGTTCGGTTCTAGTTCGGTTCTAGTTCATTTCTAGTTCATTTCTAATTCAGTTCTAGTTCATTTCTAATTCAGTTCTAGTTCAGTTTTAGTTCAGTTCTAGTTCATTTCTAATTCAGTTCTAGTTCAGTTTTAGTTCGGTTCTAGTTCATTTCTAATTCAGTTCTAGTTCAGTTTTAGTTCATTTCTAGTTCAGTTCTAGTTTATTTCTAGTTCGGTTCTACTTTATTTCTAGTTCAGTTTTAGTTCAGTTACAGTTCAGTTTTAGTTCAGTTTTAGTTATGTTTTAGTTCAGTTACAGTTCAGTTTTATTTCAGTTCTAGTTCAGTTCTAGTTCAGTTTTAGTTCGGTTCTAGTTCGGTTCTAGTTCAGTTTTAGTTCATTTTTAGTTCGATTCTAGTTCAGTTCTGCTTCAGTTCTAGTTCATTTCTAGTTCGGTTCTAGTTCGATTCTAGTTCAGTTCTACTTCATTTCTAGTTCATTTCTAATTCAGTTTTAGTTCATTTTTAGTTCATTTCTAATTCGGTTCTAGTTCAGTTTCTTTAGTTTAGTTTTAGTTCCAGTGTTCTTGATCAGTTGATACTTTAAAGTAAACTTTTGGTACATTAAAATGCATTTTAATTGGAGATCTTCATTTTATCATTTAAAAATAATTTTTTTTATTAAAATTAAATTAATTTCGTTTTTTACCGTCGATCGCAAAATATTCATTTTAATTCTTTTGAAAAAAAAAAATTAATCTTTTAATTTATGTTCATCTTCGAATAATGTTATTAATAATTTTTTGCATAAATTAAAGATTATCTTTTCTTCATTTCATCTCATTTCAAAATTAATGTCCATCAATTAAGCTTATTTCCTGTCAAATGTTTTAAGCTTTTTTCCCAATCTCAATTAAAACGCTTTTATTTCTTACGATGGATCTTTAAAAGATTTCATTTATGAATATGAATATATGAATATGAATTTCATTATTCTGTATAAAATCACAATTCATATTTTGTATTAAGAAATAAAAATTAAAAAAAATCTCCGCTCAAACTACAACAATAAAAACCAATCAAGCGATTTGTTGCGCATGCGCGTAGAAATCTGGGTAACGAAACTGAAATAAATAAAAATGATTCCATTCCACTGAAATAATTCTGCATATAAATCAAGCAGAGAAGAAATAATAATAATATTTTTAATTCTTTTTCCTTTTCGTTCTATTTAAAAATAGAGGAACAAAATTAAAGCAACAATTTAAGGCATTTATTGGTCCGAACAATGGAGAACAGTGGGGGAGAATCATAGAAATGTGGGAAGAAAGATATAAGTGCATGATTTAAGGATTTATATAAGATCCCTAAATCATGTGTTTAGGGAAGCCATTACCATCTATACCACTTAGAATCGTTGACATGGGTCTCAAAGCATGTTACCTTATAAAAGATCATGGAGTCACTAAATTCTAAGTTTTTGTAAAGCTGTCGATAATAAAACTTAACAAATCAAAATATGCGCAAAACTAGAGGAAAACTGTGTTTCTAGTTTTCAATATATCGGATCCCTGTAAATTTTCTTTTTGATTTCTGTTTTAATCTTGAAAATTCTTTTCTTTGAAAATTGACTTAAATGGAAATCTGAACCGATTTGAAATAAAAAGCTGAAAATGTAATTATTATTTGTGGAGGCTCTTGTATACTTTATGAACCACTATTTTCAAGTATTAAAATTGTTTTGAGAAGAAATTTTTAGCATTTTTAGAATCGCTAATATGGGGTCTAAATACGATCTGTTACGATCGGCTACGACCAGAATCAATCTATGATTTGATCTAACCCAACGAAACATACTTGCACAAAATTTTGACATGACACTTCTCTTTGTTAAATTTCAGTGGGATATAAGCGGATTTTCGGAATTGGGGGGATTATATGAGGGCTATATCGAGTTATGGAACGATCTTTTTGAAACACTGTTTTCCACTTATATAAATTTTATCTGAGTGGAATATTATGATAATAATATTTATTGACACTATAACATTTTCAGGAGAATTCGGGAGTGGATCTTGTATGGAAGCTAAGGTCATTTTAGTCCAATTCTTAATTTGGACTTATTTAAGATTTATATGTTTAATAAGTTCATAAGACTTTTTTGAGCTTAAAATCCCATTCCAATAGAACATTAGTATGATAACTAATTGAAATTTTGGGCACGATCATCACTATTGCTTTTATAGGTCAAAATGCCATATAGAATTATATGACAAATATCACCGAAATTTCTTAGAGTGCACACAACTTTACATTAATCATCCATACGGAAGGTTGACAATTGGATCTCCATTTCGGAACGACAAAATAATTATGTGTTTGGGTGTAGGAATCTTGAGAGCCGAAAGTAAAAAGGCTGAAGTGATTTTCTGGAAAACTACAAGTGTTTCCCTGTATTTATCCAAGAAAACATAGTTTCTTCTTCTGTCATAGGATCCAGGGCTTTGAGCAGTTACCATGATAAGGAAATTATTGTTAAATAATTGGAGAACTATGACTTCGAATATTGTCCTATGAATCTAATCTAAGTGAAGGTACTGGGCAACAGGTAGATCAACATAACAATTCTTTCCAGTCACTCTGTTATGGTGGAGAGGGTCAGGGGTAAGAATTGCTCCTGATACAAAGTCTATTTTAATTATTGATTATAGTTAGAGTCTAAAAATTTTGCCCCTTATAAGGCAACTATGCCGAGGGAGAGGTAACCCCAAAGTAATTCAAAAACGCTTGAATATTTAAGAGCATTTTAACATCGGGTGTCTCAAAATTGTCTACTGAATATTTTCCTATAAAATATTATTTGAAAAAATCTAAAATGAATAGGATCAAGGGCCAGGACATTGAGGATCAAGGTGAGAGTTGTGTCCCATAAAAACATATAAAAATTTCTGAATATCTGAAAAACTCTAACGCAGAGGTTCATTGTTTTATGCGAATAATTTTCCCAGAAAAAAATATTCTCTTGAAAAAGGGTATAGAATCTGGGGAACAGGTACAAAGCTCCATTATTAATTATTGTATATTGGACCAACATAGTATCTGTTGGAATTGTTATGGAGAACTTAAGTAAATAATAAAGTTAAGAAGCGATTATTTTAGACTAATTTTATTAAGAAGGATCAGGATGGACATATAACACAATAAGGACCTTTCGAAAGCTTTTTTGTGTCACTTGTTATCCTGATTTAGGGAATTCAGAGACCTTCAGCCAAAAATTTTCAGTTGCAGAAATCTGTTGAAATTCTATCTTGTAGTTGAAAATTAAAGTCCTTTAACAGTCCCTAAAAAAGGACCAGGAGAAAAGGATCAAAATTTATTTGAGTACCCTCATCTTCGTCATGGGCTCCTTGATTAAGTTACATAATTATTTCAAAACATTTTTGTTTCTGCCCCACTGTGCTCTATTCTAAAACTCTAGCTTCATTACCATTTAAACTCTTTCTCTCAAAATGAGATTGAAATAAGAATCGAAAAGAAGGGTTTGTTATTGTTTGATCTGACGTAAAAAAAAATAAAGCTTCAAACACGTAACCAATTTGACACGCAATCACGTAGAACCAATCGTTTTAGGAAAACAACCAGAAACTTTTAATGTTAAACAAAATTTAAATCTTAACTGCTGATTTCTCCGGTTTGTTTGGTGGTTGATTCTCCTCTCACTTCCCCTCTTCTCTTCTTCCTCTACCGATTTATGATGTACTTGGAATTATTATTATTAGTTGTTTTGTTTGTTGGTCACTTTTGGTTTTGGTCACTTTGGTTTCTAAAGATTCTTATGCAAAACTTTATAGTGTTTTATTTTTCCAGAATATTTACAATCCTTTTTAAATATATTGGCCTTTTGTTGTAACCATTATGGCATGATTAATAGGTTTGGAACATGGTTGTTCATTTTTCTTCTTCTTCTTTGTTTTGCCCCTTTAAGCTCAGAGCTTTAGTTATGCTGATACTTTGAGAAACGTTTATATTTTGTACGCCTTTTCTATTCCAATTTAGAGATTATTTTATGGTGATAATGATGCCTTAGGTTACTCTCTCTCTCCCTCTCTCTCTCTCTTAATGATGGAGTTAACTAATGCTGATTCCAGCGGTCAGTTAGTCAAGCTGTTGGAATAGACTCTTTGGCTGGCACACACAGTTTGTTGTTGTAAATATTTCATAAATAATCTCGTCTAAATAATCTAAAAGAATTTATTTGAAAAAAAAAAAAAACTATATTTTTTGTTGGAAAAGTAGAATTATTATTGCGATACCCTACACCTCTAGAGGAGGTTTGGGGTACTAAGTATCTTTGCAGATCTTTGTAACACAAAGGAAGCTAATGGTATCGCAAACTTAAAGCCTGCTAATTCGACTCAGATTAACTCTTAGAGTCCAATTATCTGTCAGTCCGTCATATCTGTGCATATAACTCTGGGGACACTCTTCAATTGTTGGAACAAATTTTCACTGAAAATTCAAATTTTCACTGAAAATTTTCACTAAAAATTCAAATTTTCATTAAAAATTCAAATTTTCATTAAAAATTCAGAATTTTCACTAAAAATTCAGAATTTTCACTAAAAATTCAGAATTTTCACTAAAAATTCAAATTTTCACTTAAAATTCAGAATTTTCACTAAAAATTCAGAATTTTCACTAAAAATTCAGAATTTTCACTTAAAATTCAGAATTTTCACTTAAAATTCAGAATTTTCACTAAAAATTCAGAATTTTCACTAAAAATTCAGAATTTTCACTAAAAATTTAAATTTTCACTGAAAATTCAAATTTTCACTAAAAATTCAGAATTTTCACTGAAAATTCAAATTTTCACTAAAAATTCAGAATTTTCACTAAAAATTCAGAATTTTCACTAAAAATTCAGAATTTTCACTAAAAATTCAGAATTTTCACTAAAAATTCAGAATTTTCACTAAAAATTCAGAATTTTCACTAAAAAATTCTGAATTTTTAGTAAAAATTTAAATTTTTAACGAAAATTTGAATTTTCACTAAAAATTCAAATTTTCACTAAAAATTCAAATTTTCACTAAAAATTCAAATTTTCACTAAAAATTCAGAATTTTCGCTAAAAATTCAGAATTTTCACTAAAAATTCAAATTTTCACTAAAAATTCAAATTTTCACTAAAAATTCAAATTTTCACTAAAAATTCAGAATTTTCACTAAAAATTCAAATTTTCACTAAAAATTCAGAATTTTCACTAAAAATTCAAATTTTCACTAAAAATTCAGAATTTTCACTAAAAATTCAGAATTTTCACTAAAAATTCAGAATTTTCATTAAAAATTCAGAATTTTCATTAAAAATTCAGAATTTTCATTAAAAATTCAGAATTTTCACTAAAAATTCAGAATTTTCACTGAAAATTCAGAATTTGCACTAAAAATTCAGAATTTTCATTAAAAATTGAAATTTTCACTAAAAATTCAAATTTTCACTAAAAATTGAAATTTTCACTAAAAATTGAAATTTTCACTAAAAATTGAAATTTTCACTAAAAATTCAGAATTTTCACTAAAAATTCAAATTTTCACTAAAAATTCAGAATTTTCACTAAAAATTCAAATTTTCACTAAAAATTCAGAATTTTCACTAAAAATTCAGAATTTTCACTAAAAATTGAAATTTTTACTAAAATTCAAATTTTCACTTAAAATTCAAAATTTTCACTTAAAACTCAAATTTTCACTTAAAATTCAAATTTTCACTAAAAATTCAAATTTTCGCTAAAAATTCAAATTTTCGCTAAAAATTCAAATTTTCGCTAAAAATTCAAATTTTCGCTAAAAATTCAAATTTTCACTAAAACTTGAAATTTTCACTAAAAATTGAAATTTTCACTAAAAATTGAAATTTTCACTAAAAATTGAAATTTTCACTAAAAATTGAAATTTTCACTAAAAATTGAAATTTTCACTAAAAATTGAAATTTTCACTAAAAATTGAAATTTTCACTAAAAATTGAAATTTTCACTAAAAATTGAAATTTTCACTAAAAATTGAAATTTTCACTAAAAATTGAAATTTTCACTAAAAATTGAAATTTTCACTAAAAATTGAAATTTTCACTAAAAATTGAAATTTTCACTAAAAATTGAAATTTTCACTAAAAATTGAAATTTTCACTAAAAATTGAAATTTTCACTAAAAATTGAAATTTTCACTAAAAATTGAAATTTTCACTAAAAATTGAAATTTTCACTAAAAATGGAAATTTTCACTAAGAATTGAAATTTTCACTAAAAATGGAAATTTTCACTAAGAATTAAAATTTTCACTAAGAATTGAAATTTTCACTAAAAATGGAAATTTTCACTAAGAATTGAAATTTTCACTAAGAATTGAAATTTTCACTAAAAATTGAAATTTTCACTAAAAATTGAAATTTTCACTAAAAATTGAAATTTTCACTAAAAATTGAAATTTTCACAAAATTTCAAATTTTCACTGAAATAATCGCCAAGTATTTACCATATTCGTTGGTGCCCTGTATATATTATTTACAATCTCCTCATTTATCTTTTTTCTGTTATTATTGGGTGCCCAAAAGCTTCTACCAAAATCGCACCTGTGTTGATTCTTCAAAACTTTTTATTTTAATCTTTTTTCTTATTTTCTTATGCGTCTTTTTCTGATTTTTTTTTTCTTTTTTATTTTATGTGTCATAATTTATTTGATCACACCATAAAAATAATAAAAGAAGAACGAAAAACGCATTATTTTCATTTAATAGGATGCCATTTAGTTCAAGATAAAATTTATGATGGTCTTCAAAGGAATCACAAAATTTATGAGAGAGGGAATGATCGCTCACCTTTTGAAATGGTTTAGAATTTGAATTATAAAGAAATTTTTGAGGAAATTTATTAGAAATTTGTATTTAAATGGAATTTTGCTAAGAAGAAGAGGGATTTTTAAAGAAATTTTATTAAGTGGAAAAATATTTTGGACCGGAAATGGTTTTAGTTTTTGACACTTCAAATGTGCGGATTTTGGAGTGATAAATATTCAGTAAAATATTGAGTAATGGTCCATTCTCCCATAAATACAAAATTGCGACGCGAAAAAAGTTGCCGTCTATGATTGCTAACAATTTGGGAATCCGAAGCTGGTAAAGCTTAAGTGTCTTTATAATTTTTCCCCTGACTTTTGTTTTTAAACATTTTCCTTTATTGTCATGATCATAACGTTGTTGTCGCATATCTTAACTTTAACATTTTCATCTTTTTGTCTTTGAGAGTTTAGTTTTTGACTTTGAAACTGACAAACTTTTATTTGCGTTTTATGTTTTTTTCTCCTTCACATTTGCAGTTCCAGCTTTCATTTGTGTTCCCTTCAAACATCAAACATTATGATCTCTTTCTTTGTTGTTGGTGTAGTTTTATGGATATTTTTAAGCTTCCTTATGTATTTATTCCTTATGGCGCTCTTTTTATTAACATTACATTTTCCACCATCATTCTCAAACAACATCGTCATGATCATCATTATCATCGTCTTGTTCATTGCCGCAGATGACTTCGTCATTTTCATCTTTTATAGGTTCATGGTTCTCCTTTAGGTTTGCCTTTCGGTGCTGCTGCAGCGTCCTTAGCTACTGACAATATTGGCGACCCAAAGTCGCGTCTGTTACCTTCATTATTATTTTTATTTCATGTGCCAGATCTTTAGAATTTATTTTTTTATTTTCTTATTTTTTGAATAAAATTTGAAGTTGGAAGTTTGAAAGTTTGAACATTTTTTCATTCATATTCAAACGAACTGAAAATATTTCGTGAAAAGGAGAATATTTTTGAAAAAGACTTTTATGTTTTTTTAATGTAAATAAAAGTTTTTTTTATATTTTTCACTAAAATTCAGAAAACTGTATCTTGAAATCTTTTTTACTATAAAAAGTCGTGTTTGCAAAAATGAATAAATTTTTCACAAAAATATTCCAAATTTTTTTTTTCAGTTTCTTTTAAATATTTTATTTTAATCTTGAAATTTATTTATTTTTTATTCAATATTTTTTAATATTTTTATTTATTGATTTGTTTTTATTAAATATTGATTTAGGTCTCATTTTTCTTTTTACTAGATAAGTTCCTCCCAAATCAATATATTTTTTATAGTTTTATTTTTTAATAATAAAAAAAACTTTATCGCTCCGCCGATCTATAACATTTAGTTCATTATTATTTGAAGTATCAATAAATATTGCTCAATATTGTTATCATTAATTCATTATCTTCATTGATGAGCCCTCAATTAAATAATTCGAGGTTTATTTTTTATATTTATTTATTGAATATTTAAACAATCGAATTTTTATATTGAATTTTTATGAAACTAAAAAACAGCTTTTTTCTTTACAGGTATGTGATCTTTTTTATTAATACAAATTTCACTTTTGGGACTTAAAATAAACTATTTGGAACATCAGTCGGTAAATTTCTTTCTAATACATTTAAATTTTAATCAAATCTAATTCAGATCAAACACAGTGTAGTTCAGTTCTTGTTCAGTTCTAGTGCTGTTCTAGTTCAGTTCAAGTTTAGTTCAAGTTCAGTTCAAGTTCAGTTCTAGTTCAGCTCTAGTTCAGTTCTAGTTCACTTCTAGTTCAGTTCAAGTTCAGTTCAAGTTCACTTCTAGTTCAGTTCAAGTTCAGTTCAAGTTCAGTTCAAGTTCAGCTCTAGTTCAGTTGCAGTTCTAGTTCAGTTCTAGTTCAGTTCAAGTTCTAGTTCAGTTCAGGTCTAGTTCAGGTCTAGTTCAGCTCTAGTTCAGTTCTAGTTCAGCTCTAGTTTAGTTCAAATTCAGTTCCAGTTCAGTTCAAATTCAGTTCTAGTTCAAATTCAGTTCTAGTTCAGTTCTAGTTCAGTTGCAGTTCTAGTTCAGTTGCAGTTCTAGTTCAGTTCAAGTTCAGTTCTAGTTCGGCTGCAGTTCTAGTTCAGTTCAAATTCAGTTCTAGTTCAAATTCAGTTCTAGTTAAGTTCTAGTTCAGTTGCAGTTCTAGTTCAGTTCAAGTTCAGTTGTAGTTCAGTTGCAGTTCTAGTTCAGTTCAAGTTCAGTTCTAATTCGGTTCAGTTCCAGTTTAGTTCAAATTCAGTTCTAGTTCACTTCTAGTTCAGTTCTAGTTCAGCTCTAGTTCAGTTCTAGTTCAGTTCTAGTTCAGCTCTAGTTCAGTTCTAGTTCAGTTCAAGTTCAGTTCTAGTTCAGTTCAAGTTCAGCTCTAGTTCAGTTCAAGTTCAGTTCTAGGTCAATTCAAGTTCAGTTCTAGTTCACTTCTAGTTCAGTTCTAGTTCAGTTCTAGTTCAGTTCTAGTTCAGTTCAAGTTCAGTTCTAGTTCAGTTCAAGTTCAGCTCTAGTTCAGTTCAAGTTCAGTTCTAGGTCAATTCAAGTTCAGTTCTAGTTCACTTCTAGTTCAGTTCTAGTTCAGCTCTAGTTCAGTTCTAGTTCAGTTCAAGTTCAGTTCTAGTTCAGTTCAAGTTCACTTCTAGTTCAGTTCAAGTTCAGTTCAAGTTCAGCTCTAGTTCAGTTGCAGTTCTAGTTCAGTTCTAGTTCAGTTCAAGTTCTAGTTCAGTTCAGGTCTAGTTCAGGTCTAGTTCAGCTCTAGTTCAGTTCTAGTTCAGCTCTAGTTCAGTTCAAATTCAGTTCCAGTTCAGTTCAAATTCAGTTCTAGTTCAAATTCAGTTCTAGTTCAGTTCTAGTTCAGTTGCAGTTCTAGTTCCGTTCAAGTTCAGTTCTAGTTCGGCTGCAGTTCTATTGCAGTTCTAGTTAAGTTCAAGTTCAGTTCTAGTTCAGTTGCAGTTCTAGTTCAGTTCAAGTTCAGTTGTAGTTCAGTTGCAGTTCTAGTTCAGTTCAAGTTCAGTTCTAGTTCGGTTCAGTTCCAGTTTAGTTCAAATTCAGTTCTAGTTTAGTTCTAGTTCTAGTTCGGTTCTAATTCAGTTTAAATTCAGTTCTAGTTCAGTTCAAGTTCAGTTCAAGTTCAGTTCTAGTTCAGCTCTAGTTCAGTTCTAGTTCAGTTCAAGTTCAGTTCAAGTTCAGTTCAAGTTCAGCTCTAGTTCAGTTCAAGTTCAGTTCTAGGTCAATTCAAGTTCACTTCTAGTTCAGTTCAAGTTCAGCTCTAGTTCAGTTCAAGTTCAGTTCTAGTTCACTTCTAGTTCAGTTCTAGTTCAGTTCAAGTTCAGTTCAAGTTCAATTCAAGTTCACTTCTAGTTCAGTTCAAGTTCAGCTCTAGTTCAGTTCAAGTTCAGTTCTAGTTCAGTTGCAGTTCTAGTTCAATTCAAATTCAGTTCTAGTTCAGTTCAAGTTCAGTTCAAGTTCAGCTCTAGTTCAGTTCAAGTTCAGTTCTAGTTCAGTTGCAGTTCTAGTTCAGTTCATGTTCTAGTTCAGTTCAGCTCTAGTTCAGTTCTAGTTCAGTTCAAATTCAGTTCTAATTCAGTTCAAGTTCAGTTCTAGTTCAGTTGCAGTTCTAGTTCAGTTCAAGTTCAGTTGTAGTTCGGTTGCAGTTCTATTGCAGTTCTGTTGCAGTTCTAGTTCAGTTCAAATTCAGTTCTAGTTCAGTTCTAGTTTAGTTCAGTTCCAGTTCAGTTCAAATTCAGTTCTAGTTCAGTTCAAGTTCAGTTCAAGTTCAGTTCTAGTTCAGTTCAAGTTCAGTTCTAGTTCGGTTCAGTTCCAGTTCAGTTCAATTTCAGTTCTAGTTCAGTTTAAATTCAGTTCTAGTTCAGTTCAAGTTCAGTTCAGTTCCAGTTCAGTTCAAATTCAGTTCTAGTTCAGTTCAAGTTCAGTTCAAGTTCAGTTCTAGTTCAGTTCAAGTTCAGTTCTAGTTCGGTTCAGTTCCAGTTCAGTTCAAATTCAGTTCTAGTTCAGTTCAAGTTCAGTTCAAGTTCAGTTCTAGTTCAGTTCAAGTTCAGTTCAAGTTCAGTTCTAGTTCAGTTGCAGTTCTAGTTCAGTTGCAGTTCTAGTTCAGTTCAAGTTCAGTTCCAGTTCAGTTGCAGTTTAAGCTCAGTTCAAGTTCAGTTCAAGTTCAGTTCCAGTTCAATTCAAGTTCAGTTCAAGTTCTAATTAAATTCTAGTTTAGTTCTAGTTGTTGTTCGGTTCTAATTCAGTTTAAATTCAGTTCTTGTTCATTTCATTAAGAAAATTAATGAAGAATTTCTTTAAGATCGAAATCTTATGGAAATTTCGTTAAAAAGAAAATTTGATGAAATTTTCCTTAGAAAAAAATTTGTTCAATTTTAATAAAAAAATTTTGTTTCTATAAAACAAAAATATTCGAAGATAAATCTTTATAAATTTGAATACTTTAATTGACTTTTGATATAAATTCGTTATTATAAAATAAAACTTTTTTATCCTAAAATTTATTTATTTTCTTCTTATGACATTTTCTCATTATTAAAGACAAAATATTGTAAATAAAATTTACGATTTTATTAAAAGTTTATCTCTTAAAATCTCGCTTTTTTTAAAGAAATAAAGATAACAATAACATTTTCTCTCCACAACTTTAGTAGTCAAATGATAAAATATCGAGAGATCGAAAAGAATCCCATTCAATATCAATGAAATAATGTCATCTTATAAAAATGATCATAAAAATAATACAAATTTTAATTAAATTGAAAAAAGATAAGAAAAAATTAAAAAGCAACAACAACAAACACATCAAACATTAAAGAGGGTCTCTGGTAACCAACAAACTTGTTCGTCCGACACTGAAATCAGAAAATAAAGTTCTGTTATATTTCAATATTTTGGAACTAAAAAAAAATAAAATAAAAACGAATCACAAATAAACTGATAATTATGTGTTTTGTTGTACAAAAACAAAAACAAAAATTATATCGAAAGGAACAGCTGTAGGAAGTTCAATGTTTTGTTATTGTTGTTTCTTATTGAAAAATGCGTTATTCACGAAAAACTTGAAATCATAATTTTCAAGTGGAATCCCTTGTGCCTTTTTTTTGGAGGGCAAAAACAAATAAACTCAAAGAAAAGGAACGCAAAATAAATGTTTAACCGTCCGGTTTAATTAAAAACCTGTTTAATTTTTTGATAATAATGGTCAGACTATAAGGAGGGATCAAAAAAGAACATTTTAGTTATTTTTACATAAATACGTGAAAAAAGACTAAAATTTTGTATTAAAGTTGGTGTTAAATGAAGTTACAGTTCAGTTTTATTCCAGTTCTAGTTCAGTTGTATTCCAGTTCTTATTCAGTTTTAATTCATTTCTACTTCAAATTTAGTTCAGTTCTAGTTCTGTTTTAGTTCCGTTCTAGTTCCATTCCAGTTCTATTCTAGTTCCGTTCCAGTTCTGTTCCAGTTCAGTTTTAGTTCAGTTCCAGTTCTGTTCTAGTTCCTTTTCAGTTCTGTTTTAGTTCAAATTTAGTTCAGTTCTAGTTCTGTTTTAGTTCCGTTCTAATTCCATTCCAGTTCCGTTCTAGTTCCATTCCAGTTCTGTTTTAGTTCCGTTCCAGTTCTGTTCCAGTTCAGTTTTAGTTCAGTGCTGTTCTTGTACAGTTCCAGTTCTGTTGTAGTTCAGTTTAAGTTCAGTTCTAGTTCAGTTTTAGTTCAGTTCTAGTTCAAATTTAGTTCAGTTCTAGTTCTGTTTTTGTTTCGTTCTAGTTCTATTTCAGTTCTATTCTAGTTCCGTTCCAGTTCTGTTCCAGTTCAGTTTTAGTTCAGTTCCAATTCTAGTTTAGTTTGAGTTCAGTTCCAGTTCAGTTCTTGTTCAGTTTTAGTTCAGTTTCAGTTCTGTTGTAGTTCAAATTTAGTTCAGTTCCTGTTCCAGTTCTAATTCAGTTCTAATTAAGTTTTGTATCATAATATTTCGTCTTAAAAAAAGTCTATTTAACGTTCATTAAACGGAATTTAACTCTTTATTTTTCCAGTAGTTTTTTTTCAATTAAAATTTCTTCATGCAATTTTCATTAGAAATTTATAAAATCCATAATTATTTCCTTTTTTACAGTCATTGTAACGATATAAGCACCATTTTTGGAGAACAATTTATGTTTTATTATGTTTGTGTGATCATCATTGCATGTTTCTGTTTGTCCGTCCGTCCGTCCATCTGTCTGTCTTTCTGTCCATATTTACGTGCATTTCAGTTCAAATATTATAATTTATAACTTCCCATATCATAAAACTGTCATTAATTGAAAATTTATTATCATTTTCTATTTCATACATTTTCTTCTTTCGATTTTTCTAATAAAAAGAAAAAAACTTTATTTGAAATTGAAGTGGCAAAATTGTAGTTTTCGAGTGCAATTTAATGTCATAAAATTATTGATATTGTTTGTCAGTTTGTTTGTTTGTTTGTTAAGGATTTTTCTTTTAAACAAATTTAATCTTAAGTGGGTTGATTTCAGCTTTATCTGAATAATTTTTGCATTTTTTATGAAACAAGACAAAATGCCTCTTAAAGATTATGGCAAGTTTGTAGACAAAAATTACACGCCTTTTCGTGGTAGAGAGATTATTTTTTTTTTGCAAAATTGTTTACGGTGAATTGGTCGGAAGGAGTTAAAGAAAAATGGAAAAATTGTAGGCTTTTGCATATATTTTATGATTTCAGATTCACTGTACTCTATTTTTCTTTATTTATGATAACTCCACTTTAGATTATGTTATTTGTTTTTGTCGATTTTTTATTTGAGTTTTAATTTTTAGTTGATCATTTTTATTTCAATTTTATTTTATTTTTTTATTATTTACGACTTTCGACGATATTTAACAGTCAATAATTGTTATTATTACAACTTTTCCTACAGTTATTTATTCAATATCTTCTTTTTGTAATGGCGGGTATGTTGAGTTTGTCATTCCGTTTCCGAAAATCACTCTTTAGCAGAGAGAGATTTTCTATAGCAAAATCACTCTTTAGCAGAGAGATTTTCTATAGCAAAATCACTCTTTAGCAGAGAGAGATTTTCTATAGCAAAATCACTCTTTATTACAACTTTTTCTACAGTTATTTATTCAATATCTTCTTTTTGTAATGGCGGGTATGTTGAGTTTGTCATTCCGTTTCCGAAAATCACTCTTTAGCAGAGAGAAATTTTCTATAGGAAATCACTCTTTAGCAGAGAGAGATTTTCTATAGCAAAATCACTCTTTAGCAGTGAGAAATTTTCTATAGCAAAATCACTCTTTAGCAGAGAGAAATTTTCTATAGCAAAATCACTCTTTAGCAGAGAGAAATTTTCTATAGCAAAATCACTCTTTAGCAGAGAGAAATTTTCTATAGCAAAATCACTCTTTAGCAGAGAGAAATTTTCAATAGCAAAATCACTCTTTAGCAGAGAGAAATTTTCTATAGCAAAATCACTCTTTGGCAGAGAGAAATTTTCTATAGAAAATCACTCTTAAGTAAAGAGAAATTTTCTCTTTAGCAGAGAGAAATTTTCTCTTTAGCAGAGAGAAATTTTCTATAGCAAAATCACTCTTTAGCAGAGAGAAATTTTCTATAGCAAAATCACTCTTTAGCAGAGAGAAAATCACTCTTTAGCAGAGAGAAATTTTCTATAGCAAAATCACTCTTAATTGAAGAGAGTTCCACTTAAATAAGATCAGGGTTTGAATCAGGGGCTGTGGTATCCTCCGATATTTCGCAAATGTTGGTTTCATCTAGATTTCAGCCCCATAAAGGGAATTTAATATTCGTTTTAGTTGTATTTATTTTTTTCTCTTTTCCCTTGTCTCCCCTCTGTTGAAACCGTTCAAATGATTTTGGAACCACCACAGTTTTTTGGCTGCCTGCCTGCCTGCCTTCCTACTGTGACTGGGTGATTGCATAGTTGTCGCATTGAGTGCAGTCATAAAATAAAAGGTGTGATCGCGTATTAGATTCAAAATGTACGATAATGTCATAAATGTGACAGCAGATAATGATCGAGAGTTTAACGTTATAGAAATTATTTACAACTATAAAAAATAACGACAACAACAATTAAATTTAATAAAAAAGTAAATAAAAACAAATTAATAGAAAATGTGACAGTTGGTGGTTTCGGAAAACATGAGAGGTTTGGAATGCATTTTTTAGTAATTATTTTGACAGTTGAAGTGAAATTTTTGACATTAAAGTGTTTTGTTTAAATTTAAAAGTTCTTAAAATTTAAATTAAAATAATTTTGATAAAAAATAGTTTTAATTAAATATTTTTTATCGTTTTCAAATTAATTTTATTTAAATGCAAATTAAATTTCTATTCAAAATTCCCCCACAAAAACAAAATCAAACATCAAAAAGCCGCTTTAAATCTTATTAAAACTGTAGAAAGACTTCAAAAGTCCGAGACGAGACAAAAACAATAACAAAAAATTTATATAATTTTTTTTAACGAAAACAAAATTAAGACGAGTTAAAGTTGTTTGTGTGTGACGAATCTGACGTAAAATTTTGACAGGGTGCTGAATATTGTCAAAACTTCATATTTCAAGTTTTACAAAAACAAAAATAAATTAATAAACAATTTAAATTGACATTCAGATTTTAAGATTTTTTTTTGCAAAATTTGCATAAAATATTTTTGGGAATTTCAACATAAAAAAAATAAAATATTGGAAAAAGAAATTAAATTAAATTTAATTAAAAATAACGGGACGATCAAAAATATGCAAAATTCGTTAATTTGTCTGTTTAATCCCGCAGAGTTTTTTTTTAATTAAATAAAAACAATTTATGCGTGGGAGTTATCACATTTTGGTGGACTCAAACGCCTACACTTTTTAGTCTCTACCACTACAAACGGTGAACTTTGTCATTCTATGTATTTTAGACTTTATTTTAGATGGATTTTTTTAATTTTTAAAATACCTCTTTAATAAAGTGAAATTTTCTATAGAAAAATCCCTCTTATATGTGAAGAGAGATTTTCTATAGAAAAATCCCTCTTATATGTGAGGAGAGATTTTCTATAGAAAATCCCTCTTATATGTGAGGAGAGATTTTCTATAGAAAATCCCTCTTATATGTGAGGAGAGATTTTCTATAGAAAATCCCTCTTATATGTGAGGAGAGATTTTCTATAGAAAATCCCTCTTATATGTGAGGAGAGATTTTCTATAGAAAATCCCTCTTATATGTGAGGAGAGATTTTCTATAGAAAATCCCTCTTATATGTGAGGAGAGATTTTCTATAGAAAATCCCTCTTAGGTGGAGGGAAATTTTCCATAGAATAAGCTGCTCAAATAGTTATAAGCATTTTCAAGTTTTTCGCTTTTGCCAGCAAGCGAAGCTTATCTTTCATATCGTCTTCGTTTACTACTTCAAAACATTTTTATCTGATGCGTTTTAATATCCTGTACAATTTGTTTGATTACATCTTTTCTTAAAATAGAACTTTACTGTGTGAAGTTATGGGATCATTAAAAATGCTATAAAAAGTAAAAAGTTTTACAATTTTTGATTGACGCTGATATTAAAAATAGTTCAACCTGAGGCCATATTAATGCCTCATTTTTTAAGCTCCTACATCCTTCTTTAGTGTCTGATATAACGTTATCATATGAAAATCACTTTAATACTTAAATATTTAATGCAACTTTATACAAAAAAAAGCAAAATGATCTCTCTTTTGTAACGTAAATGGCAAAAAGTATACGAAGTGTGTGGGTTACTTTAAGATCAGTCAAAAATATTTAAAATAAAATAATAAAATTGAAACGATCACTCTGATCGTATGCATTCATGTCATAAAAAGGTGTTTTAAATCGATCATCATTTTGTACAAAAGCAAAAAAAGAGTCTCCATCTTGATAAATAATAAATGTTATTTATTATGGAATCCAGGGTTATAATCATTCACTCATTTATTCATTTTAACCAAAACGTGCATCTGTATACAATAATGATCATATTTATGAATGATTTTTTTTCTTTTTTTCTTCTTTTTTTCTCTTATATTTTACACCTCCTGGCAACGTAATCTCTCTGCTCTTCTTAAGTCTTAAATTGAAGTTTTGAATTTATTTCAGGAAAAAAGTTAAGATTTATAATTTAGACAAAAACAACCGTAAACAATGTTGCAAAATTGTAGTGGGTCAGAATGAAATGAATTCAGCACTTGCATCCATAATGCCAGGTTTTTAATAAAAATTCAATTTTTAGCGAAAATTTTTTACAAATTATCACTTTGAGAAAAATTGTTAAGAATTTCCTTCTTTGAGAATTTTTTGAAGTCCCTTTTTAGAGTATATTATAGGATTATAGAGGATTTTTTCTCAATGTCCTTTCTTAAGCAAATTTTATAAATATGTCCTTTTTGGAGGAATTTTTCAAAAAATTTCCCTCTAGAAGAAATTTGGTTAAAAGGGAAATTTTTTCAAAATTTTTATTAAAAACAAAAATTTTAAAATTCTCTCTTTGGAGATTATTCAATGGAAATTCTTTCTTCATAGAAAGTTTTATGGAAGTTCACACTTTAAAATATATTTTCGAGAAATTCTCATTTAACAGAAAATTATCAAAAAATTCTCTTAATTCTTTTCTTATAGAAAATTTCCGAGAAATTCTCTTTTTATAGAAAATTTCTGAGAAATTCTCTTTTTATAGAAAATTTCCGAGAAATTCTCTTTTTATAGAAAATTTCTCAAAAATTCTCTTTGTAAAGAAAATTTCTATGAAATTCTCTTTGTAAAGAAAATTTCTATGAAATTCTCTTTGTAAAGAAAATTTCTATGAAATTCTCTTTGTAAAGAAAATTTCTATGAAATTCTCTTTGTAAAGAAAATTTCTATGAAATTCTCTTTGTAAAGAAAATTTCCGAGAAATTCTCTTTGTAAAGAAAATTTCTGAGAAATTCTCTTTGTAAAGAAAATTTCTGAGAAATTCTCTTTGTAAAGAAAATTTCTGAGAAATTCTCTTTGTAAAGAAAATTTCTGAGAAATTCTCTTTTCATAGAAAATTTCTGAGAAATTCTCTTTTCATAGAAAATTTCTGAGAAATTCTCTTTGTAAAGAAATTTTCTGAGAAATTCTCTTTGTAAAGAAAATTTCTGCAAAATTCTCTTTGTAAAGAAAATTTCTGCAAAATTCTCTTTGTAAAGAAAATTTCTGCAAAATTCTCTTTTAATAGAAAACTTCTGAGAAATTCTCTTTATCTTCAAAAACTTTGGCAACTCTTGCTTTGAATATCCCCAATTTTGATCCCCTTTAAACTTCTCACCAATTTGATTTTACATGTAAACTCTGTACATTTTACTGATCATAAATGTGAGATTAATTTTCACTTGCAAAAGTTTGGCCTCTTCGATTTGGCTTAAACCTGAGAAAGGAAGAAGAAGAAAAAAATAAAAAATTCAGTGTGACATATCATACCTTTGACTTACGCCTTTATTTCTTTCTCAGTTCAGTTATAAGAATTCGTTTTTAAACTTTTTTCTTTTGTATTTTTGTATTTTTGTATTTTTTTGTGAAGAATCCCAACGTTTATGGAATTTTTGATGAAGGTTCAAATTCCTTTTTCGTCTTTCGTTTGACCAAAATTGCAGGCAAAAGAAATTGTTTCAGTTTTTTTTCGTTCATTCGTTCGTTCATTAATTCTCAGTTGACAATCAATTTTTATTGTTCTACGCCTCCATAATTTTAAACACGCGTTTATTTCAAAATTGTCTTGTTTTCTCTGTTTCACAATTCGTTTATTTCTGTTCATAACTGAAATCGTTTGAGATCTCGTTTTTTTCGTTATTTTTTCTTTATTAAAAAGGACCAAGTGTTTTTGGAGTGTGTGTGAATTTGTTTTTATTTTTTGGTTAAAGACGTAGAAGCTGCTTTAATTCTCTTATGTTTTGGCTACCTGACCTCTTTTATTGACCAAATTTATATTTTTATTCTCATCATGATTCCGTTCTACCATAATTATCATTAGGTGAACTCAAATCATCATTATTATGCTCATGATTATTATTGAATACGTTTTTTTGTGGAGATTTTTGTCTTGAGGCTGATATGAGTGTTAAAAATATAAAATATTCAGGATCACGCGTAAAAATACACTTAGAAATATTTTTTTGAAATTTACTCTAAAACGATAATTTCTGGGAAATTTTCTCTAAAAAGAGAATTTCTGCGAAATTTTCTCTAAAAAAGAAATTTTGCGAAGTTTTCTTTTAAAAGAGAATTTTTGTGAAATTTTCTTCTAAAAGAGAATTTTGCGAAATTTTCTTTTAAAAGAGATTTTTTGCGAAATTTTCTTTTAAAAGAGATTTTTTGCGAAATTTTCTTTTAAAAGAGATTTTTTGCGAAATTTTCTTTTAAAAGAGATTTTTTGTGAAATTTTCTTTTAAAAGAGATTTTTTGTGAAATTTTCTTTTAAAAGAGATTTTTTGTGAAATTTTCTTTTAAAAGAGATTTTTTGTGAAATTTTCTTTTAAAAGAGAATTTTTGCGAAATTTTCTCTTAAAAGAGAATTTTTGCGAAATTTTCTCTTAAAAGAGAATTTTTGCGAAATTTTCTCTTAAAAGAGAATTTTTGCGAAATTTTCTCTTAAAAGAGAATTTTTGCGAAATTTTCTCTTAAAAGAGAATTTTTGCGAAATTTTCTCTTAAAAGAGAATTTTTGCGAAATTTTCTCTTAAAAGAGAATTTTTGTGAAATTTTCTTTTAAAAGAGAATTTTTGCAAAATTTAATTTCAAAGAGAATTTTTTAGAAATTTTTTTTAAAGATAATTTTTGCGAAATTTTCTTTTAAGAATTTTTGCGAAATTTTCTTTTAAAATGGAATTTTTGCGAAATTTTCTTTTAAAAGAGATTTTTTTTGAAATTCTCTTTTAAAAGAGAATTTTTGTGAAATTTTTATTTAAAAGAGAATTTTTGCGAAATTTTCTCTTAAAAAAGAATTTTTGCGAAATTTTCTCTTAAAAAAGAATTTTTGCGAAATTTTCTCTTAAAAGAGAATTTTTGTGAAATTTTCTTTTAAAAGAGAATTTTTGCGAAATTTTCTCTTAAAAAAGAATTTTTGCGAAATTTTCTCTTAAAAGAGAATTTTTGCGAAATTTTCTTTTAAAAGAGATTTTTTGCAAAATTTTCTTTTAAAAGAGAATTTTTGCGAAATTTTATTTTAAAAGAGAATTTTTGCGAAATTTTTTTTAAAGAGAATTTTTGCGAAATTTTCTCTTAAAAGAGAATTTTTGTGAAATTTTCTCTTAAAAGAGATTTTTTGTGAAATTTTCTTTTAAAAGAGATTTTTTGTGAAATTTTCTTTTAAAAGAGAATTTTTGCGAAATTTTCTCTTAAAAGAGAATTTTTGCGAAATTTTCTCTTAAAAGAGAATTTTTGCGAAATTTTCTCTTAAAAGAGATTTTTTGTGAAATTTTCTTTTAAAAGAGATTTTTTGCAAAATTTTCTTTTAAAAGAGAATTTTTGCGAAATTTTATTTTAAAAGAGAATTTTCGCGAAATTTTTTTAAAGAAAATTTTTGCGAAATTTTCTTTTAAAAGGGAATTTTTGCGAAATTTTCTTTTAAAATAGAATTTTTGCGAAATTTTCTTTTAAAATAGAATTTTTACGAAATTTTCTTTTAAAATAGAATTTTTGCGAAATTTTCTTTTAAAAGAGATTTTTTGTGAAATTTTCTTTTAAGAGATTTTTTGTGAAATTTTCTTTTAAAAGAGATTTTTTGTGAAATTTTCTTTTAAAAGAGAATTTTTAAATGAGAATTTTCGAGAAATTTTCTCTTAAAACAGAATTTTTGTGAAATTTTCTTTTAAAAGAGAATTTTTGCCAAATTTAATTTCAAAGAGAATTTTTGCGAAATTTTTTTTAAGATAATTTTTGCGAAATTTTTTTAAGAAAGAATTTTTGCGATATTTTCTCTTAAAAGAAAATTTTTTGTGAAATTTTCTTCTAAAAGAGATTTTTTGTGAAATTTTCTTTTAAAAGAGATTTTTTGTGAAATTTTCTCTTAAAAGAGAATTTTTGCGAAATTTGCTCTTAAACGAGAATTTTTGCGAAATTTTCTCTAAAAAGAGAATTTTTGCGAAATTTTCTCTTAAACGAGAATTTTTGCGAAATTCAGAAAATTTTTAATACAAATTTAGTTTTTGTTTTTTCAGTCTTTTGATGACGAGGATTTAGTGAAAATTGTTCAGAATTTCATTTAATATTTCGTTCACATAATTCTCTTGTTATTTTATTCAATTTAAATAAAAACAAGAGACAATTAAATCATAAAAAAGTCTTCAATTGCGGCTTTTTGTAAACGATTCTTCAGTTCGTTCTCAAGTTATGAATATTTTATAAATCTTTTTGTTGAAATCTTTATTTGCTAGAAGAGACATGACAATTACATGAACTGTCAAACTGAAAAGAATACAAATCCTGGATCATAAAATTCAAATTCTTTTAAAACAAAAACATGAAAAGAACAAAGAGATTAAAGAAATATTTTCAAAGAATAGAATGGATGAAGGAAGAGTATGTGTAGTTATCAAATATCAACTCACACCTCTTTTCATATGAAACGCATGTCATAAGTAAAATACAAACAAACAGACACACACACACACGCACATACACACACCTTCACTATAAAGTGAATTACGAAACAGTAGCAAACAAATCCTGCAACCAAAACCGTAGTTATCTCTCACTTAATCTGTCAAAATATTAAAATCATAATAAATCAAATCAAGTAAAAGATCGGGGGAGAATAAAAACTAAAAAACGCAAAAAATTAATAAAACAATGAAAAAGTGGAAACAATGAAGGTGAAAAAAATGAAATCGAAAGGAATGAAAATGTAGTCACGTAAACGAAACGTTTTTATTTTGATAATGGAGAGAATTGTCCCACAAGAAAATGAGAAACAGGAGTTGAAGGAAGACCAAATACACTAATTTCTTATGCAAAACATTTAATCACACAAGTTTATCTTAATAACCCAACCATGAAATGAGCATTAAATATGCGACAGAAGATTGTGTTCAAGAGCAGAGAAATTATATGAAATTTACAAAAAAAAATATGAAAAAAAATTAGGAAAACATTCTTTGAAAAAAATAGTTTTTATTTAATTTCTCTATAAAAATTTTCTTTAAGAAAATATTTTATTATATATATTTTCTCTTAAAGAAATATTCTCTTAAAAACAGGTTTATAAATTCACTTTATTGAAAAGAATTCTAATAAAGAGAGAAATATTTTTTCTCTCTTTAATAAGAAAACTAATAAAAAATTCAAGAGAGAACTGATAAGAAAATTTTTATAAACAGAATTTCGAGAAAATTTTCTGTAAACAAAGAACTTTTAGAAAATTTTATGTAAAAACAGAATTTATAGAATATTTTATATAAAGAAAATTTGTCAAAAAATTTCGCTTAAATTATAAATTTTGAAAAATTCTCTTTTAAGAACAGAATTTATGCGAAGTTCTCTATAAAAAGGGAATACGTAAGAAAAAATGGAAAACTTATCGGAAATTCTCTTTAGAAACAGAACTTATTAGAAATTCTATTTAAAAGGAAAATTTATGAGAATTTCTCTTTAATAATAGACTTTATGCGATTTTTTTTAAAGAGACTTCATTAGAAATTTTCTTTCAAAAAGGAATTTATGAGAAATTATGTTTCAATTTTAAAGAGAAAATTTTTGAAAAATTCTATTAGAAAAAAATATTTTTTGAGAAATTCCTTCGAAAAAAGAGAATTTCTTTTAAAGGAGAAATTGTAAGAAATTCTCTGAGAAAATATTAATTGTAAAAAGTTTTGCTTTGAATATTAAATTTACGAAATATTATTATAAGAATAATTTATGAGGAATTATTTTTAAAAGGAGAATTTATGCGAAATTCTCTTTTAAAATTGAACTTATCAGAAATTCTCTTAAAAAAGCAAACCTATTTAAAAAGAGAGCTTATACTCATTAAAGAAAAAAAAACTTTTTGAAGTATTCTCTGTAAAAAGAGAACTTATGAAAAATTTTCTTAAAAGAAAGTTCATAAGTTCTCTCTTTAAATACATGTTTTCATAAGTATTTAAAGAGAGAACTTATGAAAAATTATTTAAGAAGAGAACTTATGAAAATTTTCCTTAAAAGTAGATAAATTGTATTTAAATAGAGAATTTGTGAAAAAAGCTATTTAAAAAGTAAACTTATAAGAAAGACTACTTAAAAAGAGTGCTTATGAAAAATTCTCTTTAAAGAGAGAATTTATAAAGAAACTGTCTTCAAAAAGAAAATTTTTGAGGAATTCTCTTTAAAAGAGAATTTATAAAAATTCTCTTTAAATAGAGAACTTAAAAAATTTTCTTTAAAGGAGATAAATTGTATTTAAATAGAGAATTTGTGAAAAAATCTCTTTAAAAAATAAACTTATGAAAAATTCTCTTAAAAAAAGTAAACTTATAAGAAATTCTTTATAAAAAGAGAGCTTATGAAAAATTCTTTTTCAAGAGAGAACTTATAAAAAATTGTCTTTAAAAAGAATTTTTTTGAGGAATTCTCTTTAAAAGAGAACTTATAAAAAAATCTCTTTAAAAAAAGAACTTATGAAAAAGTCTTATGAAAAATTCTCTTTAAAAAGAGAACTTTTGGGAAAAAGAAAAACTTATGAAAAATTCCTCTTAAAAAATGATCTTATGAACAATTCCCTTTAAAAATAGAGTTTTTGAGAAATTCTCTTTAAAAAACTAATTTTGGTAAAATTCTCTTTAGAAAGAGAACTTATGGGAAAAAGAGAACTTATGAAAAATTCTCTTTAAAAAGAGAACTTATGGGAAAAAGAGAACTTATGAAAAATTCTCTTTAAAAAGAGAATTTTTGGAAAAAATGATACTTATGAAAAATTCTCTTTAAAAAGAGAACATAAACAAATTTCCTTAAAAGAAGGTCTTATGAACAATTCGCTTTAAAAATAGAGTTTTTGAGAAATTCTCTTTAAAAAGCTAATTTTGGTAAAATTCTTTTTAGAAAGAGAACTTATGGGAGAATTCTCTTAAGAACGAAATTTTTGATAAAAACTCTCTTTAGAAAGAGAATTTATTTAAAATTCTCTTTAAAATAATATTTTCTTTCCAAATTGTCTTTAATTGACAATTTAATGAAAAATTTTCATTCTTTTTATTTCTAATTCTTATTTGGAGCGATTATATTGAAACGAAAGTTATTCTGAATATTTAATAAATAAAATTTCAAATAAATTGAATTGATGAAAATCTTGTTAACAAAACCATAATTTATTGCAATTATTTCTGCTGTCACTAGTTGCAATTTGAAAAAGGGATTATATTCCTTTTTTTTAAAGCTAAACAAAAGACGCATATATAACTCAACTAACTAAAGAATACAATAACAACAACAATAACTGAAAAGATCTTTCAAAACTGTTTAAAATCGCACTTGAAGTGTTAACGAGAAACGTCCGAAAAAAACGCTAAAAAAAAACAGAAAAAAAATCATAAAATTTATTTTGTTGAAAAATTTGATTCTCTTCTTTTTGTGGATTTAAGGAAAAATGCGATTTATTTTCATTCCCCCATTTTTTCGTTTGCTGCCTACAATTGCAGCCATAATAAAGCGAAGAAAACGTTTAATGCTGCATGCAACAGCAACAACAGTTTGTGACTTCTTGCCTGACCGCCAGCCAGTTTTAGATCTCATGAGATTTCAATGGACAATTTTTTTCTTTTAGTTTTATTCTTCTGCTTATTTTATGTGTCCATTGTCATTATTATTTATGGAAAAGAGTGTAAAACGAAAACTTATTCTTGGTTTTTTTTGCCAATTTTCATCGGAGGATTGAATTTTGCAGAATTGATTTCATTCTTTTTTTCATTTATGCCAGTTAAGCGTCCTCTTGTTGTTTCCAATTATTGATTTGATGTGCCTGAATTGATTGACATGCTATTTTTTGGTTACAACTAATTTAAGTTTTAGTTCTTTTTTGAATAGAAATCTTGTGTTAAGAACTTTTTTTGTGATTTATTTTATTACAGGAAACATTAAAACCGTTACAAATTAGTGAAATGCTGATTAGTGATTATTTTTAATTTAAGTTGTTAATGAGTTTAACAAATCATTTTTTAGAAAAAAAAATTTAATTATTTTTTAAGAGAAAATTTTCCATAAAATATTTCTTTTAAGAGAAAATGCTCATCAAATTCTCTTTTAAGATTAATTCAAAGTCTTCGAAAAATTCACTTTTTACAGAAAATTTCTGAAAAAATCTCTTTAAAAAGAAAATTTTCCAGAAATTCTTTTTCTATAGAAAATTTCCTGGAAATTCTCTTTTTTATAGAAAAGTTCCTGGAAATTCTCTTTTTATAGAAAATTTCCTAAAAATTATCTTTTTTATAGAAAATTTCCTGGAAATTCTCTTTTTTATAGAAAATTTCCTGGAAATTCTCTTTTTTATAGAAAATTTCCTGGAAATTCTCTTTTTTATAGAAAATTTCCTGGAAATTCTCTTTTTTATAGAAAATTTCCTGGAAATTCTCTTTTTTATAGAAAATTTCCTGGAAATTCTCTTTTTTATAGAAAATTTCCTGGAAATTCTCTTTTTTATAGAAAATTTCCTGGAAATTCTCTTTTTTATAGAAAATTTCCTGGAAATTCTCTTTTTTATAGAAAATTTCCTGGAAATTCTCTTTTTTATAGAAAATTTCCTGGAAATTCTCTTTTTTATAGAAAATTTCCTGGAAATTCTCTTTTTTATAGAAAATTTCCTGGAAATTCTCTTTTTTATAGAAAATTTCCTGGAAATTCTCTTTTTTATAGAAAATTTCCTGGAAATTCTCTTTTTTATAGAAAATTTCCTGGAAATTCTCTTTTTTATAGAAAATTTCCTGGAAATTCTCTTTTTTATAGAAAATTTCCTGGAAATTCTCTTTTTTATAGAAAATTTCCTGGAAATTCTCTTTTTTATAGAAAATTTCCTGGAAATTCTCTTTTTTATAGAAAATTTCCTGGAAATTCTCTTTTTTATAGAAAATTTCCTGGAAATTCTCTTTTTTATAGAAAATTTCCTGGAAATTCTCTTTTTTATAGAAAATTTCCTGGAAATTCTCTTTTTGATAGAAAATTTCCTGAAAATTCTCTTTTTGATAGAAAATTTCCTGGAAATTCTCCTTTTGATAGAAAATTTCCCGGAAATTCTCTTTTTGATATAAAATTTCCCAGAAATTCTTTTTCTATAGAAAATTTCCTGGAAACTCTCTTTTTGATAGAAAATTTCCTGGAAATTCTCCTTTTGATAGAAAATTTCCCGAAAATTCTCTTTTTGATAGAAAATTTCCCAGAAATTCTTTTTCTATAGAAAATTTCCTGGAAATTTTCTTTTTAATAGAAAATTTCCCGGAAATTTTCTTTTTGATAGAAAATTTCCCGGAAATTTTCTTTTTGATAGAAAATTTCCTGGAAATTCTCTTTTTGATAGAAAATTTCCTCGAAATCCTCTTTTCATAGAAAATTTCCTGGAAATTCTCTTTTCATAGAAAATTTCCTGGAAATTCTCTTTTCATAGAAAATTTCCTGGAAATTCTCTTTTCATAGAAAATTTCCTGGAAATTCTCTTTTCATAGAAAATTTCCTGGAAATTCTCTTTTCATAGAAAATTTCCTGGAAATTCTCTTTTCATAGAAAATTTCCTGGAAATTCTCTTTTCATAGAAAATTTCCTGGAAATTCTCTTTTTGATAGAAAATTTCCTGGAAATTCTCTTTTCATAGAAAATTTCCTGGAAATTCTCTTTTCATAGAAAATTTCCTGGAAATTCTCTTTTCATAGAAAATTTCCTGGAAATTCTCTTTTCATAGAAAATTTCCTGGAAATTCTCTTTTCATAGAAAATTTCCTGGAAATTCTCTTTTCATAGAAAATTTCCTGGAAATTCTCTTTTCATAGAAAATTTCCTGGAAATTCTCTTTTCATAGAAAATTTCCTGGAAATTCTCTTTTTGATAGAAAATTTCCTCGAAATCCTCTTTTCATAGAAAATTTCCTGGAAATTCTCTTTTCATAGAAAATTTCCTGGAAATTCTCTTTTCATAGAAAATTTCCTGGAAATTCTCTTTTCATAGAAAATTTCCTGGAAATTCTCTTTTTGATAGAAAATTTCCTGGAAACTCTCTTTTTGATAGAAAATTTCCTGGAAATTCTCCTTTTGATAGAAAATTTCCCGAAAATTCTCTTTTTGATAGAAAATTTCCCAGAAATTCTTTTTCTATAGAAAATTTCCTGGAAACTCTCTTTTTGATAGAAAATTTCCTGGAAATTTTCTTTTTAATAGAAAATTTCCCGGAAATTTTCTTTTTGATAGAAAATTTCCCGGAAATTTTCTTTTTGATAGAAAATTTCCTGGAAATTCTCTTTTTGATAGAAAATTTCCTCGAAATCCTCTTTTCATAGAAAATTTCCTGGAAATTCTCTTTTCATAGAAAATTTCCTGGAAATTCTCTTTTCATAGAAAATTTCCTGGAAATTCTCTTTTCATAGAAAATTTCCTGGAAATTCTCTTTTCATAGAAAATTTCCTGGAAATTCTCTTTTCATAGAAAATTTCCTGGAAATTCTCTTTTCATAGAAAATTTCCTGGAAATTCTCTTTTCATAGAAAATTTCCTGGAAATTCTCTTTTCATAGAAAATTTCCTGGAAATTCTCTTTTCATAGAAAATTTCCTGGAAATTCTCTTTTCATAGAAAATTTCCTGGAAATTCTCTTTTCATAGAAAATTTCCTGGAAATTCTCTTTTTGATAGAAAATTTCCTGGAAATTCTCTTTTCATAGAAAATTTCCTGGAAATTCTCTTTTCATAGAAAATTTCCTGGAAATTCTCTTTTTGATAGAAAATTTCCTCGAAATCCTCTTTTCATAGAAAATTTCCTGGAAATTCTCTTTTCATAGAAAATTTCCTGGAAATTCTCTTTTCATAGAAAATTTCCTGGAAATTCTCTTTTCATAGAAAATTTCCTGGAAATTCTCTTTTCATAGAAAATTTCCTGGAAATTCTCTTTTTGATAGAAAATTTCCTGGAAATTCTCTTTTTGATAGAAAATTTCCTGGAAATTCTCTTTTTGATAGAAAATTTCCTGGAAATTCTCTTTTTGATAGAAAATTTCCTGGAAATTCTCTTTTGATAGAAAATTTCCTGGAAATTCTCTTTTTGATAGAAAATTTCCTGGAAATTCTCTTTTTGATAGAAAATTTCCTGGAAATTCTCTTTTTGATAGAAAATTTCCTGGAAATTCTCTTTTTGGTAGAAAATTTCCTGGAAATTCTCTTTTCATAGAAAATTTCCTGGAAATTCTCTTTTTGATAGAAAATTTCCTGGAAATTCTCTTTTTGATAGAAAATTTCCTGGAAATTCTCTTTTCATAGAAAATTTCCTGGAAATTCTCTTTTCATAGAAAATTTCCTGGAAATTCTCTTTTCATAGAAAATTTCCTGGAAATTCTCTTTTCATAGAAAATTTCCTGGAAATTCTCTTTTCATAGAAAATTTCCTGGAAATTCTCTTTTCATAGAAAATTTCCTGGAAATTCTCTTTTCATAGAAAATTTCCTGGAAATTCTCTTTTCATAGAAAATTTCCTGGAAATTCTCTTTTCATAGAAAATTTCCTGGAAATTCTCCTTTTGATAGAAAATTTCCCGAAAATTCTCTTTTTGATAGAAAATTTCCCAGAAATTCTTTTTCTATAGAAAATTTCCTGGAAACTCTCTTTTTGATAGAAAATTTCCTGGAAATTTTCTTTTTAATAGAAAATTTCCCGGAAATTTTCTTTTTGATAGAAAATTTCCCGGAAATTTTCTTTTTGATAGAAAATTTCCTGGAAATTCTCTTTTTGATAGAAAATTTCCTCGAAATCCTCTTTTCATAGAAAATTTCCTGGAAATTCTCTTTTCATAGAAAATTTCCTGGAAATTCTCTTTTCATAGAAAATTTCCTGGAAATTCTCTTTTTGATAGAAAATTTCCTGGAAATTCTCTTTTTGATAGAAAATTTCCTGGAAATTCTCTTTTTGATAGAAAATTTCCTGGAAATTCTCTTTTTGATAGAAAATTTCCTGGAAATTCTCTTTTTGATAGAAAATTTCCTGGAAATTCTCTTTTGATAGAAAATTTCCTGGAAATTCTCTTTTTGATAGAAAATTTCCTGGAAATTCTCTTTTTGATAGAAAATTTCCTGGAAATTCTCTTTTTGATAGAAAATTTCCTGGAAATTCTCTTTTTGATAGAAAATTTCCTGGAAATTCTCTTTTTGATAGAAAATTTCCTGGAAATTCTCTTTTTGGTAGAAAATTTCCTGAAAATTCTCTTTTTGATAGAAAATTTCCTGGAAATTCTCTTTTTATAGAAAAACATTTCTTTTAATCTTCTCTTCGTTTAATTAATATTTTTTCTTTCTTTCTTTTTTTGTTTTTGTTTTCAACCTAAATCGGTAGCAAATTAAAATGTCTCATGTAGTTTTCTTACATTTATTATGACCATTTTTAAGAAACGTAACTTTTTGCTGGAGGTTTGCACTTCATGTTGTTGTTGATGCCTTCTTACAACATTTAGCAATGTCCGGATAATTTGTCTTAACAACAATTTGTGTTTGCATTTATTATTTTAACCTTTTTCTCCTGCTTAATCAACAGTTTAGGTTTTTTTTGCCTTCTGCAACTCAAATTTTGTTGCACACAAAAATTCTGAATTTCTCCCCTTTCATTATTTCTTTTTTCTCTTTTTTGGTCTCATTAAATGTTGTTGGCTTCCAATAATCTGTATCATTCAATCAGGTTAAAATGAAAACTACATAAATGGTCGAATGGACTGAAAGGAAAAGAGCTAAAAGGCGAAATTGTGAGGCGTCAAAAGTCTTATTAAAAGAAATTTACCACAGTTTACAATTGCAACAGCAACAACAACAACAACAACAACTGCAGTAGTAAAGGGAACAACAACAACAGCGAAAACATTTGTAGATTTTGAAAATACAGAAATTTGGAAGAAAACACGAGGACCCAAAAAGAACTTTAACTTAAATTTGAGTTTTATTTATTTTTTTATTTAAGAACCAAAATGCAGGAACAATGAATTACCAACGAAAAGATGCATGTGGCAAGATTTTTTGATATTTTACCTCTTTTTTTAATGCAGCAGATGGATGCAAAGAAGAGATGATGTTGGTGCTGCTTTAAAACTGACCATTATTTTTTATTATTTTAAAGTTGCAAAAAGAATAAAATAAAATACTTGTTGTCTTGCAACAATGTCCTTCTAGACTCGTTTATATTTTGGATTCCCTGCTATTATGAGACCTCTTATCGTTGCAAAGGAATCATTATTTCACACTTCATGTTAAACTATGAATCGTAAAGAATTGTAAATTCACTGCCACAAACGGCACAAATAATTCTTAGTTAACAAAAACCAGCATGTTGCATATTATGCCAATTGTGGAAGAGACGGAAATGGGGCAACGGGGGGCCAAACTTTTGAGATCAATATTTTTTTCTTATAGGAAATTTGAGATTATTATTTTTTTCTTATAGAAAATTGATGATCATTTTTCTTCTTATGGAAAATTGAAGATCAATTTTTTCTTACAGAAAATTGAAGAGCAATTTACTTTCTAAAGAAAATTTATGATCAATTTTCTTTCTATAGAAAGTCGATGATCAATTTTCTTTCTATAGAAAATGGATGATCAATTTTCTTTCTATAGAAAATTTCTTTCTATAGAAATTTTCTTTCTATAGAAAATTGATGATCAATTTTCTTTCTATAGAAAATTGATGATCAATTTTCTTTCTATAGAAAATTGATGATCAATTTTCTTTCTATAGAAAGAAAATCATCATTTTCTTTCTATAGAAAATTGATGATCAATTTTCTTTCTATAGAAAAATGTTCAATTTTCTTTGTAAACAAAATTGATGATGACTTTTCGGAAATTTGCGATCAAAACTTGTGATCAAATTTTCATTTTTGTAGTTGATCAGTTTTCTTTTTTAAACATTTCACGATTAAGCTCTTAATATTGGTCACCGCTGTCTCTCTCATTCTGTTCAAAAACTGAAAATGTTGAATCCGAACTAAGAAGCATAAGATGCAACGAATGCGATTATTTTTTGCTTTAAAGGAAATAAATAAAACTTTAAATGGAAACGAACGTCCACATAACGAGTTATTTTTTTAACTTAAAACAAAAACAACAACAAAAGTTGCCTCAAAAAAGAACAAAAAAGGGCATAAACAGCATAAATTGTATATTTCCGTAAGAAGTCAGACATAATATTTGTTGTTGTTGTTGTTGTCGTCATCATCTTAAAAATGCGAATTTAAACCAAGAAAAAGATTGAACAAAAACTTTAACGAAATGAAATGAAGAAAAAGATCATATCGAATTGTTGCAGAGGAGTCACTATTTATGTGGCTGCCTCGCAAAGCGCAAAATATAACAACCGGGCAAACAGCTTGCAAACGCAACAACTGAAGGAAACTTTAGTTTAGCGATTCTTAAGTCCAGATAGCCAAACACGCTAAAATATAATAAAAGAGATTTTTAAAGGAGAATTCGTTCTGCTGCAGGAGAACAATAATACTCAGAAATGGTCTAAACATACCGGAGATCATCTTAAATGGAGAAACTTTTGCAATATAAAACAGTGGATTTAAGGAAAAGAATTCCAAATGGAAATTTTTGTAAAACTTAAATTTTAAAGAGAATTTCTGTGAAATTTTCTATAAAAAGAGAATTTCTGTGAAATTTTTTATAAAAAGAGAATTTCTGAGAACTTTTCCTAAAAAAGAGAATTTCTGTGAAATTTTCTATAAAAAGAGAATTTCTGTGAAATTTTCTATAAAAAAGAGAATTTCTGTGAAATTTTCTATAAAAAGAGAATTTCTGTGAAATTTTCTATAAAGAAATTTTCTATAAAAAGAGAATTTCTCAGAAATTTTCTATTAAAAGAGAATTTCTCAGAAATTTTCTATTAAAAGAGAATTTCTCAGAAATTTTCTATAAAAAGAGAATTTCTCAGAAATTTTCTATAAAAGAGAATTTCTCAGAAATTTTCTATAAAAAGAGAATTTCTCAGAAATTTTCTATAAAAAGAGAATTCCTCAGAAATTTTCTATAAAAAGAGAATTTCTCAGAAATTTTCTATAAAAAGAGAATTTCTCAGAAATTTTCTATAAAAAGAGAATTTCTCAGAAATTTTCTATAAAAGAGAATTTCTCAGAAATTTTCTATAAAAAGAGAATTTCTCAGAAATTTTCTATAAAAAGAGAATTTCTCAGAAATTTTCTATAAAAAGAGAATTTCTGTGAAATTTTCTATAAAAAGAGAATTTCTGTGAAATTTTCTATAAAAAGAGAATTTCTGTGAAATTTTCTATAAAAAGAGAATTTCTGTGAAATTTTCTATAAAAAGAGAGGTGAACATAAGCGATAGAAAGAGACTTATGAGAAAACTTCTCTGAAATCTTCTGTAAAACAAATTGGAAAATAATCTCTCTCTGTTTATAAAATGTTTCTCAAATTTTTCCTAAAATAAATTTTCCGAAATTATTCGTTTTCTCATGTTGCATTTGTTACTCACTGTAAGTTTCCTTCAATGATCTTCTTACTAACTTATGTTGGCTCTGGAGGTTTGTCTCTCTAGTTAAGCGTGTCTGCATAACATCGATAGCAATAAATTACCGATTAGTTTAAGACTTAAACCCAACTACCTACCAGTCTGCCAGTCAAGAAACCTCCATACATGAAATAAGTTGCTCCAAGTACACTCTTTTGAAAACCCATAATATCAAGTACCAACAATAATGATCATACATTGATCATTTGCAAAAAATGTCTCTGTACTCTTTGTGTGTGTCTGTTTGTGAGTGTGTGTGTGTTTATAATAAAAATTGGCTTTTGACTTTTCTTAAATGCGTGTTCATTTAATCTCTGATAAAAATGCTCCCAAAACAAAAACAAAAACAAAAGAAATGTTGCCACAAATAAGGAGACTTTGTGAAAGATCGCTTTGTAAGGAAAAAGACAATCTTATAGCCAGTGCGAAGTGTAAGATTTGTAGAAGAGGAAGAGAAGAGAAGAGAAGAGAAGAGAAGAGAAGAGAAGAGAAGAGAGAAGAATAAAGTGAATTGTGTAGAAATGTTTAGCATATGTTTACTGTCATTTTGACCATGTAAATTTGTGTTTGTTGGTCAGTTCGGTTTATGGAATTGTGGACACGCAATATTTCTTTAACTATTTTCTTCACTCGTTATTTTTTGGGTTTCTAACTCCAGGGAGAGCGGTAAAGTGATCATGTTGTTGGTTGAGTTATTGTTGTTATTTGTTACTGTTTATCTAACAATTTTTACAAAAAAATTAATATTTCGAATATGAAATTTTCAGAATTTTAGAAAATTTCATTTTGGTTCGAATTAAACATGAAATTGTTGTTGTTGGAATATTAGATAGTGGGTTCTAAATAGATTTAGCGATCATGTAAGTCGATTAGTTTTCTACTTTCTATTTAGAGAAAATTTGTGATCAATTTTATTTTTGTAAAAAATAAAATTGATCACTAATTTTCTTTGCGATCGTTTTAGCTTTTTATACAAAATTCATCATCAATTTTTCCTATAACATCAAATGAAGATAAATTTTCTTTATCAAATCGACGAACAAATTCCTTTTTATAAAAAATCCATGATCAGAAACTGATGATCAATTTTCTTTTAGCAAAACCTTTTTTTTTTGGAAATTTATGATAAATTTTCTTTTTATAGAAAATTTATGATCAATACTTCTTTTATAGAATCTGATGTTCAGTTTTCTATTAATAGAAAATTGATGATCAATTTTCTTCTTATAATAAATTTATGATCAATATTCTCCTTTGAGAAATTGATAATCAATCTTCCAACAGAAAATTTACGATAAATTATCTTCTTTTAGGAAAGTGATGATAATTTTTTTTCTTATAGAAAATTGATGATCAATTTTTTTCTCGAATCAATTTACGAATTCTTCTAGAAAATTGTTTATCAATTTTCATTTTATGGAAAATTGAAGATCACTTTTCTTCTTAATGAAATTTAATGATTAATTTTCGTCTTATAGGAATTTGACGATGAATTTTTATTTGATCGATAACTAATGATCAATTATCTATATATAGAATATTTATAATCGCTTCTCTTCTTAAATAAAATTGACGATCAATTATCTTTTTTTAGAAAAGTGATGTAAATTTTCTTCTTATAGAAAATTGGTGATAATTTTTCTTTTTATAGAAAATTGGTAATCAGTTTTATTTTTATAAAAAATTGAAGATCACTTTTGTTCTTAATAAAATTTGATGATCAGTTTTCGTTCTAAAAAATATTTAGAAAATATCTTGTGAAGAATTTTTTCTCTATCTGGAAATGTTTGGAAAGTTTTCTCTAATCAAGAAATTTTAAAAATGTTTTATCTAACAAGGAAATTTTAAGAAAATTTCCGATAAAAAGGACATTTTTAAAAAGTTTCATCCAAAAAGGACAATTTAAAAAAATTTTTAGAAGATTTCTTATAACAAGTATTTTTTATTAAAAAGATTTTTTTGAAAATATCCTCTAAAAAGGAAATTTTTCGGAAATTTCCTCTAAAAAGGAAATTTTTAGAAAATTTCCTGTAAAAGGGAAATTTTTAGAAAATTTCCTGTAAAAGGGAAATTAAAAAAAAATCCTGAAAGAATATATTTTTAATAAAATTTTCTCTTAAAAATTTTCTTAGGAAAATTTTCTCTTAAAAAAATTTTTAAAGAAAATTTTCTCTTAAAAATTTTTAAAGGAAATTTTCTCTTAAAAAAATTTTCTCTTCAAAATTTTTTTAAGAAAATTTTCTTTTAAAAAAATTTTAAGAAAATTTTCTCTTAAAAAATTTTTAAGAAAATTTTCTCTTAAAAAATTTTTAAGAAAATTTTCTCTTAAAAAAATTTTTAAGAAAATTTTCTCTTAAAAAAATTTTTAAGAAAATTTTCTCTTAAAAAAAATTTTAAGAAAATTTTCTCTTAAAAAATTTTTAAGAAAATTTTCTCTTAAAAAATTTTTAAGAAAATTTTCTCTTAAAAAATTTTTAAGAAAATTTTCTCTTAAAAAATTTTTAAGAAAATTTACTCTTAAAAAAATTTTAAGAAAATTTCCCTTAAAAAATTTTTAAGAAAATTTTCTCTTAAAAATTTTTAAGAAAATTTTCTCTTAAAATTTTTTTTGGAAAATTTTCTCTTTTTTTAATAAAATTTTTTCTAAAAACTTTTAAAGAAAATTTTCTCTTAAAAAATTTTTTTTAAGAAAATTTTCTTTTAAAAAATTTTTAAGAAAATTTTCTCTTAAAAATATTTTAAGAAAATTTTCTCTTAAAAAATTTTTAAAAAAATTTTCTCTTAAAAAATTTTTTAAGAAAATTTTTTCTAAAAACTTTTTAAGAAGATTTTCTCTTAAAAAATTTTTTATGAAAATTTTCTCTTAAAATATTTTTAAGAAAATTTTCTTTAAAAAATTTTTAAATTTTCTATTAAAAAAATTAAGAAAAATTTTTCTAAAAAAATTTTAAGAAAATTTTCTCTAAAAAATGTATAAGAGAATTTTCTCAAAAATGGAAATTCATTAATTTCTCAATTAAATTTTATGATGAGTTTTCTACTCTTAAAGGAAATGTTTAGAAAATTTCCTCTAAGGAAATTTTTCTCTAAAAAGAAGTTTTTACAAAATTTCCTCTTAAGAATAAAATTTTTAACACATTTTCTAAAAAAAATATTTTGTGAAAATTTGTTTTAAAAATATTTTTTTTTGTAAATTAAAAAAAAATAGTAAATTTTTAGAAAATTTTCTTTAAAGAGATGTTTCTTCGTTTATTGCTTCTCTTTCTTATCCCTCATAGACATTCTTAAATCAATTATCCAAAAAAAATCCTTGTGGCATTAACGAATCAATATCGACATTTTTCAATTTTAACAATGTTCCAGCAATTTAATTGTAAATTCTGTTTTAAAAGAAAAAAAGTGAAGCAACACCAACGAGTCTGAAGAAAAACACACAGATCCAAAAAGGCGGAAAGGCAGCGGCCACAAAAATACAAATGAATCAGAAAAAAATCCAAATTTAACATGTTGTTTGACACCAGAATTTGTGTTCTTTTTGCAGTTTTTGGCTTTTACTAGACGTTGTCGTCGTCCAAAAACTTAAGCTGTGGAAATTTTTGTTTATTTTCGGATGTTGTAAAACTCATGGATACATATGGATGAAGTATATTTAAATGTTTTGGCTTAAAATATATTTAAACGGAATAAACTCCCCAATAAAGAAATACAGTCCTTATATAGAGAAATAACAAGCTTAAATTCATATAAATGGTTGATTTTGACTTGAGTTTTTGATGCTGAAAGAAGTTGACCAGACTTTGGCAGCCGCTGTTGCTGAAGTCTTCGTATGTACGTCGTAGCCTTTGAAAGTTTTCATTTACAATTTAAAAACACAAATTTAACATGTGAACGAGAATCAGTTGAAAGAACCCGAAAAAAATGCATAAAACCGGGATTATTTAAACCATAGAGAACTGCAGAGGGGCAGAGTAGAGGTTGCAAGGAGAAGAGCTTAGTTTTGAACAATGAATGTTGCATTAAATTGAATAAGAGAAAAACAATAACAAAAACAATAACAAAAGGAAAAGAAACATACGTTCATGGTGTGGGCAATCAATTGTTGCATGTTGAACATTTTTTTTTCTATATGTTGCATTACAATGCAACATAACAATAATCAGTTTTGTGGCAGCAACTGAACAAAAGTCTCTGCAACATTAGTTGTAGTTGAAATATTAAAGAAACGTAGGATTTTCTTAGAGACTTAAATTGTATTATTTCATTATGAAGAATGACTGACTAACTGACAGAGGGAGGGTCGGTCTGTATGACTATACGCCAGTTAGACATAAAGACTTTAGATGTTGCAAAGGACCATTATGCATTGGATGCGAATTGTGTCTCTAGAGGTTTATGGTTTCTCTCTTATGTATGTGTGTGTCTGCCAATTGCATGTGGATTCGTGTCGCCTATCGTTTTTTCAGAAATCAAAAGACAAAGATTCAATTTGACTTAAAACTGCTGCTGGTGTTTTGTTCACGTTCTTTGCCCAAAGTTTTTTTCTCTCTCTCTTTCAAAATATTTCCACTACATTTGAGCCGTTAGTTAAGTGGGTAGTGGTAGGTAAATAGTCGATAAGTTTGCCTTAAAGGAATATGACAAACATATTTCAACATTTGTATTCGTATGTGAGAAGCGAGGTTAAGGGGCTTCAGTCTCTTGAACATTTGATAATTTCAAATTTGCAATGTTTATGTATATGGGAGAATGGTTACCCTGCTTTGTGCTCCACGGATGGTACCTGGTGGGGTGATGGGACAGTGCTGAAACTATATGAACCAGAAACTAAAATATGTCTTCGATTGCCACACCATAATACGGTCTTACAAGCGGAGATAAGTTTTGGTATCCAAGGATACGATTTCACTCATTGTCCTGAATTGTAAAGAGGTTATAAACGAATTCTCGGCAAGTGAACGAAACACGGATATGAAGATAGCTTGTATACACCATTTGAGAGAAACACAATGCATGATTAATAAGGTTTGCGAACGGTAAATTGATATCGGGAGAAAGAGCGATCATGCTCCATATTCATGAGAAGTGTTATTAGACCTTCTTAGGAAAGCAAGCTGCCGAGAACAGGGAGTTAAAAATCACAATTATTTGAGACAACGAACTGGACAGAGATGTTTAGGGGAAATAAATAGAGATGACTAGACGAAATTGGCAAAGAAGCATAATGTATGGCTGAGAACTTACCACGATGTATATTCCCAGGAGAATTGAATTTCCGTCCCAGAACAAAACAATCGGATGTTGACTTTGAGGTAAAGAATGAATCAACTAAATTTTCAAATCCAGTTATTAGAAAAAGTATTTTACTGTAAGAACATTCTGGGTCAATCGAAACAATTGTTAGTCAGAAGGGCCAAGATTGTGGCTAAAAGATGGTTGAGCCAAAATTTTCGTCCACTGATTTCATATAGACTGGTGTCTAGTCATTTATTGCGGTCGTTTTTCGTTTACTGCTCTCTTCAAATGAATCGGTTGTCATCGGTGCAGATCCCGATAAGACCTATCGAGTAGATTCGATTTTGAAATCTAAATGGAGCAATTAATGTATCGCTCTTCTTGTGAGATATAATAGAGGATGGCAAGAGGACATTATCAAGTAATGCAATATGTAGCAGGGAGGCATACGAATCATACGTGTATGATTTCATACACGTATGATTCCCGGCTACCGTTTAGACAAAGATTAACAGTTCAATCAAAAGTATTTCAGTTACAACTAGAACCGAACCGAGAACTGAGATGCAACAATATTAAAGTCTTAATGTGTCTGCATACGATCTTATCGTCAGTTCAACCGAAAGTGTTTTTCAAGGATCGGTTACAACTGGAACACAAGGAGAACTCATGGAAACTTAGATGATACAATCTTTAGGTCTTGGGAGATCTGAAAAACAATGATCCTTATGGGCGTAAAAATTATTTCATTAACTCCCATCGAGTATGAAATAACTATTTGTCCTGGAACTCTTAATATCCATTTTACCAATAAGAAACATTTTTCGTGGCAATTTCTACGTATTTGGATTTCGAGAGTCACTTTGGATTGAATAAAAATAACCATTAAATGTGGCATTTAGGAAATTTTCCTCCCAAATATGAAATGCTGTCACGCAAATATTGCGAAGTCTGGAAGAATTCCTATTTTTTTAAATTCTCTAAATTGTCAATTTTCCGTTACGAAACCTGGAAAGTCGATCACTTAGAGATCCTTTCTGAAATCTGGTGTGCGATACTCACTATTCACGGAGGAAAGAATTTTTTGTGACTGACTTTTCAAAATCTGGCAGAGAATTGCGTCCTAATTAACTCTTATGAAAAGTAGATTTAAATAACCACAACTTTGTCAATCTTTAGAAAACAGACGAACGATAGAACATCGTGCATTGATACCTGTTAAGTATACGGGAATTGATACAGGTCACATAGGAAGATAGATGAAGACTTGGAAAACTGATTTGCAAGTAGAGACAAAGTCAAAATATAGTAAAAAAATTTCAAAGAACTCAAGTTTCTAACAACCGAAATAAGGATGCGTAAATGGTGCTGAACCTGGTCACAATTATATACGAATTAGGCTAAAGGCTCACAAGAGGCAGAAAAGGTGTTCACTTGTGGAAAGAATAAAATCGTTTAACGGAGCATTTACTGGGGGAAACCATAAAAATTAAGATTTTAACAATGGATTCAAGGACCGCTCCCTCCTATACGAAGGACTACGTTGTGAGTTGGACAAATTGAAAATATGTCCTTTGTTTTTCACTGATTTATTACTGGTAGAGTACATAGAGAATTAACAAGGGATTCAAGGACCACAACTTCCTCTACGCAGGTCTACGTCGTGATTTGGAGTAACCTGGCAATATGTGTGCTATTTTCACCAACATTTAAAGTTAAATTTCAAAAAAAGGACTTAACAGAAACTATAGAACATCACGTACTAGAATTTTTTAAATCCCTTTTCAAAGCGACCTCGTACTAAAAAAAATTGTTTTCAAAAAGTTTTAAATTTTTATTTCGTTTTTGTTTTTTATTATCGACTTTATTTCTTCCATTTGTATTTAATACCATTTTGAATGAATAATTTTTTTTGTCAGTCTGGCTGTTTTGGCTGGAAGACTTGATTTTTGTCGTTATTTCGTTTAAATTGTTTGCTTCGTTGGTTCAATTTGGTTGGCGGGCAGAGCGAAACTGGCATGTGCGAAGGTGATATTCCCTAATCTGATGTGTCAGTTCTTGTGGCTTTTGTGACTTTTTAAGATCTTTTTTCATGTTATTTATTATTTTTTTTGTCATTTCAACAAATATTTTTAAAATTCATTAAATAAAAAAATTAAACTAAAATTTCAGCAGCAGCAGTTTGTTACTAAAACTAAAATCTGTATTAAGAGTTTTTGTTTTGGGGCCTCGAAAAAATCTTAAAGTTTTGACAATTTATGTATTATTGACCTGCTAAATAAATGAACTAAAAAAGCATTTAATTAGTAGACATTTAGGCAGCTTCTAAAAGCTACGAAAATAATATTTGGAACTGAAACAACTTTGTAGTTTTTTTTTTTTATTTCACAAACTCCTTTTTCAAATTGCGTGCTAATGTTTGTGAGTTTTAAATGGAACTGTTTTTTCTTCTTCTTCTTATTTTTCTTAAATCTTAAAAATTGTCACTTTAGCACGTACACGACAACAAGTCTTTGTCACTGTTAGTTGAACATTTTAGTTTTAATTTAACGCTGTTTTTTACAAACAAAATTTTTTGCTTAAAATTTTCTTAAGAAATCACCAGGGAAATATTGGTTCACCAACTGGGTAACTAAGATCTGTTTATTATAGAAAATTCTCTTAAAGTGCCTGCTTGACGGTCTGCCATCCAATCAGCCAGTAGCAGTTGTATAACGACTAGAATTCTAGTTAACATTTCAATTAGCAATTTATATTGATCGTTAAATATGTTTACGATGTTATTAATTTAAATATTATAGTTTAAGCTATTTTTCCGCTAAATGAACAGTATTAATGGATGTTGTATTTTTATTATTTTTGAATTATTTTGAAAATAAATTGTTATTAGAGGTGAATTTTAATGAACATAGATTTTATACAGATGTTCTTGAATTAGAGTATTAAAGGGTTTGATCACTTTCATACGAATAATTTCACAGCTGCACAACAAAATAATGTTACCCCTCCCCCAGGTCATATCTATTCTACATTTTATCCAGTAAAACAGTTCATTGAGAAAGTTGTTTGGGGCCAAATTGGAGAACTATCGTTTCTATAGTTCATTAGATATTCGTTTAATCAATATTTGCTTTGTATTTGGCGATACCCTCCCCCTGGTCTTATCCTTCATTCATTTTCTCTAGTAAAACAGTTTTTTGAGAAAGAAGTCAGCACCAAATTTAAGAACTCTCGCTGTTATAGATCTTTCGATTTTGATAATCAATATTTGCTTTGTATGGGCGATGCCCGCCTGGTTTTTAGTTCCTTGAGAAAGTTGTTGGGAACAAATTTGAGAACTCTCACTGTATTGTTCTTTATTTATTGGATCATTAATAGTTACTTTCGGCTATTTTGGGTTTATTCTGTAAAAATTTCATCATCGAAAACAAATGTTGGACCAAAACTTTCCCAACACTGGTTTAGTCTTTTGTTAGGCGTAAATTCTGGTCCAACCAGCCTAATTGGAGTATCAACATTATACAAAATCTAATCAATTTCTGATATCGTATTATGATGTGATGTTTTTACCAGTAAGAATGATCGAAAGGAATGCGAGCCAGAAGAAGTAAGATTTGGTTTATAGGATCGTTGAGATATATTTCAGACAGCACATTAATTCTGCGCCTAAAGAATTCTTCTCGTGTCGAAATAAAGAACATATCAATTAAGTTTCTTTATATTCCAGTGAGAACATTCTGCATCGATTAAAGTGAATGGTAATGAGAACTGTGTGAAGTCCCACTCGACTTCCACAGCTCCTAATACAAAATATTATTTTGTTCGCATCCAAAAATATAAAATTTTCTTGGCGCTTTGGGCACTCGCCTTCGGCTATGATTTGACTGGTAGTTTGTAAATAAAAGATCGAATCGATCGAAAGAAATGATCGCTGATAATTGAGATTCTATGACTGAATTTCTAAAATCCCATCAAATTCAGAGCATTACCAAGACTTTTCGAATATGAGGCTTTGGCTTTCAGTTGGCTCATGTGGCATTTACCTATATCTACTTGCGTTTGAGATTATCAAAACGTATCTTTTTTACTTCGTTCTATAAAGTCCGACCTTCATTTCCTACATCAATGCCCTTTGATGTCATTTTCCAAAAAGGATGGTACTACCTTAACTAGACTCACTGTTTAGCATTCTTTTACTTTCAATTATAATTTTTGCATTTTAATTTAATCTAAGAAGACGATTGATTTGTTGTAATGCAATTCCACATCAATCTTTGCTTAGGACAACGCCCTCTATGTGTGATACACTACCCTCGTATTCATTCAGAGTTGTAATGGTCAAGGAGCTTCCTCGATGCTTTAAGTTTTAGGTGGAAAATAGAGTATTCCACATTTGAATATTCGAAGAATCACGTTGCGAATTCGGAATTGATATGTTGGAAATCATAGATCCGTTAAAATTTGTTTGACGGATGTTGAGATTTGGAACCAATTATATGAGTAGTTCTAGCAGGTGAAGGTGTAAAGAAAAAATTAAAAAAATTATAGCAAAAATTACAATTTTTTTCTGAATAATTTAATTTATCGTTGTCGTCAGAATCTAATTAATCTCGTTTTTGCCGAAAGATTTTTAATTCGTTTAATTTTTTTCTATTTACATCGCAACACCATTTAACCCACAGGGTTTTCTTTGCTTTCCCAAATCTCCTGCTAAGTTTCAACAACTAAATTTCAAGATCTTCTTCATCGTGTGTTAGCTTTTTCAATGCCCCCTTCTAATTCCCGCAGGAATAAAATTTCACTTCTTCTTTTTCTTCTTGCTCTTCCTGCCTTTTCAAATGGTGTTTGTACAACAAATGTTAATTTTGTTGATTTACAATTAAACTCCATTATAAATCAACATACAAATATAATACGAATGGACGGAGTATTAACATACAGCCAAAGTAACAACTTCTTACAACGTAATTCAAATTCTGATGACCACCCAAAATGTAATTTTAACCGACAAAATTCACACCAACAATAAATACTTCAACACCGATGTAATGAACATGATTTTCCACTTTAAACAACATGAACGGAGAAAGAAAGAAAAAAAGTTAAATGAAAACTTAAATTGACTTTTTCATGTAATTGCAATGAGAGGGGAGAGAGAGAGGAAAGGAAGCTAAAAATGAAGAATCCAAGAATCTGTCGAAGAAATAACAGAAGGAACCTGAAAAAGAACGCAAATTTATATATGTTTTTTTGTTTTTTGCAAAGTCAAGAGTTTTGGAAGCCATTGAAACCAGCTACTGTATGATCACTTTAAAACTCTATAACACCAACATGATCATCATGATCAGCACTAACTTCATTATGAACGTTAAAAGAATAAGAAGAAGAAGATGCTAAATTAAAATTTAAGATCAGTAGAAGCAAATGGAAGCACTAAAACATTGTTCGCCATCATCACTCGCTAACAATATTATTCCCAATTCGTATAAGGCACAAGGGGAGAATCGTAAGCAATAGAGCCAGACAAAAGTAACTATAATTTTAACTAGTTAAATAATTTGAAAACAACGTTTAAACACGTGTTCATAGTTTGAATTATCCAAAAACCAACCAAAAGACAAATGGTTAGGGTGAGACAGACGGAAATAAGGACGGACTTGTTGGCTGTGATGGCAAAGGGAGTGGTGTGTATTGTATGGATTTAAAGTCTGTTTTTTTGTTGTTATTACATGTTAAAGGTTTTATGTTGTTGTGTTGTTTCTGTTACTAGACCAGAGCAGCATTCATAAGTCACGATTTTGTAAAGAAAAAAATCCAATAGAAACTGAAATGAGTTTTGAAAATATAGCAAAACAGGGTTTATGCCGAGTTTGGTGGTGCCAGGTTCTGTTCTTCGTAGATCTAATTTAATAGTGTTCTTTGCACAGATTGAGTACAATGCGTCTATCAATATCTCCTAATGGGCTTGAGCTCAAGTTATAGACTTCGTAATGAACTCTTTTATTAGTATTTGAACTCCTTACAGTACGGTACTGGTGACCCACCACTCTACAATCCAACATAGATCTACAATTAGGACAATAATCACCGCACTAATGTTGAACAGTATCCTCACTTATGAGACTTTGGTCACATGATGTGACACCGGAAGTAGACAAAAAGAACGCTATGGAAAGATCACCCAATAATAAAGTGGCAAGTTAGGCGGCGATAATGTGCGGTAAAGAAGAGCGAAAAAACAAAGCACCAAGACATTGACAGCAGCAACCATAAAACAGCTAACGATCCTATGTCAATCCACGAACTGGAGTCATATAACGAGCATGTGAGAGGAAGCATGAGAAGATTTTCCTCCACTATTCCTCCTTTTCTCCTAACAGAAACTCAACGCAAAAATCGCCAGAGAGCAATGTATTTTAGCCAACTCGATCGTTGGAACAAGGATATTCCGACAAAATTGAATAATTGAGGCAAAAGTAATGACAATGGATGGATTCGGAGATCCAAACAGTTTCAAAAACTGCCAACGATCGTATTCCTACTTCCAATTCAGAAGAGAACTGAGAACAGCGAAAAAAGAAGCACAAGTACGTGAAACGAAGCACTGCGAAGGGTGATCACATATCAGAATTGCCTTCACTGTTCCTAACAAAAACAGCACGCTCAAAATTGTCCAATCTAAAGTTCGATTGTTCACAAAGACTTTGAATAGTTTGTAGTTAATTAAAGGGCTCGTTCATTGGAGGAAAGCGAGTACATAACCTAATACATTATCCAATATTGAATGCCACAGTCCAGTGAGGAAATCGATTCCGAACTTTATTATGGCCAACTCGATCGCTGAAACAACTGTATTCCAAATGAGTGACCAAATTAAATAAGAAAACTTCAAATGCCTTTTTCATTATGACAATCTCAAATGACATTCCACTTTTGTCGAACCACCACATCAATTAAGAGAAAACATACGGTAAAGTCCTTGAACTTTCCTCCAGCCACTGAAACTTGTATTTTTGTGGTAAGAAAATGTTGAAAATCTCATAGACGTAGAAGAAATTGGAATCGACTAACTGTCACTTGTCTTGGAATCACAAAGCTAGGAAATGTATATAAGTTGTATTCCTACGATCAATCAATTTCAATCCATCACAAAAGATGTAACAATAATATCACAAGTGTATGGGAAATGTTATAGAAACATTACTTAGTTTCCACATGCATCCAATTGAAGGTTCTGCCTTCAGTTCAGGAAGGAATAAACTCAGATGTTTTAATAAACCCAGCGATTGATGAAGTTTTTATTTAAAGTTATTGAAGTGTTATTCCTGATAACTAATTTTCTGGAATTTCGCTAGAAGTTTTAATGAATCCGGCGATTAGTTAATGCCAAGAACCGTTCGTCAGTCACTAGCAAACTTAGGGAAACAAGGTGCTCGATATACGATTGATAACAGAGTTATCAATGTTTAACAACCGATTTTGTTGTTTTCAAACTTTTTAAAACCTCATTTTTTCACACCCTGTTTAAACTCTTTTTGTAATCTTTAATAGAAATCCAGATCGTTTTTATTATTTTTTTTTTTGTTTCCTTCATAAAATATTTTCTAAACTTTGACTTTATCAGTTGAGATTTTGCTCTGTTTTTGTTTTCTGTCTACTTTCCAGTTTAGACTTCCCGTTGTGAGGGTGATTTAATTTTTTTTCTTGCGAACTCTACAAAATCTAGTTCCATACATATATATTTTTCACTATTCACAATTGTTTCCGCGCTTGTTTACAGTTTTTTTTTTTTTTTTTTTTTTTTTTTTTTTTTTTGTATTTTTGACATTAGAGATGGAAGTGCTGAAAGTTTTAGATACGCCCTTGATACATTTTTTTATTTACAACAACATTGTAAGCGAAAAAAATCACCAAAAAATTATGATGGTTTCTTTGGTTTTGGCATTAAGTTGGCAGATCGTTACGATCATTTTGTTGGCCATATTTGATTATTTTATGTAAATTTAAACTAAAAGTTTGGGTTCGCATAAAGATCAGTTGAAAGAGATTATTATTTGTTTCTCAGAGGAATTTTGTAAGGGTAACCAAGAGTTTTATGGGGGAAAATAAGGAAAATTTTCAGGTTCTTCAATGTCTGATCTTTAATACCTTAAACTATGCTGATCGTTCTTTCTTGTAGTGATCAGTGATCGATTCAAACTCTCAGTAAAACCTTGTTTATTATTTATCCTGGTTTTCTCACAAAATCTGGTACCTTTTGAAATTTTGCAGTTGTAACATTTTTACAATCTCTTTCCCTCACCTCTCTGTTTGCCTTCAACGATCTTGTCTTAAAGTTCAATTTTATGATCTTCTTTATAAATATAAACTTTTTTTTTAATCCAACATTTTTCCTAAATGCATTTTTTATGTTTTCGCAATTTTTACAAACGCTTTTCGGCATCACAAAAATAAAACAAATAAGACTTTCGCAATAAAATGTCAGAAGAAGTGAATGAGTGAAAGAAATGTGCGTTGCGTAAGATCAGTTAATATCTTCTCTTATATAAAGTTAACAATAATTGTCTGATATTAATGATTATAAAATTACAAAAATGAAAATAAAAATCACCTTTTTGAATTTCAATCCATAGAAGAGAGAGTTTAATGAACTTAAAGATTCTGTTTGCAACTTTCGAAAGCATCTGCGAAAATTTATTGATTTTATTGTTGCAAATTTAAAATGAATAAAAATAAATATGAAAATATTTATCTAGATTTCTTTATCTAAGAATATTTGGATTCTTGCTGGGTTTTAATAGTCAAAATAAATATTAAGCGAAAACGAAAAGACGATGTAGAGAACAGTGAAGGAGAAAAATATGTTTTGAATTCCAAAACTGCGATAAACGATCATTACATTGGTACCCGCTCATAAAGCAGCCATTAGGGGAGGTGAGTTGCACATGCTTGGAAAATCCAAAGCCTGTCAATGAACTGATAGCTTCTTAAGAGTCCAATTTGACACATAAAACACTGCGAAACCACGATACAGGTGATGGGACTACTGAGATACTTGGGGGCTATACAAACAGGGGAAACTACCAAGAGTATAAACAACATTGAGCTTAACACACTAAAGCAGAATCAAAGCGACCAAAGTATATGCAGATTCGAGATCCCACAACTTCAAGAATGCTACACCACCAGGCATAACTCAGTTAACAGTATGGGTTTGTAGAAGCTAAAGAAGTGAAAAGAATGCCAATGGATAGGATCACTAAAAGGAATATACCAAAACAATTATCGAAATGAATGACGTTGAGTTACGAGATTTGATATCTAAAGAAAAGGCTAGAAAAGGCTGCCGAAAACATGTTTGTGTGTGAGGTTATGTGGAGAGAACATCGAGGCAATAGAACATTTTCTAGCAAAAATACCAGACGTAACTCACTTAACAGGTATGAATTGGAAAAAACTCAAGAATTATGTCAGTGAAAAAGAATTCCAGGTCAACGAATTGTCTTAGGTGAATTCCGATGGTGTGAGACTATGAATGGTCTGCTCCTTTGCAACCCACCTGCCTGATGGAAGAGTGTTTTGTTTTACGAGCTGTTGGAAGCGAGTCTAAGGATTATAGAAAATCTGTTCTGAATTTCGGTCAATTAACTAAATCATCACCGAAGCCGTATCTCCATGATGTTAAGGTAATTTTCCTTATATGGTGGGAGCGGAAGCATGTTTTGTTTAAGATCGGGTTAAACTGTCACAAAGAACATAAAGCCAATATTATTGATTCCTTTATTGAAAGACGATCACAATAATCGACCACACACGAGGTCATAATCTTTTATCGTGACAATTTTCGGACACATTTTGCAGACATCTTTAAAACCATAATGAGAGCTTTTTAAAGCGTTTGTTCCCCTAGCCAAAGCTTTGCCTCTTCCTAGAGAACGCTCTTACTGGGATACGCTTCACTGCAGGACAGGAGTCAGGAGCTTACAAGGGATACCTACGGAAGAAAATTCTGATTTTAAAACCATAATGAGAGCTTTTTAAAGCATTTGTTCCCCTAGCCAAAGCTTTGCCTCTTCCTAGAGAACGCTCTTACTGGGATACGCTTCACTGCAGGACAGGAGTCAGGAGCTTACAAGGGATACCTACAAAATATGGAAACAGATAACTTATAACTAAACTCGTCTTCATGTCGCAAAAGCGTTCGAAAACTATTTACAAAAAGAGGTGATAGGAAGGTTTGGTTGGTCCGCCTAATGGTTTTGACTTGTTCACTCTAATTCCTTTTGTTTCGGACGTTAAGTATCACCCTTAATTGAAAACGGTGACTTTTAAAAGTGAAAATAAGAAATTGGATTTATTCATTCTGTTTTGATGCAGATCCATACAATCCTATATAACCAATATCTGAGAGCCAACTGCATAATGGGCATCGTTTCAGCTGACATTTAGGGTTTTTGATCTACCAAATTTCATTCCTTTATCTCAACAAGATTGGGTAGTCGTCCAAATAGGAAAAAACTCGTATGTCTAGAAGTTATTTCCAAAAAGAGATGATTTCAAAAAGTGATTTATATGAAGTCGTGGAAATTCCAAACTTTGACTCTAATTTACTGCCTTTTTCTGCCCTCCACTGTTCTTATTCAATTGTTAATATTTGACCGCTTTAAGAAAATTTTCTTCCGCTCTCTAGTTCGCCAAAAAAAAAAGAACCTAAAATATGAAATCTATAACTGCATTGCAGTTTTTTTCCGCAACCCGTTGCAAAACTATGGACTAGAATAAGAAGAAGCAGAGAGAATAAAAGTTATATAAACAGATATTGTGCGACATCCCGCAGCTTTTTGAACTAAAAGTCATATAAAAAATATATAAATTCTGATGTCTGTTTAAAGTGTTTGGCTGCACACAAACAAATCATAAATCAAATCAAAAATAATAGTGAAAAACTAGAAAAAAACTTAAATCTAGGAATACAAAATAAAGAAAATTTAAACAAGAAATCTTAAATCTCTTGACCACATGGTAGTTTCCACTATTTCCACTATTTGATTTTTTTTTTTTTTTTGGGCGAAAAAAGATTTCGCCTTTTTTGCTTTATGACGTTGAATTGGAAATAATTTATTATGAAAACTTTAGAAAATCCTAAACCATGAAGAAGTCATAGTTTTGTGAAACTTTATAAATTTAAAACTTTTAAGTCATAAATATATTTTAACAATTTTTGTTCCTTCATTTTCTTCTTTTTTATTCAGGTGAGTCACATTAAGAAGTTTTAAATTTGGAGGTTAAGAAAGAAAATATTGAAGTCATATTTGAATTTTACAACAATAAAATAAGAAGTTTGCATCGATATGAAGAAAATTTAAAAAAATATATGGACATTAAATATCGGTACTAATTTGTGATTCTAATTCTTGAGGTCCAAATCAATTCTTTTGGAAATAATTCTGTAACTTTTAAACCATTAGAGATATTTTAATGAAAATTGTATAACTTTAAAGTTAAGATGTCTACGAGTTGTTCTGTAGGAGTAAAAGCACCTAAGTGTTCAGGGCCGTAGTCGTTGACCCTCCCAATTTAGACACTTCGATTATGTTGATATTTAAAAAATTCACCAAATTTATTGAAAATTTTTAAAATTTGCCTAAAGGAAGTCAACTTTAGGTTGGATTTTCAGCCAAGTTATAACTTCTTACAAGTATTTAGTATCCTAGAAAATGTTAGGACCTTAAGATTCACAGTTTTCTAAAAAAAATTAAGTGGAGCGCTCTTTAACGTCCAAAATTTAAGAAAAACTTAAAATTTAGAATTTTTGCTGGGTTTTTTGAAACATAAAATTAATATTAAAGTTCTAATGAAATTGAAACGATTTACGTTATTTTATGAACTTGTACATGATTGAAGAAATGGAAAAGATTCCCACTTTTTTCTATGGAAATACCCAAAATCTCTAAGAGTGTAAATCATGTTTAAAATTGTGACATTTTTCACTGAAATAATCAGATTGTCGTTATATGGTCCTCTTGCCAGAAAATATTATTTGGGTTTTTACGATTTCGATCCCGAAAATTCCGGAATTTTTCGGGCATTAAAAATTTTGAAGCCCAAGGTTTTTGGATCTCATTAATCGGGAATTTTTGGAAAATTCCGAATAATAAAATCATTTTAAGTTTATTTTATTGTCATAAATATACAAAACTTAAATCCATTTAGCAGAAATGTTCACAGAAAGTGGACAGTTATTACTCCATTTCGTTCCGGTGTTAGATTTATCGAACAGTAAAAATGATTTTTTCAGTTAAAATTGTGATATAAATGTATAGTTGAGATCTCGAAAAATCCCGTAATTCCGAGAAATCCCGGGACCTCGGGATTTGTTTTTTTAAAATCCCGAATCCCGGAATTTGATTTTTAAAATCTCGAATCCCGGAATTTAATTGTTAAAATTCCAAATTCCGGGATTTGAAAAAACGGTCCCGTTTACCATCCCTAATACGAGCTGTATTAAGGATAATTCCAACTGGTAATTCTGGTAACTTGAACTTCAATATTTCTAAATCTGTAAGAGAAAACTTATTCATGTCATCGATCCTTTATAGAGATTAACTTGGACTAGAGACTAGACTAAAATCAAAAAATTCCAACGCTCGTCTTTTCATTAAAAACTTTTTTAACAAAACCCAACTTGGTGCTACAAAAAGTTGGACAAGCATTCAAGGGTCTGCCGTCAAACTGTTTCCAATATTATTAAACTGTATCGGAAGAAATAGTCCTCTGATAAAAAAGCTGGCTCAGCTCGAAGGTGAGAAAAAAACTTTTTCAAAAGAGTTATCAACACATCCTGTAGCAAACGCATTACGGTTAGCTCAGCGCTAGGACTATTCGTTACGAAGCTAAGGCAGGTTTTAAAACATACAAGGCTCAAAAAGGCCCTGACAGCAACGCTGCTGTACATTTGGAGGCTAAAAACAGAGCACGGAAATTGAAGTCAAGTTTTCTAAAATCTTGATCACAAAACGTATATTCTGGCTGACTTCTCGCAACTTTATAGCCAAAAATTTTATGTTGCTGATGCTCGAGGGGAACAAAAGTCTAGCACCAAGAATTGGTCAAAAGAAGCCAATCTTTTTTACAATGGACTCTATAAATACAAAAATTTAGGACTTCCATGAATAGGACTTTATAATGTGTCCACTTATTTTTGGCCTGACTTGGCACTATGGTCAACAAGTCCTTGAGTGGTATTAAAACAATGATGAGGTATTTGAACCAAACAAGGCAAATTCTCCCAACTGCCCGGAACTAAGGAAAGTGGAGATATATTTTGCTCATTTTAAAAGGGAATAAGAGATCACTGAAAAGGGTGTCCCGAAATGGGGTAGATTTTAAAAGGAAATGAAATACCTCTTGAGGTATGGATCTGTACGGCTCCAAATGAACTGAGAGACACTTTAACTCTAGCAAGTGTTTAAAAGCTACACAATCGAAAATATTTAGCATAATATGGTTGTCTCACAACTATAATCTTGTGGTACCACAATCATGTTTTTTTCCATGAGTTTAATATGCAAATCTGTATGTTTAAATTTGTGGTTCTTTAGGTCGTTTACCTCCCTATCGAAGGCTTTTTATATTTATGAATATTTTTTAAGATTTAAAAGAGATTATCATGGGACTATATAGCTCCAGTATTCCATCCATTATAGCTGTTATTAAACATTTCCAAGCACTTCTCATGAGACACATTCATTATAAAATCCATTTTTTAAAAGAAAGAAGACGTCTGCCAAAAACCACACAATGACACTCGTTGATAAGTTTTCTTTTTTTTTAAGTTATGAGACTCATTTGTGATCATTTATGGTCATTATTTAATGATTATTAAATAAAAACTTTACAATGTTTTTGAGGGGTAACAAATAAAGAGATCTTTCTTCATGAGCATTTTTGATCCCTGAAAAACAAAAATATCTAAGAAAGAAATAATTTTCAACATCATTATGCTGTCACTTGAGTGGTTGAGATCTGTTTAAAATGAAACAAAAGATGATGACGATTTAAAAAAAAATCACTTTTATTTTGCAGTTTTTGGTTAAAGAGGAAGAATCGTCTCTTATGGAACCAGCATAATTTTTGAATGTCGTCGTCGTCATTGTCCTGTGATGAAAATTAAAAAATAAATATTTGTGAAAAAAGATGCAGGAAGGGGGTGAGAAAAATATTTAAATAAATTTATGCTGCGATTCCAAAAGATATTTTTAGGAAACGAAAAATTAAAGAGTCAAAGCCATGACACTTTTCGGCTGGCTGTTGCCTTTTTGTTTTTGTTTTTATGTTAAAACTACAGTGTGATCTTGATTTAAAGGACCAATATAAACATTTGATATATAATTTAAAAAATTCCAAATTTTTATCCCTTCCAATATCCGTCACCTGTTCCCAACACAATGTTAACTTCTCTTCTTTCGGTTTATTTCTTTTAATTGAATTTTGAATTTTTTTTCTTGTGTCCATATTTCATTTCACATCTTTTTCATTTTAACACTTCAAATATTTAAGTGTGTTCGCCTAAATTTAAGCATAATGAAAAATATATCATTATCATCATTATGATGATCCTCATCATTGTTGTCAGCAGCCGCATCATTATAATTTTAAAAGATCATATTACCACAGATATCCAAATGGTGAATCTGTTCTCTTCTTTATCTTTTTCTGTTTTATCATTTAAGATCTTTTTTAAGATTCATATTTTCTTTTTCTGATCTTGCTAACGTTCTCATGATCCTTTAGCAAATAATTAAACCTTAAGAATTTTCTCTTAGTGTATAATTTTATATCTTCTTTTGTTTGAAGAGTCCATTAATTTTAATTCTGTTAAGTAAATTTAAAAATTCCTTTTTTCTAAGTTCAAAATTTCTTAAATTGTCATTCGTCATTATTCAATTAAAGTTTAATAATACTTTAATGATCGAAATGATGCTGCAACAAGAAAAACAACAACAATAATTCAAATATTTAAAGGAGTTAACTCTTGAGTCTTGAATAATCGAGCGAACAGTAGAAAATATAATTGTCTAGAGTATAGACGAGATTCTTGACTATCAGATAATGGATACTGAAAAGTGTTAAAAATCTGCTATAGTATTGTCAAGTTTCTTGATCGTCAACTGTAGTATAGTAGATTTTCTGGAACCTCGATTATAGTATTGTTGATTATCTTGACTATAAATTATAGTAAAGTGGGCTGTCTTGACTATCGACTACACTATATTCGATTGTATTGATCATCGACTTAAATATATATGCGATTATCTTAAATATCGACTATAGTATAGTCAATGCTCTTGAATATCAACCATAGTATAGTCGATTGTCTTGATCGTTAATTGTCTTAACCATTTACTATTACGTAGTTGATTGTCTAAATCGTCTTCTATTTCATAGTCAATTGTCTTGACCTTCACCTATGTCATAGTCAGTTGTCTTGATCATCGACTACACCTATAAAATAGCTTTTTAACCATTAGTTATATAATTGTCGATTGTCATAACCATATACAGCATATAGTCCACCACTGACTAAAATATAGTGGATTGTTTGACAATCGTTTTCAGTATGGCCCATTGTCTCAACAATCGACTGTATTAAAGTCGATTGTCTCGACCATCGACTATAGTATAGTCAATTATTTTCACCATTGACTATGTATTGTCAATTGTCTTGACTATCGACTATAGTCTATTCTCTTGATCATCAACTTTATCATAGTCGATTGTCTTGTACATTAACTTTATTTGAGTCTATTGCCTTGGCTATCGACTATAACATAGTCGATTGCCTTGACCATCGATTTTAGTATTGTCAATTTTATTGACCATTGACTTTAGTTTAGTCAGTTGTCTTGATTGTCGACCATAGAACAGACGTTTATCATGACTATCAACTAAAGTATAGTCCATTGTTTTGAGCATTGATTTTAGTAATTGTCTTGATCTTCGACCATACTAAAGTAGATCGTTTAGGTCATCGACCATACTATAGTAGATCGCCTTATCTATCAGCTAGACTATAGACGACTGCAAGTCTTGACTACATTTTAGTTAAGAGCTTCGCATTTATTTTACTCTAGAGTCTAGACTGGATTAAAAGCCATTATTTTCAGTTAAGTTATCACTCTTTTCCTTATCTGCTCATTCTCCTAAAGCCAAAAGTATCCCATGTATTTTTCTTCTTCTTCTTTTTTTTTTCTTCATCACATTTATTTAACTATAATATTTACTTAATATGAAATTCTATTCTATTCTTAATATTCATTATTTCAATCATTCATTCATTCATGCCACAGGAAATCTTCAATTTTCTCTTGTGCCACATTCTCTCCAATAATGTTTTTAGATCTTCTTAAATGCAACAAAGATTGAGTGATCGGGGTGATTTAAGTAGAAAATTATAGTCATTATTTAATAAATCATCTTTATTATTACACTAATGCCAACAAATTATTACACACATACATACAAACATACATCAAAACACACATACACTCACACGCATGTATTAAATTCAGAGAATTATTGTCATTGTAATATGAGAGAGATCTTCTTCGTTTTTATTAAATAATTATGGAAAAAGACTTAAATAAATAAAGTGATTAGTGTAATGGGGAAGTTTGAAATGGGAATTTTTAAAAGTAAATAGAGTGAAAATAACAATAACGTTAAGTGAAGGAAATAAGTTTCAAATTTTGTAGGCATCGATATTGATCATGTCATAATTTAGTTGGAAGATCAAATGATCTTCATTTTAAAATAAAATTTTATTTGAAATATTTTATTTTGTCTAAAATAAATTAAAAAAAAAAACGATCAAAAGTTAATGATAAAAAATGGGTTTTTAGAAAGTGATGAAAAGATTTCTATGGAACACGCTTAGAGGGACTATAACACATAAAAACTGGCCATTTATCGTCAAAATGGCAAAAAGAGTTCAAAAATTGTGTTAAAATCTTCAAAAAACAAACTGAAACGAATGCATGAGTCAATCACAAAGGCATTCATTCAATCGTCTATATATAGACAGATATATATATCTGATTAAATGAATGATATGATTGTGGATTGTTTATATAACTCTTTTTGTCGAAATGTTAATTTAAAACGAATAATAATCTTAATGAGGTGATAAATGAAGGCAAAATCAAATAAAAAATTATTGTTATTGTTAATGATCGGTTATAAATAATGATCGAAGATCAGAATAAAAAAACTAAATAATTTGGTTCGAAAAAGAGAAAAAAAAACAAATTTCAATATGAAATTAATGAAGATTAATGTTTTTAGGGCAAAAATAAATTTTATTATCTATTATTGGGTATACAAATTAATAATGTCGGTTTTATTTAAAAATGTATTTGCTGTAATTTATTACTATACGGTTATCTTGACCATCAAAAAAATATAGGCGATTGTGTTGACCATTAACTTTACGACAGTCGATTGTCAGGACCATCAACTATACTATAGTCGATTGTCTGGACCATCAACTATACTATAGTCGATTGTCTGGACCATCAACTATACTATAGTCGATTGTCTGGACCATCAACTATACTATAGTCGATTGTCTGGACCATCAACTATACTATAGTCGATTGTCTGGACCATCAACTATACTATAGTCGATTGTCTGGACCATCAACTATACTATAGTCGATTGTCTGGACCATCAACTATACTATAGTCGATTGTCTGGACCATCAACTATACTATAGTCGATTGTCTGGACCATCAACTATACTATAGTCGATTGTCTGGACCATCAACTATACTATAGTCGATTGTCTGGACCATCAACTATACTATAGTCGATTGTCTGGACCATCAACTATACTATAGTCGATTGTCTGGACCATCAACTATACTATAGTCGATTGTCTGGACCATCAACTATACTATAGTCGATTGTCTGGACCATCAACTATACTATAGTCGATTGTCTGGACCATCAACTATACTATAGTCGATTGTCTGGACCATCAACTATACTATAGTCGATTGTCTGGACCATCAACTATACTATAGTCGATTGTCTGGACCATCAACTATACTATAGTCGATTGTCTGGACCATCAACTATACTATAGTCGATTGTCTTGATCATCAACTATACTATTGTTGGTTGTTTTGACCATCGACCATATTATGGTTGTCTATGCTATTGTCAATTGTGATCATCTATTATGTTTATTTTGGTTAAATAAATCTTTGTTTGATTCAATAAGAGACGTGTTAACACTTTGACGTTGCTGCCCAAATTGTCTTCATTAACTTGTGTACCCAATATTATTGTGCTTAAATAAAAATAATGATTAATTATTGTTAACATTAAAAATATAATGATTATTTCTTAATTCTACCGGAAATTATATTATTTTCTAAATGTTATTTTTCTTATTTTTATAATTTAAACATCAAATTCATAATTTATATCTATTTTTCATATTCGTCTCTAATTTAAAATAATTGTTAAATTATAAAATGTTCATTTAATATCTGCTCCTCCATCTCATCTGTGGTTTCGTAAACTGAAAACCCACCTGATAAACTAATGACACCTACAGTTTGTTCGTATAAGTATTTTGCAATTTTCAAAATCTTTAAAAAGATTCTGTTTTTACAATTTAAAGTGGTAAGAGGAAAAAGACAGAAATCTGCCCACTTGCCATTCTGCAAGAAAAAATCTCACTTGTTACAACAAAGATTTTTTCAAACGTTTTTCGCTTTTTTGTTTTACAAAATCATTGTCATTTGTAAACGCGATAAACGACAAAACATGGTTTTGTTAGATTTGTTGTAAAAAAAAGAGAGAAAAGATGAAAATCACTTTAATTGTTGAGGTTTTGACTTCTTATTTGTTAAGTTTTTATGTTAACAACCGTAAAATGTTAGTTTCAACTAAAACCACCCACGTGATTTTGAAATATCAAAAGATTAGAGGAGGAGGGTTTTTGTTTTAGAGGGTTTAAGAAGGAGCGATTTTAGTGAAAAGGGCCTTAATGAGGGATATACAAAAAAATTAACTAAAATTTACTAAAAATTGTCTTAATGCCCGATCACTTTTGGTCACAAATTAAAATAACATTTAATTTGTGACCATAACATTTTCAATTTACTGAAATTGGAAAATTTATTTTTTCACCAAAAATTGCATTTTTCACCAAAATTTTAATTTTTCACTAAAAATTGAATTTTTCACTAAAAATGAATTTTTCACTAAAAAATGAATTTTTCACTAAAAAATGAATTTTTCACTAAAAAATGAATTTTTCACTAAAAATTGAATTTTTCACTAAAAATTGAATTTTTCACTAAAAATTGAATTTTTCACTAAAAATTGAATTTTTCACTAAAAATTGAATTTTTTACCAAAAATTGAATTTTTCACCAAAAATTAAATTTTTCACTAAAAATTGAATTTTTCACTAAAAATTGAATTTTTCACTAAAAATTGAATTTTTCACTAAAAATTGAATTTTTCACTAAAAATTGAATTTTTCACTAAAAATTAAATTTTTCACTAAAAATTGAATTTTTCACTAAAAATTGAATTTTTCACTAAAAATTGAATTTTTCACTAAAAATTGAATTTTTCACTAAAAATTGAATTTTTCACTAAAAATTGAATTTTTCACTAAAAATTGAATTTTTCACTAAAAATTGAATTTTTCACTAAAAATTGAATTTTTCACTAAAAATTGAATTTTTCACTAAAAATTGAATTTTTCACTAAAAATTGAATTTTTCACTAAAAATTGAATTTTTCACTAAAAATTGAATTTTTCACTAAAAATTGAATTTTTCACTAAAAATTGAATTTTTCACTAAAAATTGAATTTTTCACCAAAAATTGAATTTTTCACTAAAAATTGAATTTTTCACCAAAAATTGAATTTTTCACCAAAAATTGAATTTTTCACCAAAAATTGAATTTTTCACCAAAAATTGAATTTTTCACCAAAAATTGAATTTTTCACCAAAAATTGAATTTTTCACCAAAAATTGAATTTTTCACCAAAAATTGAATTTTTCACCAAAAATTGAATTTTTCACCAAAAATTGAATTTTTCACCAAAAATTGAATTTTTCACCAAAAATTGAATTTTTCACCAAAAATTGAATTTTTCACCAAAAATTGAATTTTTCACCAAAAATTGAATTTTTCACCAAAAATTGAATTTTTCACCAAAAATTGAATTTTTCACCAAAAATTGAATTTTTCACCAAAAATTGAATTTTTCACCAAAAATTGAATTTTTCACCAAAAATTGAATTTTTCACCAAAAATTGAATTTTTCACCAAAAATTGAATTTTTCACCAAAAATTGAATTTTTCACCAAAAATTGAATTTTTCACCAAAAATTGAATTTTTCACCAAAAATTGAATTTTTCACTAAAAATTGAATTTTTCACTAAAAATTGAATTTTTCACTAAAAATTGAATTTTTCACTAAAAATTGAATTTTTCACTAAAAATTGAATTTTTCACTAAAAATTGAATTTTTCACTAAAAATTGAATTTTTCACTAAAAATTGAATTTTTCACTAAAAATTGAATTTTTCACTAAAAATTGAATTTTTCACTAAAAATTAAATTTTGCACTAAAAATTGAATTTTTCACTAAAAATTTAATTTTTCACTAAAAATTGAATTTTTCACTAAAAATTGAATTTTTCACAAAAAATTGACTTTTTCACTAAAAATTGAATTTTTCACTAAAAATTTAATTGAATTGATTTTTTTGTTTGTAGTGTTAATATTTTAAACTGCGCGACAATATTTTTAATATTAAACGTCTTGAGCCCTTCATTAGGCCTCTGTTAAAATATCTCTTCCAAAAGGCTCTAAATTACTTCATTTCTTCTATTTTAAAATATTTTTAACCTTTTTTGCTCTCATTCCTTATTTTATGCGGTTTTCCATTTACGCAAATTCCATAGATTTATTTTTGCGTTCAAATTTATTACAGTTTCTTCTTATGACTTGAGTTTATTTAGAAGAAAAGAAATCAATGATTTTAACCCTAAAGGCAGGCAGCTCATATTTATATTTTTGTCTAAAAGTTTTGTAGTCATCGAGGTAATTTATGTTTTAGTTTTGATTAGTTCATTAAAAGTGCCATGAATCTTTTTTTCCATTTTATGGTTTAGACTTTTATAGAGTTTTTTTCTGTATTTCCATTCATTTATATGAATTGTGTTTTCTTCGCTTAATAAATTATTTTTGTGGGTTTTGGTGTAAAGCAATTTTCGTCTTTTTTGGATTTTTATATTTTTAGTATCATGAAATATCGCCCCCTCTTTAACATAAATTCAGAAAAGTTTATTTCTGCAATTATTTATGATGTGGTTTAAATGCTGTCGTTTCAATTTTTGTTTTTGTTGTTGTTCTTTACTTATTTTGCACATTTTTGTGGAGAAAATGTTGTAAAATGATTATTAATCATTATATTTTTGCTATTTTTTTGAATCGATGAATGAATAAAATTGCATAATTGCATTTTGAAAGAGGTTTTAGGTCATACAGCTATAGATGGATTAATTGAGAGTTAGGAAAAAATGTAAAGAGCAAGTTTTATAGTTTAGCGAGATTATGACTCACAAAAAATGTGTCTAATTGACAATGGACATTGTGTCACTATTTAGGATTGTTCTAATGTCATTCCACATTTTTTAGTTCAAATTAATAAAAATCGTATCTATGAACTTTGAAAGAAGATCTTTCAAAACTGTGACATCGCCTCTTCAAACAATTTTTATTTTGTCACTTTTAAAAGTGCCTTTTTGTTACATTAATAATGAAATTACTGACAAAAAAGGCATGACTGACAGTACTCCTTAAAAAGGACATTTGTCATTATGTCCTTTTTAAAAAGATAAAATTATTGTTCTGCATTCGATTTGAATACATAGAAAAACTGTATACGACTTTAATGAAGTGTTTATAACAGTTTAAAGTCTATCATTTTGTCACTTAAAAAAATGTCACTGTCATTTTGTCCTTTTTAAGTTATATAATTTATATTTATATTATAATTTATTTCAATTTCATATTTTAATGTCGATTGCGATCATAATGGCTAAATTAAGTTTGTCATAATGTCCGTGATTTCAATAAGGTATTTAAAGTGTGACATTTTGTTACTTTAGAAAATATTTTTCAAAATTTTTAGATTTATTTTTATCATTTTAAAAGTAAAAATTTGTTTGGAAATAGTCACTTTAAAATTGTGATATCGTCATTCCAAAGAGTATAATTTAAAAGATGTCATTATGTCACTTGAAAAAGCTTTATTTTTTAATTTAAAAAATGTTATTTTGTCGTTTTGAATATTTACTTGTAACTATTAATGGTTATTTGCCGCTTTAATTGTAAGCATGATTGAAGTCTATCATTTTGTTACTTCTAAAATGTGTTCGTCACATATTGTCATCCAAAATTGTCATTTTGTCACTTTAATAAATGACCTTTTGTTAATTTTAACAATTTCGTCACATTATTCCTTTATTACTATAAAAACTATATTTGCGCTCCTTTAGGAATATATTTTCATTCCTTTGAAAAGTGTAATTTAAATTTAATTTTAAAAATGTCATTTTGTCACTTCAATTTTGCAATATTTTTTCATTATGATAATTATTTTTTCAACATAAAAATTTTTAATTTGTTGCTTTCAAAGGGTATATCAGTCATTTGTCACTAAAAAAGTGTCATTTTTTTTACTACAAAAAGAAACATTTTACTAATTTCGTCACTATAGAAACTTTACTATGCACCACTTTATTATCATTCATTTCATTGCTTTAGTGTCTATTTTTCGCTATCAAAAGTTTTATTTCGTCACTTTGTAAGGAATCTTTTAGTCAATATAAAAAGTGTAATTTCGTCACTTTAAAAGTGTCATTTTGTCACTTTAAATACCTTTGCTTCCTACATTTTAAAAGTCTATTTTCTTGAATTTAGACAGTGTTAATTCGTCCCTTAAAGAGCAATTTATTTTCGTCATTTTGAATGGTATCATTTCGTTACTTAAGAAAGTTTAACTTAGTGCCTTTAAAAAGTGACGCCTTGTCATCTTTAAAGTTTTGTCATTATGACCATTTTAAAAGTTGCCAAAATACTTTCACTTGAATTCTTTTTGCATTTCCTTTCAATATTTCATGAACATTTATTTGTGCTTCTATTACGTGACAAAATGTTTCGATTGTCATTATGTCCATTTCCTCCAAAATTTATTCGAACTTTTGATAGTCAATTTTGAAATTTATTTTATTCCTAATATGACAGACATTCACATCTTCTTTTCTTAAATACAAAACAAATCTGTACCTCCTTTCACCTTTTAAATATTTAAATGAACTCTTCTTTTTTTACCACAATTCCTCTATGACCAATAAATCCATTCCTATATTTTGGTCATTATCTTGTTATTCTCTTCGTAGATTTAAATAAATAAATAAATATTGACTCATTTTAACACCTGAATTAAACAGAATTTCCACTTCACATGAGTAAACGAAAAAAAAAAGAAAATAAAATAAAAAATGAAGAGGATTTTCAAATTTGCCTTCTTCGTCTTCATCTTCATTTCGATCTTCACACTGTCGTAGATTCACAAACAGTTAAAATCAATATTTACCACATTTTTATGGTTGAATGGTATTGAAGAACTAAACAATTAACCACAAATCAATATCCACTCGAAAATTCAAAACCAAGATTGAAGGAAAACTGAGATCTTGATGATGCTGATGATGAGCAAATAAAAATTAACATGAAAAGAAGAAAAAAACAGCAAATAAATGAATAAATAAAAGATGCTAATTAAAGCGTAGAAGTCTAAAGAGAGATGAATTACAGGCGTAGAAAAAACAAGAAGAAGAAGAGTTTAAATAAATATTTAATAAATTGTAAAACATAAAATTGTACAAAATTAGTATTGAATTACAAAAAGTGTTAAAATCGATCGTTAAAGCATTAAAGAGAAAACAACACAAATTAATAATCAGAAAGTAAAAACCCAGCAAAACATTTAAGTGTGAAAGAAGAAATCAACAAACAGAAAATTTAAAAATTTCACTCACAGTTTTTACTAAAAATTCACATTCAGTTCTATTGCAATTCTAGTTCATTTACAGTTCAGTTCTAATTCACTTTTTGTTTAGTTCTAGTTCAGCTTTAGTTCAATTCTAGTTCATTCCAATTCAGTTCTATTTCAGTTCTGATTCAATTCTGATTCAATTTAAGTTTAGTTCTCAGTTCAAGTTCAGTCACAGTTCAGTTCAGTTCAGTTCAACTTCAGTTACAGTTAAGTTCTAGTTGAGTTCTTGGTCAGTTTTAGTTCAGTTCTAAACCAGTTCTAATTCAATTACAATTAAGTTCTAGTTCAGTTCTAGCGAAGTTTTAGTTCAGTTCTTAATCAGTTCTAGTTCTGTTCCAGTGCAGTTCAAGTTTAGTTCTCAGTTCAAGTTCAGTTACAGTTCAGTTCTAGTTCAATTCTAATTCAGTTCAACATCTGTTACAGTTACAGTTAAGTTCAGTTCTAGTTTAGTTCTGTTTCAGTTCTAGTACAGTTACAGTTAAGTTCAGTTCTAGTTTGGTTCTAGTTCAGTTACAGTTAAGTTCTAGTTCAGTTTTAGTGCGGTTGTAAATCAGTTTTAGTTTAGCTCTTGTCCAGTTCTTAATCAGTTCTAGTTTCCTTCAATTTCAGTTCTAATTCAGTTCTATTTCAGTTCTAGTTCATTTCTGATTCAATTCAATTTTAGTTCTCAGTTCAAGTTCAGCTACAGTTCAGTTCTAGTTCAGTTCAACTTAAGTTACAGTTAAGTTCTAGTTCAGCTCTAGCTTAGTTTTAGTTCAGTTCTAAACCAGTTCTATTCAGCTACAGTTAAGTTCTACTTAACTTCTAGTCCAGTTCTAAACCAGTTCTAGTTCATTTCTAGTTTAGTTTTAGTTCAGTTCTAGTTTAGTTTTAGTTCAGTTCTATTTCAGTTCTAGTTCATTTCTGATTCAATTCTAGTTCAGTTCAACTTTAGTTACAGTTAAGTTCTAGTTCAGTTCTAAATCCGTTCAAATTCAGTTCTAGTTCACATCTAGTCCAGTTCTAAACCAGTTCTAGTTCAGCTCTTAATCAGTTCTACTTCAGTTCTAGATCAGTTCTGGTTCAGTTCTAGTTCAGTTACAGCTGAGTTCTAGTTTAGTTCTACTTCAGCTATAGTCCAGTTCTAAACCAGTTCTAGTTCACTTCAATTTTAGTTCTATTTCTTTTCTGTTGCAGTTTTCCAATCGATATTTTTAACTTCTCTGAATTTTACTCCTTTTTGCAATATTGACCTCAAATTGTCAACTGGGCTGATTTTTTCTCTTGCATCCATTTAATTTTATTGTTGGTTTTGTGGTCAACAACAATTTTCAATTGATTTAAAAAAGAAGTTGTTCATTATTACTTTGTATTATTGTCTTTCTAACCGCAAAACATGATCAAGATTTTATTTCATTTAATCATATTTTTTTTCTCTTTTTATTTTATTAAATATTTCTTGTTATTGTTGCTTCTGTTGAAACAGAAGAGACCACCGTGATTGTTGTTTTTGCTGCTGCTGTTGGTGGTGGAAGCTGTCAAAATATTTCATCAATATTTTATAACAACAAATCAATATTCATTCAATTCGATACAAAATTTTTCGATTTATTTGTACAAGAAATCGCAAAAAAATGACGAATGAAAATAAATATTGTGAATTTGAATTCGCCAAAGAAAACAAAATAAAAATAAATATTTTTTTTAGATGAATTTTTTTTTTCTCATGTTTTGTTAAACAAATAAACAACAACAACTAATCAAGAAATGATGTCTGTCAAAAATTATGATGGGGTGGAAATGACGATTCTTTTGAGAAACAAATACACTTGAAGGAAAAATGTGTTAAATAGTATTGATTATTTTGTATCGCAATATGGTCTGCGTCAATAAAAAAAAATTATGGTATTTTGGAGGGTAAACATGTGTCATTATAATTCAGTATCCAGTAGACGTCAAATGTGACGTTTTTTTAAAGTGAAAAATGTATCAAAAACGATGTTTTCCGGAGAAGTTCAGTTCTTGGTCAGTTCTTACTCAGTTTCAGTTCAGTTCTAATCCAGTTTCAGTTAAGTTCTAATCCAGTTCTAGTTCAGTTCTAGTTCAGTTCTTGATCAGTTCTAGTTCAGTTCTAATTCAGTTTCAGTTAAGTTCTAATCCAGTTCTAGTTTAGTTCTTGGTCAGTTTTAGTTCAGTTCTAGTTCAGTTCTAACTCAGTTCTAGTTTAGTTCTTGGTCAGTTTTAGTTCAGTTCTATTTCAGTTCAGTTTTATTTCAGATCTTATTCAGTTTTAGTTAAGATCACTTCTAGTCAGTCGTTCAGCGCAATTTTTATTCTATTTCCATTCTAGTTCCGCTCTAGTTCTATTCTACTTCAGTTCTAGATCAGACATGCGACACAAATTTGTATTATAAGACAACTGTTGAAAGCCAATTTGTGAAATGATTAGGAATTTTTGGTTCTTCCTGCATTATCTCGTAATTCTAAACTTGTAAATAATATGGGACAATTTTTTTAATAATAAAAATAAAAATGACAGTTAAATAACTCATTTTTAGAAAACTAACAATTTAATAATAAATATTTATTTATTTATTTTCAAATTTATTATTGTCGGTTTTAAAATGATTTAATAAATTTTCTATAAATCACGTTTCTCTCTTTATTTCACACCGTTTATTTTTGTGCGTGTAAAAAATATTGATTAATTTTTTATTTTGCCGACATAAATTATGATGTTTTTTCCTTCTCTCTCACTCTCTGACTCTTCGAATGAATAATATTTTTTGCCATAATAAACAATTTGCTAGATAAATCTTCAAATAAATCAGAAAATAAAATTTAATGAAAAAAATATTTAAAAAAACTTGCAAAAATAAACTAATAAATTTTAAACACAACACAGATGTCAAACGCACCTTATTTGCACCAAAAAAAAAAAACGCAAACTTTTTTCAGAAAACATTATTTATTTATTTATTATTTTAATAAAATAACGAATGAACAAACAATTTTTATAAATAAACATGTTGGTAATAGAAATCTGGCATCACGAACTCCAAGAAGCTTGACATCATACTGAAATTTGTAAATGCAACATGTGTGTGAAGGCATCTTTTGAACACCAACCAACCATCATAACTTTAACCAAACAGTTTTTCTTGTTTTGGTTCCATTCAAGAAAAATCTCAGTTGTCGACTAAAATTGTTTTGATCTGTGATTTGTTGTATTAATAGCGATCGCTTTAAATCCAACAACTTACTTAACTTCCAACTAAAGTTGCTTAATTTAGGCACGTTTTTCAGTCTCGTCTAAAATATTTTTCTTAACATTTGGATTTTTCTATTTTATTTTGAGGTCATAACTTGATCACTGCATTAAGCGGGTTTACACGGAACAACTATAAACTCTCATATGATTTTTTCGGTTAATATTTGTATTCATTTAATTTTTTTCTCAAATTTTTTTGTTGCCCAGTGTTTTTGCAATTTTCAATTTTAAGATTTCTTATAACCGATTTTTCCTTTTGTTCAAATATTAATCGTAACCATATTTTTCTCTTTTTTTTTTGTCAATTCTTATCGCGATGACATTTAGTTGTTAATAATATTTTTGGCCTCTATTGTGTGATGATCATTATTGATCATAATTGGCAACAAATTTATGATAAATTATTAAATGTTTATTTTAATCGATTAAAATCTATAAATATTATTAGATTCATATTAAATGTTTACAATGAAAATGGTACCTGGTTGGATTTTGAATTATTAGATCTTTTAATATAATAAAATCAACAATACGAGGGTGGTTTGAAAATCCCCAAAATGTAGTCAATCGCAAAGTCTAACTCTTAATCTGATCTGGAGAATAATTTCAGAATAAAGTTTTGGTGAATTTCAAACTAGATTATATTTTAATTCTAGTTCAATTCTAAATCGACTTAGTTTGGTTTTAGTTCAGTTCTAATTCAGTTCTTGTTTAGTTCTTGTTCACTTTTAGTTCAGCTCTAGTTCAGTTCTAGTTCAATTCTAGTTCAGTTCTTATTCAGTTCTTGTTTAGTTCTTGTTCAATTCTAGTTCAGTTTTAGTTCAGTTTAAGTTCATTCCTTGTTAAGTTTTAGTTCAGTTCTTATTCAGTTCTTGTTTAGTTGTAGTTCATTTCTAGATCAGTTCTAGTTCAATTCTAGTTCAATTCTAGTTCAGTTCTTATTCAGTTCTTGTTTAGTTCTTGTTTATTTCTAGTCCAGTTCTAGTTCAATTCTAGTCCAGTTTTTATTCAGTTCTTGTTTAGTTCTTGTTCAGTTTTAGTTCAGTTCTAGTTGAGTTTACGTTCATTCCTTATTCAGTTCTAGTTCAGTTCTTGTTTAGTTCTTATTCAGTTCTTGTTCAATTCTAGTTCAGTTTTAGTCCAGTTCTTGTTTAGTTCCGGTTTAGTTCTTGTTCAGTTCTAGTTCAGTTCTAGTTCAATTCTAGTTCAGTTCTTATTCAGTTCTTGTTTAGTTCTTGTTCAGTTATTGTTTAGTTCCTGTTCAGTTCTGGTTCAGTTCTGGTTGAGTTTAAGTTCATTCCTTATTCAGTTCTAGTTCAATTCTTATTCAGTTCTTGTTTAATTCTTGTTCAGTTTTAGTTCAGTTCTAGTTGAGTTTAAGTTCATTCCTTATTCAGTTCTAGTTCAATTCTAGTCCAGTTCTTATTCAGTTCTAGTTCAGTTCTAGTCCAGTTCTAGATCAATTCAAGTTCAGTTCTTATTCAGTTCTTGTTTAATTCTTGTTCAGTTTTAGTTCAGTTCTAGTTAGGTTTAAGTTCATTCCTTATTCAGTTCTAGTTCAATTCTAGTCCAGTTCTTATTCAGTTCTAGTTCAGTTTAAATTCATTTCTTGTTCAGTTCTAGTCCAGTTCTTATTCAGTTTTTGTTCAGTTCCAGTTCAGTTCTAGATCAGTTATAGTTCAGTTTTAGTTTAGTTCGTTATCAATTATAGTTTATTTCTATTTAATTTTGAATTCAGTTATTGTTACGCTCCGGGTAGTTCTAAGTATTAATTCAAAATGAGTTAACAAATTTGTTTCTTCCAATTTCCTAAATAAATAATTGTTAAATAAACTAAAGAAAATATAAATTATATAACACAACAACATTTGCAAATGTAAAAAAAAATCTCACAAAATTCGTTTACCAAAACCGCCTTTAGCAAATTACAAATCCCATAGCAATTTTAGACAAATTACTTCTAGATACAACTTGGACAGTTAGACAAACCTCTTGAGATTTTACTTTTGCAGTTTTCAAATAAAACGGCAGCAACAAAATGTCTTAAAAACCAGGAGAACAAAAAAAAATGCAACAAACACTCGTGTAACAAACGCATCACCATGAACTGAACAATAAACTTTAGATTTTTTTATTTTTTTTGTAACTTTACAGTCACTTGTTGGGAAGGAAAAATAAGAAATAAAAAATAAAAAAATAAAATCGATTGTAAAAATGTTCAGACACGAAATAAAAAAATTTAAGAGTTTTGAAAAAAAAAAAAATGCTGACTGTAAAGTTGCTGTAAACAGTAGTTAAAAGTGGAAGCATTTTGCTGTAGTTAAAAACCATTAAATTATGTTTCATCTTGTCTTGACTTGTCTTTTTTTACTTTTCTTATTTTTACTCTTTATTGGGGATTTGAGTGTAATAAATATTATTTTTGCAGATGCATTTTTTAACGTGTAAAATGCGTGTATCGCAGTTTTTTTTTGGTATTTAAGACGTTTCTCATTTAGCGGCATGCAAATTGGTTTTCTTTAATGTTCACAACTTCGTTAAAGGAAATTAATAATGAGTGAAGTGATAAGATTAAGCAAAAATGAAACTGTAGAAAATAATAATTTAAAATATAAAAAATATTAAAAATTAATAGAAAAAGTAATTTTTTCTTTAATTAACAAAGAATTAAGTAAAATTTTTTCTTAAATTTCACGAGGGTAATGAAAAACTTTTAATTAATATTACGTTTCCGATTTCATTCTTATTTAAAGTTCTAATTCTTTTCGTTCTTATGAGATTTTTGAAAAATATTTCAAGAACAATAAATCATTTTCTTCGTCATTCTGTTTCTAAAAAAAGATCATCATTAGGGAACACGTCCTGAACCGATCTAGAACTGAAGAAGCATTAAACTAGAACTGAACTAGAACTAAAGTAGAACTGAAACTGAAGCTAAACTAGAATTAGAACTGATATAGTTTACGTCATCAGGCTGCCATGAAAGATTTAAGCAGGAGATATCTATCACTTAGGTCCTGAAGGTTAATTGAAAATAAATAAATTAAGTCAAAGTTTAAAGTTGCGTGTTTAAATTATGCATCCGAAAAATAGATGAGACAAAGTCATGTTTACGGAAGAGTTAAAAGGGAGATTAAGCGTTGCTGTCTAAACCATTCAGCCTTTTACTTAACACAGGGCAGTGGCAAAGAGATGAAGAATAGTTTCCACTTCATTCATACAGCTTCTGCAAAAGTCATTCAAAGAAAGCCCTTCTTTGAATGGCTTCTTAATGCATATGCCGAGAAGCGACAATGTTCAGTTAGTGAAGCAACTGTTTTTCTCAAAAGAATTCTAGAAATTTTGAGTTGGAATGATGTATTTAACCCATCAAAAAGGGACCATATCATCCTGGTTATCAAACCTGGTGTTACGCCTAAGTATAGAGTTTCTCTTCTTCCTCGTCTTCTAATAGCGGTGAGAGGTTGCACAAACGCTATTTCCGTTATAGCATCAGCCATCAAGTTGTCTTGGTTAGTTCCATGTCCTTATATTCAGACCTGTGCAATGTTTGAATGCTCTGCCATGCTATTCAATAACATGCGCCACTCACGGACAAGATTCGATGTCGTATAGACACCCATATGGGACCGAATTGCAGCTTTGCTGTTGGTAAAATCATGATATTCCGATCGAATATTCTACAAAACCTTAGTCAGTAGGTAGCTCGGCGAATTACAGCAAATTCCAGATTGCAGAATATTACACTCACCAGGAAGTTTGAAAGACATACGGGTGTTGAATTCCTCAACGAAGACGCCACCACCAACTTTATCCCCATTTCTCGAGCCATCAATATAGATGCTCAGTGCTACGTCTTGAAAGATATGCAAATATTCTTCTAAGTGGTGGATAAATGCTTTATGCGCGAGTTAGGCAGAGATGCAATATGCTGCCAAATAGAATATAATTTACATCACAACAGATCCAAGATCCAAAGATCGCATTCCTAGGACTTCGTCCACAACTGCCATGTATATCCCGAATTGAACCATAAACTAAAACAAAAGAGCTTAATAATGAGATATAACAGATTTTGGAACAAGCAATATACTGATCCTCACTCGAGCTGATATAGAAATGCCCTGATTGGAGATCATTGTGTGGCTTTTAAGTAATGTTCGAGTAAGTCCATTAATTTAATTCCAATTTTCCGGTATAATTAGAAAAATTGAAAGGATCTTTAAAAAATATGTTTTTTATAAAATTAGAAATACAAAGTGATTTTAGTCCACTGATCCATTGTGATTTATTCAATTTCGCCCATAATAAACTTGAGATTTAAACAGATAATTTTTTCATATTTTTTGCTGCTTTTTTTAAAATTTTCAACATCTGTAATTTAGCGAAAAAACATTTGGTTCCATATTTTCCCCGAAAAAAAAATATTTTAAAATTACAAAAATTCTTTATCTTTTGGCACACGAAAGTAATAAAGTGAAAGTGAAATAGAAATTAAAAAATATTAGATCAAAAGTGGGTCAGACACCTTGGCAGATGCTTTGATAAATAAAAACAAAAAAATAATCATTAAAATTTTGTTTCAAAATAGAAAAAATTATTGTAAAAAATTCTATACAAAAATAATTTTAATTAATTTAAACAAAAATGTATTTTAACGAAATAGAAAAAAAAGAAAGAACAAAAATAAAGTCAATGATCTTTTAACAAAGATCCATTAAATATAAATTTTCTACCTACACTCGAGAAAAATAACAACAACAACATCAACTACAGTACAGCAGCATTTGGAAAATATGAAATATCACTTGTAAATTTTATTTACACCACAAAACCGAGAGAAATAAAACCGAATAAAAAGATTATTTTTCAAATGATCTCCACACAACGAATGTAAACAATGTTGTATTTCTTTCAACACACACTTTAATTAATTTAATTAAAAACCACAGACGAAGCAACAACAAAACGATCAATTCAACTCATCATATTAAAACAGAAATGAAATACATTTATGTATGATGATCATGATCTTCTAAATTTAAAAGAGCAACCTGATCACTTAAGAAAACGATAGAGAGAGAGAGAAAGAAATTGAGAAAAAAATATCCCTGCGTTGGCACAAATTCCAGTTTCTATTCGGTTATAGAATTACAATTACGCACAGCGGAATTTCAGAAAAGTATTTAATTTAAACTTTAATTTTTGACACCTGAAAATATGAAATTAGACAAATTGTATATCAATGTATTGGAAATTATGTCTATTTTCATAAAATTGACAATAATAAAATTCGTGTCCCACTTTTTGCCTTGAATTTCTTGAAAGTTTTTTTTTGCAAATTTTTCGAATTTGATTTACTCAACTTAATGAAATTTAGCACATAGATTTTTTTAACACTTAATCGGAAACTTTTAATATTATTTTTTTCTCCTAAAGGAAATCCCGTAATTCCCAAAAAACTTTTGAAAAATCCCCAAAAATGTTTTTTTTTTGTTTTTCACATTTTTTGCTATATCTTACTAACCGATATCGGGGAGCCAAAATTTCTATTAATAAAAATTTTAGAACATATCGGGCCTTGAAGACAACATAAGTCTTTTAAAATTGGAGCTTTGCGATTTGAGATATTAAACTTGAAATTAGAGAATAATGAAAAAATAGTTTGATTTTGAGAAAATCTGGTTCTTCCAAAATAATTTTTTTTAACTTGTTTGCCTTTTTTATAAAATAAAAGATATTTGACAAAAATGGGACAAAATGTGGACCCACTGTAGCATAAAAATTTCGTCATGATCGGTCTAAAAGTAAAATTTTAAACTTTTGAGGCTAAATATCTCCTAAACTATAATAGGGCTTCAATAGCAGAATCCACTCATATAAAAATCTTTTAATCCGGTTAAGATATAAGAAATCTGAATTGTTTTAAAGATTTTTATGACACGAGGTGACCAACTTTAGAACCCTTTGGACCGACCTCATTTAGGTACACAAAACTTAAAATCACCCACACTGATACTATCATTATATGAAATTTCACTCATATCGGACAAGTTATTCGAAAGTTACAGATTTATTTTCATTTGAAACATTGTGTGACAGGATGCCAAGTCAGAGAAAAAAATGATTGGACACATGAATGGAAGCTGTCTTTTTTGTTAACATTCTGTGATGTAAACTTCAGTATTGCTCGCCATTCCAAAAACTTTTTTTGGAAATTTGATCTGCTTTTGGGTTCTAAACTTTTCTTTAACATTCCCTCGAGCATCAGCAACATGAAATGATCAGGAAGTTGCGGTGAATTTGTCAAATCATACGTTTTCTCATCTATTATGCAGCAAGAAATTTTTTTTAAACTTGACTGCAATTTTGGTGATCTTTTGGTCCACCAGTCAGAACTTTTTTGAGTCTTGTAGGTTTTTAAACCTGATAATCGGGCTGCTTTTCTTTTAGATGTGTTGGGAGCTCTTTAGAAAATGTTTTCCAATTTTTGGCTTTACAAAAATTGCTACCTGGTCCAATGTACTCCTGGTACCTGGTCCAATGTTCTCCTGGTACAGTTAAATAACATTGGATACTGTTTGACAGCAGACCTTTGGAGGCTTTTTCTGGTCACTTAATTTAATCAGATTAAAATTATATTCATTCATTTGACATTAAACGTAATAACTGACATATTTAACAAACGTAGCTGGATCAAAAAAAGATCAAATAATACTTGGGTAAAAAGTTTCAATCAAAAATGTGTGTTAAGAACTTTCCGATTTCACTCCTTAGAAAAATATAAACAAAATTTATAATATTTTGTTTGTAATTTTGAATTACGATCATTTAGTACTACTTCAAGATCATAAACTGACTCGAATCTTTAGCATCACTAACTCTACTTGATAAATTTTTCAATTATGTAAATTTTATTTTTTACGTAAGAAAAATTTCCAGTCATTAAAATTTTATATGTAAAACATAAATAAATATTCATAATAACTCATGTACAACAAAATTCCAAAAATACACCTCATTTTCAACTCTTTATTAGAAAAACGCTAAAACTCCAAGAAACTAAAACTCATTAAAATTCAAACTCCCAAAAAAAGAGAAAAAATCATTAAATCGTTTGTTAAATGATTTAAATCTCTGCGATATGATTTAAATAACAAACGTTTGAAACTAACAAAAAAAAACTAAGATTAATGATCGGATCACTAAATGCTAAATGCAACAATAACAAGAACAACAACAACAAATCTACTCGACACTGTTGATGTTGTTATTGTCTGCCATGCAACACAACTTCTCTCATATACGTCATTTAAATAAATTTTGTTTGTCTATTAAACGCTTTTTTTCCACAAAATATATTAAACAAAACTCTAAAAATAACTTTAACTCCGAAACATTTTTATTTATAAATAAAATAAGTAGAAAAAAATTATTTTAAGAAAAATTGTTTATGGAAATTTTATATCTGAAAGAGTCCAATTTTTCTCTTTTAAAACTATTTAAATGGATGCAAATTTATCAATTTGGTTACATGTTGTTCCACAAACAGAGAAAATAGATTTTTAGATAAACTCATTTGCTGACCAACGATCGTTAAAGCTAAAACTGATCTAATTATAACGGAGAATTGGACTAATGAAATTTGAGGCAAAAATTTACATTGATCCAATTCGAACTTTCAGGCAGGATTATAGTTAATTTCTATTCAATGTTAGTTCGGTTCTAGTTCTGTACTACTTCAGTTCCAGATCAGTTGTTGTTCAATTCTAGTTCAGTTCGAGTTCACTTCTAGTTCAGTTCTAGTTCAGTTTAAGTTCTGTTCAAGTTCAGTTCTACTTCAATTCTGGTTTAATTCTAGTTCCGTTCTGGTTCAGTTCTAGTTCTAATTCAGTTTAAGTTCTGTTCTAGTTCAGTTTAAGTTCTGTTCTAGTTCAGTTCTACTTCAATTCTAGTTCAGTTCGAGTTCACTTCTAGTTCAGTTCTAGTTCAGTTTAAGTTCTGTTCAAGTTCAGTTCTACTTCAATTCTGGTTTAATTCTAGTTCCGTTCTGGTTCAGTTCTGCTTCAGTTCTAGTTCAGTTTAAGTTCTGTTCTAGTTCAGTTTTAGTTCAGTTGTAGTTCAGTTCTACTTCAATTCTAGTTTAGTTCTAGTTCAGTTTTAGTTCAGTTGTAATTTAGTTTAAGTTCTACTCTGTTTCAGTTCTAATTCAGTTTAAGTTCTGTTCGAGTTCACTTCTAGTTTAGTTCGAGTTCTGTTCTAATTCAGTTTAAGTTCAGTTCTAGTTCAGTTCGAGTTCACTTCTAGTTCAGTTCTAGTTCAGCTTAAGTTCTGTTCTAGTTCAGTTCTACTTCAATTCTGGTTTAGTTCGAGTTCTGTTCTAATTCAGTTTAAGTTCAGTTCGACTTCAATTCTGGTTTAGTTCTAATTCAGTTCTGGTTCAATTCCAGCTCAGTTCTAGTTTAGATTCTATTTCAGGTTTTTTATGTTTGAGTTAGTGGAATTTCCAATTGCAGTTATTTAAAAGATTCTACTTCCGGTTTCTGTTTAGTTTCAGTCAAGTTCTGATTCAATTCTTATTTAGATCGAATTTATTATGCCCTTCGCCCTGGTGGGGGTGTTATGCGTTTGTGAAAATCACTTTTAGTATTCCGTTCGACTCAGAATCGCTTCCTGATTTGATTAAAACATGTCCGTCCATTCGGTTGGGTGTCCATGTAAAACTTATTCGCAAGTACAGATCACAGTTTTGAAGATTTCTAAATGAAATTTTGCACGTGTTGTTATTTTGGCCCAAGAAAGATGTCTATTGAAATTGACTGTGATCGGTATATTATTTGCTATAAGCGCCGAAATAAATGTCTCCCCGAAATGGGGTTTTAGTCCATAATATTCTTAAATATAAACGATTTTAACCAATTATTGTATTCTAAAACGATGTGTCAAATTATACGAGGGTCATTCCATTATTTCTCATTTCTCACTTAAATCGCATATATACTTGGGTTTTGTAAAATTATTTAGTCAAATTAAGATAAATATAAGACAAACCACTGTGCGAAATTAAACGAGGGTTGGTCCATAAATTTTTCTAATTCCCATAAAACCATACAGAAAAAATCCCCTTTAAGAGGAATAAGTTTCACATAAATGTATGTATGTAAAATATCATAAGAGTCCATTGCATACATAAGCATAAATAAGGAAAGCAAATTGTACGAGGGTCATTCATAAATATTTCGTAACAACAACCGACAATATGGTGTAGGGTATTACATAGTTGAGCTTGACCAACTTAAACATTTTGACTTGTTTTAAGTTCAGATTGTTGTTGAGACTCCAGTTCAGGTCCTGGCCAAAATTACGGTTCATACTCCAGTTTAGATTCTTGTTCATTTTATGCTTCAGATTCAATTTGAAATTCTTATTTGGGTTCTATTTTAATTTCTAGTTTATTTCTACGCTGTAGATTTGGTTCCCTCTGCGATGGTTTTAAAGGGTTAAATAAAGTCAATAATTTCTTTTAATCGAGGTTGAGCACTTGGTGGCGTATGATTAATTTTAATTATGTATGATTTTGCAAAAGATCACAGAACTTTGGAACTAAAATTTACTACTAAATTCTACAATTTAATCTTTAAATGTGTAACCAAGAAATCTACTTGATTTTTTTAGAAAAGTCGCGTTATCTTTCAAAAAGATTTTTTCCCAAATAAAATGTTTATTACTCACTCTTAAGCCAATTAAAATATACATTTGTGATCTTGCTATTAATTTGAAACTCACTCACCCATAGTTTACAACCTTTTAAACACTCCTTTTTAAAATGTTCACTGTATTTAGTTGCTTTTTTTTGTGATCTCTTGAATAATGGAATTTGAAAATGTCATATCCAGGATATGTTACAACAAAAACACACACACACACTAGCACACATATGTATATGGAGTATAAAAATACTACTAGATATTTGAAGTTGTTTTTGTTGTTGTTGTAGTCATTTAAGTTGCATAAAATCTAAGGTGGTCAACATAAATAATCTCACAATCACTGACAATAATTCAAACTCTGGTTAAATTCGTGGAAATTACAAGAAAAAAAGAAGAAAAAAACAATACATGTTTGTGTTCGACTGTGTGTGAGTGTATGTGTGTGTGTTTATCTAGTTACATCGAAGAAAAAACCATAAAATCAGAAGGGGAGAGAAAAACAATAAAAGTAAAATGGAATAAAATAGAAATAATCTGTGTGAATCTATGTTTGTTTGTGTGTTTGGGACTTATAGACAGCTAAATTAATGAACCGATTTTTGAAATTATCACAAAATGATCGCCATATAGGCTATAACAAATTTCGATAGGACCAGGGGAGAGGTACCTCCATTAAAAGCAAATATTACTTGTCGAATGCCTAAAGAGCTTTAAAAGTGGGAGTATTCAAATTGGTTCCAATTACTTTCCAAAGGATCTTTTTTACTGGAGTACGGATAGGACCAGGGGGAGAGGAAGCCCCCATACAAAGCAAATATCAATTTTCGAATATCGAAAGAAATATAACAGCGAGAGTTTTCAAATTTTATTTCAATCACTTCTTCATTGAACTGTTTTGTTGGACAAAATGTAGTACGAATAAGATCAGGGGGAGGAGTAACCCCCATACAAAGAAAGTATCGATCATTGAATATCTAAACAACCACTTCATCGAGAATTTTCAAATTTGGTCCCAATAACTATTTTACAAGACCAAATTTGGGGCGTATAGAATTAGGGGGTGCATCATCGAATATCCGAAAAACTATAATTTAGGTTCCAATAATTTTTTTCAAAGAACTTTTTAACGGCACAAAATGTGAGACTGATAGGATCAGGGAAAGAGTTAGCCCTCATACGAGGCAAATATTGATCATCGAATATTTAAAGAACTATAACAGCGAGAATTTGGTCCCAACCAAGGAACTGTTTTACTAGACAAAATGAAGGACGGAATGGATCAAGGGGAGAGGTAACCTAAATACAAAGAAACTATTGATAACCGAATATCTGAAGAACCACTAAACCGAGCATTTTCAAAATTTGGTCCCAATAAATTTTTCAAGTAAATTATTTTACTGGACACAGTGAAGGGCGTATAGACTCAGAGGGACCATTGAGATGTTGGTCCCAGAATAACTTTTCTTTCACTTTTTAAGGGCGGCAAAGCGCACCGGGTCGTCGCTAGTAAATAAATAAAATGTAATTTAATATTCTTAAAATGTTTGTGATTTTATTTCTTCATAAAATGTTAAATGTCTTGTTGCAAACAGTGAATATTAAAACTTTTAAAAACTAAATACAAAACAAAATGCACGAATTCAAATGAGAAACTACTTAGAATGATATATGCGGCAATGCCGAATCTGTAATACCCTCCACCAACAAATATAAGTGAAGTAATTACACAAACACTCACAATCGTATACAATATAAATGTTATACTCGGTCAATCCCGACTATTTTATAATCTACACCACATTGTTGATTGTAACTGTATGCAGTGAAAAATTTATAAACGACACTCGTATAATTTGCTTACCTTATTTATGCTTATATGTGCCATATACTGTTATAATATTAACATTTATGTGAAACTTATTTGTCTTAAAGGGGATTTTTTCTGTATGGTTTTATGGGAATTAGAAAAATTTATGGACCAACCCTCGTTTAATTTCGCACAGCGGTTTTGGCTTATATTTATCTCCGATTTGATTAAAAATTTTACATTTATGTGCGGTTTATGATTTTCAGAATTTGGCTAAAATTGTTTTATGTTTAGGAATTTTATGGGCTAAAAATCCCATTCTGGGGGAACATTTTTATAGGGCCTATATGAGATAATGAACCGATCATAACCAATTTCAATAGGCGTCGTCCTTGGGCCAATATAAAAAGTACGTGTCAAATTTCATTTAGATATACTTAAAACTGCGACCTGGACTTTGCGAACAAGCTTTACATGGATAGCCAGCCGGACGTGTGGTCGGACATGCTTAGAAAGCGATTCTCAATCGAATGGTAACTTAAAAGTGCTTGTAGGAATATTTTTTCTGTCTGCTACAAATGATTTCTTATTAGTGTTACACATGGAATGACAAAGTTAATATACCCTCTTTTTACCACTTGTGGTGGTGTAGGGTATACAAATTGAAATTACAAGTTAATTTAAATAGTTAAATGAAAGAGAGAGAGAGAAAAAAACTAAATAAATAACTTACACTTGTAAACACTTAGATTTTATTTGTTTAAAATTAAATTCAGTTTTATTTATTTAAATTTAAATTTTATTTATTTATTATTGTTGACTGGCGTTGCTGACATGAATTTGCACAGTGGAATGAAATGCAAAAAAATTGTGGTAATAAATCCTTAAAATTATACAATTCTAAGATGAAAATATAAGAGTTCAAAAATTACATTTTCCTCTTTGAGATCTTCAAACTTTCCATGTAGAGAGATTTACAGTCTGTCCAAATCGCTTCTTTTTGGATATAATTTTGTAACTTTTGAGCTGTTAGAGATTTTTTAATGAAATTTCATATAATTAAAGATCATGCGTTTTCAAGTTGATTTGGAGAAGACGTGAAAAAGGTATCCTTTTTTGAAATCCCATACATTTTCTTCGAAAGAGACTCATCGTTAGCTCTAATCGATTCTTTTTGGAATTAATTCTGTAACTTTTAAACCGTAAGAGATGGTTAAATGAAATTTGACATTGTTTGAACTGAGCTATTTTTGAGTGTATTTTGGAAGCGTACAGTACCTTTTATTTGGAAGAATACAATACCTTTTTCAAACCTTGTTTTTTCGTCTTTTTACGATAACGGGCTTTTTGGGATTTTTATACCATCCGCTACCAAAAGTGGTGAAGAGTGTTATTTCGTAATGTGAAAGAGGTATCGTCTCGAACCCCATAACCTATATATTCTTCCATCAAATCAAAATCCGAATCGATTTACCTATGCCCTTCTGTCTGTCTGTTGTTGGCACGCTCACATCCACAAAAATTGACAGAGCTCAATGAAATTTGGCCTAATTATTCACTACAGTCCTTAGAAGCTTCCTATTTAAAACCAGCATAATTGGTTCACTATATTAAAAGATATAGACCGATAACTGATGCAACCACTAAGCTCAAGCGATGAACTTTCGTAAAATTGTCTATTATAAGTCGTTACATTTGGAATCTAACTGAAATGAAATTTTGTCACAATATTAAGTTAAATGAACTCGATTACTGCTCCAAAAATTAACAAAATAATTTCAACATTTTTACACTAATAAAACCATTTTTTTCTGAACTTTAAAATTCTTTTATTGATTTTTAAAGAAATTTTAAATTGAATGTGAATGATTTTGGGGAAAATAACTCCCCACAAAGCCCTATCCAAAATTGATTATTTTTTTAAAAAAGCTGACTTTTTTTTCGCTAAATTCTTAAATTGCAAAGCTAAGATCATCTTTTAATTACCCTTAATATATATCAATATTTGAAATGATTTTGAAATGATCTTTATTTTTACTCTTCTTTGAGGAGATTAAAAAAATAAAACTCTTTTTTTCGATTAAAATTTTCATCTTGTCAGTCTTTACTTTCAAGAAAGAGGTAAATTTATTTTACTTTTCTATTACAAAGAAGATAATTATTTTTTTTACTCTTCACTCTCTTTGAATGATCCGATCGTTTGAAGAATAAAAAAAAGAGTGAAAAACTGAAAAACGTATTTTGGTACTGTAAAACCGTGCTCTTCAAGCTTGTAATAACAAAATCCATTGCTTGTTCCATAAAAAAGCTTTCTCTGTCAGTCAAGTCTTTCGATCAGTAGTTAAAAATTTATTTCCCATTTTTTTGATAATTTTGACCCACTGTATTTTTGTTAGAAAATTAAAATAAAATCTACCATTTAGTGTTCTATTGTCAGTTTGTAAGTAAGAAAATTTAAACAGTCATTTTGTTATTTGTTATTTTTAGTTGCCAGTTGATCGCTAAGATCGTGTATACAGCTTTTTTTCGATCGTTCTCTTGGGGTCTCTGATGAAGAATTAAACAACAAATGTAATCAACAAACACGACAATAAATATAATTTTTTTGTTAGAAAAATTTAAATAATAAATGATTATTTAAGAGAGAAAAATCTCCATGTTCATTCATTCAATCATTCATTCATTATTTTGTTATTGACAAAACGCTAAAATGTAATTGCTTGTTGTTGTTGTTGTAGGAATAAGGTATAACAGGTTGTTGTCAGTGGTATGAAGGAATATAAAATTTTCGAACTCTAGAATCGATTTTCATATCGAAATCGAAACTTTTGAGTCGTTAGAGACCGAATTGCCAAGAAAAAATCATTTAAGACCCATCAAATCAAAAGTTACATTAGTCTGTCCATGAGCAGACTGGTGTAACTTTTTATTGAGCTTCATCTCCTGTTCTGACCATAATAAAATTCTTTTTGCAATAAAGCATCAATTGGATCTAAAAAACTACATATTATTCTATTCAAAAAACCGACATTTGCAGGAAACCGGTTTTTTAGTTATTCGAAAAACAGGACTTTCAAAAACCGGTTTCAAATTCGATAACCGGTTCGATTATGTCTAAAACCGACGGACATAGCAAAATCGATTCAGAATATGATGTCTAAACATACAATACTTTGCTCGTGTAACACAAGGAATGAACAATTTTATATATTTTCAGTCATGAAATAAAAAGGAAGCTGAATATATAGTGAAAAGTTTAAAAGTGACATCTATAAAAAAACCGGTTAACCGATTGCACAAAACCGGCATATAAAAAAAATTCGAAAAAAGAAATTATTCGAAACCGGTCGTTTTTCTGAAAAGAAAAAAAAACTGTTAACCGGTTTCCGGTTTCGTTTTTTGAATGCACTAATATACATATTCCTGAAAAGATTTCAGTCCATCCTTCCGTCTTTTGTTGGCACCATGAATGATCTCAATAAAATTGGGACAGTTTGTTAGTATTAAACCTGCTAAGTGTCCTATTCAAAATTTTTTCTGATCATAATAAAGTTATTTGAACGATAAAACCCAAATCGTACAAGTCAAAACTTTTCGAAATCCTTGAAACATATTTTACAGTTACCCGATAGTCTGCTATCATAAACAGAAAAAAATGTATGGAACAGGAGTTCACTGCTTTCACAGTTGAAGTCTAAACGTGAGAAATATAATGTTGTGTAGTGTTTGAGGAAGGAGAGAGCTCTCAACCTTAGTAACCTCTCTATATCTTGGGAATAATTTCAGAAGCCAAAATTACTGGCTTTTTTGTATATAACGCCTATATTTGTTGATACTATCTCCGTGATGTGTTGTCATTTTATTATTAAGGTCAAAATAATTGAAACACTTGATGGGTTCTTTTTAACAATATTCGTATCACACGAATACAGAAACTCTTATTCAATCTGAAATCTGTTCCAATCTAGATATTCTGAACACAAGGACAATTGTAACGATATTTACTCCCTAAAAAGGCATGATTTTTCCAGTTCGGTGTTAATTTGAAGGAAAAAGGAAATTTTCTCAGGACCAAGCGAATAGAATATTAAAGTGCAAAATCCTGCGACAAAAGATGAACTCTTTAAGTCTTAATTTTTTCTCTGGAGGTATAAAATTTCTTATCTTAAAATCAGCAAGTTTGGATGGCCCTTTCTAAGTTTTTTTTAAAGAACTCTGCATCATATATGACTGCAATTTCTTCTACGGATTTGACAAAGCTGTTAGAATATTCAGGGGTCTTATGATGTTTATCGATGGCCAAATTTTCATTGTGATATTTCTCGATATAAAATTTCCATTGTGTATGACGCTTTCGCTTGAAACGGTAAACTCGTCAGTTGTTAGCGATAAGTAATATGGAAACGATGTTTGGGTTATCGGCAATATGCTCTGTTCCTAAAGTGTTATTTAGTGGCAAGAAGGAACGTGATAGGGAGTATCATATCGGTAAAAAATTAACCGATATAAGCATGAAATGAGATCGATATATTTCAATTATATTTACCCAAATTTGTTACTTTTGTAACGTTAGAGATATTTTAATGAAATCTTAGTCGGCAAGATATGAGGTATTCTGGAATCTGAAATCATATTTATATTCTTCTTTATATATGACTGCATATGTGAGTTAAACACTCAAAAAGTATTTTTTACTGGACTGCTCTTATAACGACAGGACGATAATTTAAGTGAATAAAAGTAAATTTTTCAATATGATTCACACGGATTGTGATTTTGGGTATTTTCGTATGGAAAAGTGGGAATCCTTTTAATTTTCTAAATCACAAACAAGTTAATATACATCATATTGAAATTTTATGGAAATATTTGTATTCGTTTTTATTTTATTTAATTTTAAAAATTAATTTTATTTTTCCAAAAATCAGTAAAAAAAAATCTAAATTTGAAGTTTTTCTTAAATTTTTGCTATCAAATGACACTTCACTAAATCTTTCTTTGAAAATTTTGAATCTTCAAGTTCTAAGGTTTTCATAGATACCAAATACTTGTAAAAGAAGTTTATACCTTGGCTGAAAATGGCACCTAAACTAGGGTTCCACTAGTCAAATTTAGATATTTTTCATACATTTAAAAATTATTTTGCACGAAGTGACCACCTTTGGAGTGTCAACGACCACGTTCCTGACCTTGTAATTGCTTGAGCTTCTTCAAATCAACTTCAAATTACCTCATCTCTAACTTTGTGAAAGTTTATTGAAATATCTCTAATGGTTCAAAAGTTACAGAATTAATTCCCAAAAAACCAAATCGACTGTACGTGATTGAGATTTGATTATATTATGTGAAGATGGAACATTTAAGTTAATTCGTCATTTAAAGGGCGTATTTCATTTTGATCACGAAATTTTAACAATCCCAAATTAAAGTGTTAATTCCTTTAATGCCCTGTTCTCTTGATTATACTCGTAGGTTTTAATTTTGATTTTTTCTTGTTGTTATTGTTGTCATTTATGGCAAATATATTTGAATTATTGCTATTGAATTGAATTGTTGTTTAAAGTTGTTTATTGCAAATAATAATAATAATAATAACAACAACAATAACAATAAAATAAATAAAATTGTTATTTAATAAAATATTAAATTAAACTAAACTTGTACTCGTACGTTTATAAAAGCTAAAATTTGCACGTGCTCTAATTTGTCCACAAAAACACACACACACAACGGGTGAGTGAAGGAATGAGTGAGTGTCTTTGCTTAGTTTGCATATGACAGACAAATGGACGGACCATTGGACAGACAAATATACAACCACACACAAACACTTAACAATCCTCTATTAAAGACATTTAATGCATTTCAAGTATTTTTTTCTAGTGTTTCTTGTCGAAAACATTTTTAACACAAAAATTAATTAAAAATTCAAATCGTTTATTGTTCTTGTAATTGTTTTTCTGCCTGTTTTTTTATTCTCGAGCACCCGCAAGAAATCTCTTTCTTTAAATTCACTTTAGGAAAAAAGTATAAAACGTAAAAATGTATTTAAATATGAAGTAAATATTTAATTTTACTTTAATGCAGGAAAAAAATGAGAAAATAAGAAAAATAAAGTTTTCTTTATGGGAATTTATTTACAATTTTTCACAAATTAATTCTAAACACACTTCAGTTTTTCAATTTTAGTTTTTTTTTTTCAATTTTAGTTTAAAACTATGGAAAGTAAAAATTCTTAGAATTATCGTCTTTTTTTGTTATTGTTGACAAACTGTCAATAAATAAATTTAATTTTTAAAATTATTATTTGGTCATTTTTTCTTGTAATTGTGGTTTAATAATTTAGTTATTATTCCTATTTCTTGAATTTTAGTTGTTTTATCTATATCTTATCGCTTTTGACGTGAAGTGCACGAATTGTAAATTTCCAATGAAATTTTCTAGGAAATAGAAAAAATGAATTTAATTATTTTTACTTTAAAGTGTCACTTTTATTCGTTTTAAAATTCTTTAGAATTTAAGTTAAATTTGAAAGTGTTTACAATAATTCTACTGTTATTTAGGTGACCGTTTTTTGATATTCGTGTTAATTTTGGTTTATTTATAGAGAACGGATAACTTTTCTGGGGGGTGTTAAATAGGTCATAATTTTGTCACAGATTAATGTGAATTTATTTGAAATTAAAATTGTTTGAAAATACTAAAATCTATAAAAAGACAGAAATCACGGATCTTAGTTATTTTCCTTGAAATTACTTTTTTCCACAGAAGTATTAAAATTTTATCAAATAAAAGCTTAAAATTAAAAAAATAAATGATCACAAATTAAAGTTATTTTTAGAGTAGAATGTAAAAGAATGCTGTAACTCTTGTTTTTATTGAAAAAAATATATTTTTATTTCTGGAGAAAACAAACTTTCTTCAGAATTTGTTAATTTTGTCACAGATTAATGTGAACTTATTTGAAAATACTAAAATCTAAATATACGAAAATCATGAAATTAAGTTATTTTTCTTTTGAAAACAGAAATCTTGAATTTTTGATCAAATAAATAATATTAATAAAATAAATGATTTCAAATTGAAGATATTTTCCCAGTAGAAGGTAAAACAATTGAATTTTTAATTGAAAAAATTTATATTTTTACTTCCAAAGAAAAGACAATATTTCTGGAGGGTGTTAAATAGGTCATAATTTTGTCACAGATTAATGTGAATTTATTTGAAATTAAAATTATTTGTAAATACTAAAATCTAAAAGAACAGAAATCACGGATTTTAGTTATTTTCTTTGAAATTACTTTTTTCCACAGAAATCTTAAAATTTAATCAAATAAAAGCTTAAAATTAAAAAAAAAAAAATAAATGATCACCAATTAAAGTTATTTCCCCAGTAGAAGGCAAAATAATGCTGTAACTCTTGTTTTTATTGAAAAAAGGTGTTAAATAGGTCATAATTTTGTCACAGATTAATGTGAATTTGTTAGAAATTAAAATAGTTTTAAAGTACTAATTTAAAAATATACAAAAATCATAGATTTTATTTATTTTCTTTTAAAACCACCTTTTAAAAAAATATATAATTTTTTACAAAAAAAAAAAAAAAAAAAAAAAAAAAAAAAAAAACTTAAAAATTAAAAAGTTAATGATCACAAATTTAAGTTATTTTCCCAGTAGAAGGTAAAAATTATATTTTTAACTCACAAAAGATAGTTTTTTTTACAAACCACAGATTTAAGTTATTTTCCCCATAGAAGGCTTTTGAAGCTTTTATTTTGAATAAAAACAATTTTAGATTTAAATTATTTTCTATTAAATTTACTTTTTTGAATAAAAATCTTAAATTACTAATTAAAAAATAAGAGGTCACAGATTTTTATCATTTTCTCTGTTGAACGTTTGTTTTTAATTGAAAATATAGTTGTCTGGATAAAAGGAATTTTTATTAAAATTCTTTTAATCACTGATTATAATCTGTGAACACAGATTACAATTATTTTTTATATTTAGCTTTACTTATTTAAAAGAATTCTACATTTATGTTAATTTAATGATAAATTTTCACAAATTTAAGTTATTTTCCTTAAAAGTCTTTTATAACAATTTTTCTTCAAAAAATTAAAAATTGTTGTTGAAATAAAGGCTAAAGGTTAAAAATCGTAATAAAAGCTTATTAAAGAGTCAAACAAACAACAAAAAAATCACAGATTTTAGTTACTTTTTTCTTCGAAGCCTTTTAAAGTATTTTAAAGTGATTTTTTTTCTCAAATTCATGATTATTTATAAAAAAGTTGAAGATTATAAAAATAAGTGATCGCATATTTGAATCATTTTCGCAATTAAAGGCTTATTAAAATATCAGGTACAATTTGTTTTCCTTATTGGAAAAATTTAATAATTTTATTCACAAGAAAAGCTTAAATATTTTATTTTATTTCATTTATTTTTTTCAATCGCAGATTATCATTATTTTCTCAGTTAGAGTTTTTTAAGAATCTACTTCAATTTGTTGTTAAATCATAAAATGATAAGCTGTTTAAAGCAAAAATTTTCAAATCACAAATTTTCGTTATTTTCTCATTTTCAAGTTTATTTTAGCAAATATGAAAAAATTTAAGTTTTTTTAGTATAAAAATTTTATTTAAAGTTGAAATTAATATTTCTTAAAAAAAAAATTTTGTGATCCCAAATTATTGTTATTTTTTTATTATTAAAATTTTCTGTGAAACTATGACAAATTTGGTTGAACAAATAAAAAATGGTTCAAAAAATAATAATTATTCTTAAAAAATTTGTGTGATCACAGATTTTCATTATTTGTACATTTTAGGATGAAATATTGTTAAAACTATATATTTAAAAAATTTTGCAATCCATTTTTCTGTTATTGATCATAATTATTGAAATAATTATTTATAACTTTTTATTATTCACATTAAAAAAATAAATCACTTATTCAAAAATTCAACCTACATTTACAGCGTTTCCTATAAATTATTATAATAATTTGCCATAAACGTGTTGTTATACTTCCACTTGAAAAATTACCATAATTTCAGAGGAGTCTGAGACAGAGAGAAAGCAACAAAAACTTTGTCATATTTATTTTCAAGAATTGATTGTAGAAAGAAGAAAAAATTAATATTATTTTCTGTTTTACGCCCAAAGTTTCCTGAGTTATTAAAGATGTTTTACAAGTTGTAAGTTTTTATTAAATTTATCATTTTATTACAAAATGAACAGCAGCAACACTAAAATAACAACATGTAATTAAAGGTAGAAAAACAAAAAGAAGCTGAATGGCGGAATAAACCAGCAAACATTTGAAGGAGGTAAACTTAACTTAAATCAGAGAAAAATACTGTTTATGGTTTTAAGGGAGAAATTAGAAAATATCTTCTTCTTTTCTTAGTTTAATGTTCTGCAGATGATATGTTTGCTGGGTTACGTGTAAATAAATCAAGAAAAAACCTCTATTAAGGAAAAAAAACTTGTCGTTTAGTAGTTTTAGCTGAAAAAAATTAAAGTTCATTTCACAAATTAAAAGGAAGATTTCTGACATGTTTTCTTCATCATGTTAATAATTAAAATTTAATAAATTTGTTTCATTCCAAAAATGTGATTAAAAGTTACTTTATAGAGTTTCAGCCTATTTTAGTTCCCCCGTATTAAAAAGGGAGACAACAAAATCTTGTTCAAAAGGCGTTAAATCAGCATATAATAAATTACATTTAAATTTATATTTAAAACTAAACAACAAGGGGGAAAATAATGATAATTGAATAATTAAGGCAAAATAAACTAATTGTGGTGACGCCAAAATGCTAAAAATACATTAAAATTCAAGTTATAAACTAAAATTGTTTATTGAGAATTATTTTAAGAAAAACTTAAATGTTTTAAGAAAAATCCATTTAATTTTTTTGATCACAAATTTATGTTATTTTCACAGTTTTTGGGTTTTTCTCTACTAAACCTAAAATTTTATGATAAAATTTTATTTTAAACCTAAAATTTTATGATAAAATTTTATTTTAAATCAAAATTTTATTGATCACATATTTTTGTCATTTACTTAGAAAAGACTTTAATTCAAGTATCAGAAAAAATGGAAATAGAATGGAAATAATTCATTCATGTTGCAAATATTTGAATGTTAAAGTAAAAATATTATAATCTCAGTTATTTGTTATGTGTTTAATTAAAGACCTTAATTCAGGTTATTTTTTCAGTAGTTTTAGTTTTGTTTTCGAGTAGTCGAATAATTTTAGTTTTTAATTGTAATATCACCAAATTTCTGGGATAAAAAATAATATTTTGATGTATCATTTTTCCGATCACAAATTTATGTTATTTTCTAAATTGGAGGCTTGTGTAAAAATTTAGTTTTTAGTTATAATTACTAATAGGATTTTCTTTTAAAAAACATAAAATTTTCAAGAAAAAGTTTTATTTATATGTCAAATTTTTATGATCACTAATTAATGTTATTTTCTCAGTTTAAATGTTTTAGCAGATTAACTTTTAGATTTAAGAAACGATTTATTTATTTCATTTTAGAATTATTTTTTCGCTAAAATATAAGTTGAAAGGATCACTGATTTTTGTTATTTTCAAATTTCCAAGCTTTTTATATTTTTCATTAAAATTTTAAAATATGTAAAATAATAAAATTTAGAAAAAAATTGTATTAAGAATAAATTTTAAAATGTTTTTTCTTTTCATATTAAACTTAAGTGATCACGAATTTTTGTTATTTTTCAATTTTTTTGTAATTTTTGCTTTTTTTCGGAAAAAAAAAACATAAAAAATTAAGAATCAATGAAATAATTATAATAAATTATTGAGAACAAATTTTTATCATGTTCACAGTTCCAGCTCTATTTCAAGATGAATTATCAGTTTTAATTATTTTTATTAAAAACTTTACTTTTCGTGTTTATAAAAATTTCAAGATCACAGTGTTTTTTACATAATATCCCTAAGGTTTGTTTTCGCTTAAAATATACGTTTTTGGTAAAACTTTTTTGAAAAATTTTATTCATCACAAATTAATGTTATTTGCTCAATTCAAGATTTAAATCAGGGTAATGAAAAAATTAGGATTTTCAAGAAACATTTCATTTGTAATGAGAAAAAATCAATTTCAATTCGAAGAAATTTGTGATCGCAAATTTATGTTATTTATTCAATTAAATACCTCAATCAAGTGTTATAAACAAATTTTATTTAAAAAGAATTTCGATAAATTAGTGAACTTTTAGTTTTTCCAGTAAAGAAATGTTTTTTGTTGAAAGTTGTAGAAAATTTTAGTGATCACAAATTTTGGTTATTTTAAAATTGAAAACTTTTTTATAGATTTATAACAAAATTTAGTGTTTTTATTAAAATTAAGCATTTTAGAATAAAATGTAAAATTCTTGACAAAAATTAATCCAAATTTTCACAAATCCTAGATTTTCGTCATTTTCTTAGCTTTTGATAAGAAAAAAAAATAAATTTTTGATCAAACATTTTACAAATTACAATTTAACGTTTTTTGGTAAAATTTTTCTTTTATTAATGTATTTAGCCGATTTTAGTCTTTTAAGAAAAAATGCAAAAAATTTTGTGATCAAAAAAATTTTGGTCATTTTCTTAATTAGAGATATTTTATAATTTATATACGAAAAATATATACGTATAGATTATCCCATACAAAACTAAAATCCATCATAACAAAATTGATTTTTTAATGGAACATTTTCGTGATCACAGATTTTGGTCAATATTTCAAAACAAATTCAATTTTAAACTAAACTAAAATTTCTTTATTTACCCCTTTTTTCGAAACATCTGTTTTTTAACATAATTTGTTGAAAAATGCATTTTAAAATTTTCCTCTTTTTCTCTTATCTCAGAAAAAACCTCCAATAAAGAAAATGTGTCCCAATTTTTTTAGACACATTTCCGCAAAATTATAAGAATAAATCCCCAAACATAAGCGAAATTAATTTAAATTCGAACCAAAAAAGAATTTTGCACCATAAAACATATGTTGTTTAATTTTGAAATGAATTCTTATTCTTGTCCCCGTCACACGTTCTTCATCAGCAATTTTTTTCTTGAAAATAAAAATAGAACAGAAATGAAAGACAATTTGTAACATTCTCTTTTAATTTTAATTTTTTTATGCAAAAAAATGGAAAACCAACTGGCTGCCACTTGTCTTAAGTGTAGAAAATAAATCATTTTCAAAATTGAATTTAAATGTAATTTTTCTTATTTAATCTTTAAGACAATTTTAGCTCTTTTTGCTGGCTGCCAGCTTTGTCTGTTAATTTTAATCATAATTTACATTAAACACAAGTTAAATGCATTATAAAATACATTTAATATGTATTCAGTACGCATTAAAAGCTATAAATAAGAAAATAACTTAAATCTGTGATCGTTCAAATGAAACGTTAAATCTTTGTTATTTTATAAAAATTTTATATTCCTAATTAAAAATCCAAAATTGGCTATTAATAGTACATTTTTGTTAAATTTTGAAAAATAACCGAAATTCGTGATCACAAATTTTTTTCATTTAACATTAATATGTTGTCCTAAAAATTTAATTTTTCTATAAAATAGAAACATTCACTTGATAAATTAACGAAAATCTGTTCTTGTAAAAATTTTTTATTAAAAGTTGAATTTTTTCACTAAAAAAAATATTTGCCGTTTGTTTTTGTCAAAAAACGATATTTTAAATTAAAAACCGAAAATCTATTGAGTTTTAAGTTATTGAAAAACTCAAAGTTTAGAATATAACCGAAATTATGTTTATTCAAGAAAAAAAATAAAATTTATAAAAATAACCAAAATCTGAGATCACTAATTAGTTAAGTAAAATTTTCAGAAATTTCAAAAAAAATCTAATATGTTTTTGAATTAAATGCTTCAAGTTAAATAAGGTTCTCATAAGTAAAATAACTATAATATGTGATCACAACATATGTTCATTTAAAGAAAACATTTTTATGACAAATTTATTAATTCAAAATTTAAATATTTTTTCATATTTTTTGTTTAAAACTCTATTTTGTTATATGTTTTTAGATAACCTAAAATTCCATAAAACAGCTGTAATTTAGGATCTCAAAAATTCGATTTTATGGTTGCATCGAAATTTTAAATGAGAATTAAAAATTAATTCTGGTTAATTCTTAAATAAACTTTAATTAAAAATTATCACAAAATAAACTAATTTTATAAAAAAATCGTAATTTCCTCCAAAAATATTTATTTTCATTGAAAATTAAAATAAAAAGTCTTCAAAAGGAAAAAAGGACGAAAATGTGGAATAACAAAATCTTTAATTATAAATACATATTTTTCATTCAGAAATAGAAATAGAAATATAAAATTGACTGTATTTCTTTCATAAAGACTATAATTATTAAAATAGCGAAAATTTGTCGTTAAGAGCTTCAAAAATTGTATTATAAACATAAAAAGCATCAAGATTTTTAAATAACATTTAATATTGTGAAAATAACTTTAATATGTGATTCTTTAATTTTGCTAACATAAATGATTTCTGCATAAAAATAATTCATGTCTTAATGAAATATTATGTTTTTATCGCAGCACAGATTAATAAACCTAAAATTGAGAAAATAATGAAAATTCTTGATCACAATGTTTTCTTCTTTTTCATTATACTCTACGCCACCGTAGATGACTGGACAGATCTTTGTAATGGGAAGGAAAAATTGTGTTACCGTTTGACTCAGAAGCATCTCCCGAGTCGAATTAACCATGTTCTTCCGTCCGGTTGGCTGTCCTTGTAAAGCTTGTTCGCAAAGTGCGAGTTCCGCTTTAGAGATGAGATGTGGCACATGGTATTTTATTGGACCATGTTGAAATTGGTTATGATTACTTTATTATTGCATAAAGGCTCCATACAAATGTTTCCACAGAATGGGATTTTTGGCCCATTAAACGATAAATAGTTTTGCAAAATTTGGTTAAAATCGTTTGATATTTTTAATTTTTAAAACGATATAGGCAACATAAAAAATGAGGTGTATGAGAGCCGTTCATAATTTTTTGGGCATAATGTAGTCGGACTTGAACGACTATAATATTTTTACTTGTTTTAAGATATTTTTTTGAGAAGACCGTGAATAAAAGTTCTCGATCGATCGGTGTCTTCTTAAAAGATTTAAAATAAGTTTTAATTAAGAGTTTCACTGATCACAGATTTCGATCTAATTTTAAGAATAAAAGCAGGTTATTTAAATAAAACTCTAGCGGTTTTAATGTTTCCTTATTAAAAAAACAATCTCATATTTTTTGTTATCTTTAAAATATTTTTTCGACTGATCTAATCTCATTATCATTCTTTTCTAAATATATGTCATGTATATTTATCATTTTCACCCCCGAGGGAATTCCCACTCTTTTGCAATCATATTTTATTTGAAAAAAACAAAACGAAAAAAAAACTGATAAATAAAATCAATTGACATTTATTCTTGTCATAATGATCACTCGATCACTCTGATCATTGAAATGTGTTAAATTATTTATTATTTGTTTATTACACAAACGATACAGAAAACCTAAAACAAAAAACATGACAAAAACATTAAAAATAACTATAAACAGAGAATAATAATAAAATTGTGTATGAAATATTTTAAAGCGGAATTTAAGTGGTTTTTAATAGTTTTGAGCTAAATTGTACGATCGCTCGATTGTTTAGAGCGGGGAGAAGGGCAAAACAAAATACATTGAACACTTGAAACAACGTTTTTCAATCAGATTTCACTTCAGAGAGTAATTTTGAGCGTTTTGCTTAAAAATGAAACGAAATGAAATGTCAAATAAATTCACGAAATCAAAGAATGTGTTAAAAGAAATGAGAGTAATTTGAGATTTGAATATCAATATGAGTTTTTAAATAACATTTAGTTTTCAGGACGCGTAATTATTGATGGCGCCACAACACAAATTGTTTTAATTTATTTTAGTTGACACAAACACAGACAATAACAACACAACAGCAACAACTTAAAATTATAACAATTTGTATTTGGTTGATGTAAATTTTAATTAAAATAATGTAAAATGTTTTTTCTTCTAACACATGAACTGTTTTAAGAGAGAAATAGAAAGGGAGGGAATTAAATTGATATGAAAGTGATCTTAAGGGTGCGTGACAAAGATCCTCTTTCAAAATTTTATTTTTTAATATTTTTGTATTTATGTCGTTTTTTCATTTTAGCTTTAAACTAATTTTTGGTTATTTTTATTTTTGTTTAAATGCCCATTTCTTTTATTCGCTCAATTTGTCCCAGACGTTAATATTTCATTTATAATTCCCTATTTTGAAAAGCTAAATAATTCTCTCTTTTTTTGTTTTTCATGAACAATTTTATGCCAAAACATAATTTTTCATATTTAATGTTGAAAATAAAATGAAGAAAATAAAAATTTCAAATCATAATTTTCTTTAACACGCGTAGACAGACAAAAATTTGACAACTCATAATGTTGTTAAATTATTTTCTTTGAAATATTTCATATTTTCATTATAAATTAGGGTGGTACCAAACCAAAAAAAAAAAAAAAAAAACTTTGAAATTGATATCGGTCTATATCTCTTAATATATTCAAATATCATTGAGTTCTGTCAAAAAATCTAGACTGACTGATAAATTGACTTGGATTTTGATTTGATGCAAGAAAAATATATACATTATGGGGTCTGATATGATTCCCTTTCAGCGTTACGCACTGAATGACCAAATTAATATACCCCTCTTTACCACTTGTGCTTGTGTTAGAGATCGTCTCAGATAACAGTCTATATCATTTAATTTACTGAATCGATATTGCTCAGGACTATAACAAATACTCAGGCCAAATATCATTGAGCTCCTGTCAAAAACAGACTGACGGACAAGTAGGAATAATATATATACATTATGTGGCCTGAGATGATTCCTTCCTTCTTAATATTACCCCTCTTGTGTTGGTGTTGAAAATGAACAAGAACTGGACAACAATTGTATTAGACGTTAACTTGATCCGATAAAATTGTCTAAAGTATTTAAAAACTGTTCGGGATCGATGTTTTTTCTTACGTCCATAATTAAAATCTTATTCATTTTGAAAAAAAAAGAATTTGAAGGAAAAGTAATTCGATGATCAAGATCACTGATTTTTCTCTTTAAGGAATATCAACGAGGGATGTAGAACCAGTAAGAAATCACAAAATTTTATTATTTTCACAATTAAAGGTTTTAAAGGAAATTTTATAAAAAAATTAAATTTAAAGTAAATATATTTTAATGATCAGTGATCTTTGCAATTCTGACTATTAGATGATCTATTTAAATAATTAAAATGACTTGATTTGCTTAATACGGATCTTCATTAACCTCTCACTTTGGGTAAAAAAATCCTTCATCAAATAAAAACAATGAGATTTTAGGAATCTCAGAATTATGTTGTTTTATATGAAAACCTCTTCGATTAGTTTAATTTAGTACAAGCAGCGCTTTTCCTTTTTTGTCGCTTGTGATTTTTGTCTGAGAAATTTTGCGATCGCACAGTTTTCTTCTTTTCACTTCAGAAATATAAGTCTGAACGATAATGGATACTCACTGATCTCTTAATTAATTTTTTTTTATTAAGGAATCTAAAATAATTTTAGATAAATATATTTAGAGATCAAAGATCACTTTTTTTTCAAAAAGGGCATTTTCAAAGATCTTATAAGTCTTTTTAATTCTTACAAAGTTAAATCGATCATGAAATTTAGTTTATTTCGCATATTTTCGTAATTAAAAAAAATATGGTTCTTTTCAGTCTAAATCGATTAAAAATATGAATTTATTACATTTGATTTTGCAATCGGGATTACTAATTCCTCAGTCCTTTATCTCTACGGTATCGAGATCCGATACCGGTTTACAAAAGCTTAAATTTCTTTTAATGATAAAATGTTTTAATGAAAATTAAAATTAAAAAAATTAATATTTTATCTTTACCCCAAAGCATATGGAGCTTCCCTAATAAATACAGTCAGCATGTCTTTATTCATCTTTCTTCTATTTTTTTCTTCTTAAGAGTTCTTATTTCTGTTGCATAAATTTAAGTTTCACACCTGAGTGCAATTAAATAATTTTTGCGCATTTATTTTCAAACGCATTCATACACACACAAACATATACGAATACACTCAATGCAACTTATTCAAACCAAAAAAGAAACGTAAGAATATTTTGCATAATCTACCAGCAACATCAACAGCAGCAGCATTTCAAACACAGCAGTAGCAATTGAATTTGTAGCGGAAATTGTAGAATATTTTTCATTTCTGCTAAAAATTCATTTATCGTCATGTGGTTTTTCACTTCATCCAAAGCTTCCAAACATGTGTTGAAATAAAAACGTCTAAATTCCTTTAGGGATAATTCAAAAGATGTATTTTAAGATCGCATGGTATGAATATCTTTTACCTGACTCTGTGACCAATATGCAGACTTTCTTGTGAGTCTGTCTGTCTATGTGTGTGTGTGTGTGTATGTGTTTAATATGAATGAGTCTGTTATTTCCTTTAGAAATAACAATATTTTATAAAATTATTTGTAGAATGAGAATCAAAAAGGAAAGGAAGGGAAAAAGGTGGAAATTACAAATAAAACTGTCAAAGTTAATAAAGAAATAATTTTTTTCTTTTGCACTTCTTATGGACTTTAGTATCAGAAATGAGAAAAGAAGTGTTAAATATATCATTCCCTGTGAAATTTCATTTAATAAATAATTAATTTTGATTAAGTGTTATTTTAGTCCTTTCGTATTTTACACTTAAATAGAACACGAACTAAACTAGAACTGGACTAAAAACTAGACTAGAACAAGAACTAAATAAGATCTTAATTAAAACTCAACTCAAAAGCTAGAAGTAGAACGAAACTAGAACTGGATAAGAACTGAACTTGAAACTAAACTAGAAACTGAACTAGAAATGAAGTAAAACTATGCAAGAAATGAACATGAGTTAAAACTGATATATAAGCTGAACTAAAAACTGAACTAGAAAATGAGATAGATTTGAACTAGAACTTAATTAGAACAGATCTGGTACTGAACTAGAACTGAAGTAAAACTGAGCTTGAACTGAACTTAAATAAACTAGAACTAAACTAAAACTGAACAAGAACTGAACTAGATCTGAACTAGAACTGAACAATATCTGAACTTGAACTGAAGAAGAACTAAACTAGAACTGAACAAGAACTGAACTAGAACTGAACAAGAACTGAACTCGAACTGAAGAAGAACTAAACTAGAACTGAACTAGAACTGAAGAAGAACTGAACTAGAACTGAACTAGAACTGAACTAGAACTGAACAAGAACTGAACTAGAACTGAAGAAGAACTGAACTAGAACTGAACTAGAACTGAACAAGAACTAAACTAGAACTGAACTAGAACTGAACAAGAACTGAACTAGAACTGAAGAAGAACTGAACTAGAACTGAACTAAAACTAAAGTAGAACTGAACTAGAACTGAACAAGAACTAAACTAGAACTGAACAAGAACTGAACTAAAACTGAAGTAGAACTGAACTAGAACTAAACTAGAACTAAACTAGAACTGAACTAGAACTAGATCTGAATTATAACTGAACTAGAACTGAACTAGATCAGGACTAGAACTGAACTAGATCTGAACTAGAACTAGATCTGAATTAGAACTGAACTAGAACTGAAGAAGAACTAAACTAGAACTGAATTAGACCTGAAACTGAACTAAACTAGAACTGAACTAGAACTAGATCTGAATTATAACTGAACTAGAACTGAACTAGATCAGGACTAGAACTGAACTAGATCTGAACTAGAACTAGATCTAAATTAGAACTGAACTTGACTTGAAATTGAACTGAACTAGAACTGAACTTAAAGTGAACTCGAACTTAACTAGAATTTAACTGCAACCGAACTAAATATGGACTGGAACTAAACTAGAACTGTGGAACAACTATAAAGTATTTGAACTCGAATTGTTTTAAACTGGAGATATAACTTTAAGTGGAGAAAATTATGAGCGGAGAGGTCATTCAATAGGAGTCATGGAGTTAGCATTCATACAGATTTTAAATTTTAAGCAGATTTTAAAATATCTTTTTTAATAAATCTTTTCTTTATATATTAATCGTCATATATAATAAATATATATAAAAAAATATCTAAACATTTTTAAAAACAAATTTTTAATAATTCTTCAAAAGTAATTTTGATCTATTTGCATTTTAAAAAATCGTGGTATTTTTTTTAACATAAAATATTTTTTTTAAATAAAATTATAAATAAATTCAAGTGGCGCCAAAATTATTTTCGATTTTGTTTATATTTTTCTTGGGAAAATGTTTGTGGTTTTAAAAATAACAATAATTTTAATTTATTTTTTCTATTTGATATTTATTTTGATATCTGATGTTTTTAATTTACATAAAAAAAACTATTTAAAATTATTTTTTTTATTATAATTTTCATAAATGTTGTTTTCTTGATATTTTCTGCTTTCATTTAAGGTGATTTTCATACATTGGCTGCCACCGAAACTATAGACGAAACAATGATTGTGACAGAAAAAATTATAAATGGTGAGTGAAAAAAATATTATTATAATTATTTATTTGAATTGAAAACGAAAATATGTTATTTAAGGAGTTTTAGCTTCTCACATTTTAAATGATGTAGAAAAAAAACGCTTAATTGTTAACATTGTTTTTCAGTTGTTAGGAATTTAAAAAATAACGTTTAATTACGTTTCATTCTTTTCTTCTCTGTTTAGAAAAATAATGCTATTTTAAGATTCATAGTTTTGTTGAAAACAACATATTTTTCTTATTGTTGTCGTTGTTGTTGTTGTTTTTTTTAGAAATTTCATTCATTTAAAATTATTTTATTTCACTTTAATACGAATATTTTTTCTTACTTTTGCTCTAATTTACTTTGATTCGAATTCATTAGATTGATGTATGATTTATAACATGTAGGGAGTGAGATCAAAATAATTCTTAACATACATATCTGCTAATGGAAACGAAACCACTACACTTACAGTTTTAATATTTTTATAGTTTTATTCACTAGTGATGATGAAATTTTGAACCCTTTTCTCAGTCACTTTTCTCGAACAGGTTGGCCATCTCCGTTCAAAATCTACCACACTTTTGGACATCTTTTTGTGCTCTTCAATTCTCTTTTAACAAGAGGCCAATATCTTTCCTCTGGCCTTAGCTTCGTGCAGTTTGGATGATATGTCTCTCTTACATTATTGTCCTTGTACCACCTCAGGGCTTGTTTACCATAACGATAGAATGACAAATCAAGAGAAAAACAATTGGACTCATTATAAAGTCTTATGAATGGTGGCAGCCTTTTTTGTAAACATTGCTTGCTTGATGTAAATTTCGGTATTTATAGAGCCCGTTGTAACAAATGATTAGCTTCTTTTGCGGCAACTGCTTGCTTGCCATTACCAAGAGCTATTTGGAAAATTTTTACTGCTTTTGCGTCCTAAACTTTTCTTCAACATTATCTCGAGTATCAGGAACATGAAGTTGCGAAAAATCTGCCAGATTTTTTAGAAAACTTTACTTCAATTTCCGTGCATTTGGCCTCTAAAATTTTAGCAGCGCTCGTGTCAGGAACTTTTTGAGACTTATATGTCTTAACCAGGCTGCTTTTTGATCGCTTTCTATTTTTCGGCTTTAAAAACATCATGTGGACAATTCCTTCTACCTGAATCAAATTCTCCCGGTAAATTTAAAGATAAATGTGTGTTAAGAATTTTTCGATCTCACTCCTTATATGAATGTATACACCTATACATACTTATACATGTATACAATTGTAAATCTGTAATATTTATTTTCTAATTTATCAAATGATTAAATATCAAGGTGACCTTCATTTTATAACAGTTTTGAACCACATATTTTGCGCTCTCTTTCACTCTCTCAAAAGAAGAAAACAATTAAGAATGTATAGTCGGTCAAGCCCGACGATCTAATACCCTACACCGCATCATCGGTTAAAAATTGTGTTACGGAAAATTAGAAAACGGCCCACGTATAATTTGATTTTCTGATTTATTTTCAAGTGTGTAAAACATGATTGTGACATCAAGATTTATATTTCATATAAATTTTTTCTGGGGTTTTTATATGATATAAGAAATTATGAACCGACCCTCGCATAATTTTGCACCTTGATTTCTGCCAATGTATATGTGAGATTTTTCCCTTAGAAGTGATATTTGGAAAAGGTGTTTGTATGGGACCTATAAGAAATATTGTACCAACCCTCGCATTTTTGTCACATCGTTTTATAATATTGTAAGACTTACTTATGTCAATATTTCGTTTAAATCGCTTTCTATTCATGACTTTTATGAGCTTAGAACCCCCATTCCGGAAAGAACATTTGAATGGGAGGTACCTGAAATATTGTACAGATTGGTACATATGTTATCGCGATATTTATTTCGACAGCCAGCCGGACAGATATACGGACGGACATCGTTAAAACAATTCCTAAAGTGATTCTGAGTCGAAAAAACGTTGGTGTAACTTCATTTTTTCTGCATGTTACAAACATTAGCACAAACATCTAATTTTCCAACCACCATCGGTGGTGTAGGGTATAACAAATAAAACATTAACAATTTAACATCAATTGCTTTCATGCACTTACAACAATAATTAATGTTACATTCATAAAACAACTATAAAAACAATAACAATTAATACATAGATTTTGATTGCAAACATTTATAACAATAATAAAAATATCAACAACAATAACAACAATTTGCAATAACAACTCTTTAACGATAACTTTTGTTACAAAAGCTGCTGCTGCTGCTTCTGTTGTTGCATACACTACAGTGTAATTAATGTAAATAATGTAATTAATGTCATTTTTAATTTTTTACTCAATTTTACAAATCATGAAACTTTGATTGAATGTTTGTTGCTTTTAAGAGTAAGAAAGAGAGCGGGAGGTAGAGAGGTGTTAGGGAGATGGAGAGAGAAACAACATTTTGAAGTAATAAATAGAATTTATAAAAATATGACAAATCGATAAAATTGTGTGGAGTGTAAATTATTGAAAAATCAGTATTTTACATAAAAATTTCATAGCGAAATCATTAATAATGATACAAAATCAATTTATTATGAAAACATTTCGAATCATGTTTCATAATCATAAATTATCAATATTAATGACACTCATTTAAATGTAATCGAATATCAATCAACACTAATCAAATGTTATGAAATTAATGTGATCGTAAATCACTAAATTTCCACAATTAAAAAGAGAACTTTAAATTATTCCATGAAACTTCATTAAAAGTGTTTTAAAAAAAACCGAACATTTTCAGAAAACCGGTTTTTGAGTTATTCGAAAAATGGGCTATTTATAAAAACCCTTTTCGAATTCTGTTATGTGTCAATAAAACCGGTTATTGGGTTTTTGTTTGATTATTAAACATCAATAGAAAATATTATTTTTTAATAGAAATTTAGAATTTAAAGAATAAAAAAATCGTTACAGTGTACAGTGAAAAAAACGGCATGACGAATAATTCGAGAATAGAAATTATACGGAACCGGTCGGTTTTCTGAAGTGCAAAAAAACTGCTTAACCGATTTCTGGTATCGGTTTTTGAACTGAATCACAAGTGATCATAAACGGAAATAGACTCTATCTCGGAATGATCTCTAACTAAACTAAAAGTGCTTCAAAATTAAACTAGTAGAGATCAAGTGCTAAGTGTTCAGTTGCTACAATAAAACTAAAAAGTGAGATCGAAAAATAGATTTTTTGCTTGTCAAGAGGCAAATTCTCCAAATTTGGACTCTTTTAAAAAAGAACAGAGGCACTCAAAAAATCGTTTCCAAAAGTGTGGGAGAGATGTATGGAGAGATGGAAATTGAGCTGGTAAATTATTTACAATTGAACTAGAAAACCGAGAACAAAAAATTTAATACTGAATTAAAGTAGAACTGAGGTTGAGATGATCAAAAACTGAAACTCAAACTAAACTAAAAAAGTTTGAAATCAAAATTTAAACTGAACTGTAATTAAAAACTTAAATCCAAAAAAATCGAGATAAAACTCAAAACGGTAAAAATGATTAAGTTTTGAATTAAAATTAAACTTCAGAGAGAACAAGAGTAGAAATGAACTAGAAGTGATCAAGAACTGAACTAAAATTAAACAGCAACTACACTGATCATGAACTAAGTTTGGGTTGCAAACATACAGCTGCAGTCAAAATAATAGCACCACTTATATATCACAACTTCGTTGCTGATTTGTGTTATTTATTTATCTGAAATTTACAAGAAACATGTTATTAGAATTTAAATAATGGGTTGGTCCAAACGTTGTGATCCAGAAAAGTGTAAACTCATTAAAAAGTGTGGTTCTGATGATCTAACTTATGCTTAAATAAAGAATCAAATCAAATAATATGATTCAAAACGCCATAACCTATAAATTAAAGTTCGATATTTGTGTGCGAAAAACTGTGACGTTAGATTTAATGGTTCATCGTATATTGCGGGGAATAAAGATGGCGACATTTATCTCAGCTTCAGGGAATAAAAAAAGAATCAAATTTGTCAACAAGTACTGAAAGTATATCAGAAGGCTAAGGGAATATAATGTGACCATAAAGTGACCACCTTGAGATATGCGGAGCAGTTAAGAGAGATTAAACTTACTTGGTTTGACATATTGAAAGGGAGAGTAGTATTCTGTGGACCGATGAGTCTAAAAAATTTATAACAAGAACTTTCAAATACGATGGTTCTAGTGTTGTGGTATGTTGTTGCTTTTTTTAACTAGGTACCATGGGTTTAAACCGTATTAAAAATGTTACGGAGCGTTATAAACTATGAAAATGTTGGACAAAGTAATGCTACCGTTTCCATCAGATTTGGCCCATGCAACAAAACAGCGCCCCGAAACATACAAGCAAAAGTAGCAAAAAAGTGGTTACTAAATAATGAAGTCACTGTAATGAAATGGCCTCTACAGTATGCCGCTGTAAATCCAATCGATAATTTATCTACATATGAATAAAAAAGGGGTCAGAAATTAAACCGATCCATAACAGTGAACTTTGGATCATTATAAAGCAGGTATGGAACTCTATTTTCCTGGAAAAGTGCCAGAATGTAGTAAATTCAAAGGGAGGGAAGGCGATAGAAATACTAAACAAAGCTCATAATATATATTAAGTTCAATTCGTTTAAATACGACTAAAAAGTTAAAAAGCATTATTTATTTTTGGTTTTTTTGTAATATTTGCAACCGGGTGGTGCTATTATTTTGACACCAGATTTTATCAATTCTTCTGGAAAAAATTAATTTTAAGGAAAGATAATGAATAGAAATCTTTTTCTTTCTTCTTTTCAGTCTTTTTAATTTATTTTTGATTTTATTTAACCATAAAATAAGAACAACTTTTTAGACAAATGTATGTGGTGCTATTATTTTGACCACGACTGTATATGAACTTAACTCGTCTCGAATTTTGTATTGAATTTTTCTGTATAAAAAATTAATGTATTAAAATTTATTTAAAATAACCTTAATGAGGCAGCTGCTTAACCATTAACTAAATTTAGTTAAAGTGTTAAGAACTGAAACTAAAAAAGGTGTTACAGTATATTCAAAATATTATTATTATGTTTTTCTCCCTCTTTTTATTATTTTTTAAATAAAGTGAAAAAGAAATATGTGAAATGAATGAAACCGAAAAGATAATTGTTTAAGTGGAATCATATTTTTTTCTATATATTCACTCTCATTCACATCACGATTGATTGATATCTAAAGTGTTAAAACTAAACCGAGTGAATTGTAATGATGTGACGCAGGAAACTTTTCCACAGGTCAGGGAATGTGAACATAAAAGCAACAATAATAATTGCAACAATGGAGATGATGACTTAAAGTGTTGGAAATAAAAAAAAGTAGATCCATATGTGATATAAGTTGCAAAGATTAACCCATTAAAAACTGCGAATAAAAATCTTGTATTAAGAGCAAATAAAGTGTTTGTTTCAGGTATTAATCAGTTTGTTGTTTAGCCTTGAGGCCTGATATTACACTAAGCACTTTATGGGTTAATTGAGACGATTTTCATAATTATAATTATTTTTGTGAAAATAAGTCATAATAAAATTACATTGTTGCATAAACAACATGCATGTGATACATAAATTTAGCTTTAATGTATTCAAAAGAATATAACTCTATAATTTAATGTCTCATGTAATTTAGAATGAATCCTTAACAGATTATGACTTGAGAAATAACAAAAAATCAAGTCAACACCATTCAGCCAAAGTTATAAAGATCAAATCGACAACGTTGGTTATGAATTCGACCACAACGTGTACATCAAACTCAAACCACAATGTTTTTAATCTAAAATTTTGATTACTGAAATATTTGAAGATTTTAAAATATCGGAGATATTCTCTAGTTTGTGATAAGAACTGTGATCGAAAAATTCTTAACACACTTTTTTCATTAAAACTTTTGACCCAAATATTGTTTGATTTTTTGTAAAACATGTCAGTTATTAAATTTAATATCAAACAAATTAATATATAGTTAATCGAACCAGATTAACGTACTAAAATTTCAAAATATTTTCAAGAAAACCAAAATTGGTCAAGCATTTAAAGGTCTGTGTCAAACCTTTCCCAATGTTATTAAACTGTCCCAGAAGAACTGGTTTGTTGATAAAAAAGCTTCAGATTCCGGTAGATGGAACTCTCCACATGATATTTCTAAGCCAAAAAATTGGAAAGCATTTTCAAAATATCTCTCAACACACCTGGTAGCCCAGTGTTCGAACTATATGGTACGAAATTCGGCTAAAGTATAACACAGAAACACTTAATGAGTCATAAAATTAGTTATATTTTTGGCTATAACTTTTTTCTACTGAACCGATTTTGAGAAATTTTTGGAATGGTAATGAAGTACACATAATTAAATATTATTGCGACTTATAATGGACATTTTACGAAGTTCATGGCTCGAACTTAGAGCAGACGAAGATAGCTAAATCGCCTCAGATTTTGATTTGAAGCAAAAATATATACACATTTTGGGGTTTGAGATGATTCCTTCTTAGCGTTACACACAGCATGACAAAGTTAATATTCCCTCTCTACAACTTGTGGTGGTGTAGGGTATAAAGACATAAAAAGGCTCAAAAAGTTCCTTAAGGAAACGCTTTTAAATATTTAGAAAACAAAATTCACGAAATTTCTATAAAAAATATTCTTGCGGCATAATGGATGTTGCAGAAAAGTTTAGGATCCAAAAGTAGTCAAAAATTTCCTAAATGTCCTTCGTGTGGCAAGTAATAAGCAGTTGCCGCAAAAGAAACAAATTATTTCTTTTAACGAGCTCTGTAAATACCGAAATTTACATCAAGTAATGTTTACAATAGAGGCTGCTGCATAAGGCTTCATAATGTGTCCAGTTATTTTAAGCCTAACTTGACATCCTGTCACTATGGTAAAGAAGCCCTTAAGTGGTGCAACACAATAATATAATATATTTTCCAGGGGAAGCAAATCCTCCAAACTGCCCAGAGCTAAGGCCAGTGCAGAGATTTTGGTCTCTTGCTAAAAAATTGAAAAGTAAAAGGAGGAGTCCAAAAATATGGTCGATTTTTAACAAAGATGGACTACCTGTTCGAGCAAAATGATAGAAAATAACATAAAACCCTAATGGAAGGGTTTCCGAAAAAGGCTCAAAACTTCATCACTAGTGATTCAAACTTTAAAAAATATATGTTTTTTAATCAAGTCAAACAAATAATAGTAAAACTGCATTTTGAGTAATTTGTTGACCTTTTGACCTTATTTAGAAATATCTATTATATCACCGGTATTCTTAAACTTATGGTATTTTCGTTTGCTACTGATAAATATCCCCTCGATGAGGGTAATTTTCTATCCCACTGATGTTGATATTGGAAAATAAATCAAAACAAATTTTGTCATAAATATATACTAAATATTATTTTCAGTGTAACTAAATGTCATAAAACACTTCTTAATTTAATTGTCTTCTCTTTTAAAATTACGCCTCCAAAAAGATTTAAGACAATTTGGAAAATAATAAAATTTCAACTCAAAACATCAAATTTAAAAAAAAAAAATAATTACGAGTTACAAATGATGAATATTTAAGAAACTCCTCACTGACAGTTGTGTCTCAATGACTGACTGACACTTGAGTGCATTTTCACGCCATTTTTAAAATCGAAAACAAAAACAAAAAGACAATTTTTCCACAAAGTATGTTCAGATACATGGACGAATGAATGGTTGGACGGATGGATTACAGGTCTGTCTGTCTGTCTTTCATCTCCCCTTAATTCTCTTAAGACTGACAAGAATATTTTATTTTTAATTTCAAAAAATAATTTCAAATCATTTTCTCTCAGTTGAAATTAAAATTGTTTAGACAACATGAAAATAGAAAATCTGACTTTTTTTCTGTCGATTTAATTATCTTCACGAAAAGATCATTAAACTTAACCAAAAAAGCAAAAAAAAAAAACAAATGAACAATTTTCTTAAGAATTTTTCTATTTAATTTTATATTTAAAATAAACATAAAATAACAACCACAACAACAACAACAACTTAAGAGGATCAGTCAACCGTTTAGAAATGCCAGACATTGTGGCACAAAAATATAACATCATTAAGATTACAACAAGAGTGGAGGGATCCGTCTGTCTTGATCACTTTTTTCTTTTTCTTTTTTTTCTGTTTTACAAAATTAAAAAGAGACATTTTTAATTTTATTTCATTTTGAAAAGGAAAAAAAGGTAACAAGAAAAATTTGGTTAAGAATAAAATGAAAAGAAAACAGAAAGAACATTATCCAAAGTCATCTAAACATGGTTCTTAAAAGATTAGATAATAAATTCAGAAAAAATACATGTATCGATTATGTAAAAAAAATTAAAAATCGTAAATTAATTCTGGGTTTCGATGGAGAAGGTATGCCAACCACAATGCAATACAGCTTCAGCTCTTGAGCCAAGTTCAGGTTTATTTCAGTTACAGTTTATTTTTTGTTCAATTATAGTTCTTATTCTGTTCTAGTTCAGTTTTAGTTCATTTTTAGTTAAGTCTTAATGCTATTTTAGTTCTATTTCAGTGCTAATTCAGTTTCAGTTCAGTTCTAGTTCCATTCTAGTTCAATTTTGGTTCAGTTCTAGTTCAGCTCTAGTTCAATTCTTGATCAGTTCTACTTCAATTACTGATCATTTCTAGTTAAATTCTACTTCAGTTCTAGATCAGTTCTTGATCAGTTTTAGTTCAGTCTTAGTTCAGTTCTAATTCAGTTCCAGTACAGTTCTGGTTCAGTTCAAATTCTGTTCTAATTCAGTTCCCTTTCAGTTCTACTTCAGTTCTTGATCAGTTCTACTTCAGTTACTGATCATTTCTAGTTAAATTCTACTTTAGTTCTAGATCAGTTCTCATTCATTTCTAGTTCAGTTCTCGTTCAGTTGTAGTTCACTTCTATTTCTGTTCTTGTTCACTTCTAGTTCGGTTCTAGTTCACTCCTGGTTCAGTTCTAGTTTTTTCTTACTTCGCTTACTTCCCCTTCTCGATAAGAAACAAAAATTTTTCATCGTATTAAAAACACATACACACACACACAAAATCATCAAGAAATTATAGTAAATCTAAATTTGACAGTTTTTTTTCTTATGTCTGCTGCAAACTACAACTACAAATGAAATCCAGTGTTAATCAGTCATTTTACATTAGAAAATCTCAAATGACAATGTTCATAATATTCATCCCTAAATGAGCAGGTCAATTGTAATTATCTGCTGCAGCATAATAATTCCGAATCATGTCTTAGTTGTCATAGAAGACCTTTTTCCCGCATTTAACATTCTTTATGCGATTTTTCCTTTAAACACCAAAATATGTTAACTCATTAAACAGATGTTTTCAGAACCTTTTTTCTCCATTTTCCTATTTCCTTCAAATTCGTGTTACCTGCTTTTATTCTCTCTCTTCTTTGTAGTCAAGATCTTTTAAAATTTAAATACAAAAAAGTGTCACTTGTTTGTGTGTTTAATTTAAATCAATGTCATCGTGACAATTGGAAATTTCAAAAGAATAAAATTTATTACTGATCTTCAGTTTGCTGATCCTTTTGATGTTTGAAATTCAAGTTGTTCTTTTGTTTTGGGGAATTTTATTTTATTTGAATATTTATTTGGGTTTTTTTTGAATAATAATTGTTATTTGGGACAATTGTAACTTTCAAAATCTTTAGAAAATTAGAAAACTTCTTCTTGGGTGTTTTTTCAATAAAAAGTATTTCGATTTTCTAAAATGTAAACATGGAATTTAAAATATAAAAGAATTTGAAAATCTTTGAAAATTGGAATAATTGTTTTGTGAAGATGAATAAAAGTGATTGTCATTCTAACAGATGTCGATTTTACAAGAGACCTTGTATAAGAGATATCGAAATTCATTTTTAAAATGGCCTAAGTAATATTGATGGATTCCACTGTATTAATTAAGTTCTGTCTTGTGAAGAAATAAACTGCAACAAAACTGGAACCGAACTAAAACAGAACTTAATTCAAAAAGTTTGTTTTATAGAAATAAACTACAACTAAACATTGCAATTAAACATAAATGCATTATGTCAACATACTTTTATTACATACTGTATATTTATCTGTTGCTCTCTCATGCAGTTTTTGAACTTGTGTACTCTCTGCACGACTCCTACACTTGGATTCTAACACCTCGAACTGCCGAGACCCATCATTTGTAAGACAAATTCTTTTATATAAAAACAACCCGGAATCCAAAGATGAAGACTGTATGTTTCGATTCTTCTCTTCTTTCTTCTCTTCTTTACTCATTTGTTCGTTTTTTTTTAATGTTTGTTTGCCTGTAAATAATGATACCTAAATCGCTTAGGGATTTTGGTTTTGGATTTTTTTTTTCGCAACCATATGAGAAGAGATGTGTTGCACATATGGAACGGATTTGTAAATGCAGATTTATTTTTATTAAGGAAAAATAGCGAGACTAATGAAAACTGCATTTTGTAGAGATTTAAGGCGGAATGTGTTCATATTTGGGATTTAATGAAATAAACAAGGAAATTGGTTTTTAAGTATTTTTTCATTAAATTTCTTGGAATGCATATTTTGAGGTCTAAACTGATCTTAAAAATGAATGTAACACTGAAATGGAACTGAAAAAGAATTAAATTGGAAGTGAATTAGAACTGAACAAGGACAAAACTAAAAGCACTGAACTAGAACTGAACTAAGACTGACCCAGAACTGAACTGGAACTGAATTAGAACTGAACTAGAACTGAAGTAGAACTTAACTAGGAATGATCAGTAACTGAAGTAGAACTGATCAAGAACTGAACTAGAACTGAACCGGAACTGAATTAGAATTGAATTTGAACTGAACTAGAACTGATCTAGAACTGATCTAGAACTGAATTAGAAACTGAAATAGTAGCCGACGTTGAAACCGAACTAGAAATTATAGAACTGAATTGGAAGCTGATATAGAACAGAAATACAATTGAACATGAACTGAACCAAAACTGAACTAGAACTAGAATTTAACTAGAAATGATCAGTAACTGAAGTAGAACTGAAAGAGATCTGAATTAGAACAGAATTTTAACTGAACTAGAACTGAAGTAGAACTCAACTAGTACTGATCAAGAATTCAACTGGAACTGAACTAAAATTGATGAAGAACTGAACTAAAACTGAAGTAGAAGTGATCAGGATCTGAACCAGAACTGAATTAGAACTGAACTAGAACTGAACCAAAACTGAACTAGAACTGAACTAAGACTGAACTAGAACTGAATTAGAACTGATCAAGAACTGAACTAAAACTGATCACAAATTGATCGAGAACTGAAGTAGAACTTAACTAGAAATGATCAGTAACTGAAGTAGAACTGATCAAGAACTGAAGTAGAACTGAAGCAGAACTGAACTAGAACTGAACTAGAACTGAATTAGAACTGAATTAGAACTGAACTAGAACTGAACTAGTACTGATCAAGAATTGAACTGGAACTGAACTAAAACTGAACTAGAATTGATCAAAAACTGAATTAGAAACTGAAATAGTAGCCGACGTTGAAACCGAACTAAAAATTATAAAACTGAATTGGAAGCTGATATAGAACAGAAATACAATTGAACATGAACTGAACTAAAACCGATCTGGAAGACAAGCTAGAATATGAACTAGAACTTGTAGCCGAGCTAGAACTGACCTAAACCGAACTAGAGCTGAAAGTTTAGCTAGAATTTGAACTAGAAGCTGAACTATTTGCCGACCTTTAGAACCCAACTAAAACTGAGCTAGAACTGAACTAAAACCGAACTATAACTGAATTAGAATCCAGCAAAAAAGATGAGCTAAAAAACTTAACTTGAATTAAAACTAAAACTGAAGTGGAAATGAATTAGAAGAATCTAGAACTGAGTTAGACATTTACAAGAAATCAATTTGAAGAGAACGTTGTATTAAAATTTAGTTCAGGATCGTTTACGAGTGCGGACTTTCAGCAGACTTTCATTTCATTAGTGAACAAGATTTCAAAGAATTTTCTTCTTTTGACACCATCACTGCAGTTCAAAGAACATTAACCTGCATTTAACATTAAGCTGTGATCTAAAGTTATAAAATATGAAAAATTTAAATAAAAAAACAAAAGAACGAGTAATTAGAGGCATATTTTCACCTTTAGAAAATGTGAATAAAAAAAAAGCTGAACATTAGAGGTGTTAAAAATAAAAAAATAAAGTTCTTTATAAAAAAAAGAATTAACATTAAAGAATGAAGAAGAAGAAGAAAAACAAAACATTTAAAATGTTTAACAGTTTCGTCATACTCACTCACTCACTCTCATGTCATTACGGAAATTAACGTATAAAAAGGTTTTTAGTTTGGAATTCATCCATAAGAGTATGACCAAAAAGTGAAATCAGAGATCATTAGCTGAAACTGGTGGTAGCAGCAGCTGCCTGAAGCATTAAGATTTACATTATCATAAATAAATTGTATTGTTGTTGTTGGATTTGTTTGTTGATCATCGTATCGTACGTAAAAGCAGCGATCTTCTGTAAGATGTGTGATGTTCACTCGTGTGTTTAGCATTCGCACTTTAATGCTTGAACGCTAATAAATCATCACTTGCGCGTTAAAATAATGATGATGCGTCTTAGATTTTTTTCCTTTTTTTAAATAAATTTTCTGTTATTTGTTGCATTCGACCAAAAATCTTTTGAAATCTCTAAAAAAAAGAAAAGAATAATATTTCAAATCGCCACTATTTATCATTAACACCTTTTTGGGTTTTAATTTCAAAACAAAAAAGTTTTGAAAACATGTAAGAAGGCTCTATTCGGCTATGCCGCATCATTAATACCCTCCACCACAAATGCGTATGAATTAAATTCTTTTTCCCACTGAACCGTTTTTAATCATTTTTGGAAGGTTCGTGAAATACGATTTATAACTTACAATTTCACGAAAGTTTTTTCTTTGTTTGAACTTTGAGGTTGCTTAAGATATCGGTCTATATCTTTTAATATACAAAACCAATTTTGCTGGTTTTGAATAGGAAACTTTTCAGGACTATAACAAATATTCAGGTATAATTTCATGAAGCTTTGTCAATGAATGTGGATGTAAGCAGACAGACAGACATAGCAAAATCGATTCAGATTTTGATTTGATGCAGGAATATATATATACATTATGGGGTCTCAGATGATTCTTTCTTAGTGTTACACAAGGAATGACAAAGTTAATATACCCTCATCACCACTTGTGGTGGTGTAGGGTACATAATTTGTTGAAATTCCCTCATTTTTCGAAATCACAAAAAAATTCAATAATTTTTCATTTTCCATTTTTTTCTAAAAAAAGAAAAATCAATTTATTATTTAAATGATTTTTTTTCTTTTTGATTTAAAAATTATTTTCAATTTATATAATTTTGTTCAGCAACAATGTTGTTGTTTTATTCATGTTTGTAACGAAATTGTCGGGAATTTGGTGTTTTTTTTTTTTTGTTTTTTCTCTCAGTTTCCTTTTTAGAAGTTGTCTGTTGCTGGTGCTGCTATTTTATGTTGTTGTTGTTGTTGTTGTTGTTGTTGTCAACTTTTATTTATTTGTCTCCTTGAAATTCTTTAACGAAAAAGTGTTAAAGTTTTGCTTTTTTTATTTGAACAATTTCAAAATTCCTTTCAAACAATTTGTTGCAAATGTCGTTGAAAGTCTGTATGAGTTCGCTTTGCCCTTCAATACCACAAGTAGAGGATGAGGGTATTTAAAGTTTTACATTTTATAGGTAACATTAGCACTTTATAAAAAGATACATTAAGGAGTGAGATCGAAAAATTATTATTTGATATTTTTTGATCCAGTTAACTTTGTCAGACATGTCAATAATCGTGAGTGAGTGACCAGAAGAAAGTCCCTAAAAAAATTAATAAATATTTTCAAAATCCCCAATTTGTTCCTCTAAAATAGGAAAAGTATTCAAAACTTGTCCGCTTATAGAAAACCTGGTTCAGATAGAAATTATAGTCCAAAAAATGTTTCTTAAGTCAAAAAATGGAAAAGATTTTCGGTAGAAAAGCAGCCCGGTTCGCTTTGTGCTCGGACTAATTGGCATGAAAAGTTAAAGTTAATGCAGGTTTAAAAACTTACAAGACTTAAAAAGTTTCTGACAGCAACGCTGCTAGAAATTTAGAGGCCAAAAAAGAGCACGGAAATCGAAGTCAAGTTTCTAAAAAAATTCTTGCTGCACATATGTTCTTAGAAAATTTTGACAACTTCCCGGTTAAAATTTATAGGTTGCGGATGCTCGAGGGAATGTTGACGAAAAGTTAAGGTTCTTGATATGACGTGAAAAGAAGCCAATCATTTGTTACAACGGGATCTATAAATACCGACATTTAACGAAATTTATATCAAGGAATGTTTACAAAAAAGGACTTTATAATGTGTCCACTAATTTTTGCCCTGACTTGGCATACTGTCACTATAATAAACAATAAATAACAATAATGTGATATTTGTACCAAGAGGGACAAATTCACCAAACTGCAGAGAGCTAAAGCTAATGGGCTCTTGTTAAAAGAGAACAGAAGAAAATTTTCCATCTCATTCCATATTGGCCATTTTCAAATTCACATGAGTCTGTCCGCCCATATCTTTATTACTCGAACTGATCAAACTCTGATCTTCAACTGAACTTTAAACTGAAAACGAACTGAACGACGATGAAGGCTGATCAAGAACTAGAACTTAACTAGAACTGAAAAACTGAACTAGATCTGGACTAAAACTAAATTAGAACTGGAACTGAACTGAAACTGAACGGCAACTGAATTGGAACTGAACTTAAACTGAACTAGAACTGAATTAAAACTGAACTGGAACTGAATGGGAACTGAACGAGAATTGAATTAGAACTGAACTAAAATTGAGCTGTAACTGAACTAAAACTGAAGTAAAACTAAACTAGAACTCAACTAGAACTGAACTGTTATTTTGCTGATGTGTGAAGATAGATCTAGAAACTGTACCGGTATTTTAGATTCGCCGATGCCGTGTGTGAAGTTTGTACTTTTTTGTCTTTAGTGGTTTCGAAATTGTTGAAAATGTTTATATTTAAGTGGTAAAAAGTATTTCTAGTTTTTGTCTGATAATTGGACTCTTTTTGGTAAAATTTAAGAATTTTAGGAATTTGTAGATCCTTCGCCTTACAAAAAAGCAACGTTCAGTGTGCTAAACAATAAGTTATCACAAATACTGAAAGAAGATAAGATTTTAAGTCAATACAGAAGACTTTAATTTAAATAAATTACAGTATTTAAAAATGTTTAATTAATAGTTTTTATGCAAAAATGCCTTTATTTTCTAATTATCGTGAGATATAAAATTTACCCATTAATTTCTGTAATTCACATTCAATTATAATTTAAACTTAATTTTCAATTGATTATAAACTAAAGAAAAAAAACATGTGAACAAAATAAACAAGTAACAAATTTAGTAAATTACTAAACACATAATTAAGTGATAAATTCCCCTCATTTGAAACGTTAAATTATAATTTAAAATTAATCTTGCAACTCATGGAATCGATTATTGTTTTGAAGCTCCTAAACGAATTATCGAATAAGCAGCTGAATTCAACTCTTAAATGCTACTCGTTGCTAATATTTCAGTTGCTTATAGTTAGTTGTTGTTGTTGTTGTTGTTGTTGCTGTTGTTCTTGTTAATCTTGTCTTCAGATTACAAATTATTAATATCGATAATAAATTTCCTAAATGCTCCTCTGTGGTTCATTCAGATTGTGATGCTGCTGTTGTTAGTTGGTTTGATCGGTTGGTGGTGTTACCTGCTAATAAACCACAAATATCTAAGAGTTTAAAACGTAAAGTAAATTATTTATTTGCGGGATTTAATGGCAAAATAGCAGCAGAAACTTCATAACAAAAAATTATTATTATTAACTATTGTTGTTACCTGTTTTTAAAATCTGTAATATTTTAAATTATGAATAAACTTCAAATGAAAATCCCCTTTCACTGCACAGAGCGAAATGCATGCTAATTTTAAGGTATAAAGATTAACCCATTAAAACCTTAAAATAATGCTATAATATGATTTGGAAGTAAAATATGGAGAGGAACTAAAGTGAACTAAAACTTATCTAGAATTAATAATGGAACAATGTAAAACTGAAGTAGAGCTGAACTAACGAACTGAGCTAGAGAACTTAACTAGAGAACTCAACTAGAGAACTGCACCAGAGAACCGAACTGGAGATCTGAAATAGAGAACTGAACTAGAGAATTGAAATAGAGAGCTAAACTAGAGAACTGAACAAGAGAGACGAATTGGAGAATTCAACAAGAAAACTATAATTTCGAACTAAAATATGAAGAGGAACTAATTATGAAATTTAAGTAAACTGGAATTTATAAAGAAATGAGGTAAAACTGAACTAGAGAACAGTACCAGAGAAGTGAACAAAAGTACTAAACTAGAGAACTGAATTAGAGAGCTGAACTAAAGAACTGAACTATAACTGTACTAGAACTAAACAAGAACCAATTGAACTAGAACCGAACTAGAGAATTGAACTAAAGAACTAAACTGAAACTGAAGAAGAACTGCAAATGAACTAGAACTGAACTAGAGAAGTGAAGTAGAGGACTGAACTCGAACTAGAGTATTAGAGGACTAAACTAGAACTGATTAATAACTAACTGAAACAGTACTAAACTCGAAAAGAAATGATCTATCACGATTTTTCGTAAGTTTTATCTTAAATGGAAATCGATCGTATTTTCCTCGGAAACGAAAATTTATCATAAATTTTTTCTAAACGAAAATTTAATGCAAATTTCTCTAAAATAAATTTTGATTGAACGTTTTCTCTAAGATGTGAATCGATTGTGAATTTTCTCAAAAATGAAAATTGATCGCAAATTTTTTCTAAAATAAAAATTGATCGTAAATTTTCTTCGACAAGAGAATTTATCGAAATTGAGAAGTGATTTGAAATTTTCTTTTAAATAAATTTTTTTGTCATTTTTTTAATGAAGAATTTTCGTGAAATGTCTCTTAAACAAAAATTTATCGTAAAATTTTCCTACAGTAAAAATTTATAGTAAAACATGTATAAATTTTCCAAAGTTTTCTCTTAAAAGGAAAATTTAGTCTCAATTTTTCTACTAAATCAAGATAAATTTTCCACAAAACGAACATTTTTTTTCGAATTAAACCAAAAACGATCGTCAATTTTCTCTTAAAAGAAATTCCAAGTTTTTCAAAAAACATTTTTTTTGTTACTTTTTCGACCCACTGTTTCATAACAAATTGCATAAAAAACCGGTAGTTGGTCAATTGTTCGTGGTTTTAAATCATTTAGCCAACAAAGTGTCGAAGAGAGGTCATTCACAATTACAACAACAATATGATTATAGTGTGGTAACAAAAACAAACATTAAAAAAGTGTGACAACACCAACAATTACAGTGTGTGTGTATGTGTATGTGTGTGTTGCACTTGTTTGTTTCGAATACGAAAAAAATTCATATAATTAACGCTGTTTAAATCCAGCAAAACAAATAAATTTTCAACTTTTCAAATGACATGATCTCCATGTTAAAGCGGGGTTTGGTCAACCGACCATAAAACAAGTTAGTTAACCAACAACAAATGTTACCGCAAATAACAACCAACCAACCAACCAACCAAACGTCCCTCAAATAAAAATAACAAAAACAATAATTAGCAACAAAAATAAATTATTACAATTCATGACGGTGGCATTAAACAATTAAATTTAAACAAAAAAAAACTTTAAATTTTTTTTCTAATTTCAGTTAGAAAAAACCCGGAGTTCCACACTAAAATCCAAACAGATTTCTATATTCAGAAATGAGGGTTGGGGGATTTAATGTTTGAAAAACACGCGCCAAACAATTAATTTCTTCTCTCTCGTTCTAAATTTATTCAAACAAATTTTAAAGGCAGCAAATTAATTTTAATTAAAATAAAATAATAAAAGAAAATTATTAGATATTTTGTCATTTTAACACGTTTAATGGTAATAAAATCAACGAACCAAGAAATGCAGGGGTGTGTATAAGACCTGAATAGGGGAAGGGTGCATGTTGTTTGTTTGGTGTTTGTTGCAAGTTGTTTTTATACTCTTCCCAAATCACAAGTCTTGAAGGGGGTTAATTAACTTTGTCATTCCGTGTGTAACGCTAAGGAGGAATCATTTTGGAACTCATAATGCAGATATATTTTCTTGTATCAGATCACAATCTGAGGCGATTTAGCTATATCCGTCTGTCTGTCTATTGTTGGTGCGTTCACATCCACAATAATTGACAGAGTTCAATAAAATTTTATCCTGAAAAGTTTCCTATTTAAAATTATCAAAATCGGTTTAGTACATTAAAATATATAGACCGATATCTGAGGCACTCTCTAATTTCAAGCGAAGAATTTTCGTAAAATTGTCATTTATAAGCCGACAGATTAGAATGAAGTTCTGACATAATATAAAATTAAAAATTGCCAAAATCGGTTCAGTAGAGAAAAGTTATAGCCGAAATTAAAACTAATTTTATAACTCATTAAGAGTTCCTGTGTTATAATTAAGCGTATGTGTAAGTGTTTAATACGAAATATAACGTATTTGCTTCACATGCATATGCGGTGAAGGGTATTGAAGTTTCGGCTCAGTCGATTATGTAGCATTTCTACTTGTTTTATTTTATGATAAATGTTTTGTTGAAATGAATATTTGTAATTAATTTGAATATTTAATTGTAATTAGTAGAAAAATTTAACGCATTTTAATTTTTTCCAATTAGACGCACAAAATATTATTTATGTGGGATCTCTAGCATGAAAAAGAGTGTAATTTAGAAAATGGAAATTAATCTTAAAAGTTTAATGCTCGTTAAGCTTTCCTTCTTGGGTACGCAATTTATGTTACAAAACAAAAAAACTGCTGATCTGTATTTTTTTATACAAAATTTATGATCAATTTTCATTTTATAAAAATGTACAATTTGAAGATCAATTTTGTTATAATCGAATACTGATGATCAGTATTCTTTATAGAGGAAATTGATGATCAATTTTCTATTGAAAAGAATTTGTTTATTAATTTCTGTTTATAGACAATTGATGATCAATTTTTCTTTTATAGAAAAATTATGATGATCTCTTTTCTTTCTATAGAAAATTAAAAATAAATTTTTTCTATAATAAATTGATAGTCAATTTTCTTTATATAGAAAATTGATTAACAATACTCTTTCTGTAGAAAATTGATGATAAATGTTCGTTCTTTAGAAAATTTGTGATCAATTTTCTTTATATAGAAAATTGAAAATAAATTTTTAGTTATGGAAAATTTATGATAAATTTTCATTCCGTAGAAAATTTATAATAAATTTTCTTTATACAGAAAATTGAAGTTCAATTTATGATCAATTTTCTTTCTATAGAAAATTGATAATCAATTTTCTTTCTATAAAAAATTTACGATCTTTTTATAGAAAATTCATAATTAATTTTTTCTATATAGAAAATTGTTAAACAACTGTCAATCAGTTTATGAGCTTTTTTCTTTCTATAGAAAATAAATTATGATTTTTTAATAAAAATTTTATATTTTTCTATTTTTTTTTTTCATAAAATTTCCTTTATATAGATAATATTCTTTTTATAGAAAATTTGTTCTACAGACAATTTTCTCTCTATAGAGAATTTGTTCTAAAGACAATTTTCTCTCTATAGAGAATTTGTTCTAAAGACAATTTTCTCTCTATAGAGAATTTGTTCTAAAGACAATTTTCTCTCTATAGAAAATTTGTTCTATAGACAAATTTCTCTCTATAGAAAATTTGTTCTATGGGCAATTTTCTCTATATAGAAAATTTGTTTTATAGAAAATTTTCTGTTTATAATTTTAGCAAAATTTTCTTATGAAAATTTTTTGGTAATTTTTTTTCTTATAGAAAATTTTTGCTGAATTTACTTCTTATACAAAATTTTTGGTTAAATTTTCTTTCTAAAGAAAATTTTCGCTTAACTTTCTTTCTATAGAAAATTTTCACTTAATTTTCTTATAGAAACTTTTCGTTTAATTTTCTTTTTATAGAAAATTTTCGCAAAATTTCACTTAAGAAATTTTGGCTAAAAATTTTCTGTTTATAGAAAATTTTCTCAAAATTTTCTGTTTATAGAAAATTTTCTCAAAATTTTCTGTTTATAGAAAATTTTCTGTTTATAGAAAATTTTCTGTTTATAGAAAATTTTCGTAAAATTTTCTGTTTATAGAAAATTTTCGCAAAATTTTCTGTTTATAGAAAATTTTCGCAAAATTTTCTGTTTATAGAAAATTTTCGCAAAATTTTCTGTTTATAGAAAATTTTCGCAAAATTTTCTGTTTATAGAAAATTTTTGCAAAATTTTCTGTTTATAGAAAATTTTCTGTTAATAGAAAATTTTCGCAAAATTTTCTGTTTATAGAAAATTTTCGCAAAATTTTCTGTTTATAGAACATTTTCGCAAAATTTTCTGTTTATAGAACATTTTCGCAAAATTTTCTGTTTATAGAACATTTTCGCAAAATTTTCTGTTTATAGAACATTTTCGCAAAATTTTCTGTTTATAGAAAATTTTCGCAAAATTTTCTGTTTATAGGAAATTTTCGCAAAATTTTCTTTCTATAGAAAATTTTCGCAAAATTTTCTGTTTATAGAAAATTTTCGCAAAATTTTCTTTCTATAGAAAATTTTCGCAAAATTTTCTGTTTATAGAAAATTTTCGCAAAATTTTCTTTCTATAGAAAATTTTCGCAAAATTTTCTTTCTATAGAAAATTTTCGCAAAATTTTCTTTCTATAGAAAATTTTCGCAAAATTTTCTTTCTATAGAAAATTTTCGCAAAATTTTCTTTCTATAGAAAATTTTCCCAAAATTTTCTTTCTATAGAAAATTTTCGCAAAATTTTCTTTCTATAGAAAATTTTCGCAAAATTTTCTTTCTATAGAAAATTTTCGCAAAATTTTCTTTCTATAGAAAATTTTCGCAAAATTTTCTTTCTATAGAAAATTTTCGCAAAATTTTCTTTCTATAGAAAATTTTCGCAAAATTTTCTTTCTATAGAAAATTTTCGCAAAATTTTCTTTCTATAGAAAATTTTCGCAAAATTTTCTTTCTATAGAAAATTTTCACAAAATTTTCTTTCTATAGAAAATTTTCACAAAATTTTCTTTCTATAGAAAATTTTCGCAAAATTTTCTTTCTATAGAAAATTTTCACAAAATTTTCTTTCTATAGAAAATTTTCACAAAATTTTCTTTCTATAGAAAATTTTCACTAAATTTTCTTTCTATAGAAAATTTTCACTAAATTCTTTTTGTAGAAGAATTTCGCAAAATTTTCTATTTGTAGAAAATAAATCTAAGATTTATTTTACAAAAATCAGTTTTTCTATTTCCCATTTCCGATCACTTTTTATTCAGTGATCGTAAATCAATTAATTTAAATTCGATTTTCTTTAATCATCGTTATCATTAGTTCTGCTTCTGTGCAACATTACGAATTATCTATATTTTTTTAATTTTACTGATTGAAATTGCAAATTATTTACAAGTTTTTTTTTTACGATCACTACAACAACTAAAATAACGACGACACTTAACCCCTGAAATGCAAATTAAAAAGACATTTTCAACACTTGTAACATCAGCAATAACAACTGTTGCAGCAGCAGCAGTTGTAAGAGATAAAGATACATATAGGAAGAATGAATGAATGAATAAAAAAAGAATTGAAAAAAAGAGAAGAGAAGATTTGTTGTTGTTAAGAAACGGAAACTGTTAACAAATCACGTCCTTGCCTAATTACCCTCTACGTAACCAATTTTGAGTTAACGTTAACGTGTTGCTGTTAATAATACATTGCAAACACACAATAAAAATTGATGATGATGATGATCTTCATCACATGACAACAACAAAAACAGCAACGACAATGGAGACGACAATACTGCAAACAAATAAACGATCAACGAAATAACGAAACAACGAAACAATCAAATGAGCAACGACATCCCAACGACAACATCTTCAACGGCAGCAGCAACAGCAAAAATAACAAAAATCATGAAAAGAACTAAACAAATTATATGTATTTTTGTTGTTGTTTCGCTGCTCTGCAAACCCCCAAACTCACATACAGAAAATATCAACTCTCTCTCTCTCTCTGAGTACAAAACAATTCTTAACGTTTTCCAACACTGTGTGCAGTCAGCATCCAAAAGATACTTTTTTTACAGATCCACTAACACAAATGAAAAAATTGAGTAAAATAAAATAAAAACAACAAATAAAAATTCAACGACATCTCGCTCACACTTACAACTACACACCAACAATCGAACATACAGCCAAAGTTGCCAGATAAATTTGGATAAAAATTTCAAGGGAAAAAATCGTCAAATTTACTTTTCCAAATCGTGAAAATAAAAATTCCATCATGGAGTTAGTTACAATTCCACTTGGTCATAAAAAGGGAGCATTTTTTTCAAATCCTTTCTCAAACGGACCGGAAATAGATGGTCTGAAGTGAATACATGCAGAGTTGCCAAGGAGATGTAGCCTGCTTTTCAACCTCGGACACTCGAGACAACTCCTGAGTCGTAGTCATTGGGATGTTACTTTCATTAATCACGGGTCTCGGTACACCTCTGACAAACGTCAGAAGGTTATTTTGAGATCATTAAATCGTCAGATATGGCAACAGTACACACAAACCAAAACACAACAACCAAACAAACAGACATTGAAATTCAAATGTCTTCAAACGATCAGATTTAATAATGAGATACGCCACTCAAAATGTTCCCTCAATAGTTTTACTTTGGCAGTAAAATGTGATCGAAACAACAACAACACCAACACCAACAAGAGCAACAACAATAAGCCCAAAACGAAGGGAATAATAAAAAAGCAGAACTAAAATCAGAAAGAGGAATAAGAATAATAATTTTGTTGTTTTTGTTGTATTACGAGTTCACTCGCTTTACACTCGCCTAAGAATTATATACCAACAACAACAACAATAATAATAACAACATAAAAGGCCATAAACCTTTATTATGGTTAAAAAGAAGCAGCAGCAGTATTAAAGACCCAGTAAACAAAAGCAACAACAACAACAAGAACAAGGAAAAAAAACTATAAACTCTGAGAAGAATTTATAACATAAAAAGAATTTTAAAGTAAAAACAAAACAGGAAAAACGTACAACAGAAACAACAACAAAATACAAGAATTAAAAATACACAATCACACATTTTGGAGATTTTTATCATTGTGTGAGAGAGAGAGAGAGGGAGAGCATATTATTTGTAAAAGAGAATTATTGCTAGATAAGAGAGAGTGAGAGAGTTTTTGGGAATAAAAGTCATGGTAATGAGAAAACCCGTTTTATTTTCATAATATAAAGTTACCAGACTGTAGTTTTGGGGGGCAAAAATAAATCGACAATAAAAATTGATAAAAGTTGGACTCTAAATAGAAAATGTATTAATCCAGGAAACAATTTCAAGCCATAAGATTTTTCAAATTTTCAAATCTGTGATGGAAGTGGAGTTGGAAAAGTTTTTGCCCTAAAAAATAACATGAGCTCCTGTCATATGTCAGAGTTCATGTTATTTTTTAAGGCAAAACCTTCTGGTTTTGTCTTTTGAAAGTTTTCCAAAACAAAGGTTTATTAAAAAGCTCACATTTCTTAGAGAAGATCGTACCTAAATTCTTACTACTCTGATAACGGTATTAAAATATGATCGCTTCCTTTTTCGTGAGCTTACAAATAAAAAAAATGGTATCAGTTGTACTGAATCACAAAGTGTCTGGTAAATTATTTTAAATGGGGCTACAACCCCAGTTTGCTCTTACAGAAATAAAAAAAGGATCTGCAGTGAAGCCGTTTCGAATACCAATGTTAGATCATGATTATAGAAATCCTGTTATAAAGAAATCAAAGTTAATCTGATAAAAAAAACAGTCCAGTTAAGCTCAGTACGTGGACTATTAGTTGCCAAGAATTAAAGCCGATATGAGTTTGGAATATAGAAATTTTAACTGCTAATAAATTTAGAGGCTTAAATTTCGGGGAACTTTTTTTCTACAAAACACTTAATTTTTGCAAATTATCTTGATCAGTGAAATTAGAATCACCTCATGTGATCAAATTAAACACCAAGAAGTTACATGAAAAGTGTCAACAACAATTATCAAAACATTAAAGGAACACAGTCCCTAATTTCTTCAATAAGAAATTTTCTTTCTTAATAGCTCCACGACCGTATGAATTCGATAATCCTTAAAGGATACTTTTAGAGAATATAAGTTCCCTCCGCTCCTACTGGTCCTAAATAAAATTCCTAAAAATGGTTTTGATGTATTGTCCTTACTTCTCTGCATCTGCCTCAACTAGCATTTTGCAGGTATTTCTTGGGTGTGCAATTCAACTTAGTTCCCTTGAGAGAGTCCTGTATTCCGGGTTTTGAGTACCTTTTCGATTCATTGTCATTTTCGGAATTAATCTTGAAAGCAAGTGTTACAAATATTGTTGTACTACTTAGGTTTGCCACTGGCGTAGGACAGTAGTGCGCCCTGCAATTTTTGCACCATTTCTCTTACTTTAGAAGATTACTTTAGTCCCTTTTCTATAGATCTTTACACACTCTGACCGGATACTCTTATCCTTTACGGTACGAAGTTTCATTGCTCTATAAACTTATTAGTGGAATTACACCCTCAAATATCATATTATTGTCTTAAACAACAGGTTCAGTGTGAAGAGTTATTGATCTTCATGAAAGCTTTATCAATTCGCCCTGGTTCAAACAATTTAGATTTTATTATGGTAAAAAACGACTTTATTATTAGAGAGTCCATTTTACATGTTTAGACTAGAGTTGGACTAGTTCAACCCAAATTCACATTATGTATTTCCATCAACTTCCCTACAGATAAGAAAATTGTGACCGGAGAATATTTGTTTTATCGACTTTTTAGTATTGTGGATGACAAAGAGAAAAACTTATAGGTTGTCATACAATAGATTACGGCTGTGTTTTCAGATTTTCTATATCGAATCAGATTTTCCTTTAAATGGACTTTTAATTCAATATGGGAATAAAATAATTGATAAAAATGTATACAAAAAAACATCATAAAAAAGTCCATTTCAAAATTTTCTGTTCAATTTTTAAAGTTTAATATTGAAAATATTGAACAGTTTGGAAAGGACATTTTTTTGCTGCTTGTATCCTGAAAAATTCAATCTTTTTTATTATTTTATAATTTTTAAGATACTTTTGTATCTCTTTGACATTTATTTATCAAATTATCAAAATATGTGCAAATCTGTTAAATGTTATTAACTTTTATATTGATTTTAGTAAATTATTGATGAAAGGAATAAATGAAAATTCTAGATACATTTGTATCTTTAAGATACAATTATAAAATTCCCACATTTTCTACCTAAATACTAGAACAAACTCCAAATTTCCAATAAATTAATAAATCTGGTAGAGCAAATCTGTTGTATTGATTTAAAATTTCCCATTCATAAAGACTTAGAGAGAGAGAGAACGCGCAAACTCTTAACTCTCTGAGAATTAAAAAAAGAGTGATAAGAGAGCTGCAGAGAGTGTGAGTGAGATAAACCTTTATCATTTTATTGTTTTTCTGTTGTTGTTGTTGTTTTCCCATATAAAACAATACAATAATTTTACTATACAATATTTTCAAATCGGCCTGTTGCATTTAGTACCTGATGTGTTGTACGTAGAATATGACGTGGTGACGCATCTCGCTTAAGCAAATTTTTTCGTTTATCAAATCAAGAAAAAAATATTAAAAAATAAAAACGTGAAAAATTATTAATTAAAAAAGCGTAAAAATTTTTATTATTTACAAAAAACGGTTCGTGTTTTATAACAAAAAAAATCCATTTTAATATTCTTAAAACGTTTTTTTTCTGGTGTTTTTTATAACCAAAAGTATCTATCGGATACTAGATACATGTGTTTTTTCTATGTATAGAAATACAAATATACAAACAACCAAAATCCAACAACAACTACAACAACTTAAGAAAACAAAAATAACAAACGTAAATACTTTTTTTAGACATAAAATCATCAACAATTTAAATTAAAGTCTTTTTTCTTCAAAATATGTTTGGGTGTGTGAGTGTGTTTGTGTTTATGATATTTGTTCAAATACAAAATCTACGTGTCGTATCTTATAGCTAAAAATACTCAAAAATTTATAAAATACAAAAACAACAACAATATCGATTAAAAAGCAAGTTTACTACACTTTCGTTATAAACAAAATATTTTGAAAAATTAAAAGAAAATTTTAAAGAATTTTTAGAAAATCTTATAAATTTGTTATTGATTTTGATAAAAAGTTTTAAGGAAATATAAAGAAATAATTTAAAAATTAGATTAAAAGAAGAAAAAATTTAAAAGATACAAAATTTCATAAAAAAGATACAAAAGTATTTTGAAGATATTTTTCTTGAGATCGAAGAAATCGTTAAAAATTTAATAAATTTACAAGATTTATGCAAAAAATAAAATATTTTCATTGAAAATTGTGGTTAAAAATACATTCAATATAAAGATATAAATGTATCTTAAAGATATTTAAGGAATTTTATAGAAATTGCAGCAGTTGTATTAAAAATTTAATAAAGGCTGTTTTGATTATAATTTAAGTGGAATTTATAAAGTGTTAAGTTGTTTATAATTTTATAAAAAACTTGTAGATAACTAATAAAAGATACAAATGTATCTTAAAGTGGTTTTTCAAGGAAAATCTCAAAAAGATACATAAATTTTGTGATAAATTAATGATTAAACATAAATTTTGCAAAAAGTAGTTAAAAAAAATTGGAAAATATATAAATGTACCTAAAAGATTAAATTGACAATTTATGTTAAACAGCTTCAATTGTTGACAGAAATCAATAATTTATTATTAATCTGCAATGATTTTGTTACAGAAAGAGATTTTTTCAAAGAAGATAAAAATGTATCTCAAAGAATTTTGTAAATAATTGAATAAATAATGCTTTTATTCAAAAAATGTTTAAGAAATTTCTCTTTGCAACTTTTTCTGATAATAACGAACAAGATACAAATGTATCTTTAAGATTTTTTTTAACAAAAACTTTGTTTAAAAATTCATAAAAAGCAATTTAAAAATATAAACTTTTTATTTTTATTAAAAATTATTTTAAAAAAGAAAAAATATGTATAGAAAAATACGTATCTTAAAGATTTTTTACAAAAATTCCATAAAGTTTGAAAAAATTTTGTAAAATTTATTAAAGCAAAAACTAAGAAAATTAAAAAAACTTTTAAAAATTTAAAGATTTTATTAAGAAGATACTAAAATATCTTATTGTTCTTTAAAAATTTTATACAAAATTTTATTTAAATATTGAAAAGTATTGCTAAATACTAAAAAGTGGAAATTTTTAAAAAATGGCATAAAAGTATCTGGTGATAAATTAATGTATGATAAGCTAGGACTTACTTAAGACAAGCTCTAGAAGATAATTTAGTATCCACTAGATATTTTAAATGATTTATATCATAATTATTTCAATTTTAATAAACTTAAAGATACAAATGTATCTATTAACATTTTATGTAAGCGAATATAAATCAAGGATGATTAAAAGACAGAAGACTATAATTACTTCAAAATTAGAAAATTATTAATTATTTCAATAAACTGTCTAATGTAAGATCTAAAAAATACAAATGTATCTATAGTACGAACCATTAAAAAATTGTTATAATATCAAATTCTTTGTCAGAAATGTATACATTTTTGAGTTAAATATAAAAATCCATAAAAGATACAAATGTATCTCAAAGATATTTATTGTATAAAACTTGTGATACAACCCTTAAAAATTCAAAGTTTATTAAATTCCTTCATAAATTATTAGCAAATCTATAAGATATAAAAATATCTTCAAAATGCGTATTTAAAATGCAAATTATATTTCAATAACATTGAAATTAATACCTACAAAAAAAGCTACACGTTTTGAGACAAGGGATTAATTATTTGTGTAAATAGAAAAATGATTTTAATAAAATAATGTTAAGTATTTTAACAAACACTTATTTAAGAGAATAGAAAACGCGCTCATGCGAAAATTATTAATAAATATTTAATAATAAAAAAACAAATAAAAAATGAAATTTATTGAAATTTCAAATTCTTTTACCCTTCACCACATCAAGTGGTGAAGAGGGTACATTAACTTTGTCATTCCTTATGTTACGATAAGAAGGAATCATCTCAGACCCCATAATATATATTTTCTATATCCGTTTGTACGTCGGTCTGTTGTTGGCATGCTTACATCTTCGGCATAGCCGAATATAGTATTCTTGCTTATGAAATCTTATTATTAATTTTTCCCATAAAAAAATACTATTTTCGTTTTGTGTAGCTATTGGTAACTATAAACTACCTTTTTATGCAAATACAATGTTTTTTACAAAAATTTATGCAAAATATCACAAATCTATTTTATTTTATTTTTTGGTTTACCACAACACGTTTTTTTTAGTCTTAAACAATGTATTTACAAGATATTTGAGTATCTGAAATCGTTAAAATATTTTTTACTACAAAATTATGTTAAATAAATGTTAATAAATTGTTACATTTATTTTAAAAAGATTTTAATTCCGGGTTGTTTTATCACATAAATAGAAAATATTAAAAAAAGTATCTAAAGCATTTTAAATAGATTTTGAGAAGAAATACTTTAAATAAGAAATATTTAAATCTTTAAGATTAATACGAATCTAAATTAAACAGAACTAAAAGGAAAAGATATAAAAGTATCTTTGAGATACTTTTCAAAAATGAAGAAATTTCTTTGAAAATTACAGGAATAATAAAAATTATTTGAAATAGTAAAATGCTTTAGTAGATACAACATTAAATCCAAAAGATACAAAAAAATCTTTGAGATACTTAAAAAAAATCAAGAAATTTTATTAAAATTGAAGGAATGTCAAGAAAAAATGATTTCAATAAGAAAATAACTAAGGTAAATTTAATAAAGTACAAAAGATATAAAGGTATCTTTCAGATATTTTTCAAAAAATTAAGCAATATTATTTAAAATTAAAAGAAAAAGCATTTAATTAAGAAAATATGTAAAATATACAAATTTAAATGAAAAAAGATACAAAAGCATCTTTAAAATATTTTATCCAGTTTTAATATTAAAGAATTACGAGAAAAATATTAAGAGAAATTAATTTAAATCAGAAGGAAAGTGAAAAATTTTAATATTAAGGGATAAGATGCAAAATGTATGAGATAGTTTTTCAAAAATTAAGAAAATTTTTCAAAAATAAATCTATAATTTTACAAAAAATTTATTTATTAATATTAAATGCAAAAGGATCCTTTAAATAGTAAATATTTAAAAAATATCTTTGAGATACAAAAACATACTTTTATAAGATGAATATTAATTCTTCAAATTCTATAAAATTTTAAAACTTAAACAAAAAAGTTTGCTCATTATTTACACAATTTGCAAAAATGGAAAAAAGTGAAGTTATAATGTATCCTGAAGATGCAAATCTATCTTCAAAATCTTTTAAAAATATGAATTTTTAAAAACATTTTATGCAATTAAAAATATTTAGATTTTTTTATAATGAAATGTTTTGTAAAAAATATCCTTTAGATATTAAAAATTTCAAAGAGATCTTGGATATAAAAAGTATCTTTTAAATGAAAATTAGAAAAATATCTATCATTTTAAAGAAATAATATCAAATTTTCCATAATATCTCCAATATGTAAAATTAGTTTCAAGAAGAAGAATTTTTGAATAATAGATTTTACTTAGTAATTAATCTAAGCTATTCGTATCTAAAAGATACAAATTTATAAAAAAAATTGATTTAAAATCATAAATCTATTCTGGAATATTCATTTTTAAAAACACAAATAATATCTGAACACAAATACTTCCTAAAATTATTAGATAAATATGAAGATACATAATAAAATAACCGAAAGATAAAAATATCTGGACAATCATTTGAAAATAAAATAATAAAAACTAAAATTTTAAAGTTAAATGTGTCTCAAATAATTTCAAATAAATTAAAAAAAAATAAGTAAATAAAATACTTGATTTAAAAAGATTATACAGACCTGAGATGCAAAAGTATCTTTCAAATATACAAAATTAAAATTAAATTAAAAATTAAAAAATATCTAAAAAATTAAAAAGTCCAAAAATATAAATACCCTAAAGATACGAAAGTATCTGCAGAATCCTTTGCCAATTAAATAATTCAAAAGCAAAGAAACTAAAAGAAAATTATCTAAAACTTTACAAATTCTATAAAAATATTAATAAACAGATAAAAATAATAATAAATTAATTACCGCAATAGAATGAACTTAAAGATACTAAGGTATCTTTTAAATACAAAACAATTCCAAACGTTATTAATAAAGTAGATACTTATGATTATTCAGATATTTAGATACTATTATATCTTAGTATCTATATTGAGTATCTTAGTATCTTTAAGATACTTTAGTAACCTTTACATACTAAAGTATTTTAGTATATTCAAGGTACTTCTATTATCCTTAAGGATACCAAATTCAAGATACTTCAAGTATCTTTAAGATACTGAAGTGACTTTAAGAAACAAAGTATCTTAAAGATTAGTTTAGTATATTAAAGGTACTTTAAAATATCTTAAAAAATTCTAAAGTATCTTTGAGACCCAAAAGTGTCAAAAAAAAAAAAAAAAAAATACAAAAAGTATCTTTGTGTAACTTTCTGAAAATAATAAAAATTAATAAATAAATTTTATATCACCTATAATTTTAGTGCAAAAAGATAATAAATTTTGAATAAAATAAAAAATAATAATAAAATACAGTTTCCTGCAAAAAGGTGTTATTACATGATCAATAAACTTGTAATTAATCGTGTTACAATTGAGTGTTAAATATAAATCATTTCCCCCCCTCCAAAAAAAAAGTGTTTTACATGCTGAATTACTGCAAGAACAACAAAAACGCTTTAATACATCATCTTAACAAAAATTTTAACTCACAAAATAAGAAGATACAATAACAACAAAGTGTTGGTCAACTATTTATTTATTCTCAGTTGGCCAATGTTCCCCATGGATTAAATTTCACCTGATTTTATAAATCTGCTTTTTTATTCTTATTTTTTTTTTGTTGTTTGTGGCTTTTGTCTCGTATTTTTCCGTACGTTTTTACGTTTTTTTTTTACGTATCGCCACCTTTCGTCTATAATTATACTCAAACGTGATCACGAGCCTCACACCAAAAAATATTAAACTACAGCAGCAATAAACAGCATCAGACGAAGCAACAACAAAACAACAACTACTACCACTTTTTTTTGGCCAAAGTAACAACAATCACATCACTTCCATCTTAACAGAAAAACAACAATAATAACAACAACAACAACAAAAAGCTGTGAACTTCAAATTTTCAGCATAAACTTAAGAATACAACAAAAACAAAACAAAAAAACATAATAAAAAACCCAGAAGAATATACGGACCAGATCGTTTTTGGAAGACACACAAACTCTCTGCTTTTTTCGGATTTTTGTTTTTATGACTGTTGTGAACTTGGAGGAAGGGAGCTTAGGAAAAATAAAACAATAATAATGTTCTAAGGAATATTACAAAAACAACAACAACAACATTTGACGCCATTCAGACCCACCAACCGATCTTCATCATCATTGTCTACGTCTTCGTTTTAAATTGTTGTTCTTTTACCAGTTGCAGTTTTATAAGATACGTTTAAGCACAGTATACAAGTGTGTGTTGTGTGTAAATCTACCTTTAAGAGCTGAAATAAGACAACAACAAAAACCTCATTATCTTTATAATCATCATCCTTTTTTGTCGTTCCTCTTCTTCATGAAAACCAAAAGAAAAACAACAAAATAAAAATCCAGTTTTTTTGGATGTTTTAAGGTCTTTTTCCAACGTTAAGTGTGTATGAGTAAATCGGATTGTCAGATCAGTATACTCAAATGGTTCAAGAACTCTTGCCTTCGTAAAGAGAAAGCTGAAGGAAAAAACACAATAAATGGAATCAAGAAAGAGAATTTAAGAAAAAAAACTAGAAGAGAGAATAGTGATATAATTTAATTGCATTCTGAACGATCACTAACTCAGATCAAGAGAGAGGAGGAGAGAGAGAGAGTGATATAAATAAAATCAATTTTTGTTTTCCTTTTTACTTCAAAACAAATAACAATAACAATTGTCATGTTACATCAAACAAAACTGCTAAACTAAAATCAGCCTTCAAAAATTGAAAACAAACTGCTGATCGTCATCATTATTGACTTGGGATTTTCCTTGTACTCTCTCTTATAGTCAACAGAGAGTAACTTCAGGAATATTAAATTTAATTCAAAATCTTTTTGGAATATTTGAAAAACGGAAACAGAAAAAAACAGATTTCTATAGACATGGCGCCGAAATCCCGAAAGAAGAAGGCAAATGGTAAATATAATTTCAGTTTATTTCCTTTTTTCTCTTTCTAATTTTAGTCTTTTTTGTTTGCTATTTAATATTAATATTATTTTTTGGGATTAGAAGTTAAGATAAAGAGAGATTAAAGTGTATGAAACTGGAGATTAAAGTTAAAGCACTGATTTGCTTGATAATAGATTTAGGCTAAAAAGAATTGTTAGACAAGATTATTTTTTATTTCCCTCCAAAGAATTGAAAGGAGAGATCATTAGAATGTTATTATTAAAATCTAAATAATATCGATAGTATTTATTATTTTGATCTTCAGTATAATTTAAAAAGAGAAATTTTATTTCAGCAAAAGGAATCTGGTATGGTAAAGTTTATTATACGTTTAAACTGGCTTATTCCACTTACAGGTTTCATATATAAAGCTGCAATTGTTAATCGATCGATATTAAATTGATCGAATTTTATAAAATGTTGCTCAATATTCAGGTTCTTATTAAATTCTTATAAAATCCGATATGTCAAACTTAACAGCGACGAAAATGGCTTTAGAGTTTAAATTTGTTCTACTGCAATAGGAGCTTTTTTTGTATTAAAATCAAGGCAGCTGTTCGGAAGTTGGAGATTTATTTTTTAAGCTCGAATATCGGAGCCAGAAAATTTCATATAAAGAATTTGAATATTTTTTACATAATTGAAAGGGTTTCTTGCTTCACAAAAGGATCGAAGGTCCTTTGTATATACCACTGAATTGCCAAATAAAATATATATAAAAATGTGTCCAAAGATTCGGCCGATTTAATCATTTTAATCCTGAGAAATCTCCCTTAAAAATCGAAGTCCTAATATTATGAATAAAACTTCTAGAGCATTTGTTAAGAATATGGGGCCAAAAGAAACATCCAAGATTACATTGAACTTTACTGTATATTCGAACACCACTGATTTATATCGGGTCGGTAAAAATATTTTCTAAGAGTCAAAATTTAAGAGTCGAAAATACCAATTCCATAATATAGTCAATGTCTAATCCTGTGACCTCTGTTATTGATTATGTTATGAAGGTCACCTTTAGAGTAAAGCTGTATAACCAATGATTTACATCTCCTTAATCGCCTCTATTTTCTAGAAAAACCTGCAAAATCTATCCAGTTATTAAGGAAATCTCACTGATCGCTTTCTTTAATGTTAAACTTTTATACGAAATTTAGGTCTAATGAAACCTTATAGAGCCTTCGGTTCTTAGATCACTGATATCTTCTCTAAATAAATTTTGTATTTCTGTGAGAATTTTTGAACCAGTGGTGTCTTCAAGAGGGCTTGGATTCTAAACCTAAAACTCCTTTAAAATTTAGCCAATTACTAAGGAGAGATCACTGATCTTTTCCTTTTCAAATTATTATATTTCTATACAAAATGTATAACTAATTGATCCTAATAGGGGCCTCGGTTTCCTCATCTCTTTTCTAAAGAAATTATATATTTATGTAAGAAATTTAGGACCAATGAATCCTACTAAATACTTTGGATTTTGAATTTAATACATATATAAATCGCTTGTTGGGTGCGTTCGTAAAAACGATCTTGTATAGATCACTAGGAAAATAAAGAATTAATTTTTTTGTTCAGATCTACGATTTCTATTAAAGTTTAAATTTTAATCTTTTAAACATTTTTAAAACTCCACAAGAAACCGATCATAAGCTTATCATAAATTATGGACTTAATTGGCCATGATTAAATCTTTGAGGTCCTCAGGTTCTTAATTTTGATTAGTTTGATTATTAGATGATTAAAGCGGTATTATGGGAAAGATATGAAACCTCCTTTTACCTCGTCCATAACTATGGAAGGTATTAGAGATCTGCTAATTATTTCAAAATATAAGTGCGATCCTTCCATGATTTTAAAGTCATGTTTGAATCACACTGTTTTCCTATAGCCACTTATAACAGCAATCAGATAATCTCTCCTTTGAGAGTTTTTATATCTAATTTTTTCCGAGGTGATTCTGATTATTCTATTCTCAATTTTGTGAGAAAAAAGAGAGATCATAAAAATGCGATAAGAGAGTATAGATCACATAATCACTCAAAATAACCGTTAAATTAAATTATAATGATTCAACTGTTATCTCAATTATTGACAAATGGTCCTTCGCACACTAGAAAATGATCTTCTTCAACTATATAATTTAATACACGATCCTCTGCAAAAGTCTCTCTTCTATGAGAGTTTTTATATCTGATTTTTTCCGAGGTGATTCTGATTATTCTATTCTCAATTTTGTGAGAAAAGAGGGAGAGAGAGAGAGAAATATAAAAATGCGATAAGAGAGTATAGATCACATAATGACTCAAAATAACCGTTAAATTAAATTATAATGATTTAACTGTTATCTCAAGTGTTGACAAATGGTCCTTCGCACTCTAGAAAATGATCTTCTTCAACTATATAATTTAATATACGATCCTCTGCATAAGCTTCTCTTTAAGATTTATGTCTTCAAAACACTACTTGACAGTTTTTATTCTTAAAAAATTAAATCTAAAAATTTCTTAGAATTATTTTTTTTAGCAAAAAAAGTTATTTGAATAAAAATCAATCTTTTTCTGTTAATTTAAAAAGAAATGTTTGGCAAAATTTTATTTTTATGCTTAAAATCGATTACGTCAGTTAAAAACACCTTTATTTTGTGAAACTAAATTCTTTCCTTTTTCATTTCAAAAAGAAGAAATAATGAATAAATCAAATAAACCACTGCGGGTGAGTCTTTTGAGGATTAAAGTGGAACATTTTTAGAGAAACCAGTTTAGAGTTTGAGAGTGTTTCTAATTTTTAATTATTGGACTAATAAAACAATAACTTCAACAAAAAAAAAACTTCAATATTTTTGTTATTTCAATGGAAGGGAGAGAGAGAGAGAGAGGAGAGAGAAACAAAAAGGGAGAGAGGGAGGGAGATAAAAGAATGATCATATTTTTTTGTTAAGATTTTTTTTTGGCCAAAAGGTGTTTAAATTTTTGTAACCTTTATATGAAGTCCAACACCCATGTGAGGCAACAAATTTAAGGTGATTTTTTGTTTAGAGCGTTTTTTTGTCAGTTTTCGTCTACACACATTCTGTAGGTTTTATTGTTTTCAAAGACTGCCTGTGGCGTTGTATATGTTTTTCTCAATTCTGTTTTGTGTTTACGATTCTTTGGATTGTTTTATTTTTAACCGATTTTGGTTGAAGATAATTTTAAGAAACGTTTTTTTTTTATTTGAAAATTTGTTAAAAAAAAGTTTTTGAATTTTTTTTAGATTCTACGATCTTGAGGAATTTCCTTTCTATAAACTTAAACTTCTACTTTTTACACTCGAATAAAAATATTCAAATATTTCGAAAAATTCTCTAGATTTCTAAATAAAAAAATCTGTAATTTTTCTAGTCTCCTAATTCTTGTGAATACCATTTTCAACACATGTCTCCATATAATTTTCTAAAAACACGATCACTTAAACCTCAAGATCACTTTTTAATTTCATTCCTACAGGATATGAAAATATAGTTTTTTTTTCATTTCATGACAGTTCTTTTTAAATAAAACACATTCTCTTTTACTCATTTAAATATTTTGTTATATTTTTAGTCTAAGAAGACGGACCTCTTGCCTCTGCCATTTGAAATTATGTTAATTGCAACCAGAAAAAGAATTCATTTCTGAACATAACGAAAAAATATCTATTTTTCTTTTTATGTTAAAGGGAAAAAGAATTTATTTGATACTTTTTTTCCTCGTCTTTTTCTGTAACCTGAGCTGCATACAAATCACTTGCGATCTTAAGTGATCGTAAGAGAGAATGAGAGAGAAAGGGAATTATTACTTATAGTTGATAATGGGTTATTAATAAATCTTTTAGATTTTTTTCAAGGAAATTGTTTTCTTTTTTTATATTTTAATTTTATTAATAATTTTTTAAAAGGGAAATTTTAAAAATTAAAAAAAAAAAAAAAAAAATTGAAAAGTGGAAAATTTTGTTTTCTAATTAAGAGTTTGTATTGACACATTTTAAAGGGCATTTGTTGGAAATGAATTAAAGTATTTTGTTATTTTAATAATTGAAAATGGGAAATTAATTGTTATTTTTAAAGAGGTTTTGAAAACATTTTGAATAACTTGAAAAAGAGAAAATTATAGAGCAAAAGAGATCGTAAGTGTAAAGAAGTTTTTCTTTTTCAAACAAATATTTAAGACTACGATCACCAGCTTATTTTAGATCTTTTAATAAAGGAGTATATATGACTGAAATTTTTAAATATCATTAAAAGCTTGCGATTAGAAATATTTTAAAAAATGATGTGATCTTTTTTTGGAAAGATCAAATCATCAAGTATAATCTTGAACTTTTTCCTTAGAGAATTGTTCAATCAAGTTCCTTTAAAATTTAATTTGTTGCATAAAGTTCATTAAGTATTAGAAAATGGCGATCATAAAGAGAAAGGACACAACAAACAAGATCATCACTCTCAGTAAAAAGCAAGAACGAACAGATTTATTTATGAAATTTCCCTTGTAAATATATTTTTCTTTATCAATTTCAGGATCGCGATCAATGTTATATAAGAATCAATGTAAGATCATACGATCAAGTCGTCTAATTTTCTTTTCTAAAAAAAAATCATTTAAAGATTTCCAAATAAAAATTTTATTTCATAAATAAGATCATAAAATATTGCAAAATCACGATCATAGTGGAAAAATATTTTATGATCATTTCTCTCAAAAACGATCATTGCTAATTACAACTCTAAAATTTCACTTGCAAATTAATTTTTCTTTATCAATTTGACAAAAGATCATTAGGAATATAGAGATCAGTATTATGTTATGCGATTAATGAAAGTCTTTATTGATATTTTTGGAAATACAAACTTTTATTTCCGTTTCCGAATTTCTCGTTTCTTTTTCGTTCCATTTCATTATCATTTTGAGAAAAGATAAAAAAGTTGAAACGTTGCGATCAACGTAAAATTGACAATCAGTGACCAAAATTTAAATTATTTTTTTGGTAAGTGATCAAGAATTGTCTTTATCAAATTGTGTGGTTCGCCTGAGAAGAGTATTTTGAAGCATTTTTTTTAGAACGTTTTTTTTCAGTTAAACAAAGTCTGAAATTTTTAAAAAACTAAAATAAGAGGGAAAAGGAGTTAACAGTTTTATGGAGTCTCTGGAAATTTTACAACTATAGAATCTAGCCGATCTGATAATGAATGGATATCAAACTCATCGATTACAAAGGTGTTGATCTCTATGATAAATTAGATAAACTTTTTCAGCTATTGAAATACATTGAATTGTAAAATAAAATGGTGATCTTCAAACAACAGTATTTTGGAGATTTTGTCCCTCTCATTCTTGTTGCAAATAATGATTATCTCGATCACTCTTCATAATTGTGCGAGATTTTCGCCTTTAATTTATTTTCTTAAATAAAACTTATTTTTCTTTACTTCTCGCTTAAAACTCACTATGACATCACACTAACAAAAAAGAAAAAAAGTTCATGGTTTTTAAAGATTTAAATCATTTTTTTTTTTCAATTTTTCTCTTTTTCTCTCTCCCATATCATTTGAAATGAAAAGGTGTAGCCAATTTAATCGATTTTAAAGCATCACATTTGATAAAAACAAAAATATTTGAAAAAATATAAAACAAAAAATCATTTTTATTTTCTTTGTTATTTCGGAAAAAAAGTTTCACGCTTCAGATACATAAAACTTAAAGTGTTTCAAATCGATTTTTAATACAAAACAAAAAAAACTTAATGAATTTTTAAATAAAGATTTTTTTCAAATTTAATTTAAAGAAAAAACAGGCGGAATAAATGAATACAATTTTTGTTTGAGATTTAATAAAATTTGTTATGGTCGTGGAATAAAAGTTTTTGATTTTTAAATAAAAATGAAATTTTGTGAAAAAGATTATAATTGAAGATTATTGACATTTAAAAAATAAAAGAAGATAAAAAATAGATGATAATATGTGATAAGAAAAATATAATGAAAGCTTTTTTAAAGCTTTTATTGAGCTTTCAATGTTAATTCTAGCGAAAGTTTTTTAGGGATAATTTAGGATTGAAAGCTTTGTCTTCTTGATATGGTTTGGTTGAACTTTAAAGTTATCTTCACATAAGAGTAAAAAGCTTTTCTTATAAGATTAACATCACTGAATATAAAGATAACTTTTATAAGCTTTTTACTTTAATTATTATTAGCGATAGTTTAGAAAAAATAAAGCCTCTAATATTAGTAAAAAGCCTTTAATATAAGAAGTGAGATCAAAGAATTCTTAACATATGTATCTATATATAATATAGGATGCGTATGTATGTATGTATATATGTATATATGTATGTATGTATGTATGTATGTATGTATGTATGTATGTATGTATGTATGTATGTCTGTACTTATGTATGTAACGTATAGACTCTAGAACGTTTAGGCCACTTTTCATGAAATTTTACAGAATGATCCCAATGTACCAGAAAGTAACATATATAAGAGAAATTCCAATAGGCTCAGGGGGAGAGGTGTACCGGCCATACAATGCAAATGTTGATTATCGCATATCTAAAGAACTTTTACAGCGAAAATAGTCAAATGTTGTGCCAACAACTTTCTCAACTGTTTTGCTGGACAAACCGTGGGACGGATAAGATCAGGGGTAGGGATACCGCCCTGATCCTATTGGATACCGCTTTTATGTCTTAATCTTTCTAACTTTAACATTCCCCCGAGCATCAGCATCATAAAGTTTTTAACAATGAAATTGCGAAAAATCTGCCAGATTCTACATTTCAGCATTCATTATGCAGCAAGAATATTGTTTAAAAAACTTGACTTCAATTTCCGTGTTCTGCTTTGGCCTATAAATTTTTTTTATCGTTCTTTTTGGGTCTTGTATGTTTTTAAACCTGCATTAGCTTTAACCGGGCAGCTGTCCTATCGGTTGTTGTTGGGAGCCATTTTGAAAATTTTTTCTATTTTTTAGCTTCAAAAACATCATGTGGGCCATACCTTCTACCTGAAACAGGTTTTCTATTAATGGACAAGATCTACCGTTACTTTTAAATAACATTGGACAAAATTGGACGGCAGATCTTTAAGTGCTTGACCAACTTTTTGTAGGACCAAGTTGGGTTTTTGTTAAAAATATTTTATAATTTTAGTACGATTTTTGTTTGGTCACTCATTTGAATCAGATCATAACTGCTGACATGTTTCGCAAAAGTAACTTGATCAAGAACAATATCAAATAATACTTGAGTCAAAAGTTTTAAAGAAAAGCGAGTATTAAGATTTGTTCGATATCATTAGCTTAAAGCTTATTTTCTATGAAGTTGTCAGTTAGTTAAGCTTTAAAGTTATTTGTTAATATAATTTATGTCACATATTTTTAAAAAGCTTTTTTCGAAAGAACTAAAATTACTATTTTTTCTCTTCTCCCTCTAAACCTTTTCTGCCCCAACTTAAGTCAATTTTCTTTCAAATTGCGACATTTTTTCATACCTTAAGGGATTTAAAACAAATATCGTGAATATTTTGTCACTTTTATTTTTAAATAATTTTGATTAAAATTTTAAAAAGCCCAAAATATTAATAATAAAATAATAAAATTTTAAAAACAAAAAATAATAATAAATTTTTATCAATCTGAAATTCTCAGAATTAAACAACAAAACCCCCCAAAAAAATAACGTATAAAATTATTGATAACACAAATAAAGCGCATTTGCCCAGACTGTCAGAAATAATAAAAATAAAACGTTCCCCTGACCGGCCGATCTTGCTAGCACCATCTGTCTGTCTGTCTGGCTCAGAATGTTTCAAATCTAAAGTACATTTCGTGTAGTTGTACTCTTTTGTTCGAATTTTGTTGTTGTATTTTTCCCTTTGCCAATGTTATCTTATCAATTTGTCAATAAAATTATTAGTTTTCATTTCATTTTCCGTTTTTTTTGTTTTGTTATCGAAGTGAAATAAAATCAATAATTTTTTTTGGGACAAACAAAAAAAATAGTAAATTTTCAGTTTTATGGGATTTTTGGAGATTTTTTTATGCTTTTGCAGGTTAGAAATTGGAATATTAAACTTTAAATAATCTCCAAATAAAGCTTAAAAATAAATTAAAAAGTCCAAAAAACTTTAAAGAAAATGAGCTTTTGATTGTTGAAAATGTTAAGCTTTATATTCCTTTTAATGTTTTCGCTTAATATTGCGGAGTTAAAAGCTTAATTACATTATATAATTGTTTAAAAGTTTCTTTTTTTCAAGTGTTTTTCTCAAAACCCCTAACAAAAGTTTATAAATTTAATTTAAAAAAATATTTTATTTTTTTAGATAAAAAGCTTTCGTAAGCTTTTTTTAAAAACTGTTTAGCTCTCCACAGAGACATTGAAGAATTAATCACATCATCAATCGAGAAAAGCTTTTTATTGTTTATTTTATTTTTAAGCTAAAAGAGCTTTTTAATGCTCTCTCAAGGAAGTTAAATGAATTAATGAAACTGTAAATTAAAAAAGCTTTTTATTGTGTAAAATATTTTAGATATTTTGTTACTATTCAAAAGCTTATTGTAAAGAAATTGGTATTATTAAAATTAATTCAATTAAAAAGCTTTTTAAACTCTACCAAAAAATGCAAAGCTTTAACTTATATTAATACATACGAAAGTGTGTTCAAATGGTTAAACCATTAAAAAGCACAAATATTTACTTAATTCAAAAAATTTTTAAAATCTAAAAAAGCTTTATTAAGCTTCATTGACCTTTTAAGATGTTCCTATGAAAATTCATATTGAAGAGAACTGTTATTATATGTTGGGCATTGTGTTTGTAATTACTAAAGCTTTAGCAATGAAAAAACTTTTAAACGCTTTAAAAGGTATTATTTTAAAAACTTTATATATGTGCGATAAAAAAAAACTTTTTATTTAAGAAAAAGTACTTAGAAAGCTTTTTATTAAAGCTTTAAAATGTAACAAATATTTTGTAAAAAATATTAAAATTCATGCTAATTATTGCATAAAATAATAAAAAAATTGTTTAAAGCTTTACCAACTTTTTTAAAGAATTTTTAAGTTTTTTTTTCATTTGAAAGCTTTTTATTTTATTTACTGTAACTGAAATTTTTTTATAATAAAATTTATATAAAAAATATTAGTAGAATGGATTTAAAAACATTTAGGTATACTTTCTTAAAAGCTTTTTAGTTATTTTATGTTTAATTGTCATAATTCAAAGCTTTCTTATATTTTAAAGCTTATTCTGTGAAGTTTTATTATAATTGTTTCTTATCATTATAATAAAAACTTATATACAAAAAATAGATAATTTTTAATTGAATTATTAATTTTTTTGAAAGCTTTGTGAAATTGTATTTTAAATTGTATAACCTTTTTTTAATAAGTTAGACATTAAATAAAGCTTTTTTAATCACTTGGTGAAAACACTATTTGGAAAGCTTTAAATTTTATTTATTTCTATTTCAATAAAAATTAGCTTTATTTTATTTAAAATTCATTGAAGCTGTTTACCATTTATTGTTAAAATTGAAAAGCTTTATTTAAAAGCTTGATATATAATTTTTATTACGATTATTTTTAATTAGTATTTTAAATAAAAGCTTTAAAACAATAGAAAAATTAAATTCTTTAACATCGAATGAAGCTTTTCATGAAGAAATAATATAAAAAGCTTTAGTTATTAACTTATTTTATTTTAATTAAAACTTAATTGATTTCATTTAAGATTAATTTTGGGAGAAAGTTAATTTAAATTTCATTAAAATTTTGAACTTATTGAAAACTTGTTATATTTTAAAGCTTTTATTAACTTTATAAACTTTATGATTTTAATATTTAAAACGTTTAATTGCATAAATTAAACTTTCATGTTCAAGCTTTTTTCTTGTTAGATATGTGAAAGCTTATTAGTTTGTCTTATTATTTATATTTTTAAATAAAATAAGCTTTTATTTGGGATTAATTAAGAACAAAAGTATTTAAGATAAAAGAACAGTTTTAATTGTCTTTTTTTAATTTCTATTTGAAGCTTTTATCTTAAAATTGCTTCATTCTAAATTAAAACCCTTATAAAAGCTTGTTTAATTTTAAAGTTCTTTGCTATAAATTTTTACATGAAATTATTTCAATTTCCCTAAAAAGCTTTTATCTTAAAATACCTTCATTTTATTAGAGAATTAGAGGCAGATTATATAAAAACTTATCTCAAACATTATTTTTTAATTAAAATCCAAACCTTAATAAAAGCTTGTTTCATTCTAAAGCTTTTTTAGTGTTTGTGTGTGTGTGTTAGAGAAATTTTATAACTTTATTAATTTTTTTCTAATTAATGATTTAATTGAGAAAAAAATTCAACAAAATCTTTGATAATTTTTTATAGACTTTAATGGATTTATTTGTTTCAAATTTTGTATTTTTTATGATTTTCGTCTTTATCGTTGGACACGTTTTAATCATTAATTTAAAACATGTGTATGAGATGATATTTTATTTGATTTTATTTTATTATCATTCGTATTTTCTCTTTTTGATTTTCTTTATTAATTTTTCAACTTTTTTTTTCCATTTTTATCACAAATAAAAAATGTGTTTTTCATTTTTAGTCAAAAAAAATCTTTTGATCTTGATAAATTACGCTTAACGCAAAAATAAAAGTTTCGTTTTTTATACGATTTTTTGTTTGCTGATCTCTTGTGATGAAACGTAATAAATTTAAATAAAATTTTAATTTATCATTTTTGCCAAAAAATTTGCTAAATTTCAAATATTTTATTTCACAAGAAAAAAGAGGGGAAAATGTTTCATATTTTAAAGAAATTTAATTTTGTTTAATTAATTGCAACCAACAACAGACGTCGGAAATTAATAACAAGAAATGATATAATCGGCTATGCCGAATCTTCAATACCCTCCACCACAAATGCGTGTGAAGAAAATGCAATATGTCTCGTACATACAAACTCACTCATACACACACAGACGTATACAGTTTTTCTTACATACAACACGGAACACTTAATGAGGCAGCTATATTTTGGACTATAACTTTAATTCATCTGAACCGATTTTGATAACTTTTGAAATTGTAATGAAGTACATAAAGATATAAAGTTTGCCCCAGATATCGGTCTATATCTTTTAATATACTGAACCCATTTTGCTGGCTTTAAATAGGAAACTTCTTAGGCCAAATTTCATTGAGCTCTATAAATTTTTGTGGATGTGTAAACGTGCCAAAAACAGACAGACAGAAGGTCATAGCTAAATCGATTCAGATTTTTGATTTGATGCAAGTATATATACAACATTATGGGATCATAGATAATTTCTTCTTAGCGTTACACACAGAATGATAAATTAAATAAACCCTCTACACCTCTTACAGATGTGGAGGGTATAAAAAAAAGAGACAATTTTTATTGGGTTTCCGAGATCACATTCTTAATTGAAATGTTGTATTTGGGGGAAAAAAGGTTTTTTTATGAATTTTATAATAAATTTAAAACATTTTTCATTTAATTTCAAATAATTAACAAAGAAATTAATTTTGAAATATTTAGAATTTTTATTTCTTTCTTGTGTGGTGAAATTGTCCTAAATGTGAGATCCAATTTTATTTAAGAAAATATTAAGAAAAACATTCATTTAAAACTAAATGTTTGTCTAGACGATTAATAAAATTTTTATAGCGATATTTATTATATTTTATATGCTAATAAAATCACTAATTTTCTCTCTTTTTTATTTTCTCTTTTTAGGTAAGTTTTTCTCATGACACCTCAAATGATTTCCCAAAGATCAATTCCGATCACGCTAAAATTCGTTGTTAACTGAAGAATACTGAGAAAAGACATTTCATTATCTTCTGGATGATGGAATGAAACTTTTCAAAACGATTTTTATAGCAAAAACGTTTTACAGCGTAATCGGAGATTTCAAGTGAGGTATTTTTGTGATCCTGTAATCCAAATTGTAAGTTTATTTTATAAAAAAAACGGTGAAAATTTTAGCGAAAAATTTCATTTAGAGAAAATTTAAATTTTAGTGATTTTTTTTTAGTTAAAATTAGAATTTCTAATTTTATAGCGAAAATTTGATTAGATAAGTTCTACGGCTCTCAACGGACTACAGTCTGAAAGTTAAAAAAAAATCTGATTCTAACTGCTATAAATATGTCAATTTCAATATTGCGCTTCACAATCGACGAACTACTATAAACACGATGAGAAAAAATAATTCGGTATTCGGTAGTCTTACTAAGAACACGCAACAACAACAACAGAATTTCGAATTTTGTGAACCGTAATGTGATCCTGAAGAGCGAAGTGTATTTTGGTCATAATTTTGATAATATTTAAGGAATGAGATCGAAAAATGTTAACTTACACAAAACATTCCGTCTTAATTTATTTCAAAATGCCTTGTGTCACTTTGCTTCAGCAGTAAGTCCATCTCCTTTTAAAATCTCACACATTTATGGACACCATTTTTGTGCTCTTTAATTCTCTTTTAACAAGAGTCAAATATGTCTCCACTGGCCTTAGCTCCGCGCTATTTGGAGAATTTGCCTCATTTGCAAATACCACATTTTTGCTCTTGTACGACTCAAGAGCTTGTTAGTGACAGAATGGCCAAGTCAGGCCAAGCATTTTCTGAAAACATTCCTTGATGTAAATTTTGACATTTATAGAGATCGTTGTAACAAATTATTCTTCGCTTGTCATACCCATGACTTTTTGGGAAATTTTTACTGTTTTTTGAGTCCTTAACTTCTCTTCGAACATCAGCAACATAAAATGTTTGACCAGGAAGTTGGGAAAAAATCTGTCAGAACATACACACAGAAAAAAGTAACACGAATCAAAATCAACGTTGAACATAGTTGAGTTGAAATTGAATACATTTTTTTTAATTTAGTTTAATTTAAACGTTTTAACGTTTGTGGTGAAATAATATTACACTTGACAGAATTTTTCGATATTAATATATAAAATAAGGACACATTTTGCGAAATATTTTTAAGTTCAAGAATATTTTCAAGAAGCTGTGTTTACTATGAAACAATGTTAAATTAACATTTTAAAAAAAATTATTTCTATTTTAATTAATTTTACATTGATTTTTTTCTGTGTGTACATTTTGTCATCAAGCGGCGTTCCTTGAGCCTTGTATGTTTCTAAACCTGCACTATTTTGAACTTTTCGTATCAAATAATCTGAACATTTAACTAAGCGGACTGCTTTCCTATCAAAGCTATGTGTTGGAAGCTTTTTGAAAAATGTGGACCGTTCCCTCTATCTGATCCAGATTTTCTAACAGCGAACAAGTTCTGCCGGTATTGTTTAATAACATTGGAAACATTACAAATGTAAAATGTAAAACGTGTGTTAAGAACTTTTCGATCTTACTCCTTAGTTCTTTTTGCATTTTCATAAATTAACTGAGAATTATTTAAGTAAAATCTTATATTAAAGTGTTATTTGACAGTTTAACGATGATCAGCCCACATTTTGATATAGTTTCCCCATAAGGCCCTCGACGAAAAAATGGTTCAAATATGCAAAAAATCTTACATTAATGAAGATTTAAATAAATAACTTTAAGAGTTTCCTTAAATTGAGGACAAAAATGCGAGGGATGATAATTTAGAATTTTTAATAAATTTTTCTTTAATTTTTAAAACCTTTTTTGCAAAATCTTAAAAAGTATCTATTACCTTTAAGTCCAACATAAATTCCTGAATCATTACCTTCTACTACGACCATATGGTTTTTATTCCAAAAGAAAATATTGAATCAAAACTTTTTGAAATTAAGTGTTCAACATTAACATAAATACACTTTTTTCAATTATTTCGATAATTTTTTGTTTGTCAATTATTTTTCCCAAAAAAAAAAAAAAAAAAAAAAAAAAAACATATTTTTGTACTTCAAATAATTGATAGTTGTTGTTGTATAAATAAATATTATTTTTTTATTTATTAAATAAAAACATTATCATTCTTTTAAATGTTTTGCTTTTTTTTCTATTTTTTTATTTTTTATTTTTTTATTATTTTCATAAACAATATTAAGAAAATAACGATAATAATGGATGATGTTTACATTAAAAATCATTACATAAATTGAAAAGTGTGCCACAACTCAGCAAAAAATCTCTACAAAAAAAAATACTATTTTGTATCTTTAAGATACAGAAAAAACTAAATATAAATAAATAAACCTAAAAGATAGATACTCTTCTATAAAGTTGAAATTGTTGTCTTTGCCATTTTATGATTATTATTACCATATTTATGCTACTTTACTTCAAATAATAGTTTTTTTTCCTCATGCTATTTTTTCCATTTTTGTCAAATGTTTGTAATTTTGTCATATTTGCAAGATACTTTTGCTTTTTCTTAGTCTCCTTTAACCAGTGTTGCCAGATGTGGGGATTTATTCCCTAAATTGGAAAGATATTTCTTTGTTTCAATGTCTATCTTAAATTCTATTTGATTCTCATTCGTACAACAAAAATATAAGACTAGAAAAGGGAAGGTACCTGGTATGTTAGTTACAGCAAAATATGGACCAATAATGATGAAATAAATAACAGCAATTTTGCAGAATTGCATTAGAACGAGTTTTTCTCAATAAGCTCAAACTGTTTTTAGGAAAGAGTCTTATATGGGAGCTATTGAAAAACATGGACTGAGATTAGTCAAATTAATAATATTTATTCAAAATGGTTGGATCAGTTATTTTCTTTCGAATTTCAATAAAATGTGTTTTAAAGGCTTCAAAACCATATTCCGGGAAGAGGCCTTATGTGGGAGTTAGATGTCTATATGGCTTTGACTGAATTTGGTTTATGTCAAAATGTTACATATTTTAACTTATAAGTTTGAATTCTGTCTTAATCCAGTTACTTCTTGTTTAAAAGTTTAGAAGTGATTTTTTTCGGAATTTTGAGTTTGTCTCAGATATCGGATATTTAAGGCGTGAGAATGTTTCAAATAGACAGACAGACGGATATAGCTAAATCGACTCTGATTATAATTTGATGTAAGAATATATATATGGGGTCTTGAGTGATTAGGGACTACGAGCTTAAAATTGGCGACATGAGACACAATTTTATTCTGGCAACTTTGCCTTTTACAATAAAGACTTTTGATCAATTAAAATATTCATAAGGAAAAATAGAGACAGATAGAAAGAGAGAGAGGCAAAGAAATTTAAAGTCTTTTTAGTCTTTAAAGTCAAATATTAAGTAAGATACTTTGTTTTTTTTTCTGTCTTATAGAAGAAATTTATACCATAATTGTGTCTAGATATTTTTTCTGGTTTTTATTATTTTCGTATCCATAAAATATAGAAATATTGTATCTTTAAAATTCGCAGACTCTGTTGCTCTGTTATGAGCAGGAGGAGTATGCGAAATGACGATCTGTGAGGTTGTTTGTGTTTGTTTGTTTATTTGTTTTTATAAAAAAGTATTTTGTCGATATAAATTTTTATTTATTTATTATTCGCATATCATCATCATCGTCATCATTATAATTATTATTGTTAGTTGTTTTTTTTTTTTTTGTTTATTAAGATGATCATGATTTTAGTAAAATAAACATTATATTAATAGTGTAAATATTAAGGAGATTCACTGCAGTGAGAAAATTTCAAATGTCCTCCACTTTCATAGGAACTTGATTTTTTTATCACAATTTTTATTTCTACCGGACTTTTTGCAAATGTTTAATATATTCCAATGTGAACATAAATATGTATTCCAGCGAAACGTTCAATAGGTTCGTTTAACTCCTTTATAAGACTTAATTCCAAAAATCATTTTTCCGTTTTTAATTCTCACTAAATTGTGGGTTTTTAAAGGTATCTTGATGTAATTTGTCCTACCGGAATGGGATTTAATGCTCATTAAACTTATAGATATGACGATTTTTTAAATAATTATTGGCATTAATAAATTATGTATAACTCCAACATGTCTTGACAAATTTCAAGAAGTTTGGTCGGGCATTAGTTTCCAAAAAGACCCACTTCCGAAAGTTACATTAGAGTTCATGAATCTGAAAAAATGTTGTAAAATTCAAGATTTATACAATAAGAAAACAATGTTCCAAATTTTGCGAATATGGAGTTATAATGTCCTCATAAACCTCTTTATCGAAAATCACTACGGATGGCATAATTATGTTATATATATGGGAGAATCACGAAATTATTTTAAATAAGTTTAGTTCATACAAGCACAAATTATAAATTCAAGTACTTCCATGGTCGGTCCGTTATTTGTCATGCCTAAGTCGTGATAAAGGATTTTATATTGTAGGTCTTGACGGACTATTACATTTTTACTAGTTTTATGGTTGGGAATTTGGAACTGGTATATAGACAATTTTGGATTTCCCTCTCTCTCTCTCTCTCTCTCTATCTCTGGAAATCCCTTACTATTTTTCAGATCCAATTGTATGTTAAATCATTTATATATTTGTCTCTTTGCCTGTGTTCGTGTGTATGTAACTTAAGGGAATCAATTTTAAGATTGATAGTCATATATCAGAATTCAAGCTGTTGATGCTGTTTGACTTTAAGACTGACAAAACGACAGTTTAAATTTCAGTTATTTTTTATATATTTTTATTTTTTTACATTATTGTTGTCGTCGTTTTCTTCTTCGATCGTTACGCTAAAAATACAATACAAATAAAAAAGAGATCTATGATCACAAAATGATAATTGTTTTTGATTGGGATTTTATTTTATATATATATATTTTTCTGATCTTCCATATAGTTTTTGTTGTTTTTGTTATTTTAAATTTCAGTAGGTACAACAACAACGACTACGTGCAGTAAATTGTATCGTTAAAATAAGAAAAAAATAATAAAATATTTATAAAAAAATGGGGAAAAAATTATAAGGTTGTTTAGAGGAATCAATAAATACGAAAAAAATTTATATAAAAACACTAAATATATGTACATACGTAATTATTTATTGTAATAACAATAATCACAGTGACGCCAAATAAAAATGCACGATCTGGTTTATTGAATATTTCTGTTCTCTTTTTTCTACTTCAACGTCTGTAAAAAATAGATGCTTCTTTTTTTCATAAAAATAATTTAAAATATATATTTTTTTAAAATTAGAAAAAATTTTGAAAATTTCGAATTTAAGAAAATTTTCAAAAAATTTCTGAGTTTTCAAAAAAAAAAAAAAAAAAAAAAAAAAAAAACGATGTCATTGTAGAAGTCTGTTATAAATAAGTTAGAATATTATATTCGTCTATGACGAATCTTCAATACCCTCCACTATAAATATGTTATGTTTCGAACATACAAACTCACTCATACATTCACAGACGTTTACAAGAAATAAAAGTTTAACTTAAAACACAGGAACACTTATTTAGTTCTATTTTTGGCTATAACTGAAAGCTTTTGCTTATAATTAGAGGTTGCCTCAGATATCGATCTATATCTTAGATTATAACAAATACTTAGACCAAATTTCATTAAGCTCTGTCAATTATTGTGGATGTCAGCATGTTAACAACAGACAGACAGACGGACAGACGGACATAGCTTAATCGACTTATATTTTGATTTGATCTAAGTATAAATGGACATTATGGGATCTAAGATGATTCCTCCTTAGCGTTGCACATGGAATGTCAAAGTTATTATACCCTCTTAACCACTTGTGGTGATGGAGGGTATGAAAACCCGCATAAATCTTTTAATAATTTAAAGAATTTTTTTAAAATTTCAAAAAAAAAAATGTTTTCTTTCAAAAACATTCAGACAGACAGACCAGCAAAATATTTAGAAAAAGACTAAAATTAAAAAAAATAAAAAAAAATCAGCAGAAAAACTACAAGCGACTTTGGCGCGACAACACTTTTTTGTTGTCAAAGTTGCTGCCTGCTGCTGAATGTCTGATTTAAGGACAAATTTTTTTTTCATAAAATCACACAAGGTTGTCGTTTTTGGAAGATGCTGGTCGCTTGTTATAAATTTAACATTAATTTCTTTTTACAATGTTTCAATTTCGATTATTTTTTTAGTCTTTCAAATTTGGTTTACAGAGGATTTTTAACAGGAATTCGTTTTTTGGTGAAAAAAAGTTGTCAAAAATGAATTAAATTTGCTATGGAAAGTCGAAAAAAATACTAGAGGGGAAATAAATAATGAATTTGCAGCTGTTGTTAAAAAATCACATAAAGAAATCGAGATAAAAGAAGAAAAATAAAAAAAAAAATAAAAAAAAATTGGAATAAAATTTTTTAAAAAGCAAAAAAATCATAATCGGTTGTAAAGAATCTTAAATAACCCTCCAGCAATAAAAATTAAGAAAAATTTGTCTCAAGAGATTGAAACAGATATAACCTTATTATACCCTTTACTACCAGAGGAGGTTAGAGTACTATAGCTTTGTGTTGATGTTTGTAATATACATATACATATGCGTTATTTATTCAAATATTTTAATCTTTCTGTCCGTCCACCAGAACGTAAAAAGGAACTTTTGGTACCTTTATACGCTCTGAACACTTTAGGTCTAAATTTTACTTCTACCTCGACAAAATTTGGTTAATATTCTTATTTCAGTCCAAGAAACCTATTGGAACTGATCATGTTTAGATGAAAGTTTCAGGTAGCTCCCATACCAGTGTCCTCCCGTAATTTGGTTTTAAGCTTACATATGTAAATATATTTTAATTAAATTTGCCACAAAGGCATTAGCCTAAATTCGCATGGCAAATTTCGAACAGATCCGTCCATAAATGATTGTAGCTCCCATAGAGATCCATTTTCGAAAATTACTTTAAAGTATGTTCTAGATTGAAACAACCAAATATAAAATTTTGCGAGAATCTGAATCCAATTTCTTAAAGTCCTCATATAATTCTCATTTCCGAAAATCATCTCAAATGGCATAAATCTTTCCATAAACATCTTGAAATAGTTTAAATAAGTATTTTTTACACAAACACAAATCCTTAAATCCCTTTTTGAACAAATTTCTTCGAAACTCATTAGCTACAGTTTTTGGTTTATAACTCAGATATTAATGGACCAACTTTAATAATCTTCAGTACCAATTTAGTCAAGACTACAAGAATCTTTTGGTATATTTTTTTTAAATACAAAAAATTAAAAGAAAAATACAAAAAGAACAAATTTAGTATTAAAGCGATTAAAAAAAATCCCATTTTAGTAAAGATTCTAAAGAAACTTTTTATATGTTTTAGAAATCCCAAAAGTATAAGTGACCGTTTGAAATTCGATTTCAATAAACAGTTTCGAAAATATTAGTAAAATCGAAAACATTAGTAAAAGTACAGAAGGGGTTTTCATTCCCCTTCTGCACTGTTACTATGGCGTTTTTTATAGAAATTTACTTATTTTCTATATTAAATCTTTTAACTAAATTTCTGGGAGTATGACTCTTTGAGGTTTTTGCCTTTGACTTCAATATTTGATCAGAGAACTTTTGCTTCATTTAAAAAGTCTAATTAGAGTTAAGGATCTCCAAAATTTATATTCCGACAGAAAGCTTTATTCAAAAAGTATTTTAAATTACATATAAATATATAAATAAATAAAAATATAAATTTCAAAAATGCGATTTCACTTCATGTCACCCATGTCTCAAAGTGTTATTGTTTAATTTTGTCAAAAAAGTGTCAAATTCCTAAGCCCAATCACATTTTGATCTAGACTTGTTTACCACCAAAAAATGAAATAAACGTTAAATGTTTATTAAAAGTTAATTTTACATTTTCCATGTTTAAAAATTCAAAATAATAAAATTCAAACCTCCAAAATTAAAAAAAATATATATATTGAAAAAGGTGACCAACTTTAGCCCACATTTGGTTACAATAAACTGTATTTTTGTTATATTTTCCTTTTAACGTTTAAATAACAACCATAAAAAATATTATTGACAAAATGAAAAAAAGTCTTTTTCTTAAAAACGTGCCATAGATTTGATCTGATTTATATGTTTGAGCCCAGAGACAACAGAATAAATTTAACTGAAAATAAAGCAGAATAACAAAATTATAATAAAAAAATATATATAAATATCAGCAATCACTTTAAAGCAAAAAAGTGTCACCTTTTTATTAAAACAGTTGAAATTTTTTAATGATAAGTACCCTACAAGCAAGCGAAAGGTTTGGGCAACCAAAAACGTTCTTGATTTAATAAGAAGAAAGAATTTTAAATGTAAAACTATGAAATTAAATTTGGAAAATGTTTTAGAGTCTTTCAAACGATTCCTATCTTCAAGTTGAGATTTCGACTTTTGTATACTTTATAAACCACTGGTGGTCAAATTAGGCTTAAAAATGCTTATTTTAAGATTAAATGTTGTTTTAAAGACAAAAAGATAGTAAAATATTTCTTAATATTTAAAAAAAAGTTTCTAAATTACTTCCTTAATTCTGATTCCTTAATTTCTAATTAATTTTATCGCAATTTTAAGTCGTTTTCTTCCTTTATTTCCATTTTTGGCTGCTTCTGTCTCAATTTTTTTCTAATTTCCATTTTTGTATTTGTTTTAGTAATAGAGGCGTAAATATTGTTTTATATACAAATAAAGTGACATTAAAATCGTTTGTATTTTTTTATTATTTAGTATCGAACTGCATGTTTAGTTTAGGCGTGCTTATGACCAAAATGCTACAATTTCAATTTATGCTATTTTGCTCCTTTTTCTGCATTTCTACTCTTTTTCAATTTTTTGTCATATTGTGATTGTGACAAGATCTTAATAAAGCATTTTTTTGAGGCATATTGCCAGCCACATATAACCCAGTAAATATTTTGTATATCAATTTCAACTTATTACTTGATTCTCACAGTTGAATTAAATTTTAATGAAATTTTGATCTTTTAGCGTAAAAATTTTTTAAAGAAAATTTGATTTTGTTTTTTTAAATATGAATTTTTTAGTGAAATTTTGAAATTTAAGAAAAATATTGATTTTTTATTAAAATATTGAATATTTAGCAAGAATTTTTTTTTTTTTGTAGAAAATTTAAATTTTTAGTGAAAACTTAAATCTTTAGTGAAAATTTCAATTTTTTGTGAAAATTTAAATTTTTAGTGAAAATTTTAAATTTTAGTGAAAATTTCAATTTTTTGTAAAAATTTCAATTTTTAGTGAAAATTTAAATTTTTTGTGAAAATTTAAATTTTTAGTGAAAATTTCAATTTTTAGTGAAAATTTCAATTTTTAGTGAAAATTTCAATTTTAAGTGAAAATTTAAATTTTTTGTAAAAATTTCAATTTTTAGTGAAACTCTGAATTTTTAGTGAAAATTTCAATTTTTTGGGAAAATTTAAATCTTTTTGGAAAATTTTAATTTTTTGGGAAAATTTAAATTTTTAGTGAAATTTTAAATTTTTAGTGAAAATTTTTTTAGTGAAAATTTCAATTTTTAGTGAAATTTTAAATTTTTAGTGAAAATTTTAATTTTTAGTGAAAATTTCAAATTTTTTGGGAAAATTTAAATTTTTTGGGAAAATTTCATTTTTAGTTGAAATTTCAATTTTTAGTGAAAATTTCAATTTTGAGTGAAAATTTGAATTTTAGTAAAATTTTTTTGGGAAAATTTTCGTTTTTAGCAAAAATTTTAAATTTAATTAAAAATTTAAATTTTAAAGAAAATTTCAAAATTTGAATTTTCGTTAAAAATTTATAAAAAAATTGAATTTTGTGTAAACATTTTAAGTTTTTTGTAAAATGCGACTTTTTTTCTATAAAAATGTGAATTTTTATTAAAAATTTTAAATTTTAGTGAATTTTTTGTAGCAAAATTTTTTTCTTAATTTTTAGCCAAACTTAAAATTTTTATTAAAAATTCGATTTTTGTAAAATTTTTAATAAATTTTTTTTTTGCTGGGTTTTTCAATTATTTTTTACTTTTTCCTAAAAACAACTCTAATAAAACACGTTTGATCTGCTGTAATAAATGTTTTAGTTTATGAGTTCAATGGTTGTTCGTGACAAATAAGTTTTGTTGTCGCTGTAGTTGTTGTTGTTGTTATTATTATTTGGTTTTCCTCATCTCTTATAGTTTTTCATTCATTTTAGCTGCATTTGCCAGCAGCAAGAAAATGTTGCAGTTGTTTTTTTTTTTAATAAATTTAACTGTGTAAAAGCTTATAATACGCTTTTAAAGCCCATAAATAAACAAAAACAACAACAACAACGACAAAATAAACAAATGTATTATAAAAGATCGGTTGTTGTTGTAGTTGTTGTTGTTGTTGTTTTAGCTACTATTTATTTAAAATCCATAACAAGAGTATCGAATACAATTTTTCTTATTTTTTCTTGCCAACAACAGTTTTTTTTCCTTTTGGCAAACAAAATGTCACACACATGTTCGTTCACATTTATTTGTTGCAAGAGATGCAAAATGCAAACTGCAGCAGTCACTAGAGTCTTTTTTTTACTTCATATCTGACTGTCTGTCTGCATGTCCGTCCATTCGTTGTTGAATTTATTTGGTTTGTCTTATTGCTGTTTGTCTGTATGACTGTTTGTCTGTCTGTCTATCCGTCCATCTGTCTGTCCATTTACTTTATTTGCTGTTGTTGTTGTTGTTGTCGTGAAGCTGTTAAATGTAGTGCACATCCTGTAAAGATTAATTGATGTTTTTTTCTAGTGTGTGTGTGTGTGAATGTCTTTCTTTTTTCTTGAAAAGAAAAACACATGTTTTGGATAAAAGAAAATGTCATTGGAAATGTGAAAAAAGAATTCTTATTTTTAGCATAAATTTTTATACCCTCCACCACCAAAAGCGGTGAAGGGGATGAATTAAATTTGTCATTTCGCGTGTAATGCTAAAAAGGAATCATCTCAGAACCCATAATGTAAATATATTCTTGTATCCAATCAAAATCAAAGTCGATTTAACTCTGTCTCTGAGGCTGTTTGTCTTTCTTGTCCGTCCGTCTGTTGTTGGCACGCTCACATGTACAATAATTGACGGAGCTCAAAGAAATTGGGCCTGAATATTTGTTAAAGTCCTTAAAAGTTTAATATTTAAAACCAGTCAAATCTAAACCGATTTGCATTACATTAAAGATATAGACCGATATCTGAGGCAACTTAAGTTCAGGCGAAGAACTTTCATAAAATTGTCAATTATAAATCGATAAATTAGAATGAAATTTTGCCATTATATTATGCTATATGTACTTCATTATAATCCCAAGAATTATCAAAATCGGTTCAGTCAAAATTAGAGCCAAACGTATACGTCTGTGAGTGTATGTGTTTACTTTCGACACGCATTTGTGGTAGAGGGTATTAAAGATTCGGCATAGCCGATTAAATCATTCTTACTTTTAACATAAATTTTTTTCGCTTCTTTTCATAATTTCAGTGCTTTTTCCTTTTGTAACAGAAAAAAAGTTCTTTTTTTTTAAAGCTTAAAAAACAAGTTATGTTATTTTTGCTGACAAGTTTAAGGATTTATGGCTTAATGATCAAAGTTTTAATTTAAAATATAATTTATTGCTTTTGATCTGTAACAAATTCTGAAACCCTTTTTAGAGTTACAAAAATGTTAATCAAAGTTAATTAACAAGTTTTATTAAATGTATGAAATAATTGTAATATTTATCTAGATATTTTGCTTTAAATGCATATTTATATTAATTACGTTCTATTTTTATCAACAGATGTTGTCATGTTTTATTAATGACAAATTTATAAAAATAGATTAATAATTGAACTGCTAAAGTCATAGTTTTTTTTTTTTTTTTTTTTTTTTTTTTTTTTTTTTGAAATCGAAATAATAGAAATTAGGAAAAAAATTAGTTTTTAGTGAAATTTAAGTTCTTGGTGAAAGTTCAAAATTATTAGTGATTTTGTTATTTTTTTATGAAAAACAATTAAAGTGAAATAAATTTTTTATTAAAAATTTCATTTAAATTTAAAATTAAATTAAAATTTTTGGAGAACAAATTAAATAAAAGTTTTCAAATTTTTCTTTTTTTGAAAACATTTTAAATTATTTAGAAAAATTTTATTTCTCATAATTTTTATTGAAAATTTTAATTTTTTATAAAATTTTTCGTTTTTTTAAATTTTTCGAAAATTTAATTAAATGGCAATTTTTCTGAATTTAAAATTTTTAGTAAAAAAAAAAAGAAATTTTTGTAAAAATTTAAACCTTAAAACTTCTTCTATGTAAAACCCCATAAAAACCCTTTTACATACAACTTTGTAAAAGCTTTGATTCCAGTTTAGATTTTAATTCAAGTTTCAGTTCAGATTCTAATTTATATAATTGTTCTGATTCTAGTTCAAATGCCACTTCAGATTTCATTTCAGATTTTAATTCTTATTAAAATTCATATTTTAACTCAGATTCATGAACCTGAAGTTTTAATCTTTATTTTAGATTCTAGATTTAGATTAAAACTCAATTTCTAAATTTCGTTCAGATTTAAATTTAGTTTGAATTTCAGGTTCTATTTCAGATTCTAGTTTAGATAGCAATTCAGACTCTTGCTTTGATTCTAGTTCAAACTCTACTTCACATTCTAGTTCAGATATTTTATTCATGTACTAATTCAAATTCAAATTCTAATTTGACTCTAGTTCAGACTCTCGTTTAGCTTCCAGTTCAAACTCTACTTCAGATTGTATTTCATATTCTAGTTCAGATTTTAATTCAGAAACTAATTCAAAATCTAGCTCTGACTTTAATTTGGATTCAAATTTCTAGTTCAGATTCTAGTTCTAATTTAGAAGAGATTCTGAGAGATTATAGTTTAGACTATAATTCCAGATTCTATTTTACATTTCATTTTCCTTCCTAACAGATTAATTATACATTTCTCATTGGATGCCTAAGTGGAAGTTGTAAAATCGTTTTTTAATTCTGGTTAAAACTCTCATTTACTACTTAAAGAGTTTGAAATCACTTTAATTTATTAAACGTTTTGTCGGGGTTTTGACAGGAGAAAACTTACAAGACATTCTATTCTTGCTTCTTGTGACCGTGGAAGAGTTAGAGCTTGACTTCAATTGCATGTTTTGTAAAGTGTACTATGCCTCTACTAAAAATCACTAAAATACTCTCTTTCACCACTTGTGGTGGTATTGAATCCATAAAAACATGCATTAAGTCGTTTATGCTAAAAACGCATTTAAATTCATGCAAATTTGCTATAAATGAATTTTATAAAGAAAACTCTGTTATCGGGGTGTATAATATTATTTTAGAGGGTTATTTAAGAAAATCTCCCGCAGTTCATGATAAATGAGCACTAAATCTTAAATCGTTAAAGGGGAAAAGGGTAGTTCTTTAGCAACATCCCTTGCGATTAACTTTATGCTTTAATTGAAGATTTTTTCAAGTCAATAAATTGAAAATGACGTCATTTAACACAATTTCTAGAAAAATTGCAAATAAATGAAATGTATTCAGAAACAAGGGGGTTGAAGTCTGAGATTGAAAGAAAATCAATGAAAGAAAATTTAAATAAAAATTTCATTAAATTATTTCATTAAAAAAAAAATATGAATTATTTTTCATAAAAATTTTTTGCATTAAATTATTTTCTTTGGAAATCATTAATAATTAATTATTTCTTTTTCTCGTTAAAAATCTCAACATCATTTTTAATACTGAGTAAATGTCATGACTGTTTACGTTTATTTAAAAAAAATCTCTAATAAAAGTTCAATACTTTTCTTAAGCACTGGAATATAATTATTTTTGTAAAATTTTTATTTAGAAAAATAAAACTTTCAAATTCTTGGAATTAATTTTTAAATTCAAAATAAAAATTATTTAAGAAATAAAACAAGACATCACACCATAACAAATTAAGACATTAAAAATTAATTTCCCCCTTTTTACCCCCGGAGTTCTTTTTTTTAATGTTATTGTCATTTAAATTATTGTTAACGATTTTGTTAGAAAAAAAAATATTTTATTACTAAAAAACTGAATGATCAATATTGAAAATAGAAAACAAGTAAGAATGCTTTATTCTTCGGCTGTGCGAATCTTCAATACCCTCCATCACAAATACGTTATGTGTTTCGTACAAACACACTCACAAACGTATAAAAAATACAATTAAAAATGCTATAGTCAAGCCCGACATGCTGCCGACAGCTACGAAAATTTTGTATACGACCCTCGTATAATTTGACTTTCTTTTTTTGCTTATGTGTGCAATATATTATGATGCCAACTTTTTTTGTAAAATTTATGCATTTTAAAAGGAATTTTTTCAATGAAGTTAAACAAAATTATAGGCCGACCCTCGTATAATTTCGCAAAATGGTTTTGAGAAATTGAGCATTTCTGAGAAGGATGGTTGTATGGAACCTATAAAAAATAATAGACCGAACCTCGTATAATTTGGCACATTATTGTAGAATAAAATAAGACTTATTTTCGCTAAATTTGGTTGACATAATTTTATATTTAGGAATTTTTTTTTGAACTAAAACCCCCAATCTGTGGGGACATTTATATGGGGCCTATATGAAATAATGGACCTATCATAACCAATTTCAATATGTATTGTTCCTGGGCCACAATAATAGTACGTGCCAAATTTCATTAAGATATCTTCAAAACTGCAACCTGTAGTTTGCGAACAAGCTTTACATAGACAGCCAGTCAGACGGACGGACATGCTTAAATCGTCTCAGGAAGTGATTCTGAGTCGAACGGTATAATTAAGAGTGGTTGTAGATCTATTTTGTCTGCCCGTTACAAACATCTGCACAAACGCATAATATAATAAACGTTTTTGTCTTAAATATAAACACTGAATGAATCATAAAATGAGTTATAGTTTTTTTTCTACTGAACCGATTTTGATCAATTAAGTTTATGGCAAAATTTCATTTTAATTTATCGACTTATAATTGAAAATTTTATAAACTAAAAGGTTGCCTCAGATATCGGTCTATATCTTTAAATATGCTTAACCGATTTTACTGACAAATACTTAAGCAAAATTTCATTACATTTTTGTGGATGTGAGCGTGTCAACAACATACAGACAGACATACAGACCGACATGGCTTAATCGACTCAGATTTTGATTTAATGCAAGAATATATATATACATGCTTGTGTTAGTGGAGGCTATAGAGAAAACACCTTTTTCTTCAATATTAAAATAGAAAGAAAACTTAAAGAGTTATGGTATTTTAGTTTTAAAACCACTTTATTATTTCACTATTTAAAGCCACATCCGTTTATATGGATTTTTTATGATCAATTAGCAGCAGCAGCAGCTTCAACAAGAAAACTTTAGTTAAAACAATTAATTTGTAAAACAAATGATCTTTTAAAAGAGAGTTTTGTATTTTGCGGTTTTCTGAATTTATGGTTCACCAACTTTTGTCTTTACCATTATTGTTGTTGTATTTGCTGTGAACCATAACAAAATGACTTTAATTGTTAGTAAAATAACAAGTTAAAACGAAGGGGAAAATTTACTCTCAGACAGTTTGGCGTTATTAAAGTTGTTGAGGAAAATTTTATAAAAATTGTTTTTCTTTATGGGAATAATTAAAATATTAATTAAATGAGTGAAACAAGTTTACCTAAACACGCAATAATAAAGAGAGGGAAATTGTCTTAGAAATACTTATATATATAGAAAATAATTAAATTTAAATAAAGGGTGCCTAGTTTAGGTGGGATTCTCAGACATCTTGTTCAAGTATTTGATATCTGTGAAAACGTTAGAACTTGAAGATTCAAAATTTTTTAAAGAAAAATTAAGTGAAATAAAATAAATATTTGAACTGTAATAAAATTGAAACAAATAATGATGTTAATTTCAAATTTCAAAATTATGTATATGAGATTGTCCTTTAATCGGAGAATTAGAGAGATTCCCACTTTCTCTTATGGAAATACCCAAAATCCCAGTACGCTTAAGACACTGTTTAAAAAATTACTTTTTACTAAAATTATCACTCTGTCATTATTAGAGCCGTCCGGCAGATAACACATTTTTGGGTATTTACTTTATATATGTAACTATACATATTAAGAACAATTAAAGGATGATTTCAATTCCTTTCAATTTGAAAACTTTACGAAAACAGAATTAATTTTTTTTCCGAAATTTGGCTAGAACTTGTGGGAATTCCTTTGTCCCGATTCCTTCTAAATTTAATTTGCACTTATTTCTGTTAAAATTTCCTTATAAAATAATCAAAAAATGTATGAAGTTCAGAACAAAACAGTGGTTTTATCTGTGAGTAAATATTGCCACCTTTTTGGGAAAAAAATTCATAAAAAGTAACAATTTCAGAATTATATAATTTCTTAACAGATTCATAATGTTACAGATTATTGCATTAATATTTATTTAAAATTTTATAGGAAATCTTATACATATTTTTTAAAAAATTTTGGGCCCCATATTAAGCTCACTAATTTAAAAAAAGCTAAAAAGAGGGAAATTTAAAAAATTTAAAATTGATTACGACTTGAATATCTCTGAAACTATAGGAGATAACCTACGTATGTAAACTTACTTTTTGAGATATTTACAAGGACTGTCTATACAAAATGTCTTTTGTCGCAATTTTGAAAATAGTTTTTGTCAAATTTTTAAAACATTAACATGTCGAGGTGGTTAACCTTGGAAGGGTCTCCGACTACGCCCCTGACCATAAATGGATCTGTACTCCTACAAATGAACTCATAAATACTTTTGCATTAAACATGTGAAATTTCATTAAGATAACTCGTTTGGTTTAAAAGTTGCAGAATTACTTTCCAAAATATCGATATTTACACTCTGTGTAGAGTGAAAATCGTTAAAAAAAACTCAAATAATATTAGTATTGTGATAGAATTTTGTATTCTAACCAGGAAACTATTTGAAACAATTTTTTCAGGATCGTTTCTTAATTTCCTATAGCCCTCATATAACCTTCACTTCTGAAAATCCTTCCGTCTTAAGTTTGTAAAATATGTGAAAATTTAAAAATATTTTAAATAACAATGTTTTATAACAGCACAAATTATAAAATTAAGTTCTACGAGGGTCGGTCCAAAATTTTTCATCCATTTTAAAGACACTAAAATAAGGGTCTTTACACTGCCACTGGTATTTTAATGATGCACGTTCGGTAAAAACATAAATTATTTTACTCAATTTCTACGAGGGTAGGTCCATTATTTTTCATGTCTGCGTCTATGTATGAATGTATGTATGCGTCTAAATATGAAAAGATTTTCAGACACAGAAAAATCAAATCAATTTAATGAAAAATCTGACCCGTTATGGATCATCTGGTTAGATCAGTCAGATCTGTAGTTAAATTTTAATCTTTTTTTTCTATTTAAAGATTTAAAAACTTCATGGTTTTTTATTTTTAATTTAAAAATTATTTTATAATTTTCTTAATGAATAATTTTTCTAAAATACATTGTATTTAAAATCAAACATTTCACCTGTTCCGAATTACGTCAACATGAAATCATCACATCTGTTCAAATAGAATAATCACTTTTTCGTCTCATTATTCTAAAAAAATAAACTAAAAATTTTGTGATTAAATAAAATTTCATGTCATATATTTTTTTTAGTCTCCCCAATTTTTATTATTTTGCAATAATTTCAAACTAAATCGCAGAAAAGCATTTGTGTTTGTCTGTTTGTTCTTCGTTCGCATTATTAAAATTTTGAGATTTCAAAATTCTTCATTTTTATTCAAATTTCAATTTTAATTTTAATTAATATTATTATTCTAGTTGTTGCAGTTGTTGTTGGTATTGTGAATAATATTATTTTTTTCTTTTAATTTTATTTTAAAAACCCACAGACAGTCTGACTACAAAAACTACATCATATTTCTTTTTTTTTTATAAAAATTTATTTTTATATATATTTTTGTTGTATTATTTTGGTGTCTACAGATTCTTTTTTTTTTAGTGTTTTTGAAAGTGGAATATAATAGAGTACATTTCTGATTTTTCTGCTTTAATTCTTCTGAATAGGATCTCCTTATACGTTTTTGTATGAAATGATGAATCAGTTGTTTGTCTATAAATCTCTGAAGAACCATTTAAGGCCAGACAAAATAGACAATTTATTTTTATTATTTTTTTTTTTTATTTTATAATTTTACAATATTCAACCAAAAACCAATGAAAAAAAAGAAATTTTTAAAAATTTTAAATAGAATTTTATTAAGAAAGAAACACTTGTGTGTTTGCCAGAAATTTGGATTTTGCCAAAAATATAAAATAAATATTTTTATATTTTTTTCTTCTGAATTTTTATTTTAAAACAACAAGAAATTTGTTTATTTATATTGATAATAAATTTTATTTATTTTAAGATTTTGAAAAAATTTTAAAATTTATTTTTTTTTTAAGAAAAAATTTACAAAATTTATAGTCCTTTCAAATTTTTGAAGGTACGGCGAAGAGATATTTAAATATGACTATTTATTCTATTACACACAAAAGCCCATTGAGTATTTATAATATACAGCTGCGGTCAAAATAATAGCCATTATATACGTCTTCTTTTAAATAAGTTCTATTAAAGCCATATAAATAAAATCAAAAATAAATTAAAATGACCGAGAAGAAGAAACAAGAACATTTCAATTCATTATCTTTCTTTAAATTTATTTTTTTTCAGAAGAATTAATAAAAGCTGGTGTCAAAATAATAGCACCACCCGATTTCAAATATAACAAATAACCAAAACTAAATAACTTTTGTTTAAGTTTTTAGTTATTTATTCCTTTCTTAGTAATAACAGCCGAACGTCGCCTTCCTCTTGAATTTACTACCTTTTTTTAATATAAAGAGTTCCATGCCTGCTCTCTAGTGGTCCAAAGATTCTATCTTCTTTTATACAGATGTAGACAAATTATCGTTTGAATTTACATCGGGATACTGTGGACGCCATTTCATTACAGTGACTCTATTATTCTGAAACCACTTTTTGGTTATTTTGCTTGTCCAATATTTTAATACGGGAGCACCTCCATACCACAACACTAGAACCGCCATAATTGAAAGTTGTTGTTGTAAATTTTTTATTATATTCCTTATAAAAGAAAACATATTTTAGACTCATCGGTCCACAGAAAACTACTCCCCCTTTCAATATGTCAAACCAAGTAAGTTTTAGCAAACTTTAACCTATTTGAGACATGTAGTGAAATTACGAGTGAAATTCTTTGAATGCATGATCAACTTTTTATAGGACCAAGTTAGGTTTTGTTGTTTTTTTGTCTTACATTTTGATCAGATAAAGAATATATTCATTTTCAAAATGTGCCTCTTTTGAGATAAATTGTTTTGGAATGGAAATTTTGGGTATTGTTTAACTAAAATGTGGGAGTCTGTTTGTATTTTGGTATTAAGGACAATATTCCGTATATCATACTGAAATCTGATATTAATAGTTTTATTTATATAGATTTCATTTAAGATCAAATAATTAAATTCTACTTACGAAATTACTGCAGTCATAAACAGTTTTAGTTTTTTGATAAATTTCTGTAAGAAATTTGTATATAATATCTATTGAATTATATATTATTAATTTTAAAGTAATAACCTTTCCAATGATATTAAATACTTCTATAATAACTGTATATATAAACGTTTAAAAATGAACTGAAACTTGACACTTTCTTGAAAAGTTTTGCAAAAAATTGTTATATTTTATTGATATTTTTTTATTTTGCATAACGTTTGAACCCTTAAATGTATTTATATTAAATTTAACATTCCATTCTTACTTCCTTTGGAAGCTAGACGGTAAGGCTTTGCGTTCAATTTAAAGACCTTAAAAGTGTATTTTGCATAATAAATAAATTTAAAGAGATACTTTGAAAAAATATTATAAAACAAATTTAAAACACATTCTACTCTTGCTTCCTTTGGAAGGCATAAAGTCAGGCCTTTAATTTTTCTATTGTATTTCAGAAAACCTTGTTTTTTTTTTAAATGGAAAAAAATATTTATTATTAACTATATGACGTGATTTTCTATTATCAATTTATAAATTAATTAAAATGAATTTATCTAATAAATTTTACCTTGAAATTTATTTGTGCAATTAATTTAATTAATTTGTTTTCAATTTCTATATTCTCTGTTAATAACTTTAACTACCTTTTATGATAATAATTATGTTGTTTTTCCTTCACTTAACAAAAAAAATAAAATAAAACCCACCAATGTCTCTGTCTAGTTAGCCTTTCCCTGACTTGCAACCTACCTACCATCCATTTATCCATCCATCCATTCCATTCATCCAACTTTGAAGTTTAGTTTTTATGTTTAAAATTATGCTGCCTTATGTTAACATACTTATGTGTGTGAGTGTATGTAGTTAAAGCATTTAAATGCAATTGACAATTTTGTATAAATTATATTCAATAATAATTTACTTAAAAAATAAACATTTTTCTCTAAATTTATTCATAAGTCAAGAAAAGAAAACAAAAACAAAAACAAATAATAAAGGAATAGAGGAAAAAAAGCATTGACATTACCACCCACGATTTCTGTAGATGTTGAATATATAGTGAAATCGACCATAAGTACTTGGCATTATGAAAGACGTTGCATAAATGCAACACTCATACACTCACTCATTTAATCACTTACTGGTGATATTACGGCACTAAGACAAAGATAAATATTTACATTTTTAATTTTAACTAAAAATAAAATTTATTTTTAAGAAATTTTTATAAAAATTTAGTTAAATTATTTTTTGGAAAAATAAAATTTGAATGAATTTTTAAAATAAATTTTTTCAAGAAAAACTCATTTTCATATTTTTTGAGTCTCTATATCTCAACCCATAATGGGCGTGTTGATCTCCCTTTCGCAATATGATATCGATCTGTTCTCTACAATATCTGTTTTATGTGAATTGGTTTTGAGAGGATTTATAGTTATCGATTTATTTCCAAACTTAAATTAAAATCAGTTTTTTCATCGATAAATCTATAATTTGCCTTGTTGTAGGACAACATAATTCCAGTTTAAAAATGGTCTTTGACTTATCTTAGTTAAATCTCTTTTAAACTTTATTCTAATCAGTTGAGATGATAAAAATTGTGAAAATGTTTTTAAAAATTAATTTAAATATTTTGTAATTGAGAGCCCTAAAGCTGTGCCTTTGAACAATGGATTCATCTCTCTTTCGCAGTATGATCATGTAAACTTCTCTACTATACGTATTTTAAATTTAATGGAATTGGTTGAGGCGATTTAAAGTTTTATATTTATTTTCAAAATTTAATTAATAACAGTTTCTTTTGAGAAATTACTAGTTTACATTAATTAAGGACAACATAGCTTTGCCTTTAAGGGATATTTAGATTTTTCTTTCGCAGCAAGATTTTGCACTCTTCTCTACTATATCTTTTTAAAATTTAATGCAAATTAGCTGAAGCGATTTGAAGTTATATATTTGTTTCCAAAAGTAGTTTTTTATTAAAAATTATCAAGTTTACCGTAAGTCAGGGCACCATAGCTTTGCCTTTAGGGTACATATTGATGTCTTTTTCACAACATGATTTTGGAATCTCCTCTGCCGTAAGTGTTTAAAATTTTGTGCAAATCGGTTCAGACCATTGAAAGTTATAGATTAATTTCCAAATTTCATGAAAAACACTTAATTCCTTAATTATCAAATGTTTTGGAAGATGTATCAGTTATCGGTCTATAATTTTCTGATTATTTAAGCGATTTTATTTTTGGTAAGTTTAAAATTGTAGAATACATCAGGGAACTAATTGGGGGAGTTTCAAGGAAATAGGACTATTAATTTGAATGTTAGCGAACCATAAAAACAGATGGACAGAGTTAAATCACAAATTGAAGTATAAATCAAGAATTTATATATATTGAAGTATTTTTATTGATTTTTTCTTCATGCAAAACAGGAAATACCAAACTTTATATTCTGCTTGTGTTGAAATGGGTATACAAATTTCTCTTAAGCCCCATAGTGCAACGGAAAACTATGACAAATGTTAAACCTTAAAAAAAACACTTTAAATTTAGTTTTCCTCTTCATTTGGTGTATGATTTTACAAATGATGTTGTTTTCTTGGGCTTTTAACGACAAATATTGACAAATGAAAGATGACATCCGTTAGAGACACATAAGGATGGATGGATGAATGTTTGTTTAGTGGGACTTAAAAGACAAGATAAATTAAATGAAAGGCAAAAAGAAACATGTTGCACACAGCACGCTTTTAAAACGCTGAAATGCCCCCATGAAAAAAGCAACAACAACAACAAAAATTAATAGCACATCTTAGCAATATCGACTGAAATGTGTCCCACATACAATATGTCTTTATACAGATATTTTTTTTGTAATATGTTGCATGCAACAACGACTACAATAACAGCAGCAGCAACAAATTCATTCATTATGCAAAGGTGTTTCCACGAAAATCTTAACATTCATTTATTTGCTTCTTATGAATATTGAATAATTTGTCGTCTTTTTTACATTTTCATACCTACAATAATGTCATTTTTTTCTCTTCTGCTTAATATTTAATAATGATGATAAAGATGATGAGCTTGATGACGAATTTCCTTCCTTTTCAAATTGTTTGTGAATTTGAATACAAAACTTAAGATTTCAGTCAATTTATATTGTCAATTTTGATTTGTGGCATATGTGTGTGAGTGTGTGTGCCAGTCAGTTAGCTAATGTTGCATTCTCTGGTGAGTAGGTGTCTTTGACTCTTTAGTTCCTGAGTTTGTGGCAGATTGATGTTGAGTTGTTTTGTGTTTTGTTTAGCAAAATTTTATGCAAATTTTTTAATTTTTTTCTAAAATTGTTTAATGTTAAATTTCTTGTTAAATCTTTACGAATTTAGTTTTGTTTCTTTGTTGTTGTTGTTTTTAGATTTTGAACGTTTGTTGTTTTAATTTTTGTTGTCTTTTGTTGGTTTACATTTTGGTTTGACGATGATATATGACATTTTGCATGATCGTGTGATTTATGACACACGGCAGGTGGTCAATACGTATGTAAGTGATATTTTTTCACCAATAAAATCTTTTTGTTAATAAAATTTATAGTTTTTGTTTTTGGAGGAAAAAATTAAGTTTTAAAGTTTATTATTTTAAATTTAATAAAAATTGAAATTTGTCTATAAAATGCTAAAACACGACATTTATTAAAGTCATAAATATTAAAAAATGTGTTGCAACAGATTAAGCACAAAATTTAAAAAAAAGATTACGTAATAAATTAAAAGGCATAGTTTAAGAAAACACTAAGGAGTGAGATCGAAAAATTTTTAACATACATTATTAACATGTTAATAAAAAACGTAATCACTAAAGTTATTTATATGATTGAAATTTGTTCTAAGCACCAGTAATGAAATTTTGAACCTTTTTCAGAAGCCCTTTCAAAGTTTTCTGTGATTTTACACGAACAGTTGGTTCATATCCATTTAAAACCTACCACACATTTTGACACATTTTTGTGCTCTTTTATTCTGAATGAGTTCTATTGCCGCAACTGCATGTTGCATGTAATACCAAGAACTTTATGAGAAATTTTGACCGCTTTTGGGTCTTAAACTTTTCCAGGCTTCTTTCCTACACTCAGAAAAAAACATGAAGCAAGATCAACGTTGAACATAGTTAATTTGAGATCACTGTGTTACCCGGGCTGCTTTCCTACCCGGTACTGTTTAATAACAAGGAAAACAATTTGACGGCAGACCAATTTTTGGCCAATTTTTTGTAGGACCAAAATTATTTAATATCGTAATGACATGTTTTACAAAGGCAATTTCGTCGAAAAAATCAAATAATTTCTTTCGATCTCACTTCTTAGTCAACGTAAAAAATGAAATTAATTTAAACTCAATTTTAGTTATTTTTATAATATTTTTTACATTTTTTCTTCAGTAATTATTTCAATTATTATTTTATTTGTCACTAATTTAGAAATTCATTTTCACACCCTGTTTATTTTCTTAAGAATTTGAAGAATTTCCCTTTACAAAAAAAATAAAAAAAAAATTTAGACCAAAAATAAAATTTTCTATTCTATTTCAGCTAATTTTCTCTTTTTTTTCACAAAAAAAGTCATTAAACTTAAATATTTTTTTAACAAAATTTTTATTTTTAAAATGTTTTAAAAAAATGAGCGAATTTTCTATTTTTACAGCCATAAAAAACGACATATAAATGAAAATCACTTTTAATTGCCAAGAAATCTAAAAATCATTAAAAAGATTCTTCAGAAAATTTTCTATTTTTTCTCTTTAATTTTTATAAAAATAAACTTTTCACATTTTCTTTTTTTTTCGAAAAAATGCCAGACAGTTTGCCTTTTTTTTGCCAAGACTGCTAAAGAAAAAGTGCTGAAAACTGTGTGATATTTGTAAAAAGATTGTAATTATAAAATGTAGCAAAAATTCTTGGCTGCATTAAGAAACAGAGTTTGAAACTAATTATTTTAGTGAAATTTACACTTAATAACTTTTATGCAGCAATTAGAGGAATAAAAGCTTAAAATACTTATTTGGCACAGGAAAAAAAACTATCATATATATTTGCTGTACTTTATATGGACAATATAAAGTCCATTTTCCAAAAATTGTATTAACTTTTTGAAACTAGTTAACCAGAATAAGATCGGAATCGATGAGCGTCTTTTTCGAATCCGAATAAAAAACTAAGCTACTAAATCCTCTCGATTTTATATATATTATAGTTCCGATATAGGTGGAGCAGTAAAATCTATTTCAACACCACAAAAAATACATGGAAAACTTTTAACACGTTGCGAATATTTTCCTGAACCCTAATAGAGTCTGGTTCCTCATGTCCGAACTCACAACCCTTTTCTAAATAAAATTTACCAAGCCTGTTCTTAGCTCCTTGGATAAGGGTCTAATAACCTAATCCACATGCTATGTAAATTTTGACTTTAAAAAAATATAAGAAATCTGTTTGTGCAAAAATGCTGCTATTGTTAGACTCACGAACAGCATTAATGAGAATTTGAATTACTGTTCAATTAATTCATTATCGCGATCCTTAGCATTTCGTGTATCTCGGTACCCAGTGTTTTCCCATATATAAAAATCAGGAAAAAACCCGGATACTTGTTTCATAAATAACTATTTTTACAATTATTCACGCACATTGGAATCGGGGACCAATAAAACTTTTTTGATATAGAACGTTCTTAAAATTTTATTCTTTCAACAATTTGTAGCAAATATGAATCAATATAGAACCAAATAACCCACTTAAAGGAATAAAAAACAAATAATTTTGCAAAGAAAAGCTTTAAACCTTTAGCAATTTCTCTGTGTACTTAATTGAGTCCATTCAGTCAGTTTGTATTGAAATGTAAATCGGTTTTATATATGGAGTATATTTAGTCAACAGTTTTCAGTTATAGAACACTAAAAACTATAGAAATTTCAAAAGTTTTTATGATACTCAAGATTTCGATAAAAGAAAAAAAATAAAGCTTTTCGAAGAAGCTTTAAGAGATGTAAATATATTTATTTAGTTTTAAACACTGTAGTGAAATGTAAACAGTGGCTTAAGCTTTCAAGCTTTAGTTTTACAAACTTGTGGAAATTTTAGAGTTATTAAAATATCGGTAAAAGAAAAAGCTTTTAAGGCTTTATTTTATAAAGCTTTTTAAAAGAGCTTTAACAAAAATCTTTAAATTATAAAAATCTGTAGAATTAATAGAAGCCATTGTGAAATTAAAATGGAAGCTCTAGCTTTTTCTTAAGCTTTCATTTTTGGAACTTGTATTTAAAGTTAATAACTCATTAGTAAATCACTAAATACAAAGAAGACATTCTTTTTTTGGTTAATAACTTCCAATAAATTTTAACTTAAGGGCAATAACATGATTTCAAAAATCCCAACGCGTGTTTTTTTTATTTCGATGACAAAAACAAAATTTTTGAAAAGAATTAAAAATTAAATTTTATAGAAACAAAAAACTGAAAAAAACTTATAAAACAAGAGAAACTTATTAAAAGCTACAAAATTTAAATTATTTAAATTCTGCTACTGGTTTTTGAATTTTTGATTAAATATAGTTTTAAATAAAAAAAATTAAGAAAAATAAAAACAGCAATTAAATCGTTTTTTTATAAAAATTACTAAATAAAAAAACACATAATTTGCAAAAATTAAAAATTATTAAAAAAAAAATACTTTTTTTTGAACAAAAAAATAAAAAAAATAAAGCTTAAAGCTACTGAATTATTAATAAACATTTTCATTATTATTATTTTGATGAATTGTAGAGAAAACATGTGAGAATGCTATAGTCGACTATGCCGAATCTTCAATACCCTTCACCACAAATGAATGTGAAGTATATACGTTATATTATGAACATACACATTCACAAGTTTTACTGAAATATAACTCAGGAACATTTAATGTGTCATATATTTAGTTATATTTTTGTCTATAACTTTTTTTCGACTGAACCGACTTTCATAATTTTTGAAAAATTTCATTCTAATTTTATGATCGACTTGAACTTAGAAGTTGCCTAAAATATTGGTCTTGATCTTTAAATATACTAAACCGATTTTGATGGTTTTAAATAGGAAACTTCTCAGGACTATAAGAAATACTTAGTCCACATTTCATTGAATTGGGTGAATGTGAGCGTGTCAACGTCAGATTTTGATTTGATCCAAGAATATATATTATGGGGTATGAGGTGATTCTTTGTTAGCGTTACACAAGGAATGACAAAGTTAATATATTCCCTTCACCACCTGTGGTGGTGGAGAGTAGAGATGAGCGATGCTGTGGAGTGATTTCTAAATCAGAATGTTTTTTTTTTATTAAAAAATTAAAAATCACCGAAAACAAAAGGATTCAAAAAAAGACGAGCGAGGTCAATATTTTATTTGAATATGGGAATCTCTATAGAGTTCCCACTATTCACCATAGGAAACGGATAATTTTACTTAAAGGTGAATCGTGAATTTTATGCTCAGCGCCACCCTTAAGTAATTTTTCTGCCTCCAAATAAAAACAAATATATTTGAATATGCAACAAAAGAGGAAGGAACGACATTATTAATAACAGTTACTTCAGAATTTCAATCACTGTAGTTATCAGTGATTTAACAGTGATTAAATCACAGTCGTGATTTAATCACTCATCTCCACTGGAGGGTATAAAAATCTAAAGAACCTTAACCACCCTCCACCACAAGTGGTAAAGCTAAGAAGGAATCATCTCAGACCCCATAATGTATATAATTTCTTGTTGCATCAAATCAAAATTTGAGTTGATTTGGCTATGTCCGTCTGTCTGTCTGTCTGTCTGTCTGTCTGTCTGTCTGTCTGTCAGTCAATCTGTTGTTGGCACGTTCACATCCACAGTAATTGACAGAGTTCAATGAAATTTAGACTGAGTATATGTTATAGTTTTAGTATATTAAAAGATATAGACCGATATGTGAGGTAACCTCTAAGTGCTGGCGCAAAGCGTTCCTAAAATTTTCACTTATAAATCGATAAATTAGAATGAAATTTTGCCATAATATTAAGTTATGTGAACTTCATTCCAATTCCAAAAGTGATCATTAACGGTTCAGTGAAAAAATAGTTATTATCATTAAGTGTTCTTACATTCTATTTAAGATAAAATGTTTATATAATGTATACGTTTTTGAATGTATGTATGAGTGTGTACGTATGAAACATAAGGAGGGTATTGAATATTCGGCATAGCCGAATATAACATTCTTACTTCTGTTATTATTGTTTTGATGACTTAAAGAAAATAATCAAAATAGTCGTAACCTTTATAAAATAAGACTTATTTTTTGTAAAAAAATTAATAATAATAATAATAATCAGGTGTCATATTTCATGATTTTTTACACAAAAAAAAATATCAAAATAAAAGTTTATCATAATTTAAAAAAGAAATAAAAATTAAATTATTAATTTAAATATTTTTTCTTCTTTTTGTGTCTTTTTAGGTAAGTTTTCCTCAGTGATTTATTTGTGGAAAAGAAATATGATCACGAAATATGATCTTTGAAATTAAAAGTGTTCAATTACGTAAGTTTTTAATTTCTTTAACTATTTTGACAGGAAAAAATTTGAAACTAAATTTTCACACACTTTTATTAATTTATTTATCGAAAATATCAAAAAAATGTTTAATAATTTTAATTAAAATTTACTTTTCAAAAGATTTTATAATTTTATTCACTGATAATATTTTTTTGTATTTATTAACTATAAAATTCTTAATGGGTGGTCGTTATTATTAATTTTAGTATATTATTTTTTTGGACTTTTGTGCAATTTATGTACCCCCCGCTGTATATTTTATTCACATTATGATAATAAATTAATTCATACAGAGTTGTTTTCAAAATAACAGTGTTGTATTTTATTTGTTTCGTGAAAGAAAAATTGAAAATATTCATATAAAACTATTTTTATTTGCTATAAATTTCAAACAGAGTAATTAAAATGTTGATTTGATTTATTAATATTAAATCAATTAATAATTTATAAGATTTTTATAGAAACAGAAATAGAATTTTTTTATTAAAGCGAAATATTCTAAAAGAACTATAATTATTTTAGGTTTATAAAACGCATTTAATACATTTGAAAAAAAATTTAATATTTGATGAAATGACAACAAATTGGCAAATTTACAGAGTTGCATTCCAACTATCAGGGTTGTATTTTATTTGTCTACAAAGTTAAATTATATAATTATATATAAATTATTACAACTAAAACTAAACTTAACTAGAAATGAACTGGCATTGAACTTGAGCTAAACTAGAATTGGCATAGAACTGAACTGGAACTGAAATAGAACAGAATTAGAACTGAACTAAAACGGAACTAGAACTGAACTTAAAGAGAACTAGAACTGAAAATTCCACTATAATTTATTCAGATTAGTTCAATGTTTTCGAAAATACGAACTGGTTTAGCATGCGCAACAGAGTTCATATAATATATACAGGTCGCATTGTTCAAAATTATTTTAGAAAATTCTCCAAAATTTGAAATACATTCAACCCACCAAATTTTAATTTAAAAGCACGTTTTTTAAAAGTCTTCAAAAATCTCAACACCCTGATCAGTTTTCTGTACCTTGGTAGAGTTGGCTAAGGCTGAAGCAAAGTTACATTGAGTAAAATTGTTTACTATTGAACTTTCATTATGTTTTTTCATCTGATTCGATTTTTATAGTTTTTGATACAGTTAAATTGTACATTAAGCTATAAGTTCTAAACGAGAAATTGATAAATAATTGATTCAATGTGAAACAAGTGAACCTCTTTCCCTAAATTTCGAAAACCTGTCAAATCGCAAGATCTGTGTCGGTCCTTATTTTTGGTTGTGCTATAAATAAATTGTATTTAAATAGACATTTGTTCTGTTATTTTTTGATGATGTCTAAGATATCGGTATGAATGGAATTATCTGCAACTGTTAACAAAATTCGTAGATCGATACCTTGAAGTGATCGTCCCAAAAACAGAAGTTTCGATTTAGATCGCTCAAATATTTGATAAGTCTTTTTGATCACACATTGATAAATGTTTGTGTTGAATTTCTGGTGAAATCGGGAACAATCGAGTTAAAAAAGCAGGTGTTCCAAAAATTGTATTTTGACTCTTCATTAATCATTTTAAAGAATTTTATCTCATTGAAAAAAGAGTTTCAAAAACTTTTAATTTCCAAAGTTTAAAACTCCACACACGGTTATCAAAGATTAGTAATTAATTAAGTAAAACGATTAATTTAAATTAATGATTTTTCTAAAGCAGAAAACAATTTAATAAATTCATGTTAAAACACGTGTAAAACATTAATTTTGTTACGTTTTGAATACAACTTTAAAAAATATGAGTCATATTTGATTTTCAATAAAAATCATTGACACAATTCAGAGTCTGAATTGTTTGTTTGTTGGTTTGTGTTTTGAGATTTATCAAAATTATTTTCAAATCATTAAATTTGAACAAATTTGTTCAATTAAATAGAAAAATCACGTATGATTTATTTAAAGTGTTTGATTTTCAAACATTAATTTACAATAAATTTCCTTATTTAGTAAAAACAACTTGAATTTGTTTTCTCAAATTTTAGATTTTTTTCTAATTTAACTTTGTTAACTAACATTAACACCTTTTTTGTGTTGTTTAACTTAAAAAAACAGTTTAAAGTCTTTTTTATTTAAAAAAGTCTTTAAATAAACTTTAAAACTCATTTTTCATTCATAATTTCAGAAGCTTAAAAAAACTGTAGCAGTTTTTCAGTCTTTTTTTAAAAAAACTAGTTTATTTTAGATTTTTGATTTAAAGCTTTATTTAAAAAAAAGTTAGAATGCTATATTTGGCTATGCCGAATCTTTAATACCCTCCACCAAAAATGTGTGTGAAGTTAATACATTATGTTTCGTATGTTTTCACATACATTCACAGACGTTTACAATATTAAAAATAGTTTCCTTAATATAACAAAGGAACACTTAATGAGTTATAAAATGAGATATATTTTTTTGGCTATAATTTTTTCTACTGAACCGATTTTAATATAGAAGAACATATAGCTTAATATTATGGCAAATTTCATTCTAGTTTCTCGATTTATAACTAACAATTTTATACTTGAACTTTGAGGTTGCCTCTGATATTGGTCTATATCTTTTAATATTCAAGCCAAACTTCATTAAGCTCTGTCAATTATTGTTGATGTGAGCGATTCAGATTTTAATTTGATGCCAGAATGATATATAAATTATGAGGTCTGAAATAATTCCCCTTTAGCGTTACACACGCAATGACAAAGCTAATATACTCTCTTCACCACTTGCGGTTGTGTAGGGTATAAAAAGTAACTAAATTAACGTATTTTTATAGAGTTTAAATTAAAAAAAAAAATAAACTAGTTCACCTTGTAAAATGTTTCCATGTTGAATAATTTAATTTATAATAAAAAAAGTATAACAAAGTAATAAAAACATATGCGAAAAAATTTTTTAATAAAAAAAAATCTGGTATAAAAATTGTTAGAAGTTTAGATTTTTTTTGAAAATAATAAACATTTTTTTCAAGTTGTAATTATTTGACATGAACATAAAACTGATTGTGTTGATTTACCGACAAAAATGTTATGGTTTCAGATTTTTTTTTTTGTTCTTTAGAGAGAATTTGAAAAATGAATTTTACATGAAAATCAAACTGACAGCATACACTGAGAGAAATGAGAGTAGAAAACAAAAATGTGGTTGGAAGAATCATACTTTCCAACTGTCATAATTCTAATTTTAATTTATAACTTTTATTTTCAGTGTACTGGAAGACACTGCCTTATAAAAAAATGCTAGAGAATTTAATAAATAAAATAATTTGGGAACATTTTGTGGTTATGATAATTATGAGAGCCAACAGAAATATATTTTTTTGTAGAAAAAAAATTGTCGTAAAAATTACATTCTAATGTCCCCCATTGTGCATCCTATACTCCATACCCCATTATCACCTCCGTCTAAACTTTAATATAACATCCAATTTAGGATTTAAATTACTAAGGTTTCAGCTTTCAAATCATATGAAAGATATGTGACATATTTTATCTATAACTTCCTTTCTTAAGAACTGATTTTTATTTTATTAGTGTTCGATCCCAAGATGTTCTTTAAAGTATTGGTAAGCTGAAATATGACCCTTTTGATCTGCTTTTTGACACCATAATTATTTAATTATCGCTCTATATTTCCTCCAATGAACCCATTTTATTTGCCCTCGATATTCAAGTTAATGAGTAAAAATTTTCTTAAATCAGATTTTTGGATTGTAAATTATTTTTGAATGAATGAAAGCGCAGAATCTTAATTTTTGAATAATAATTTGATTTCAGAGATTGTTCTACAAAAAGTTTCTAAGATATTATAGTGAATCTATGAACTTGAATGGACTTAAATGAAAATCTATATATTCATTAATTCAGTACCAAGTTACCCAAAAGAACTTCTCTGACACATGAACTATCAACTAAGAAAAGAACCAGTTCTGATATAAATAGCCGAAAACATGAACCGATATTTAATTAAGAAGAAATCACCTTTTACGAGTACATGGATTTTGTAGTAATACGCTCTCTAAACTACAAGTCATCGTTATAAAAATATCGCTATTTTTGATTTTAAAAACGTGTGAAATTATCACTTGAACCGGATAAGGACTTCAGAACCTTCAATTTTTGTCAAAATAAAGTTTTAACTTCAAATTTTGAAATTTTGACAAAAATTTAAATTTTCTTAAAAATTTTAAATTTTCGTTTAAAATTAAATTTTTTACCAAAAATTTTCAAAATTTTTCCTTAAAATTAAAATTTTCCTTAAACATTAAAATTTTCCTTAAAAATTCACTTTTTACTAAAAATGTAAATTCTCCCAAAAAATCCGGATTTTCACCAAAAATTTTAAATTTTTCCTAAAATTTCTAAAGTTTAAAACTTTGTGAAAAATAAAAAGTTCAATTATTGTATTTCTGCTCATATAATGTTATTAGAGGAGAATATAAGAATTCATTGGACTATAATTTTAGTTAAATGAACAATTTTTAATTTAATTTCTTTAAAGTTGCTGTATATGACGCCAATTTAATTCTTATTAATTTGCATTCTTTTTTTGCAAAATTTATTTGTTTTCTGGCACTTTCATTTTTTTCACTTTAATTAAAAATTATTACATTTAAAAAAATATGTATATTTTTTATAATAAAAACAATCAAATTAATTTTTAAAAAGTCTGTTTAGATTATTTTATAACATAAATTAAAACACCAACACATAAAAAATAACATAAATTCATGGCAGAAAAAAAACAAATTTATGATTTTTTAATTTTTATTATTATTTATTTCCAAAAAAATGTGTTTTTGTCTGAAATTACTGTTTCATTTGCTAAATAAACGACGAAAAAAAAACGAGGAGCTGGTGATTTAAATTTGTTGGAGTAATCGTTTATAAATAAATTATTATTTAATAATCACAAGTAAGAATGTTATGCTATTCGGCTATGCCGAATCTTTAATACCCTCCACCACAAATGCCTGTAAAGTAAATACGTTATGTTCGTACAGACACACTCACGCATACACTCACAAACGTATATAATATAAAAAAGTTTTGCTTAAATATGATACACTGAGTCATGCAATTTTTTTATAACTTTTTTTTACTGAATCGATTTCAGTTTTTGGAACTATAATGAAGTACATACAACTTAATGTTATGGCAAAATATCATTCTAATTTGCCGATTTATAATTGACAATTTTACGAACATTCTTCCCCTGAATTTTAAGGGCCCCTTAGATATCGCTGCATATTTTTAAATATACTGAACCGATTTTGCTGGTTTTAATTAGGAAACTTCTTAGAATTATAGCAAATACTCAGGCCAAATTTCATTGAGCTCTGTCAATTATTGTGGATGTATGCATGCCAACAACAAACAGACAGACATAGTTAAATCGTCTCAGATTTTGATTTGACGCATGAGTATATATACATTATGGCATCTGAGATGATTCTTTCTTAGCGTTACACATGAAATGACAAAGTTAATACACCCTTTCATAACTTATGGTTGTGAAGGGTATAAAAATACAATCACAAATTATAAGCAAAACATATAAATAAATCCCCCTTTAAAGTGTTATGAAAAAAATGTCATTTGAAAAAAAGGCGTAATCAAAACAATTAAAATAAATTTAAAAAATTCAATATAAATTTTGAAATTATTTTTTAAATTCAATTTCAAATCTGTTTTATTTTGAAATAATTTTTATAAATTAAATCAGCATTTCCTTAATAATTTACTTAATTTATATTTTAATCTTTTTTGTTTTGAAAATTTGTATTTTAATTTTTCCATAAATTAATATTTTAGTCACAAATTTTTTATTTAAATTACAGAAATTCTGCTTTTTGCATTTTTAAATTACAAAATTATAGAAAAAACAACAACAACTTGGCTAAATTAAATTCAATATTTATCAATAATTTAGTAAAATTAGCAGCCTCCATTTCCTTATGAGCTCATTTAAGAAAAATGTTTTTTTATTTTTATTTTTTTTTCTAATTAAATTTAATTTAATTGAATTTTACATTGAGTGCATTTCAACACGAATTCGATGATGGAAGATTTACAATTTTTAATTAAAAATCATTAAAATAGTTTTGAATTAAAAAAAAAACTTGAATATGTGTGTGGTTTTGTATAAATTTAGCTAAATGTATTTTAAATCAAATTAAAATTGATTTTGAAATATATATGCACTTTAGGAAAAAGGAGGTTAATTAAATTTTTTTCTAGTCAATTTTGAAACATTATTTTTTCGATTAAAAAAAAAACAAAATTAAATTCATTTTTAAAAATAAAACTAAATTTTAAAATCTTGTAGTTAGAAGACTTCAAACTTTTGTATAAGAATCCTTAGAATTTCAATACATAATTAAATGTTACATCAACATGAAGACATTGCTTTAATGAAACTTTTATTATAATCATTTCATGGTGACATAAAGGAAATTAAAAAACAATTCATTAAAAAATTAATGGAGAAGAAATTGTATATCCCATATGAAGATCACTTAATAAGAAATTATTAACCGATCCTCGTAGAATTTAGTTTTAGATTTTTACTTGTATAAAACATACTTATTAAAATAAGTTAAGTTCATAATTCTGAAAGAAATCTGAAAATTAAAAATATTTTGAAGAACATTTTAACACAATTTATTACAAATTGTTGTTGCTATTTTATAATGAATTTAATGTCGGCTCTTAATGGACAATAGTTCCAACATAAGATCCAATCCCAAATATTATTTTTGTGGAATTAAAAAATAATAATAATAATTTCTCCTTTAAAGGCAGAAATCTGAAGAAATAGTATTAAGTTAAAAATGCTCAAAAGGGTCTAAAATTCTTTAAAGCTGCTATTTAAGGGTATCAACTCCATTCTAGTTGGCTTTGTCTATAACTCCCTAATTATGTTTTTTCTTTATTTCAGTTTTCCCTTCAGAAAAGGTGCGTTATATTTACTTTTTCCAATAGATAAATAAACATGACTACATTTGTGTATATACAAGCAAATGTTTATATACATGTTTATATACACATATCCCTATCTAAAATTAAACACATAAGAAAAAAATGCATTTTTATTATTATTTCTATTATTATAGTAAATTTTTCCTATACATTTGTTTTTGTATTATAAAACGAAAACGACCTAAATAGAAAAACTGTTTTTCAATAAAAATTTTTTTCTTTTATGTTTTCAAATCCCAAAAACAGAGATATTAAAACATAAATATAGGGTTTTCTATGTCTGTGTTCAAAAAACTTAAAAAAAAAACTATTTTAGATATGGATTGTAAAAAAAATAATAATAAACGTTGTCCATAATAACAGTCTTCCAGTCTGAGAAACAGCAAAAAATTATTATTGGGTCTTATCAACTGAAATTATGACAACCCGTATGTTCAAACTAATTTTTATTATTTTAATTCAATAATATTTTTTTCCACATTTTCTTTTATTTTTTTTTATAAAAAAACATATTTAGATATAAAATAAAAAAAGACTTTAATAGAAAAAAGTAGTCATATTTTCTGTAGTTGTCTATCAGTCTATAAACAATATTTATGAAGTGTAAAGGTGTCTTTTTATATAAAAATTCATATAAAATCCATAAAAAAATTGAATAAAATAATCAAACCTCCAGCGGTTTTATTTAAAAAGACTTAAAGGAAACTGATTTAACGAAATCCAACAAATGCGTAGGTTTCTTTATATGAATTTTTATTTTGTTTAAAATTACATAGTGGGGCAGAATCGACTTTTTTTCTCAAAATAAATCTGGAACTATTTATCAGATGGATGGAAGAGGAGTGTATCATTATTATTTTGTTAATCTAGACCCCATAGTTACTCCATAAGCGGAGTTATAAAGGCGCAAAGTGGTGTATCTAGTAGCACAATAAATTCATTTATTTATTAATATATATTTTTTGGTACATCAATCCCCATCTTTTTATTGGCTAAATGGATTTGTATAATATTTAATAAAATGATAGCAGAGCAGTGTACCATTATATCTTTGTAAGTTTGATCCTCATAACGGCTCCATGGGCGAAGTAATAAGAGTACAAATCGGGGAACCTCGGAAATTAAATATATATTTTAAAAGAAATAAATCTATAACTTTTGATAACCTGTTTGGATTTATATAAAATGTAACAAAATAACAGCAGAGAAGTGTAGATTTATAAATTTTTAGATTAGATTCCATAGGGAATCCATGGGCGGAATTATAAGCGTACAATATAGAATACCTATGACATTAAATGAGGTATCTAGTACGTTAAATCGGTTTTGGACGCTTATAAATCCTGCAATGAGGAGTCAATGGACGACATACTTACAAAGTTATAATGCCACACTTCTCTGCTATCATTGTGTTAAATTTTATAAAAATCTAAGCAGCCAATCAAAAGTTATAGATTTATTTTCAAAAAAAGATTTAATGTCCTTAGTACCCCACTTCGCAGCCTTATTACATCGCCCATGGAACTCCTATGGGATTAAAATTTCTAAAGTTAAAATGCTACACTCTTCTGCTATCATTTTAATAGATTTCCTATAAAATCCATCCCTGCCATCAAAAGTTACAGTCTAATTTCCAAAAAAAATCAATTCTTTCCCACTGTACCTTATTAAACCTCATTTTGCTGATATCACATCGATTTCTTTATTACACCAAACAAAAAAAGAGGAAAATTAAAATTTACATCTTATTTAATTTATTCAATATCAACAATAACAACAACAATTTAAAAAATAAAACAAACTAACAAAATAATGATAAACTAACAAATTGTGTTTAAACTTGGAAATTTATGCAGAAAAAAATCTAAATAAAGCAATAATAGTGATTTACAGAAAAAAACGAGTTTAAAAATCTCTAGATTACATGGATTAAAATTAAAAATGGTTAAAAATCCAACCTAAACAAAAAAATTTTTTAATCAAAATTCAGTTTTAATGGTATCAAAAATAAATCGTCTACTGAAATTTAAATTTAAAAAATAAAGAACTTTGAACCCGGATTTATAGCAGAAAAACGTGAAAACAAATTTTAAGCTGGATCGACAAAAATTTTTGAAAATATATATATTTACAAAACACAAGTGTTATATGGAAATAATGGAATATTTTGAGATTTATTTATATAAAAATATTATTTTAATAGTTTAATCTTTAGTGACGAAATTTTGAATCTTTTCCGGAAACACTTCCATTAACGTTTTCATAGTACTTTCTGTCATTTTGATCGAACAAATAGACCATCTCCTTTTGATCACATACACATTTTGTGTACTTTTCAATTCTCTTTTAACAAGATCCCAATATCTCCCCACTGGCATTAGCTTTGGGCAGTTTGAGGATTTGATCTCTACTTTGACTACAATATAGCATTATTGTTCATAGTACCACTCAAAGGGCTTGTTACATTAGTGACAGGATGGCAAGCCTTGCAAGTTTTTATTTTATTTGGCTTAAGAAACATAATGTGCACCATTCTTTTTCCTGAAGGATTTTCTCTCAAGGGGCTAGCTCGCTGTGTAATGAAATTGGAAATAGTTTGACAGCAGAACTTTGAATGCTTGATCGACTGTTTGTAGGACCAAATTGGGTTTTGTTGCAAATATTTAATAATTTTATTATGAACTTTTTTCTAGTCACTCATTTTAATCAGACTTTAATTCCTCATTTTAATCTTATATTAAACATAATAACTAAAATGTTTTACAAAGATAAAAAAGTCAAATAATATTTGAGATTAACCCTGGGTTTGCTGCAGAGACAATGGCTCACTTTGGTCCTAAAGATCGCCTCAATAAGAGAATAATCCTAAGTATTTTAAGAATTTTTCGATCTCTTAAATAAAGGTTCATTTTGTCTGAAAGTGTTGCATCTTTAAAAAATGGAATATTTTAAGCTCTTTGAGGACTTTATTAACTTGAAAACATAATCATAATTTCCATAATTTATTTAACTTTTAACACTTCAATCTAGAAAAGAATTCATCATTTTTTTAAAATGTCCCAATAAAATTTAAAACCCACGATTCAAAATACCTCAAAATTCCCTTCACTTTCAAATGCTAACAAAAAATTATATGAAACCCTTGATATCCAATGTTTAAACCCCAAAAGCAGTTTGTCGTCTATCACTCATTTCACTCAGCCATTATTTTAATCGAAGTTAAAAGTTTTTTTTTTCTTCATTTAGGTCTTTTTCTGATTTGGATGGTAGTAGGTGTTTTTAAAGACTACAAAACGTTACTTGAAAGAATTAACATTTTAAATTAGTTTTTTTTTTTTTTTTTGTGCAAAATTTCCTGCTAATTTATTTTGAGTTAAACGTTCATTTCAGAAACAAACAAAAATTATTACTTTGTTTTCGTTATTTTTTTAAGGGGAAAATCCCACAAAAAAATGTTAAATATAATTTAAAGCTGAAATATATTTAAGGCATCCGGTTTAAAGACACTTCATTATTACTGGAGGTAAAGGAAGGTTATATAAAGTTTATTATGTTTTAGGTAACATCTGAAAGACATTCATATACACATGGACAAAAGTCACCGCCATTTGTTTTTATGAAAGTTCGGAGTGACTCTGCATCCATTATATATAAAAGTAGTTTAATTCTGCATAAAATATGCTTTATTTAAAATGTTTTGCGAAAATAATTTTTCTTTCACTAAAATTTTGAACAAAATTAAGTGTTCACTATTTTAAGTGGACAATAGTTACCGTCTCGGCATCTAAGTACAAAAGAAACGTTCGCTTTTACCCTAAACTTCTGTTTAAATTTCTGTAATATGGTAACTACAACTATAATATGATAACTGTTACCATAAGACTGATCTATCAAAATTTAATAACGGTACTTATTTAAAAAAAACTCCTTAATTCTCGATAAGAGGCACATGGACTATATCACAACATATCACTAGAACAGTCAAATTATAAGTTTTTACACTGATATTTTCATATCCTCTAGAATATTCTGAACATATTATAGACCTCCTTAAAACATCATTTCAAAACCAATAAAATCGGTTCATTACAAAAAAAGTTTTAGAGAAAATTCTGAAACTAAATGAATTCAAAAATATTTTTAATTTTTCTGTTTATTTTTTGATATTACCAAGTCCAATCTGTTATTCAGAACTGTATGAAATTCCCCCAGATGTTTTTTTCACGCTCATTAAAACGTTATCTAAAACTAAAAATATCGGTTAAGTAGAAAAAAGTTATAGGAAATTTTGTTCAGAAATTTGTACATAGAATTGTTATGGTCCTCCTTAGGACGCTTTTAAAAACCATATAAATCGGCTCAGTAGAAAAAATGTTAAAGACACACTTCTAGTTTATTATTGTGTTTCTAAGAACGTTATTTAAAATCAATAAAATCGGTTCAGTTAAAAAATAAGAAAACATTCTGAAACTGTCTCGAAATTTTATTCTTTGTAAACGACACAATCAAATGAAGTGATTTTAATTTTTTAGCCAGCAATTTCGGCAAAGGATTGCAAAAGCTACAAAACCTCTTGATAGGGGCTGGGGAACCATTAACCCCTACAAATCCCTAAAAGTGTTAAATCAAATTCATTAAAATACGACATATGTATCGACCTTTTGAATAGAAGATTAAAAGCAACTTTATCATTTGACCAGGACAGGGGGAGTAGTACCACCCATCTAAGGAATTCCAAATCTATAGGTATTGCTTTATTAGCAAACCGGTTTTTTGGTTCAAATTTTTTGTCTTAAATCTTATTAGTGAAAGACTGTTCAGATTCGGTTTGCCCCTTAAATTGTTGTAGTCAATTTTTTTTCTAGAATTGAGATAATGAAGATCAAAAATCTCTCAAAGGAATCGCTTTAATATCATAATGCGTTTTGTTTCGAAGAGAATTTTTTAAAACCTTTTTTAGTGTAGGGTATTTCCGAAATTCGCCCGCAACACACTTTTTCTTTTTCAAAAACTCATTTGAACAAATAACAAAAAGAATAGTTAAACTTATTTTAAATTTATTTAAACAAATTAAAATGTTAATTTATTTTCGCTTTAAAGAAATTCATTCATTCATTAATTTTCGTGAAAAAAAAATTTAAAGCGAAAAAAATCCCATAAAAACTACAAACTAAATAAAATTTTTTTTCAACTTCATATGAAGACTTCTTTTTTATTTTTTGCCTTATTTTCAAGATCTTTTTGTGGCTTTTTGACTTCATCATATTTCAAAACTTCTTATTGGTTGAAATTTGGTTTTCGATAAAAGAAACTTCAGCGTTTCCAAAACTAAATTATTTTTTGTTTTAATTTTTCTTTTGTTATGTTAATTTTATTTAATTGTTTAAACAAAAATACTGAAATTTTATTCGTTAAAAATATATTTTTTTCAAATTAAATTAAACTCGTCTCAAAACTTAGTTTTGCATTAATTTGCATATTAATGTTGTTGTTTTTTCTGTGTTTTTTTCATAATAAATGGGGGCGTTTCTTTAGTTAAAGCTTTTTTTGTTAAATGAACTAAAATTTATTAGATTTTTATATCAAAAAATAATGGGGGTAATTATTAATATTAATAAATATTGTTTTTATTGAAATCGAAGAAAAAAATCTTTTAGATGTTTTTCCACTCAATTAATAAAGATTTAAAAATCTATTTCAAAAACTTTTGTAACAAAATTGAGTTTTTGAATTTTTTATTAAAATATTAAAATTAGTTAAATATATATTTTTTATTACGGTCTTAATTAATTGACATTAACTGCTTAAAACCTTTTTCATTTTTTTCTATTTTTTAATTAAATATTTAAATTATTTAACCTTTGAACTTTTAGATTTTTTGTAAAATTTTACAAAATATCTAAGAATTAAAAATAATGAAAACTTATTTAATTACAATTCCTTTCTTTAATATAAGAAAAAACGACTTTGGAAAAATTCTATATTTAATAAATTTTATTAATTTAATTCTAAAATAAACATTCTTTTTAAGATTTTCAAAATTCATTTCAAATTCTTAACCTTTAACCTTAAGGTCAAAGTTTTTTATATACTTGATGTTAAGAATTATAATTTTGTTTCAAAAGAAGAATTAAATTCTTTATATTAAGAATTAAAATTTTTATTTAGATTTTCAAAAATTAATAAAAAATATACAAAAACTTTGACATTTGACCTTAAAAATCAAAGCACAATTACCGCAATCGAACTGTTTCCAACAGTTTAAAAAATATATTTTCTTTCTTATTTTTTTTTTAATTTCACTCTACTAATTTATATTTACTCTCTTTCTCTTTTTAGGTAAGTTCTAAATTGATTTTAAGACTGATGAACCGTAACTGTAATTTCCGTAAGTTTTTTTTGAAAGGTAATGTTTACAAGTTGCTTAATTGAAAAATATTATTAAAAGGAAGTCAAAATTGTAAACGAAAAATACATTTCTTAACAACATGTTTACAAACATTGCTTCGCAACATGTTGCAAGTCACGGAACATTTTAAGGAGTTTCTTTTTTAACAGTTAAAAAATACATTTTTATATAAAGAGGATTGAAATCTTTACTATGACAGTTAAATGTTTAGCAACATGTTGCAAATCTCTTAACATTTGTAAAACTTCAAACTCTAAACAACTAGAAAACTTACTAAGAAGACTGAATCTTTAGAAACTGATTTACAAGTATGTTGAGCAACATTTTACAAATTAATAAAAATTTTAGCATTTTAAATATTTAAAGGATTCAAATGTTTTGCAACATATTGCAGATAATACAAATTAAAGAAAATACAAAAAAATCTAAACGTAATATAAATTTTTTAATAATAACTAAAATGTTTTGCAACATTTTGCAGAGAAAAATAACAAGAAATCAGAAACTAAAATATTGGTAATTTTCATATGCAATAAAATGTGGAAAAGATTTTTAAAGAGTTTTAGCAACATGTTGCGTTTAAAATGCAATATTAAAAAGTTGTAAAATAAAACAAATTAATTATGTTTTAATGCAATAGAATTGAATTGAAACTGCTTAGCAACATTTTATAGTATTAAGAAGAAATGTTTCGTTAAAATGTTTAGGCACATGTTTAAGCAACATTTTTAAAATTAATCACTTATTTGTTGCCTTAAAACAGCGGGATCGTTTTAAACAACTTAGTTTTGTTTTTTTCTAATGGCAACATGTTGCTTTAATTTAATTAAACGAGAATGATAAAAAACAACAAATTTACATTCTAAAATATGAATTTTCATATAAATTTATTTTATTTATTTAATAGTTTAATAACTTTTAATAAAAATCTAACTTTTAGCCATCAATTAGTTATGTAAATTTTGTTTTTAATTAAATTAACAACAACATTACAAATAAATATGTAATAAACAACAAACATTGATTGAAATAATGACATAAAAATTATTGCTACTGGCAGAGAGAAAAAATTAAATATAAAAAATTATGACAGATATTTGATTTAAAATTTACATTAAAGAAATTATCTTTTTGAGATTTTTTTTGTCGTATTAAAGAAAAAACTTAATGAACATTTATCTTTATTTCAAAATGATTAACTATTTTTTGTTTTCTTAAAATAAAAAAGGTTTTTATGGCATTTGAAAATGAAAAAAAAATGTTGTTGTTGTTAAGACAAAATGTTATATCAACACGTCGTAAAGTTAATGTTTGAAAAATATAGACTGACAGCTGACTGTTGGAAACATGTGTATACATGTTGCTGGGGGTTTTTTCTTAAACCGTCAACGCCTACATGAAATTTACATCCTTAAATATGAATAAGAAAAATAGTGGAAATTAAAAAATTTAACTAGTTTTTAGATTTAATGTTTATTTTAAAAAAATTTTGCACTTAAAATATGTCTCTTATAAAATTTATAATATTAATTTATTTTATTACTAAAACAAGCAATTTTATCTTAACTTTTTCTTAAAACACATTAAAAATGTCATGATATTAAATGGAGTTTTTTTTATAATTTTGTAAAATAAAATTTAATTAAAAATTGTATTTATTTGGAAAAAAATATTAGATAATAATTTTATTTAAAAAAAATCCTACTCATTTTATACAAAACTAAGGAGTGAGATTGAAAAATGTCTAACATACGTTTTTAATTAAAAATTTTAACTGAAGTATTATATCGTCCCTGTGCCGATAAAAGTTCCTATGTAAGATTTTCGACAAAAAAAATTTTTTGCCACATTTAACTACATTAGTAAAACTATACATAAGTGAACGAATTTTTCTAAAAATATGTAAAAATTATGGAATTATAGGCAAAAAATACAGTTTTTTCGTCTTTCCTGAAAAATTACAAAAATTTACATAGAAACTTTTGTTGGTTTTTCTTTTTATCGAATTACCTTTTAAAACTTGTCAGTTATTTTGTTTAATATCAAACAAAAGAATATATTGATAACCCGATTAAAATATTTGACCAGGAAAAAGTCCGTACAAGAATACAAGAAAAACAAGGTCCTTCAATTAATTGATCAAGCATTCATAGTTTTGCTATCCAACCGAAAGTTATTTAACAGTATCGGGAGAACTTGTCCATTAAGAGAAAACCTGGCTCAGGTGGAAGGAATGGTCCACATGATATAATAATTTTAAATCCCCCTCCTTTGTTAAACAAGTTCCCCAAATAAATTCATTATTTATAGTAATGGCAAAAAGTTTTCATACACCTGTTTCCCAAAATTTAGCCTCGAGCATTTAATTAAAATTTAATAAAATTGTATTTGATTAATGTTTATTTAAAATTAAACACATTTACAATTCATTAATGTTTATTTGCTTGAAAAGACAAGCCGCCTTTTTAAAAAAATGTTTAGCAACATTTTGCCATAATTTCAGTGAGAAAAAATTACCATAATTTTTCATTTAGAATTCTATCTTTTGAAAAAAAAAAAAACAAAAATCTCATACCATTCATTTCCATTAAAAATGATTTTTATTATAAATTATATTTTTATGCCAAACAAAATTCTTGAAACATTTTGTTTTTTGCAAATAAAAAACTCTACATTTATTTTAAAACAATTTAACATGTGTCTATCATATTTAATTTATTTCCCTTCCATTTAATTTAAAGTTTATATTTCTATTTAAGTTTTTTTCTTGTTCTTAGTTAAACATAGTAGGTTTTAGTCTTTTTTATATTCTGGGATTTTTTTCTTATTTTTTTCATAAACATTTTTTTGTTGCGGTGGCATTAACTATTCAGAGAAAAAAATTGTTAGTGGGCGCTTTTGAACAGACAGCTTGTCTGGTAGTAAAACTTGTGTTCAGATTTTTTTCTTTTATATTATTTCATTCATTTGAAATGAAAAACAACATAAAAAAGCAGGTTTTTGTTAGAGTTATATAAAAAGGAATGTAAATTAATTTTTTTATTGGTTAAATATGTTAAACTAATGTTTTAAAGTGTGTTTAACAAAATGTTGCAGCAACTTTTGAAAATAAAAATCTGAAAAGTTTCAAAATATTCAATAACAACTAAAAATATGAGAATTTAAGATTTTGCTTTAAAAAATGTTTAGCAACATGTTGCAGAGAAAATTATATTAAATAAGAAACATTAAGAAAGTAGCACGTTTCGAAAGCCAAAGAACAAAGAACATAAAATATTTAAATTATTAAAATATATTTAAGTAGAAAAAAATTACATTTAACATGTTTCGCAACAAATTCCAACATAAATAGAAATATGAATGATAAATACAAAACTTTTAAATAATATAAGGCATGCTTGGCAACATGTTGCGCTTTAAAGGCAGCGCAATAATATAAATAAACACGTGTTGGTTATCTTAAAACTGATAATTCGGTTTAAATAAATTAGTTTCCCTTCCTAATACCAACATGTTGCGGAAAAATTATAAGAAAAAAATAAAGAATGTTCATTTTTATTTGCAATAAAATATATATAATATTATTTAAAATGTTTAACAACATGTTGCAGGTAAACAACAGTATTAAATAATATGAAGACATTAAATAGAAAAAGAGATTTTTAATACAATAAAATTCTTTCAATTATATTGAAATTCTTTAGCAACATAAAGTAATATAGATTTTAAAAATTAGGTTTCGTTAAAATGTTTAGACACATGTTGCACTTTTAAAAAGAAGCGAAAAAATAAGAAATTTTTAAATAGAATGTTTAGCAACACAAATAAAATAAATTTTAAACTGAAAAAAATCATGAAAATGATTAAAATAATATTAAGCATTATTAGCAATATGTTACGTAAGTTATTAAACGAAATGTTTAGAAACATGCAAACAATAAAAACACTAATATGCAACAAAGTTTCACTAATATGCAAAGTTATTAAAAATCTATAAATAAGATTTAAATTATTTAGCAACATTATTTTGTGAGAAAATGTTGCAGATCTAAAAGTAAAATCTTTATATATTTTTAAACTCATGTTGCAGCATCATTAAAAGTTATGGAATTTAATTAACAATAATATCAAATCTTAAAAACAAACATTTTTTCAACATGTTGCCATCGGTAATATTATTAAAAAATAAGTTTTATTATGATATTTTACGATTTCTTATGAAAAATTAAAATTATATCTACAAATTTAGTGATCTATTGTTTAGCAACATGTTGCTGAAATTTTTTCAAAACAAAAAAAATTTAACAAATTTTTGATTTGTAACAAAAAATATTATCATTTTTACCAATTTGTTAGGAAAAATTGTTTAGCAACATGTTGCTGAAATTTTTAAAACACAATATTTAATAAATGTTTAAATTTATTCTTTTTTAACTTAAATCTAAACAAATTTCATTTAAATTTTTACTAATAATTTTTTTAAAACACATATTTAGCAACATTTTTGTTTAAAGCATTTTTAATTACTTTTTATTTTTATTAATTTCAAACAATTTACATTTTCTTTAAACACCTGCATTTAGTAAAACCAACTGACTCACATGCTTAAAAAGACATTATTTGTCTAAAATAAATCATTGCTCATGTAGTTTCACCCCTTTTTTTCTTCAACATATTGCTGAAACATTTCACAGCTACTATTTTACATATTAACTTCTGATAAGATTTATAAAATTCATATTTTCATATATGAATGTATGAATAAATGTAAATAATGGTAACACCTTTTATTTGTTAACTTAAGCGTTATTTTTTAATTATTTTAAATTGCCACATCGAAATGGCAGAATTTAAAAAAATACTTACGCCCACAAAATGCTTAAAAAATGATTAAAATTCTTTTGCGAAAAAATAATAAAACAAAAAAAAACGCAAAACAATTTATAGTTCATAATGTCAAATATTTTAGGAAAAACTATAATTTGATGATTTTTAGAGATCTTTTAACAAAAATCCTATATATTATTAAGGGAAATAAATCTTATGAAGCCAACGAAATGATACAAGACATAATTTTGTTAAAATTTATGTTAAACATAAAAAATCTGAAAATTATAGCTTTTTTTCATGATCATCATTTATAAGAATTTTTGGACATAATACCACCATAATAGAAATCGGCCAAAAAGCATTTAAGAGAGAACTAAAGGAGGTGGAAAAGGCCAGAAGTGCGTATTTCTCTATGTTAATAAATGCCTGCCGCCCACTTGAAATTGGCAACAAAATGCGGCAGCCCCAAAGCAGAAATAACAAATATTTCAAGCACCCACCTCAAATGTAAATAATTATTATTATTTTCTCTCCATACAAACAAGAAAAAGCGTAATTTAGAAAAAATCCCCAGAAAAACAATGAAAACGTATTTTTTGTATTTAAGACGTCATGGAAATTAAGTCATGTGTTATTGCTGCTACTGCTGCTGCTAATATGGACAATTGCTGCTGTTGTTTCAATGTCTGCTATTTTATGAGTAAAAATTTGTTTTTAGCCAAAATTATTTTTGCCAAACAATTGAAACATTTTTGTATTAATTTTTCTTTGCTCCAGACGTCACACAGTGTCTCCTGATCGAGTTTTTTTGGAAACAATTCTGTAACTTTTGAATCGGTAGAGCTAACCTTAACGAAATTTTCTCAAGGTTAGAGCTGAGGTGTTATGGAGTCAAATGTGCTTTTTCTGCACACAGATTACACTTAAAATTTATGGCAAATAACAAAATTTATCTAGAGGAGGACTAATTTGGTTGGATTTTGGTTGTAAGTTGAGAAATTAACAAAAAATATTAAAATTTATTAGGAAATCTGGCACATATTTTTAAAAAATATTTTGGAAAAAAAAATTGGAGAATCACCTACCACGCCCCTGACCTCAACTCCTAAGCACCTCATTTCTAACCCTGTTAAATTCCATTAAAATATCTCTTTCGATTCAACAGTTTCAGAATTATTTCCAAAAAAATCGATTGTGTCTTACTGTGCGTCATGTGTTAATTATTTCCAAAAAATCGATTGTGTCTTACTGTGCGTCATGTGTTAATGTGTGTGTGTGTGTGTGCGTGTTTTGTATTTATTTAAATTATATTTTGTATTTAATATCTGTTTTATCTATTTAGTTTCATCCTACTCATTTCATTTAATTTTTTCTTTTTTTTCGAAATTGGCCAAATTTGTTTAATGAATCAAATGTTCTTTATTCATGTACTCAATACGTGTATGAGATCAAGACAAGAAAATCTGTTTTTCGAAAAGTTTTTATTTTGCTGTGGTTTCTTTTTTGTTGATAAACAAAAAACGATAAAAAATTATAATAACGATTTGGTCATGAGGTTTTTAGATATTTCATTTCCATCGAAAAGTTAATGAATCATATGTTTACATTAAAAGTAATATGGAGAGAGAGTTCAAATGTACTTAGCAACATGTTGCTGAACTTTTGAATATTTTTTATAAAAAAAAGCAAATAACAGAATATACCATTCAAACAAATGTTTATTATATTTAAAACATTTTGAGCAACAAGTTGTTAGAGCCTAACAACATTTGTCGTTGAAATATTTTTTTCTTTTTAATTTAAATTTTAGTTCCAGTCCAGTTAGTTCAATTTGCAAACAACTTAGAATATTTTTATATACACATGTTTATTAAATTTTTAGCCATTTAAATATGTTGCACAACATGTAACTAAACCCTACAAATGTTTCTGCAACATTTATTCCACAAATATTAAATTTTTTCCTATTTTACTTAATTCTTATTAAAGTTAAATTTACAAACAATTCGAAATACCTTGCTAAATAAATGTTTGTTTTATTTTTAACCATTTTAACATGTTAGGCAACATGTTGCTAAAACATAAATGCTTCTGCAACATTTATTTTTTTTCTTTTAATTATCATTAAATTTCCACTTAAAGTTCAATTAGCATGATTTTTATTTCATTTTATTTTATATATTTTTTTCACTAGATCGTGCAAACTTTTCCTATAATTTAATTATTATGATAATTGAAACCTTTCCAAAGTAATTTGTTTTAAAATTTATTATTTTTTCAATTAAAAAGTATTTTTCCCCGACTGAAAAGTTCAACAAGTCATAAGTAATTTTGCCAGTTAATTTTGTAATATTTTTTAATTATTTCAAATAATTATTACCTTCATGATTTCTATGACATTAGATTTTTTTGAAATATGTAGATTTTAATTACAATTAATTGTTTAATAATATAGAAAATTTTTAATTCGAAACATTTAAAGGTATTTTATAGAGATTTTATAAAAATTCTTTAAGTACAAATAAATTCTAAGAATTTTTTCTGATTTTTAATTCTCTAAAATCTTTATGAATCTGATAAATTTAGCTGCACCTTTTAAAACGGAAGTGTATGATGATGGTAATGATGATGTAAAGAATTAGTGCTTAGAAAACAAATATTCTAATGGTGTCGTATATACATTCAAGAAAAACTTTTTTTCAACAAAAAATTTCATATATAAATAAAATATTTGTGTATTACTTTTACATGATCTTAAATGTAAATGAAAATAGTTTTTTTTAGAATACAGTGTTTTGGTAGGATTTTTTAAAAGATAAAACATATACTTATGAAAGCAACATGTTGCTAAACGTAATTAAAAATTCTAGCAACGTATTCATGTTAGCAACATTATATTAATGAAAATGTAATTAAGTTATTAAACTTTTCAAAATGTTGCCAACACATATTCAGAACTTATGTAAGATGTTTATATAGAAAATTAGTAGCAAACATCTTTCCACCTTATTAGTTTTAACAGAGTTTAGAGATAATTAAGTAAACAAAACAAAAACTCAGCAACATTCTGAGTTAAATGCAAAATCAAAAAATATTATTCCTTTTTAAAATGTTGCTAATACAACTTCAACCTTTGCAACATGTTTATATAAAAAAATACATTTTTGCAACATATTTTTTTACATAGAAAATGTAAAGTTCCTTCTGATACCTTAGAAAGACTCAGCAACATTTAGTGTTAAATGTAAAAATGATAAAAATATATTAGTAATCTGTTCAACATGTTGCTACAATAGTTTAACAACTTTTGCAACATGTTTATATAGAAAATTATCAAAAAACATATAAATTTTATGATAGAGAATGTAAGGTTTTACTTAATATAAGCGAAATTCTCGTCAACATCATAACTTAAATGAGCTATATTTTTAACATGTTGCTACAATTTTAGAAGTTAAACAACATGTTCATATATAAAACAATAAAAGAGGGTTCGAAATAAAGCAAAATTAATTTTTTTAAAATGAAAATGTACTCTCTACTTTTCTCTTAAAAATCTAATGTGAGCTACAATAGTTGAGGATGTTGCTAATCATAAAATATTGTTTTGCAACAATGTTGCTAGCAACATTTTTTATTGTCTTCCATATTTTTCTCCGAAAAACCACTGTTTTTAAACAAAAATTTTATTACATTTTAAAACATTTTGCATCTCTTGAACAAAAAAAAAAATCTGACATGTGAACTGTAATAAAAGAAGCAAAATATAATATACAACTACAACCCACACATTCTAAGTGACGTTTTTATTAAGTAGAAATATGACAATCTTGCATATAAAACATAAATCTGATGGCAAAACTAACGAAAATCACACACATTTTTTTTGCAAAAAAAATTTATATCTTTTAAATAATGTGTATCTCCTCTAAAAGACCACAATATGAATTTGAACTGCACCCAAAAGAAAATAAACCAACAGGAAAATGTACATATACAAAATGAGCAACACAAAATGTATATAGAAATTTTAAGTATACATTTATGTATATAAACATATTTATAGCACTTAATGTAAGCAAAATAAACTAAAAAAATGATGATGATGATGCATGTGTTATGAAAATGATTCTACGTAAAACTCTTAAGGTGGCTGACTTGGATGACTCTGGGCATGAATGAAAAATATATTTTTATGTATATAAAAAATATAACGAAATGAATGAACTGACAAGCTAAACAACAATTACACATATGTTGCTTATACATAAAGGAGTCATATAATAAACATTCACCACATCACATCATGATGATGTTGATAATCATCGTCGTCATCATCATCCCATCCAACTCCTCCAGCAATATTTGCTAACGTATTTTTTTGAAAGAATATTAAAAAGATAAAAACATAAAAGAACTAGAAAAGAAGTGTATAAATCCTCAATTAAGACTTCCGTTGGAAAGTTAAGCACCTCTATGCTTCATATACCAGAAGAAAAAAAAACTATCTCTTTAAGATAAACAAGAAAATTTTCTATATTTGGATTCAATTTTTATTACCTATAAAAAAAACTTTTCCAGGGTAAATAGCAAAAAAAGCAGTATTGTAAGTATTGTGATGAAATGGAAAAAACCTCGTAGTAAAACTAATTTAAAAACTGTCAATATTAGATTGATTTCTATATTAATAAACAATTTGTCGTTTTACGAGAAATTAACCCATTAAAGGCAAATGAAATGATAAAGCAACATGTTGCTTAACATTTCCGGTTTACAAAAATATATTAAATGTTATTATTTTAGTAATGTGTTGCTAGATTTAAAAATAATTTATAATATTTTTTAGCTAATTAGAAGATTTTACTTCCTAGCAACATGTTGACAAACATTTTCTGTACAAAAATAGTTCAAATTATATAGTTATTTGTGAAACACTTTACAAAAACTAAAATGAGATCAAGTCTTTGATATTAATATCTGAATATCTTTAGCAACATGTTGCTTATGTACTTGGATTTAATTTAAAAAAAAATAGAATTTTCGTGGATATTTTTTATAAGAAATCTTATTTTAATAAATACTTGACTTTTTAAGCTTGTGTAATTTTCAGCAACATGTTGCTGAATTTAAAAAAACAAAATGACATCAGTTATATTATCAAGACATGTCAAGAGTATCAAGACAACCATTTTCTGCCTTTATTTTATAGCCAATTTTAACATATGTTTGATTTTTTACTTGGTTTTTTCTTTGGCAACATGTTGCGTTAACACTCATATTTACGTCAATGAAATTTGAAACAAAATTTGTTAACTTTTACTTATTATTTAATTGATTTTATGTATTTGGATTTAAATTTTGTGTTGTTAAAAATTCTAGTGGTAATTTTCATAAAACATTTTATTTTAAGCTTGTGTAATTTTCCGCAACATGTTGATCGACTTAAAAAGCGAAAAGACAAACTATCAAGAAATCTCAAAACTAACATGAAAAGCTGTTAATGACTTCTTTTTGCGCCCAATTGTAATAAGTGCTTAATTTTTTGTTAAGCAACATTTTGCTTATACAAAATTCTATTTGTGCTAGAAAACTTGAAAATAAATTTAATGTTGCTAAACTTTGGGAAGTAGAGAAAAATATTAACGATAAGTTTAAAATAATTAATTAAGATTAAAGAACAAGAGTTCTTAATCTTGGAACCAATTTTAATTAGTTCTTGTATTTGCTTTAAAATAAATTGCTTAGCAACATGTTGGTTAAATATCTACATTTTATATTTTCTTTATGAAATTAGATAAAATAATTTCCTATGGAATTGCTTTAACTTAAAGCAATGGTCATTATGTTTAGCAACATATTTTGTTTAGCAACATGTTGCTTTAAGAGAAACTATCACAAAAAGTTTTTTTTTTTTTTTTTTAATTTTTTTATTTTTAATATATTATATGATTTCAGTAAAGAAAATGTCCATCTTTAGTCACTTAAAGGTTTAAATTTTGTCACTAAAACTTCTCTGTAATTAATTAAAAATAATTTCTCCAATATAAACCTCAGACCATAAACAGGATGTTAATAACTATAATTAGTTTTCTTTAAGTTAAAAAAAATCATTAAATATATAATAATTTTAATATAAAGAAAAAAAGGAAATCAATAAACTTTTTAACCAAAAATTTCAATTTAAACTTCATGTAAGGTTTATAACAATAATATTATTAAAGTTAATTAATAATAAAAAATTCATATAAATTAAAAAAAGAAACATTTTTATTGTGGGTAATAAACCACATGAAATAGAAATCAAATTCGGTAAAAAATGAATAAACAATCAGCCACCTACTTAAAATTGAAGCGATCACATAAACCGGTACAATGGCAAAAAAAATATGAATAACAATAAAAAATTCATAATTTTTGGATTTTGGAGAAAAACAATAAAATTAGTGAAAATTTGTTAATAAATTTTTTTATGACAAAAGACAACAAAAACGAATCAGATTGATCATAAAAATTAAATGTCGGGGGCTTATTAATAATGGATATAATGTTTAAAATCTAAATCTTCGGGTAATAAAATTTTCAAAATTATTAGATTTTTATTGACGTCAATTTAAAAATTAAAAAAAAGAAATTATAACAAAACGTGTTTTTGGTGTAAAATATCAATAAAAATGTTTGATTGGGAAAAAAATGAAATTCTGAAAATTTTTTTGGCAACTAGAATTAAATAAATTAAAAAAAAGGTTATCAACATGTTGCTAAACATTTGTTAACCAATAATAAAAGAGTTTTCTAAATTAAATATTGATAAGTTTAAAAGACAAAGTTGAAAAATATACATTTAAAATTTTTACTTGTAATTGACTTTAAATATGTATTTGACAACATGTTGATAAGGAGGTTAGTGGTGAAAAACATTTTTGATTTTATTTAATGTTTAATTTTGCTACTAAATCTATCTTAAGCATTAAAATATAATTTTACCTTTCTTCATAAATTTCTTTTGATTAATGTTTGGCAACATGTTTATAATCATTACATAATACTTACTGTTGTTAAAGAAATCGCAGCATGTTGACCTAAAAGCAAAAATTACGAAATTTTAATAGAGTCGCAATCAAAAATCGGCAACTCTTTTTCTTGACGAAACATTATGTATATAAACAACATTATATTATGAAAGAACATTTGGCAACATGTTGATTGGAGATGAATAAACTCAAAGAAAATATAAACTTATTGTTTTAAATCGATTTCATTTTGAAATAATTAAAAATATTTCTTTATTATTTCATGTAGAATATTTCTTTATTTTCGCAACATGTTGCTGAAACCTCTATGTTATTAAATTTCAAATTAAGAATTTCCTACGGAACTATTTTAATAAAAATCAATAATAATGTATATTTTCACTTCAAATTCTTTTCTAGTCTAATCATTTCTTTTTTTTTTTTTTTTTTTTGCAACATGTTGCTTAAACATTTGTCTTAATACAACTTGAAATTAAAATTTCTTTTCTTTTATTAAAATCAATACTCATATATATTTTCATTTTAATTAAGACTTTTTTATATTTAGCAACATGTTGCTGCAACATTTATGTTATTATAAGAATTTCTTATGAATATTTTACTAAAATCAATGATCATGTATATTTTCTTTAAATTAATTTTTTATCGTTTCATCTACATATTTTTTGCCCTCTTTCATTTCAGTCTTTTTAAAAACAAAGGCCTGCCATATATTTTCCTGCGAACATTTGTTTTTTATTTTTGCTATTTTTTCATTTTGCATTAATTAATCTTCAATTATAATTTACAAACCAATACATTTGATAATAAATGCGTTGTGTTGTCGTTCCTACAAATTGGCGGAAGTGAATTTCAAAAGCAGAAAAAATATAGAAACAAAAAACTAAAACTGAAATACCATTAAAGTGGAAATTAATTAAATATAATTTTCTACAACTTTTTTTTTCTATAGTACGCCTTTGGGAGTGTGCTCTCGTCATCATCAGCAATATTGAACATGATTATTAGTTGGAACCCAACCACCACCAAATAATCATTTATTCCATAAAATCCCCTCTTAAAAAAAATCCAGTCATTTACATGATGTTTAGTGGTCAAAAGCTTAGATGAAATTGCAATGGAACAGCAGCAAAACTTAAAAAAATATAAATTCAACGTTTTGTTTCAATTTTTTATTTTAAATTATTTAATAGAAAAAAAAAACAACAACAGAACTGAAAAATGTTCAGATTGTAATGAAATGCTTGATTAAAGATAAGAAATTAAAAAACTAAACTAAAATGAACTGAACTGAACAGAACAATATACGACAGTCCATCGTTTTCAACACTGTTACTGATGTCTCACTCTATTACCCGGGAGTATTGAAATGAAATTTAAAACTGAATTAAGCTTTTAGAAAAGTATTTTCTATTTCTAAGAGTGTATTAGAAATGAATAGAAAATAAAATAAGTTATAGTGTAATAATATTTGCAATAGTAATACGAAACACGTTGCACATTTCAAATTTATTAAAGACGTACATGTCATGCATTGGCGACAACATATTTCAAATATTGACGGCGTCAATTACTTTTACAAAAAATACGAGTACTACAGAAAAATATTTTTTTATAATTATAATATAGAAAAAATACTATAATAAACAAAAAAATCAACAACCTTATCAAAAAATCATACTATAGGAAAAACAACTGTAATCAAAGAAAACAAAAAAATTGGCTTTGAAAAGAGTCTAAAATCATCGTGAGTGGTCTTAAAAGAGAATTGATTTATAAAAAGTGCCAAAAAAGACTTGATTTCAAATAAATTTCCACTGAATTGTCTAATAAATTGTGGCAGCAACATGTTGCTAATATAAAAATATTTTTTAACAACACAATTTTTAATCAAAGGTTTTAAAAGTACTAAAAGAACTAAACAATTTTAATTTAATGTATTAGCAACATGTTTAGCAACATTGTTGCCAATGTAAAAACAATCTTATCATATAACAAGAAGTAAATACATTTCAAGAATTCTTTGGAAATGTTATAAAATTTATAAAATATATCTTCATTTTTGAGCTTTTCACAAATTTCAGCAACATTGTTGCTAATGTGAAAATATTTTCCTTAAAGAAATGTTTCTTCAGAAATGCAAAAATATTAAAAATAGCAATATATTTGTTATTTTCTGCTAAAAATATGTTTCATCAACATGTTGCTAATGAAAAAATGCTTGTATGAAATATTTTTCATTAGCATTACTTAAGGACAATTTTAAAATAAGAAATTTTCACGAAATCATTATCTGTAAATATGTTTCATCAACATGTTGCTAACATAAAAATAGTTATCTAACAAAATTCTACTTAGAAAAAAATGTTTTTAAAGTAATAAATTTAGGAAATTTTTTCATTTCTGGCAAAATATAATATTTCAGCAACATGTTGCAAAGATAAAAATATCCCATTAATAACAGATTTTTTTTAAGACACAAATTTATAGCATTAGTACATTTTGAAAATTTTTAAATTTCTGGCAAATTCCATGTTTCAGCAACATCTAGTTAATATAAAAAAAGTTTCCTTGCACCATAATGACATAATTTAGCTACAAATCAATAATTTTGAAATGAAGAAATTAAATTTATGTTTCAGCAATTTAATTTCTGAAATTCAAAATTATTGCTTAATGATGTCATGTCATTACTTAGATTACAAATCTACAATTTTGAAATTAAGAAATTAATTATATGTTTCTGCAACATGTTGATGAATTTTTTTATGAAAATCTCTAACTTTTATACTCAAATTTCATATAAAAAACTCCAATAAAATCTATTTTAATATTATCATTGCATGTTGTAACCATAAATCTATAATTTTGAAATGTTGCTGGCAACATAGATTTTAAATTTTATTTCATTTGGTTCTTAATACATTAAATTTCCGTTAATTATAGTTTCAACTAGAATAAAAGCCAACAATAATGAGAAAATGACCACATTAAAATCAGTGAAGCTTAATAATTTACAGTTAATTCCAAATTAAAACTTTTCTTGACCAGTTGGTCGCTACATAATTATTACATTTAATTGCTGATTATCTCAGAAGAAAAACTCTCATTACAAGAATTTAAATCAGTACAAAAACAAAGAAGTAAATTTTCTATTAAATTAACTGTTTTTTAGATTTTTAATTGAAATTAAAAGAAGGAGAAGAAGAAACAAGTAAGAATGCTTTAATCGGATATGCCGAATCTTCAATACCCTACTACTACATAACGTCTCGTACATATATATATGTATATATCACAGGAAAATATAATGATCCATAAAATCAATTATATATTTTTCTATAACATTTTTTATTCTGAACCGATTTCAATTATTTTTTAGAGTGGCAATGAAGTACGTACGACTTAATGTTATGGCAAAATCTACTTATAAATAACAAGTTTACGCTTCGCTTGAACTTAGAGGTTGGCCCAGATATCGGTCTATATCTTTTAACATACTGAATCGAAAACTTAGCCTTGACACCAAATTCATCCTGTATAATACAGTGTTGAAACTAGTGTGGATGTATGACATACAACTATGGTACATACTGCTAGTAACACTAGTATGGACCAATCAAGAATACTGAGATTTATGACAGGTGAGAATGAAAACATCCATAGGGATTTGTAATTGCCAATGGTTAAACAGGAATTTGAGAAAGTGCGTCAGAAGTACATGTCAAAACTCCTTGACCATCCGAACACTCCTGAAAGACATCGTGTCGAAGGGCAAAGTAACTCTAGGCTTCGAAGATCGGACTTTCCACCACGATTTTAGGAGGATAAATACAAGAATGAAAGCCTTTTTATGGGAAATTTTAAGATTTAAGCTACATTTTGGGAGGCGAAAGTTAGGCAGATTCAATATTTGACAAAGAACGTACAGAGATGATTCCTTCTTAGCGTTACATACAAAACAACAAACTTAATATACCCTCTTCACAACTTGTGATGGTGGAGGGTATAAGAAAAGGTTCTAAACCACTATTTTTTTATTTTAGCGGTTTTTAAAGCTTTAATTCCTTTTAAATAGAAAAAAGAAGTTTTGCCACACGCTTGTGCAACAACTAGTGCAGCAAGTTACAGTTTAATGTTCTCGATTTTTTTCTCTCTCTCTCTTTCTTATTTTTTTAAATTTATCTTTATTTGTGAAACCCTCTTTAACATTTTGAAGTTTTTTTTGTTGTTGTTGTTGTTGGTTTTAATACATCATTTAAGTTATTAAATTATTAGTTTTTAAGAGGAGTTTTTAAACTTTAGTTAATAATACGAAATGTTTCCTCTGTTGAGTTTTTTATTTATTATTGTTGTTGTTTTTTCATGTTATTGTTGTATTTAGTCTGGTTTAGTTTAAATAATTATCATGGCAGATTTCAACAAAAAATGTAATAATAATTTGTGTTAATTTCTAGTTATACGCACGCGTGCATTTTTCGCTATCTATTTAGCGTTTTTCTTCTTCTTTTGTTGTTGTTGTTGGTTCAGATACTTAAAGTTTTGTTGTTTTAATTAGTTATAAACAAATTATTTATGGCCTTTAACAGGAAATTTGTATTTTGTTTCAATTTGATTTTAAAATTTATTTATTTATTTTTTTTTGTTTTTTGTTTTTGTGGTTGAGAGTCATAAATTTTATTAACAAATTAGTTGGATGTAAAAGATTTAAATAAATTTATTTTTTAAACTTAAAAAGCTTTTAAAATTAAATTAAATTTTTAAAAGAAAATAAGATTTCTTCGGAATATATTCCCAATTGTGTTGGAAATTATTCAAAAGCTTTTCAAGCTTCAATAAATTACACTAATAAAACAAAGCTCATTTTCATTAAGAAAGTTTTGAGCTTCCTTTATAAAAATGCTTATTATGCCTCTCTTGAAAAGCTTTATATTTCTCTAGACCAGTTGTGCCCAAAATTTCCTAACTCGAGAGACTTCAAATCCTGCTAACTTCACTATAAACTACTGCTGTTCTCTTATCAATTTGAACAGAGCGAGCTTTTATTTAATATAACTTTTTGGGCACCTCTGCTCTAGACTCCATAAAATACACAAGTGATTTAAACTGTTTAATTTTCTTAAAGAGCTTTTCATTTTTGATTTTTGCGAAGTACGAACTTACAAAAGATTTCATACTTTCATAAAATTTTGCTTTATTGCTTAAGAAGTATCATGTGGATCATTCCTTCTACCTGAACCATGATTTCTATCAACGGAGAACGAAGTTCTCCTGGTACTGTTTAATATTATTGAAAACGTTTGACAACAGACCTTTGGATTGAAAATATTTTATTACTATTTTCTGGTCACTGATAAAAAATGACATATTTTACAAAGATAACTTGATCCAAAAAGAATCTAATAATATTTGGGTTAAAAGTTTTAATAAAAAACGTGTGTTAAGAATTTTGCGATCTCACTCCTTAATCTGCAACTCAAAAAACACCTGTTATTTTATTAAAAATCTTTATAATAGAAAAATAATATAAATTTTAATAAGAAACTATTAAAATATTTCTCATCACATGATTCGTTTTTTAATAAAAAATTTGTTTAAAATCGATAAAAATCTTGCTAGAAAAAATTAAATTAAAATTATTCACGAACATCATCATCACGTTAAAACAACTTTAATAAATTTCAAAAAAAATTTTAAGGAGGAAGTGCTGAATGAGACATTTGAAACAAGTTGCAAATTTACGATATTTGCAACAATTAAAAGATTTAATTTAAAAGATAAAATAAAATTTAAATAATTTAAAAATTTGTTAAATGCATCTAAACATAAACATGTATATAAACATGTTGCTCATTAAAAATATAACAAAAATAATGTCACAGATTGTTTTTGTGTTTAAGTTTGCTAAAGGAAATTCCATTTAAATATTTATTGAATGAACCGAAAGACAATAAAAATATTGTTTAAATAATTAGAAAAAAATGGAGGTTTGATTGGAACTGCAACAACACCCAGTACCCAGTGAATTGGATTATTGTTTGAAGAACAACAAAACTTAAATACAAAAATTAGACAGCATCCGGTAATTACATTTTAGGAATCAATTATTTTACTAAACAATTGTTGTAATTGTTATTGTAAAATAAATGACAAAAACATGGGTATTGAATAAAGGAAGGGGAAGGTAAGCCATGGGGAAGAAATGGGTCGTGGAAATATTTTCTTTTCAAATACTTTTATAAATCAAAAACAAGTAAGAAAGCTATAATCGGCTATGCCGAATCTTCAAAACGCTTCACTACAAAAGAGTGAAAAGCAGAAACGTTATATTTTGTACATACACACTCATACAAACACTCACAAACGGTTACAATATATAACACATAAACACCTAATGAGTCATAAATTAATTTATATTTTTGGCTGCAACTTTTATCCTACTGAACCGATTTTGATAATTTTTGGAACTATAATGAAGTACACATAACTTAATATTATTGCAATGGCAATTTCATTCACTTGAACTTGGAGGGTTTCTCGGATAACGGTCTATATCCTTAATGTAGTTAACCGATTTGGTTGGTTTTGAATTGGAAAACTTTTCAGGACTTTAATAAATATTCAGGCCAAATTTCATTAAGCTCTGTGAATTGTTGTGGATGCGAGCATGCATGGACGCAAGAATACACATTAAGGGGTCTGAGATGATTTCTTCTGAGAGCTACACACAGAATGGCAAAGTTAATATAACCACTTCATCACTTGTCGTAAAGGAGGATATGAAAACACTGATTATGAAATCCAAAGTATTTAAAATAATTTTATAAAATTGTCTCTTATAACAATTAGCATACCTTCCCCTCTTTAATGCATCTATTATCTATCTTTCATCAAGCAGCAGCAGCAACAAAAAATTTACAATTAAATATTGTTGGCATATTTTTCAATGAACGTTTGAATGAATGTATGAATGAATGAATAAATATGTAAACATGAATGAATATGAATATTTGCGATTTTTTCGTTAAAACAATTATTATTTTAGTTGTTTTTAATTACGACGTAAATTGTTTTCGATGTAAAAATATTTGAAAAAATAAAAATACTCAAAAAAGAAACAACAATTTAATGTTGCACGCAATATAAATTAAATAAAAAATAATAATTTTTTTACAGCAACATTGTTTCAACAAAAGTGTGGGTGGGTGTGTTTTTCTTTAAACAAAAAAATTTTTAATATTATTTTAATTTTTTGCGAAATAATGTTAATTTTTCTTTACAAAAAAAAATGTTTGGTGATTTTTTGTTTATATATTTTTTATTATTTTCTTAGCAACATGTTGATAACAACAAGTGTCTTTTAAAGATTGCGTGCAAATCAATAAATGATTTATTTATATTTATATTTATTATTTAATCTTTTTTCCAATTGTGAGTTTAATTAAAATTCATTTAAGGAAAAAAATATATTTTTCTAAAATATTAGTTAAAAAATAAGATTCCCACGCTTCAAAAATATTTCAGATAAAATAATTATCAAAAATATTAAATCTTTTAACATGTTAAAATTTTGAAAAAAAATCTTTAAAATTATAAATTATATACTCTAGAGCACCGACTTGCGTTGTCCCGATTTTTTAAGAACTGAAAAAATTCCATTTCGGTGCATTTATATAGAAAAAAGTGATTCGATTTGAGTAGATTTTTGTTCATCTTTTTCATAATACCTAAAGTAGGGTAACTAAACCTCACAAAAATTCCTATAAATAAAAATTCCACTAACAACAACAACAAAAAATTTGAAATAGTTTCAAAATTGTTAAAATGTTGCAAACAAGAATTTTGAAAACAGATGTTTAAATATTTTTATGTTAAATTTCAAATATTTTTATCTTTTTAATGCCGAATTATGCCAACAAAAAAATTATGGTTAAAAGCGAAAAATTAAAAATACAATGTTGTTTTGTAAATGGCGCGAAACACAAGAATATTGAAAATTTTTATATAAAAATAGATTTTTTTCTTTTTCGCGAAAAACAAAATAAAAAAAATTAAAATAAAAACAAGGAAAATAAATAACAAAATTACAAGAGTTAAGAAAAATACAGAATTATAGTCTTTATTATATTTTTTAAAAAATAATACGAATCAAAAATCAAAAATTTTAAAATCGAAAATCATTGAAAAAATCGGTATATTGAAAAATTGTCAATTTTTAGTAAAAATTTTAAACTTTAATGAAAATTTCGAATTTTTAATAAAAACTTGAATTTTTTATTAGAAATGTTGAATTTTTTATAGAATTTTTTTTAATAAAATTTTATATTTGAACATAAATTAGAAATTTTAATAAAAGTTGAAATTTTTTGTAAAACAACATTTTGAATTAAAATTTGAGTTTTTAGAATGTCAAAAATAGGAATTTTTAATAAAATTTCAAATTTTTATATAAATTGAAAATTTTAATAAAAATTTTTTGAAAAATCCTAAATTTTAAAAATTTTCATTTCTATTGGAAATTTTTTAAATTCTAATTTTAACTGAAAGTGTGAGACATTGATGAAAATTTTTAATTTTCAATAAAATTTCATACATTTTTTAAGAAATTTTGAATTTTCGAATTTTTAATAAATATATGAATTTAAATATAAACATACAAATTGAATTTTCAATAAAGTTTGAATTTAAAAATAAAATGCGAATTTTTTGTAAAAAATGATTGAATGAAAATTAAATTTTCAATTTAGAATTTTAAGTAAAAAATTTGAATTTTGGAAAAATTAAAAATTTCAATATTCTTTAATTTATTTCAAATAAGGAGTGAGATCGAATAAATTTTAACATACATATATATTAATTTAAATTATTTTTTGTTTTCGGGTACTTTTTATACCCTTCACTATCACAAGTGGTGAACGCTATGAAGGAATCATCTTATTGAATCAAAATCTTTTGTTGTCACGCTCAGCATCCACAAAAGTTGACATATCTCAATGAAATTTGGACTAAGTATTTGTTATAGTCCTGAGAAGTTTCCTTTTTAAGACCAACAAAATGGGTTTAATATACTAAAATATATAGACCGATATCTGAGGTAACCTGTAAGTTCAACTGAAGAAGTTTCCTAAAATTGTCAATTGTAAATCGATAAATTAGAATGAATTTCTGTCATAATATTAAGTTATGAAAAACTTTATTACCATTCTAATAATCAAAATCGGTTCAGTTGAAAAAAAGTTATAGCTAACTAATTTTAGGACTTATTAGGTGTTCCTGTGTTTTTTTACATTTATATAATGTTTACGTTTGCGAGTGTATGTGTGAGTGTGTATGTACTAAAAACGTATTTACTTCGTAAAGTTTTGTGGTGAAGGGTATTAAAGATTTGGCATAGTCCATATTAAAAAATATTTTAAAGTCCCTATTTTTTAAATCAAAGGATTTGTGGTGACAATTAGAATTTCTGTTCCACGCTTGAGGAAGTTTTTAGACTATAAATCATATTCATTTCCTTAAAATCATTATTGCAAACTTCCTTGTGACCTTAAAATGTAAACTTATCGATTAAATGAATATAGAAGACATCAGAATATGGATTTGGTATAAGTTTGTTAATAGGTTTTTGAGATCTTCACACACAAAAAAATAATAAGCAAAATCAACGTTGAACATAGTTGATTTAAGATTGAAAAAATTTGTTTCATTTAGTTTAAATTAGACATTTTTACGTTTAGAATTAGAATCTTTCGATATTAATGTGAAAAATTAAACAACGATAAAATTTTAAAATTACTTTCATGTTGTAAAAATTTTAGAATTTGCTCAAGAAGCTGTATTTACTGTGAAACAATGTTAAATTAACATTTTTTATCTACGAAGCAAAATCGTAACTGCAAAAAAGTTAATTTTTTTCTAATTTAATTGATTTTACATTGATTTTTTCTGGGTGTAGAGTTGAAGATAGATTTATAAAATTTCTAGAGAGGTTTTTCGGATTTTTAAATTTAATTTTCAAATTTAATTTTTATCGACAAAAAGTTATATAATAATTTTAATTAATTAAAAATTTTATATTTAAAAAATATCCCGACTTATCACATGAATTAATATTCGTGATTAAAATATTTGTTTAATTTTTGTTTTGATCATATTAAAAATCACTTAAATACGTCTGACAAAATGTCTGTCTAAATAAATTTTTATTTAATCTTTTTAAATGAGGCCTGACAAATTTTTATTTCAAAATTATTTTGTCTTTGTTTTTTTTTTTTTTCAGTTTTTTCGAGTCTTCACTTTGAAACATAAAACATCAAATAAATCACATAAAAATGTTATTTTGAAAAGATCTTTTTAGAAGAAAAAATATTAAAAAGTAATTTTTGACAAAAAGTCATAAAACACATAAAAAAGAAAAAAAAACAAACAAAATATTTTTAATAAATTATAAAATTATGAAAACATGAAAATATTTTTATAGTTTTTTTTATAAAAAATCGTATTTAAACCCCCCAAAAAAATGGTCAGCAAAATTCGAATAAAATTGTTCCGAACTCAAATACAAGTGCAATTTTTTGTCTTTAATATAAAGTTAATCGGTAAAATAATAACAAAACCAAATATATATACAGTCTCGAACAAAACTATTGGCAGAGTAAACAATTTATATTTCATTTTAATTTTTCTGCCATGAACGGAAATCGTTAATACTGAATACAACCATAAGTGATTTGACAAATACAAAGACATTATTTTTAAAATTTCAGAAATCTTGCAACACGATGAAAAAGTATAATATTTGTTGTATACAATAAATCGTTGTGTGTCGGTTCTAATCGGTTAAAGTGATAATTTGTAAATATAAATTCAAACAAAACTTTGTAAAACCAATAATGAGTGCAAAACAAAAAGAATTCGTTTCACTATTAAAAGTGTAGTAAAACGCTTTAAATTATACTCAAATTTCCAAAGTTCGAGAGATCCCCAATATGTCCAAAAAATTAAATATAATCGTAAGAAGCATCTACAGTAATTGCGCTACTCCACTGTTCGTAGAGTGCTGTATGAAGCTGCTATACGAATCAATTAAATAGAAATAATTTAACTTTTTTCAGTTATGATTTTGCTTCATAGTTAAATAATGTTAATTTAACATTGTTTCACAGTTAATACAGTTTCTTGAAATTTTTAAAAAATTATCGTTGTATAATTTTTCACATAAATATCGAAAGATTCTTATGTGTACAATACTTTTTCACCACAAACGTAAAAATAAATTTAAATTAAATGAAAAAAAATTTATTCAATCTGAAATCAACTATGTTTAACGTTGATTTCGCATCATGTTGTTTTTTCTATATTCTATTCTTCAATAAAACAAATTAAGCGTTTAGAGTATAAGCAAGAGTTTTAAAATCCATTACATTTTGAAATCAGATGGTTTTCTCCGATGAAAGCATATTAAATATATTACCATTTTGAAAAACCCAATATAGAAGTGTTAAATACGGAAAAGGGTATTGGTGTTGGGCTGTATGTCATCTGCGGATGTCGGTAACCTGATTTCCATAGATAGTATGATGGATAAAACAATTTATGTAAATATTTTAAAAGAAAATGTGCGGAAGAGTAAAGTTTACAAACAAGTTTCAAATTCCACGAAGACAACGATCCAAACCATTCAGCCATGACCTACTGCCTCCACCACAGTCTCTAAATCTCAATCCAATTAAGCATTTGTGGGAAGAACTAAACAGATGGGTCAAGAAGCAAAGCGTTAAGAGAAGAATGTTTAAAAATCGGGGAGGAAGTTGCAAAAAAAATTAGTCCATTAAATGCCAAAACGTTTGGATGAAATTATAACGCAAAATGCTTACCCACACTAAGTACTAAAAAAATTACTTAAATAAAGTGTTTAATATTTTTTATTAGGTGTATCTATACTTTTGTTCAGCTATAAATTAGGAATAACTTGCTGTGCCAATAGTTTTGTCCGTTACTGTATTTATACTACTCTTATGGTTGTGTATATATGCTTATGATCATGTCTTTATGTTTGGACTATTTAAAGTATGCACCGGCGCAGGCGGCGCCAATTTGGAGCCTCTTTTAGAACATAAAATGAAAAAAACTAACACTAGTTGCATATTTAATGTTTGTGTGTGTGCGTTTTTGTTTTTTGATTTTTTAATGTCTTTTTATTATATTCTTTAAATTTATTGTTGTTGTATCAAAAAAAAAAAAAAAAATACTGACCATATTGCGCTATCGTTACATATTTTTATGTGTTCGGTGCGTGCTTTTTCTTTGAAATTCCATTTTAATGATTTGGGGCTCCCTCTCTTGTTTTTATTGTAATTGTTGTTGTTGTTTTTTGTTGCTTTTATTCTTCATAAAGAATTTAATAAAGTCAGACAGCATAACACCAATAGTAAACAATAACAACAACAACAACAATAAATATATTAGAATTTAAGTGATAACAACAATTTGGTACTTTTTCTTTTGGAAAAAGTACTAGAAAAAAATACTGAAATAAAATTCAGAAATTATTTTCAAATATTTTATAACCAAAGAATATTTTTAAATTAAACTTATTTTAAATTATTTAATTTATCCAAAAAGTACTTCAAATAGAAAAAGTACTAAAAAGTTTCGATAATTAAAAAATCATAAATATAAATAAAATTTTGATTTAATTTTTATTCTTCATTTCATAATTTGTTCATCTATTCCAATGTATATTAAAGTTTCTATTCCAATTTCTTTCAAAAGTACTTTTTTTAGTCCCTTGGTACCTTTTTTAAATACTTTCTTTCTCTCTCCTTTTGTATTTGCTTTGACGGCCGCTTGTGATAGTTCTATAGCTTTAATTTTTATTTATTAGTCGCTGCTACCGTTTGATGGTATTTTTGTTTTTATTTTTATTTTTGTTATTGTTTTAATTAATAAAATTCATAATTTTATGGTCCGTCAGACAAAAGAAATTTAAGGTTTATTTTTTAAATTTTAGCCGCATTTTAAAATATTTGAAAATAATTCACTAGAGGGAAGCAGATTATATTATGATCATTGTCTGAATTAAAGATCATAAATTTTCGCAAAAAAATGTTTAAAAAATTATTTTCCAAATTTTGAAAAAATGAATATGAATTTAAAAAAATGAAAATTATTAATGAAAATGTGGATTTTTAGTGAAAAATTTAATATTTAATGAAAATTTGAATTTTTGGTGAAAATTTGAACTTTTAGTGAAAATTTGAATTTTTAGTGAAAATTTGAATTTTTAGTAAAAATTTGAATTTTTAGTGAAAATTTGAATTTTTAGTAAAAATTTGAATTTTTAGTGAAAATTTGAATTTTTAGTGAAAATTTGAATTTTTAGTGAAAATTTGAATTTTTAGTGAAAATTTTAATTTTTAGTGAAAATTTTAATTTTTAGTGAAAATTTTAATTTTTAGTGAAAATTTTAATTTTTAGTGAAAATTTTAATTTTTAGTGAAAATTTTAATTTTTAGTGAAAATTTTAATTTTTAGTGAATATTTGATTTTTTAGTAAAAATTTGAATTTTTAGTGAAAATTTGAATTTTTTATGAAAATTTGAATTTTTTATGAAAATTTGAATTTTTAGTGAAAATTTGAATTTTTAGTGAAAATTTGAATTTTTAGTGAAAATTTGAATTTTTAATGAAAATTTGAATTTTTAATGAAAATTTGAATTTTTAATGAAAATTTGAATTTTTAGTGAAAATTTTAGAAAAAATGTAAGGAAATTTCAAAATTTTCATTCCGTTTGCCTATAAAATATGGTCCAAATCTGATCAAATTAGCTATTTTCTTGGCTTTCCATCTGTTCTGTACAATTTGACATGATTTGTTAGTTGTTGTCCTTAAAAATCTTCTATTTAAAATCGCAAAATCGCTTCAGTAGATAAATAGTTAAAGACCGATATCTGACACATTTCCAAGATTCTAGTGAAGAACTTTTTTAGTTTATTCGATTAAAATTAAACGAATTTAAATAACATTTATTCACATTTCACTGGTAAGAGGAGAGATAACCCTTAAAAATTCTCGAAGATCATGGACCGGATTAAGTTCCCACCGCCTCAAATTTAAGTTTTGAATCTGTTAAAGTGGATATAAAAATATCTGATCCAATATCCTATCTGAAGATGTAGTTTTTAATTTTGTAGTCTACAATTTCAACAGTTTTACTGTTTCACTGTAGCACCCATATAAGACCAACGTATATCTCTAAAGAGTGGTTTAATCTATGAAATCTATTAGAGTTCTAGGCACTACACACCACAATTGATTCGTAATTTACCTCAACTCATATAAAAGGCCCATTTAGGAAATTTCTATCACAAATCACAGTTTAAAGTTTCCTTTTCAAAACCCTACTAAAATGAGTTCTAGATCGAGCTTTACTGACTGAACACTTTCACATGTATTTTCCATCGAATAGGGTATTGAAAAATCTCTTTAAACTACCTTAAGTTTCACTATCAAATCTCCATCTCTACCAGTTATTTATCGAAACAGTAGCGACTTTAAATATTTTATTGCATTTTATTTGCCCCAACTTCCTCTTGATCTTTTTTTTCTTTTTTTGTACATCGGCCGCCCCAATAAAAGAGAAGAAATTATATCAATGATCATAATTATTGTTAAATGTTTAATAGGAATTACATGTGAATGAGCGTTTAACTGAGCAGGTAACTTCCAATATCATTTCAAAGAAGTCAAAAACTCAAATCGTTATTAACAAGAACTAATTAAAAATAAATACACTTCGCTCGTGCTCTTTTTTTTTGTTTTTTTGCTCACTTTGAGGAGGATGTGGGATGTTTGAACAATTATCTGGTTTAAAATAATGTTATGATTTTTATTGGAGATCTTTAGAGGAGATCACAAGAAAATGAAACGAGTTGTAGCTGGCGGCCAGACATGAAATGGTGTTTAAGAAAATAAATAATGATTTTCCATAATTTTCTTTTTCATTTGGCATTTTCATTTTGTAATAAGTTTTCAAATTTATTTTATTAACAATAATTTCTTAATGTTAATGTTAAGCGATACCCATCATAGTGCCATAGCGATGGGATATATAATTCAAAATGAGTTTAATTTGTAACGATTATAATTATTGGAAACATTTTATTTAATTTCTTTTAATCTAATTTATTGATTTAATAATTATCAAGATTATTGTGAATTATGAGTTTAGTTGTGAATGATAATTGGAGTTTAGTTGGTCATTAAAGAGGTTTTTTAATTGGGATTAATAATTAAATGAAATAATTAAATGAAAATTTAAAAAATAAATTCTATTAAAAATTTTATATTTCTAGTAAATTTTATAAAACTAAAATATTTCAAAAGTTAGGTTAAGTTGAAAACCCATATTAATTTTTCCATCATTATCTTTTTCCAGCCCGTACTTTGACCTGTTATTGTGATGGCAGTTGTCCCAATAATGTTAACAATGGCACCTGTGAGACCCGTCCCGGTGGTTCCTGCTTTAGTGCAGTTGAAGAAGTTTATGATGAAACCACAGGCACATACGAAGAAGAAAGAACATTTGGTTGTATGCCTCCCGAAGAAAATGGTGGTTTCTTAATGGTAAATTCTAAATCAAAATAAAATTATTTTCAAAAAAAAAAAAAAAAAAAAAAAGAGAAACTAATTTCTTTATTTCTCTCTTTTAACCCACAGTGCAAAGTATCTACAGTACCACATCTGCATGGTAAAAATATTGATTGTTGTGATACGGGTAATTTTTGTAATGTTGATTTACATCCTGCCTTTACACCAAAACTCACCACACCTGCCCCCGAATTGCCAGTTAGTTCACAATCTGTCCATTATTTGGCCATGATTGCTTCCATGATTATATGCCTGACTGCCTTTATAGTTATAGTGGTCATTGTCTGTATGACCTATAGGCGAAGGGAGAAACTGAGAAAACAGCCGCGTTTAATAAGCAGCATGTGTAATAGCCAACTCTCTCCTTTGTCACAAATGGTCGAACAAAGTTCAGGTTCAGGATCTGGTTTGCCTTTGCTAGTCCAAAGAACAATTGCCAAACAAATACAAATGGTTAAGCTGGTTGGTAAAGGACGTTATGGTGAGGTATGGTTGGCCAAATGGCGTGATGAGAAAGTGGCTGTTAAGACTTTCTTTACCACTGAAGAGGCTTCTTGGTTCCGGGAAACAGAAATCTATCAGACCGTCTTAATGAGACATGAAAATATTTTGGGTTTTATAGCTGCTGATATTAAGGGCAATGGTAGCTGGACTCAGATGTTGCTGATCACAGATTACCATGAAAATGGTAGTTTACATGATTATCTCTCTACCTCTGTTATAAATCCCCAGAAATTACAACTCTTGGCCTATTCTTTGGCTTCCGGCTTGGCTCATTTACACGATGAAATCTTTGGCACCCCTGGCAAACCTGCCATAGCCCATCGTGATATTAAGAGTAAAAATATATTGGTTAAACGTAATGGTCAGTGTGCTATAGCTGATTTTGGTTTAGCGGTTAAATATATCTCCGAATTGGATGAAATACATATTGCTCAAAATACCCGTGTAGGCACCAGACGTTATATGGCCCCAGAGGTCTTAAATCAAACATTAAATCCCCAACAATTTGAAGAATTCAAAAGAGCTGATATGTATTCAGTGGGTTTGGTATTATGGGAAATGGCCAGACGTTGTTATACTCCCATACCCGGTTCAAAAGCTACCACTTGTGAGGATTATGCTTTACCCTATCATGACGTTGTACCCTCAGATCCAACCTTTGAAGATATGCATGCTGTGGTATGTGTTAAAGGTTTCCGGCCGCCCATACCATCACGTTGGCAAGAGGATGATGTTTTGGCAACGGTGGCCAAAATTATGCAAGAATGTTGGCATCCTAATCCTACAGTGCGTTTAACAGCACTGAGAGTTAAAAAGACTTTAGGTCGTTTAGAAGCGGATTATGTGGACTGTCCTATGAAAATTGTATAAATCTTTTAAATTTTAGACTTATTTTTAAGTTTACTGTTAGTTAAACTTTTAATTTAAGTATTTTTTTTCTAATTTAATTTTGCTATAAGTTTGCTATAAAAAAATAATTAAAATTTGTTCTTGAGAAAAGAAGAAGAAGAAAAGAACTTATTTATTTGTTTCTTTAGAAAAATAAGAATTCTTGTAAAATTTGTTTTATTTTTTCTTTATTATTTTTTGCTGTAAAATTTAAGTTTATAATTTAATTGTAGATCTTAATTTATAATTACTTTGTACTATAAACAAATTTATAGTTTAAGATTAATATAAATACACATACATGACATTATTTTAAATTCATTTCATACAACAAAAATTGTGGAAAATTTTTATGCAAAAGAGACTCTTTTTCTAACTTAACTTTATGTGAGTTATCACTGAAAAACTAAATTTCGAATTCAAAGAGTTTTGAGGTTAAAGAAATGATCGTAAATTATCAGTATAATTAAAATATTGCAAACATGTTTGAAAATAGAAAATTTAAAATTTGTGTATTTCAGTGTTTTAAAATTTCAAAATCAAAACGTCCCTCTGCTAGCACATCGCAACGTTAATAAGTCTACATATAAAAATATTTTAATATGATAAAATTATAGACAAATAATACTGTTTTTTATCCTCCTGAAAAATTCCCAAAATGTGCATAGAAACTTTTGCCAGCGCAGTGACGAAATCCACTATTCTAAGTTTTGGAGTTCATTAAAAACTTTTGATCTTTAATATTTTTTATAAAGAATTAATTGAAGATAAGTTCAAAATTTGAATATTTCAATATTTTAAAATTTCAAAATTAAAAAATCACTATTCGAAAATTGTGAGTTCGTCAAAAACTTTCGTTTATGAAATTTACTTTTGTATTAATTCGAAGACTTTTAGATTGATCTACTTAATCTGTACATGGAGATCAATTTTGAGTTTCATTAAATAAATTATAGAGATTAAATGAAATGGCAAAATTCCTAAATTATTTTTTTTGAGGTTAAATAAACGATTTATAGAAATTTCGATTTTAAAGCTTTAAAAACGATTTCAAGCTTTTGAAAACTTTTTTTACAAAGACTGTAAATTAAAGTGCCTTACGACCCGAGTTACATTTGGTCAAAAATTGTCAACCCTGTGACAGCTCTATTAATTGAAAGTTCTTTTCCCCAAAACAAGAACTATCAGCAGCCGAACTGCTACAACAATAACGACAAACATTTAAATAATTTATAATGCCTTCATAAAAATTTAATAAAAGTATTAAAATAAAAAAATTCATAAGAAAAAAAAAATGTGCTACAAATCGTTAAAGATGTCTTCTAAATACTGCCTTTCTATATAGAAAAGAAATATATTAAAAGATCTCTAGAAAACCATTTAATAAATTTTTTTGATAAATTTTCAAACTTAAACACAAAAAATAAAACTGAGTATCTTTTGATAATTTTATGCAAAAGAGACTCTATTCTAACTAAACTCAATGTAAGTTGTCATTGAAAAATTATAATTTCAAATCCAAAGAGTATTGAGGTTAAAGAAATGATAGATAAAAGACATAAATATTGTTGATACTATAACAATATGGTTAATCATAATATTGCAAACATGTTTGAGAGTAGAAAATTAAAAATTTGTATTTCAATATTTTAAAATTTTTAAATTAAAAATTCACTATTTCAATTCTCGTTCAAAATCTTTAATCAATTTTCAAACTTTAACGCAAAAAACGGATAAATTTTGTTTTGCATATTTTTAGGCAAATAAAATTTTCTTGATCATTTAACACATTTAATGATCTTGAAAATAATATCAAGTTCTCCACAATAATAAACATTTTCATTTTTTATTAATTACTTTGTACAAAGTCATTATTATTTTGTTTATTTTCTTTATTCTTAAAAAAAAAACTAAAAAAGTAATTTATAATTTAAGTTAAAAAATAAGTTGAATTATAAATAATTAAATTTGAATATTTTATTTTAAAATATGAATAAATATTAATTAAAATAAGAAGAAGAAGAAAAACTCTATAAAGAAAAAAAACAACAAAAAAATCTGCAAACTTTATATATAAATTTTAAGATTAAAATTAAGTTTCATTAATAATAGAAAAATAAGAGACATATTTTTTTAAGCATAAAAATAAAACTAATAAATAAAATGACAAAAATTAAAAAAAAAAAAAATAAATATGAAACACAATAAATTAAATTCAAAACTTTATGATTCAAACAAAATTTTGTTTTAAAATTGGAAAATTTCTGTTAAAAAAAATTGAAAAGCAAAATATTTTTTTCTTAAATTTTCAAAAATTTTCGAAATTAAATTTGTTTTCTTCATAAAGTTTTGAATTTAAATTTTTAATTTAAGCAAAAATTTACTTTAAACAAAAAGGCTTTAACATTTAAAATAAATAAAGTTTTTCTTCCTTTTTTTCATAAAAATGATATTAAATATTGAATTAAATAAAACGAAGTTGTTAAATTTACAAAATTAAAAAATAGAAAAAATTAATAATAAATAATGTTAACTTTTCTTAATGAAAATAAGTAATACAAGTTATAAATTTTGTAATATTTTATTTTTTTCTTATAAAGTTAACTAAATTATTTATAAATATTTATATACAACAACAAAAAACAAATTAAATAAAATGCCTTATATTTCTTAAAAATTAAAAAAACAAATACAAGTTTAACTCAAATTATAAGAAAAAAGTGCCAGTTTTTTTAAAGAACTTAATTGCCTTATTTTTATATATAAAAAAAAACAAATTAAAGGAATTTGTTAAAAATAAAGTGATTATGCCCTCCGTATGTCTTATTCGAAAGTAGCCAACAAACTGGTTCCATTATTATAGATTTATTTTTAAATATCTTAGTTTAAAATTCATATTTTGAACTTAAATTTAGTTGTTAGTGAATTTTTCCCATTATGATTTTAGATCAAGAAAAAGTTCTTTTCCAATATATCTTTTCCTTCCTTGGAAACTGCAATTTCTTCTTTGGCCTCAAATTAAATAAAGTGAAACAAATACTTCAATAATATATAACATGCTTTAACTGAATTAAATCTAACTTTTAGGGTCTAATTACAAAACTATCCCGTGGCAAGTTTTGCAACTTTGGAGGAACCTCCACCACCACAAGTGGTGATGATAATGTACAAATATACTTGCTTTCGTCTGTCTGTCTGCATGTCTGTTATTGACACAGCTCAATGAAATATGGCCTTTATTTATGTCCTGAAAAGTTGCAAAAATTATAACAATCAAAACTTTAACTAAATTTATGACTCGATTGTGAGTGTACACGTGTATGTATTCCAAGGGAAAAATCAAAAATCATTTGTATTTCTCCAAATGTCATCATACACATAACAATGTCGATATATGTATATGCGAAAATATAGACTACATTGCATATAATTAAGTGTTCAGTTTTTATTTATCTATTCAGATTTTCTTTAAAATGGACTTTAATAGATACAAAATGTGTTCAGATAGATAACGTACACAAATATTTTATTTTTCTTACTCACAAGGAATTTGAGCATAAATAAAAATATAATTCATCACTTAAAAAAATTCCTCAAATCCTTTTCCAACAAATTTTAGGTTATAATTAAGAGACGAAAAGATTTTCAATGAATCCTTCAGAGAAATTTGCTTAACAAAATATTTTTAATATATATATGTTTTCGATGGTCCCGCGAACCGGATCAATAATTAAGATTATAAAATTGTATTTTTTCAATATTATTCCAATTCACATTTTCATAGATTCCTTAAATGTTTCTAAATCGGGAGAAGTGCCTTGAGGGACGTGATAAGGTGACAATTAAATCTAAAAATAAACGGTTTTTAATAGGATCTTTTAAAATAAAGACAACGGAGAGCAAAAGCCTTCTATAATAATAAAAAAAACTATTTTTGAATAAAGAACTTAAATACAGTTACTATTATTTGAGAGTGAACATACAATGTTCATTTGTTGCAAGATAGTTATAACTAAAAATTTTTAATTTTTAAACACAAACATATTCCTTGGAGTCTTGGAAATATGTAAATATCTACTTTAAATAACTTATTTCCAGCAAAAGGTTATGAAATTTTTTTGTTGTGATAGTTCGGCTGCACCCAACAGTTCTTGTTTGGGGAAAAAACTCTCACTTGATACAGCTGTTGCTGTGTTGACAATCTTAAGCCGAGTGTGACTCCTGCCGATACGGAATTTACATCTAATTGTCATGGGAACCATATATTTTTGAAGTAATTCTCCCTGATGTAGGAATAGCTTGTTTATAAACATTATTGAGTTATGACGATCTTGCAGCTAATGAGCGTTATATGAAATTATATAGAAAAAGCTTTATCATTTTATAAATAATTTTTTAATGTAAAAATTGAAATCTTGTCAAATTAAAAAGTTAAAAAATTTCATTTTGCAATGATTTCAATTTTTGTAGAAAAATAACTTTCAAATAAAAATATTTGAAAACTGCCTTATTTTTTCTAAGAGAGAATAAAATAAATATTAAGTTATAATGAAATTTGTAAAAATTATATTTACAAAAATGTTATATTCGATATATAATTATTCTCCTTTCCTTACATTTCCCAAATCACTTGTAATATATAATTTTTTATAATTCGAGTTTAAATTAAAAAAAAATAATTCATATATTCTTTTTTCTGTGTAAATATTTTCAATTTTGTTTGTTTTTAATTAAATATTAAATAAAATACAAAAACACAATGCAAAAAATGGTAATAACACTTTAATTAAAGTTATAAAATGAGTTGAAAAATATATTTTTTTTAACTTTAAAAGTTTTGAACTTATTTTTAGTAATTAAAAAATTATAATAAAATAATTTTTAATTTTTTATTACAAATATTATAAAATACTTTTATTATAATTATAAATGTTTATAAATATATGTTATAATTATTATTATATAATTAGTATTTACTATTAATTTTAAATAATTTAATAAAAAAAAATATGAAAATATTTCAATTGAATTCAATAAAAAATTTAACCAATAAAAATTACAAAAAAAATGATAACTTATTTTAAAATAAACTTGAAGCAAAATCATCATTGAAAACATAGTTGATTTTACATTGACTGATATTTTTCATTTAGTTAAAGTTAATCGTCTTTGAGTTTAGGATGAAATATTATTATATCGAAACTTTCGATATTAATTTATAAAATTATGTTGTGAAAGTTTGTCAAAATTACTCTTTAGTAGTAAAATTTCAAGGAAGCAATGTTGAATTAACATTTTTTATCTATGAAGCAAAATTATAACTGTATAAATGTTAAATTTACTTTCAAAGAAAAATAATGTTAATTCAATATTGTTTGACATTAATTGCACCTTTTCAAAGAATTTTCTTCATTGAAATTTAACTACTAAAAAGTAATTTTGAAAAACTTTCACTGTATAATTTTATAAATTATTATCGGCATATTCGAATGTTGTGAATGTACAATATTACAAAACAAACTTAAAAAAGTTTAATTTAAATTGAATGAAAAAAATAACATTATTTAAAATCAACTATCTTCAACGTTGATTTCAAAGTTTTCTTATTTTCAATTAGTCAGTTCTTTGAATTACAATTCAAAAATATATTCTGAAATAGGAACAGAACGTGTATTTTATATAAAAAGTGAGATCGAATAATTTCTAATAACATGAAGCAAAATCAACATTGAACATAGTTAATTTAACATGGAAATCAAAATCAAGAGTGAAAAAAGTTAAATAATTTTTACCTTCTTTTGTGCTCTTCAATTCTCTTTAAACAAGAGCTCAATATCTCTCCTCTGGCCTTAGCTCCGGGTAGTTTTTATTGCAAATATCACATTATTGTTCTTGTACCACTCAAGGACTTGTTTGCCATAGTGACAGGATGCCAAGTCAGGCCAAAAATAAGTGGACACATTGTGAAATTTTGTGAAAGGAAGAAATTTTCGCCCATGAAATTGCAAAAAATCTGCCAGAAGATACCTTTCGTCATTCATTATGCAGCAAGAATATTTTAAGTTTCACTACAATGTTTGTGCTCTGTTTCTGGCCTCCAAATTTTTGGCAGTTTTCCTGTCAGGAACTTTTTTATTTTTTAAACTTTTATAAGTTTCAACTTTTCGTACAAATAATCCGAGTACTGAGCAAATCGGGCTAGACTTGTAAGCTCTTTTTAAATACTTCTATTTTTTGGCTTTAGAGACTTTTACCTGAACCAGGTTTTCTATCACCAAACAAATTTTCTCGGTACTGTTTATTAACATTAGAAACAGTTTGACGCAAACCTTTGTACGCTTGGTCAAGTTTTTGTAGCACGTTAACGTGTGTTAAGAATTTTTCGATCTCAGTCTCCATAATGTAAAAATTATCCTCTAGAGAAAATAACAACAAAATGTGTATTTTATATACAATTTATGTGACGTCATAGATTTTTTGTTCTTTTTTAAATTTGACCTCTTAAATTCTTCCAAAAGCAGCTTAATGTTAAGGGTAGTTAGAGGGTTTGGGATGGTTATTAATTTAATCATTTTTTATTTATTTCATCATTCCATTTGTAACTCCCATAATAAGAGACATGTGCAAAATTTTGTATGTAAAATTTGTTTGTATTCCAAAGTTTTGTAACGCTTTTATTTATGCGAAAATTCAACCCTTAAGTTCCCAATAAGAACATAAATAAGAAATATAAAAAGTGGACAAAATTATATTAATACTTCAAAAATGATTCCAATCAAATTATATACAAAATGCGTTAATAGTAAATCTTAGAATGCCGTTTGAACCGACCACGTCATACCCTACACTTTCAAATGTGATGGTGGAAGTGGAAATGAGCGTATAAGATCCGTAAGAAAAATAAAATATATCTAAATTCGGAAATTTGAGTTACATGTGGGTGCTGTGGGAAGTAGACGATCGATTTTTGTAAAATCGAAAAAAAAATTACTTTTGACATTATTGAAAAGATAATTAAATCGAAATTTTAATTTTTAATAAAAATTTTGTCGAATTTATGAATTTAGATTAATTTTAAAAAATCGGAATTATATAAAGATGGAATGTAATTATATAAATTCAATTTTACTAATTTGTATCTTATTATATTGAATTTCATTTATCGATTTTTTATGATCCTAAAATCATATTCCCGGATAATGTTTGTAGGAGAACTGAATGAAAAAAACGGTTATTTATTTTCTGGGGGTAAAAACTTGTGGTTGATGCAGTTTTTGCTCAGTTATCAAACTTTGACAGAGTGTAATATGGCACGTTCCGGATCGAAGATCCAATTGCCATAGGGAAAAATAAAACAATTAATGTAAGAGAACTCCCTTCCATAATGGACCAACGATCATGAATATGTTAAAATTATTATTTATGTGACATTTTCTCCAAATATTTCCACAATATCGCGATATGAACTTTGTTGAAAATTTTTTAAGGAATGAAAGTACAAGTTTCATGAAATCGATAGAAAAACGATTTGATTTTTTGTGAAAAATTTGAAATTTTTGGTGAAAAATTGAAAATTTTAGGTGAAAAATTAAAGACAAAAAACCGAGTCTCCTCAATTAAATGAGTCCATAGATGGAATAAATGCATTGAAACTTTTGCAATGCAAATTAGTGAAAAATTTTTAATAAATTTATTTTTGATCAGAAAGAATAAATTTTGGTGAAATTTTGAAATTTATAGTAAAAATTAAAATTTTTTAAGAAAAATTAAAAATTTCGGTGAAAAAAAATTTTATTTATTTTTGGTGAAAATAAAATAAAATTTTGTTGAAAATTCTTGGTGAAATATTTGGTGAAATATTGAAACTTTTTGATGAAAATTGAAATTTTTGGTGAAAATTAAAAATTTTAAAGAAAATTTTTGATGATAAATAAAATCTTAAGGAAAAATTTTGTAAGTGAAATTTATAGTGAAAATTTGATTTTTTGTAGAAAATGTATTAACTCAAGAATATAACCAAAATATAAGACAAATTTGTGAAAATGATAAAAATTCATGATCACATTTTTTTTTTGGTATCCTGTTACTCAGGTACCCAAAGGACAAATCCTCCAAACTGCCCGGAGCTAAAGTCAAAGGAATTTAATGGCCCCTCGTTAAAAGAGAATTAACCTGGTAAAGCAAAGTTACATAAAGCAATTTAAAAGCGTCGTCGAAAGTGTTTCCGAAAAAGGTTCACAATTTCAGCAAACAATAAAAATATTTTAATAATAATTTAAATCAAAAAAGGAAAAATAAAAATGTAAATTTAGTCGTTTCGTTTTTATTAATATATATGTTTGTTAAGAATTTTTCTATCTCACTCGGTATATTTTGAAATAAATTTGCATTTATCTTATTAATGGTTTTAAAAAGAACGCGATGAAAATATGTGATATTTTTTTTTTCAAAAAATCAAATTTTTACCAAAATATATGTAATATTGTGAAAATAATGAAAATTCGTGAATACTTAAATTTTTCAAAAAAATACTTATTTTTAAACAAAATTCTAAATTTATGGCAAAAAAACGATAAAATATTTCATAATTCATAACATTTTGTCGCTTAACGCTTTAATTGTAATAAGCGGAAACACAATACATTGACAGTTCTTTTAATATCAGTAATTGTTTCAGTATGTGTGAGCATACATAAATAACAGTACATTTATTTATTTTCTTTCTTTGTATTTTGAATGCAAAAAAAGCTTATAATTCACATGAGTCGTTTAGTTATTTGTTAAATTTAAACTTTAGTCAATTCTCTTAAATCGGCCGGTAAACACGTATGTATCTCAAAAACCGGCAATAATAATTTTTAATACATAAAAATTACGTTTGTTTATATTTCTCTGGTGTATTTCAACGGTTTTTTTGGGGTGGAATTAAATAGAAGAAAATAAAATTTTACGTTTAATGTTTATTTCTTATTATTTCTCTCATTCTGTGATGTGATATGATGTTTATGCGTATTTATAGAATTTATAATAAAAAAAAACCGAATTACAATAAATTTTGCACACAAAAAATGAGAGACAGATGAATGGACAGACTCTTGGACGGACAGTCGGACAGATAGTGTAGTGAATACAATTTAGTGATAATCATAATAATAACAATAACAATCAAATGGAATAAAATGTTTATTACTACAAGGAAACTTTAATGTAGATATTTTTATTTTATTATAGTGAATTAAATATTTTGTAATCGTATGATTATTTTAATTGAAATACGTCCGCGTCTGCCGTTTTTGGTTCTCTAAATAACTGTTGATTGTCCCACATAAAATAACGTTCATTCACAACTTGAAACCGTATGTTTTTTATACCTTCCCCCACCACAAGTGTTGAAGGGGATTTATTAACTTTGTCTTTCCGTATGTAACGCTAAGAAGGAATCATCTAAGATTCCATAATGTATGTTTTTGCATCATCCGTCCATTTGTTTGTTGTTAGCACGCTCAAATCCACAACAATTTACAGAGCTCAATGAAATTTGGCCTTTGTATTGGTTTAGTCCTGAGAGGTTTCCTACTTAAAACCAGAAAAATGTGATTAGTTTATTAAAAGATATACACCGATATCTGGGGGAACATCTAATTTCAAGCGAAGAACTTTTTGTAAAGTTGTCAGTTATAAATGGACAAATTGGAATAAAATCATTCCAAAAATTATCAATATCGGTTCAGGTGAAAAAAGTTAATGCGAAAATTTGTATGACTCATTGAGAGTTCCTGTGTTATATTTAGGAAAAACTTCAATACGTCTATGAGTGTATGTGTGAGTCTGTATGTACAATACATAATGTATTTACTTCGGATGGTATTGAAGATTTGTGATACCCGAATAAAGCATTCTTACTTGTTTTAATTTAATTAAGGGTGGATTTTGTGATAATAACTTTTTTTAGTAAATTAAAAAACAAAAAATATTATTTTCGAGAATTAAATATTTTAGCTTTTTTTTTAATAAAATAAAATAAAATAAAATAAAATAAAATAAAATAAAATTATTTGTGTCGTTTTCTCATTATAACGTGATTGTGTTGGATTTTTTATTATTCCAAAAACGTGTGTTTGTAACAATTAATTAAAACAAAAAAGTCTGTTATCTTTTAAATTTATTTTTAGCGAATTTTTATAATTTATGTTAAATTAACTGTAAAACACCAACAACAACAACAATAACAAAAATTACCAAGAAACAAAATTAATAGTCTGTTTTATTTTTTAATTCAGTGTAATCTAACAATTTAGTCGTTACTAGATTTCAGTTCAAAGATCAAGTTCAACATAATAAGGAGTGAGATTGAAAAATATCTAACACACGTTTTTCATTATAACTCAAATAATATTTGATGTATTTTGGATCAAGTTTCCATTGTAAAACATGTCAGTTATTATGTTTAATGTCAAACAAATGTATATATTGTTGATCTGATTAAAATGAGAGACCAGAAATAAGCACGAACTTAATTATTATTAAATATTTTTAACAAAACCCTAATTGGTCATACAAAAAGTTGGCCGAGCATTCAAAGATCTACCATCAAACTGATTCCAATATTAGTAAATCGTACCGGGTGACCTTTTTCGCTGTTAGAAACCCCAATTCAGGTAGAGGAAATAGTTCACATGATGTTTCTGAAGCCAAAAAAACAGAAAGCATTTTCAAAAGAGCTCCTAATAGGTCCGGTAGGAAAGCAGCCTAAGCGGGCTCAGTGCTAGGAATATTTGGTGCGAAGAGTTAAAGCAAATAAATTGTAATAATTTCAATCAAATGAAAAAATTAACATGTTAATAATTTTTCAATCTCACTCCTTAATTTAAAACACGTATTTCGATTTATTTTAATAATTTTAATTTAATGAATGAGAAAAATCTTCTTAATTATAATTTAAATATTAAATTAGATTTGTGTTGTCAATATGAATAATGTGTTTACACGTATAATGTACATGTGTACAAACATGTGTGTATATGTTCATACATATGTAATTTATTAATTTACGTCAATTTGATGAACATATTTTTTTAAAATAAATCATATTTTTATTAGAAATTTGAAAACAACTTGAAACATTAAAAAAAGTTTTTGCACGTTAAAAAATAATTATAAATTTTAATTGAGACTTAAATTTATATTCGTTTAAATATCAAATTATTTGATCCGGAATTTTTCCCGCCAAATTGTATTGTTATTATAAAACTAATAATAATATGTTTTAGATACATTAAATCTAAAACAATTAAATTTTCAAATCAATTACAAATTTCATTAGAAAATACTCGTTAATTAAAAATTAAAAAAAAAAATATTGGGTACACAAGTTAATATATAACAAAATAAATTTAAATTATGTGATTTTTACATCAAAATCTGAGTGTTACCAAGAAGATTAAAAAACGTAGGATTTAATTATGGACAATATCATCCTTAAACTTTAATACTTTAATACTCTTGGTAATTGAAACAAGTAAAAAAGCTATATTCGAATATTAAATACTTCTCATCATACCACCAAGTCCTATCTAAATATGTTGAAGCATATATCCAAATATAAGCCCAAAATTCCATAAAATTAGCTTTAACGATTTTAGAAATATAAAAAGTTTCACTATCAAGGGATGCCAGTACAGTTTGCCCAATCCGAAAATTTTTATATCTGTAATATTTTGTTATCAAGATTTAGTCGATATAACAAACTTTAGAATAATGGGTGCAATAGTTTCATATATGCGATATTTAAAATTTTAGAATATGATTTTTTGTTTCTGAGTTCAAAAATTTTATAAACTAAAAACAATATTTGCATGCGAAGTTTCATGAAAATTAGATAAACAGTTCATTCATAATCCACATTCAAAATTTTCAGTTTTCGAATTTCTCATATATCGGTCAATAAATTTTTTCTACGAAATCGTTTTTCTCGATTTTAGGAATCTTCTAAGGACAATAACAACTACACGAACCATATTTTATTGATCTTTGTTAGTTATTTTGGATGTAAGTGTGTCAGCTAAATCGATCCCGATTTTGAGGAACCCTTAATTGCAATCGTAAAGCCCTCCTCGTTTTCGAGAGCTCATTTAGTGGACGAAATTGTTGTTTTTTTATTACATTACACATAAAATACATAGAATAAGTAATATTCTGGTCTAAATGCAATACATACGATCTCATGTCAAATACTGAAACCGAAATTCAATTTTGTATATTCAGACATACAGATGAAATGAGAATCGTATTGATCAAAATGCGATTGTCATTTTAAATATTTAGCCAGTGAATTATTCAGCATCATTAGGATATTTCAACGCATTTGAAGTGTGAACATAATTCTTAGATCGATCATTGCATTTCATGATCGAAATGGACTTCGAAGATTTCTGCTTTTTTGATTTCATCACGCCAAAATAGCGTTCCAGAAGCAATCATAAAAAGAACAATATTACGATGTCTCTTCCCTAATCGAAAAAATAGAACATTTGTTTCTCTAAAATTTTTAGGTTAAATCAGATATCGACTTTTAACTTTTGAATCAGATATCGATTTTTCACTGTTCATTACCTGAACCGATTTTGCTGATTTAACAAAAGTAGCTTCTCTATACAATCGCAATTAAAAAGGTCAAACTTCGTTGAACTCTAACAATAAATTTGGATATGAGCATGTCAAAAACAGACGGACGGACATAGCAAAATCTACTCAGATTTAGATTTGATTAAAAATAAACACTTAATGGGGTTTAAGATGATTTTTATTGGTTATACACCGAATAATACACTCACTTATGGTGGAGGATATGAAAATTCACTTTTCTCTATATGATCAGAATAGTTCTATCGCTTTGAGGACGTATAATATGCATTATTGATTCTAAAAATCACAAATTCTTGCAAAATTCAATTCAAAATTCAAGATCGATCCCCAACAGACTAATTTCTGAAAAAGAACATAAATCTCGCAAAAAGTTTATATTGGAATAAAATTTCATATATAACGAACGTGACAAAATTTTCCATAATTCCTTATAGCCCTAAAATCACCCCACTTCCGAAAATCACCCATACTAGTACAAATTCGACGAGTATTAATCGATCATTGCGTTCTTACCAATTTTCATTGTTATTATATGATGTAACAGAGGAATAGATCTGGTCAAACAAATTTCAATGAATCCATAGTTTTTTTTCTAGATTTTAAAGTTCGATGTCAACAACCGATCTGATCTAACCAAAATTTGTTCAAGTATTTTATTTAGTTCTATATTTAGTAACATTTTTATAATTTTAAAACAACTGTTTATATATAAATGGATCTATGAATTTTACCCCTAAAGCACGAGCTAAGTAAAACATGTTTTTGGAAATTTTTTTCCACTCATTTCATCAAGAATGACTTTCATATTTTAATTACGTCAATTAAATGTTCTTCTCCATTAATTTGTAAATTAAAAAATACAAATAACTCAGTCCAGTTAAAATTATGTTTCTGTGAGTGTTTTATGTTTCCAAGTCTGTTCAATGTGAAAAAAAACATTATTTAATCACTGTTTTTGCTAATTTAAAATCTAGTGATACCCAAAATAGACGAAAAAGCTGATTAAACGTAAAATTTTATTGATAAAAATTTTCAATAAAAAGTAAAGTGGTTTCGAGGGAATGAAAAATTAAATAATTTTTAATTGAAAATTAATAGTTCAAAGATATTAAGGCAAATAATCAACCGTCTTCAGTTATAATCCGGTTCGTAGCACCATATATAAGTTAATGTGATATTTATTATATTTATTAATGTTCTATACCAAATCCAGTCAGAATAAGGTTATGAATAACATTTGTAGATTATAAAAATTAAAAATTTCAAGTAATGAAATCCGCTAGATTTCGCTAGATATTGGTTCATTTCTAAATATCAGATTATGATATTCTCCACCACCACAAGAGGTGAAGAGGGTATATTTACTTTGTCATTATATGCGTAACGCTTATAAGACCCATAATGTATATATATATTCTTGCTTGAAATCAAAAATTTAAGTTGATTTATGTAAGTCCATCCGTCAGTCTGTTGTTGGCACGATCACATTCACAATAATTGACAGAGTTCAATAAACTATTGGCCTGAGTATTTGCTATTGTCCTGAGAAGTTTCCTATTTAAAACTAGCAAAATCGGTACTATATATTATAAGATATACACCGATATGTGAGACAACCTCTAAATTCAAAAAAAAATGAACAAAATCTCGCCATAATATTGGGTTATATACTTCATTATCATTCAAAAAAATTGTCAAAATCGGTTCAATAAAAAAATTTGTATAAAAAAATGTTATTAATTTTATGATTCATTAATTTTTCCTGTGTTAAATTTAAGAAAAATTTGTGACTGTGTATGAATGAAACATAAAGTATTTACTTCATGAGAATTTGTGATAGAGGTTATTGAAGATTAGTCATTCTATATAACATTTAAGTTAACTGAGATCGAAAACAAAAAAACACTCGAAGAAATTTCACTGAATTTTGTTTGTTACTTGGACTTGAAACTGTAAGTAAGAGAGGGATGGAAAAGCGATCAGTTTAGAATACAGTGACTTTAAAAAATTGGCTAACGGTTATTTGTAATCAATACCATATCTGTAAAATTTCAAAATTTCTATTTCCCCCCCTTAATAAACCACTGTGCAAAATATATGTTTTGCGTATAGAACTATTTTAGTTTTGCGATTAACATTTGTATCAGTCGCCAGTCAGTGTGTAAAGTACGCAGTCAATAGGAGAATAAAAATACAAATCTACTTGTTTTTCTTTTTAAAATAATTAAATAATTATTTAACAATTTACAGAACAACAAAAAAGTAAGAAAAAAAGCCGGTAAAATAGTATTGAGTGTTACGTTTCAAATTATACAAAAAAGAACAAAAACAACAATAGCAACAACAAACAACATGTTGGGCATCAAATATCTAACAGAAGCCCATTTAAAGGGCTTTGAAAAGTACAAGGTAAGTGAAAAATCGAATAAACATAAATTGTAAAAGAAAAATAATAGAAATAAAGAAGAAGAAAAAAATATAAAAACATAAAATAAAATAAACTAAGTTAAGTATTTTATAATTTAATTACAATTGACAGATGTTTAGTTGCTACTACTATGATAATATAATTGTTACAACTAAATAGAGACAAATATTAAATCGATATTATAAAACAATTTAATACGAGAAGGGACCCATGATTTTTTTGGCGTAATTTCATTAAGGCCAATAAAATGAAATAAAGTGATTAAATGATTAAGACAAAAATTCATTATATATAAAAGATTATTGAACTATAATTAGGGAAAATGGTATTAAGACAAATATGGATCTAAGCATAATTCGCGATTTTTGGGAAAAGCCAGAAATGATGTATTCTTGTGTGATCTCATTGAAAATCTAAGCACACGTTTTGTCACTTAACTGATTTGGTAATCGAATTAAAGTTTTTTTCTTAAAATACATTAAATACAAATACATGAATAAATATTTTCGAAAACTCCAAATCAGACCTACAAAAAAATTTATCGAGTCTTCAAATTTGACCTTTCATAATATAAACTATACTAAGAAGTCTAATGAGTCCTACTTTTTATTAAAAAATTTCAAAATGTAGGACTTTTTTTGAGCTAAAAAACATTTTCCGGCAAATTTAAAAAAAAACGATTAAAATTTATTCGAACCCGAAACGACTTTTTAAAAGGCAAAAGCAGTGTAACCGGTGTCGTATTTTGAATGCACTAAGTCCGAAAAGTTTCAACTACATTGCTTCTAAAATTTAAGAGCCAAAATTGGGCCATTAAAATAAAATTCCGTAAAAAATGTAATATTGGTTAATTTTTCACTGCATCTGGGTAAAAATTTGTAGGTTTAAGGTAATATTTATTGTGATCTGTAATTAATATTCTTAAATTAAAAAAAATCTGTCCAACAGATTTTACGATGTCCGTCCGATATCTTGATAAAGTTTGTTAAAAATGATTATTTTGATCCAAGAACGATTTAAAGTGTTTCATGTGGAATATGAAGTGAATCTTAAACAGTTAATTCGAGGAGCTACGGGGACCGATACACTATTTCTCAAAATGGATCACCTTGGGTTATACAAAACGGTTATGAAAAACGATCAAGAGTCGTTGAATCTGTATTGATTTAAATGATTTATGAGTGGATTCTGCTAGTTGAGATCTACAAAAAACCTGTCTTTTCTAGTTTAAAGAGATATTCAGCTTTATTGAAAATTTTAGTTCTTGTAAAAAAAACTTGTGGAAATTTCTTAATGAAATCTGGAATTATATGTGTTAAAATTTGAATTTTTAGAAAATGTAGATTTTCGCCAATTTTTTATTTAAAAGTAGTTACACTCATTTTGAATTCTAAAAAATTTTTATTTAGTTACATCTTCCTTATTTAAACTTATTCGAAATAAAGGTTTTTAAGCCTTTGTATAAGGCAAGATAAATCTCAGAAAATTTAAATTTTTTTTACGAAATTTTACTCACCTCTATGGGTGGATAAGATATAGCAAAAGCTGAAAAAATTATTTTTTTTGTAAATTATGAGATCCTTTTAAGAAAATCAAAATAATGTTAATATTTTCCAATAAAGTATCAAAAAATTATCTACGTACGAAAAAAATCTGCATATGTACAGCTGCCTAGGAGGATTCGTTTTTAGTGTTTAGAAGAAAAGTGTTTATTTAAATAACTATAGTGCAGGGACGTTTAATGTTAAAGGAAATTTGGATCTGTTTTTAATTATACTTTTCATTGGGGAGATAAAAATTAGGATGCATCATTATTTGATTTATCAATAAAAGTTAAATCAAAATATTAAATCATGATAAAAAAATATTGTAAAGATTTTCTAGGCATTTGGTATCGCTATTTATATTATGAGCGCATTATTTAGGGATTAGAATTCCACAAAAAATATTTGATGTAAAACTAGTAAAAAAATGATATTTTCAGAAAACTGATTTTCGAATTATTCAAAAAAATAAGATTTAAAAAAACAGTTTCAAATACTGTTTTATGCTAAAAACGCGTTTAACCGGTTTTGTTTGATTATTATAAATTTATAGAAAAAATATTATTAAATGGAAAACTACAGTTTAACCAATAATGTCGAGATACCATGATTCAATTTAAATCCGTTATTTTTGCTTTACAGAAACTTTTTCTTTAATTTCTGAATATTTCTAAATTATAGAACTATATCTTCTTAACCTAAAAAATTTATTTAATTGAACAAAATAACTTGCAGAATCTTATTTCATTATTTTTAATGACGTGATTATGTCTAAAACAGACGGATATAGCAAAATCGATTCAAAATAAATACACGGAATAAAAAGTTGCTTATGTATATACTTAGTAATGGCGGAATGTACAAAAAATGAAGCTAAAAATAATAGTGAAAAGTTTAAAAGTGACCTCCATTGCAAATATAAATTATTCGAAACCAGTCGGTTTTCTGAAATGCAAAAAACCGGTTTCCGGTTTCAGTTTTTGAATACACTATTTAAATCGTATGCAAATCGGTCAATAAACCAAGAAAATGTATAACTCTTAAACTTATCGTTATTTCTTTCCCTCCAATAATTCTTGAATGCTTCAGATTCAAACATTCATATTTAACCTAGTCCAAAGCTCTTCTATATAATTTTTTTCTCGCTTGATGTCCGATAAGAATAATTTGAATCATTATTACAAACATTTTTTTTGTAGATTAAAGATTATTAAATTATGGTTGTTGTTTTTGTTTACTTTTTATTGTTGTTGGTGTCAATTTTAAAATAATCATTTCCCCTCCTCCTAATTTTTTTTTATTCATAAAGCAAAAAAAATGAAAAAAAACTTAATGAAGATATTTTAAATGAAATACAAAAACAACAAAATTTAATAAATAAAAAAACACAATAAATAAATAAACAAATCCCAAAGTCATTGACCACGTGAAAATACTGATATTTTTTGCTCATCTTTCTTTAGACTTCAGAAAAGAAGAAGAAGCAAAAAATCATAAAATTAAACTTTCTCAATGAAGATTTCAATTATATGATTTATAATTTTTATACTCAACACCACCACAAGTGGTGAAGAAGGGTATACTAACTTTGTCATTCCGTGTGTAACGCTTAGAAAGAAACATCTCAAACTCCATGATGTACATATATTTTAGCATTAAATTAAAATCTGAGTCGATTTATTTTAATACTAAAATGTCAATGAAATTTGGTAAAGTATTTGTTGTAGTACTTAAAAGTGCTCTATTTAAAACCATCAAAATCGGTTCAGTTAATTAAAAGTTATTGACCAATATCTGAGGCAACCTTTAAGTTCAAGCGAAGAATGTCCGTAAAATTGTCAAACAATAAGTCTATAAATTAGATTAAATTTAAGTTATGTGAACTACATTACTGTTCCCAAAAATTATCCAAAATCGGTTCAGTTCAGTTCAGTTATAGCCAAAAATATAACTTATTTTATGACTCGTTGAGAGTTTCTGTGTTAATTTAAGAAAAATTTTTATGTATTACCTACGTCTGTTCATGTCACACGAATTTTTGGTGAAGGGTATTGATGATTCGGTATATCCAAATGTAGCATTCTTAGTTGTGTATAATTTATTTATTTATTATTTTTTTGCTTCTGTTTTTATTAAATTAAATAAATTAATAGAAATGAAATCACTTAACTCAAGGCGTATGAAAATGAGTGAATTATTATTAAATTTAAATTTAAATATTTAGATTTTACGAATCGCGAGATAAGTGAATGCGTGAAAAATTGAGAATGAATGATAGATAAGACTTTAGTTTAGTCAAGTTGGTTCATTAGTAGGACTTTTGTGAGGTTCTTTTTTTCCATTTGTCTTATCATCTTGAATTTGTGCTAAATAGTGCAAAACAAATAAATGTAAATTATGTGTGAATATAGAAATAAATATATTAACCCTTTAAGGCGAAGGACGCTTTACTTACTTAACAAAAGAAATATTTTTAACATGTACCAATTTATAACAGGGCTTGAGGGCAGAACTTTTACCCTTGTTCATCTGAATTAAGTTTACACGCCTTTTAAATATATAAAAATATAAATATAAAAATGGTTTTATCAGTAAATAAATATTGCCACCTTTTCAGAAAAAATCCAATATTAATATTACTGTTTAACGGATTCATATATTTATATGGTTATCACATCAATATTTTTTAGAATTTCATGAGAAAAAATTTGAAAATTGTTTCTTTCACCCAAAAAGTCTAAAAAAGGACAATCGTAAAAATGGGTTAAAATTTGTTTTAACCTTAATATCTCTGAAGCTATAAGGGACTATACTTCTTATAGAGATTAACAAGGATAATCAATATATGAATTTAAAAGACATCAACAAACCCAAGCAGGTTAACTTTGAAAGGTCACCGACTACGCCCCGACAAAACAGATCTGTACTCCTCCAAATGTACTAAGAAACATGTCAGCTCTAACCAAGTGAAATTTAATTAAATGTCAGTTCAATAATTACATAATTATTACCAAAAGAAATCGATTTGGCAACATTGTGCACTATGGCTCAGATACGAAATATTATGGATCGCTCCTCATAGAATTTTTTTAATATATTTTCCTCTTATTTACATATATCAGAGATTTAATTCATTTGACGTGTTTTTCAGAATTGAAAGGTATATGAGGATGATAGAAAATAATGGACCGATTAATATAAGATTTGATACAGCATTTGCTACTTGTGTAAATTTAAAAAGGGCGAAATATTATCACAATATTAACACTTTTTAAAGCATGTGGATTTGGACTAAAACAAAATACATTTGCACAATATTTAATTAAATTTAATTTGTATGAGAGCTACCTCAAATATTCAATAGGGTTCGTCCTTAACCCAAAATAAAAATATGTGCCACAATTGTTCAGAATATTTCTAAAAGTGCGACCTGTAGAGTGTTAACAGCATTTACAGTGGCAGACGATCGTTTAGACAGACGGAGTAATGGATATACATCGGAGAGTGATTCTGAATCGTTTAGTGATCGAATTAAAGGTCAGAGGTAAAACCTTAGAAATATTTGTAAGCAGCATCAGAAGAATTTGATAAAATGTTCAAAGAAATCTGGTAGGAAAGAAGCTCTGTTAGTTCTATAATAAAAAGTATGTATTAAAATATCTGTCAAAAATTTCCTACAGGTATGAAAAAAATTTTATGAACATTTTCTAACGGTCTTAACTAACTTTCACACTATTAACTGTTTATAAGATTTTCGAGGTAAAGGATCTAGAATTTTGAATATATAAAGCCATTTATCACATTACGTATCGATGAGAATAAATATTTAAGCCTTGTAGAAACGAGTAATCATTTTGACATTTTAATAAAGTGCCTTTATTTCGAAAAAGGTATATCGGTATAACGGTATATATCATTTAATATCCATATCAGACTCTTAATATATATCAAAAATATTGGACTACAAAACAAAAAGTTGCTGCATCGATACATCATATTGACACTTTTGTGAAAGAAGTCCAGTTTAAAATCATATCAAAGACTTTAATGTCTTAATGTGTTTGTAATAAAAAATATTGGATAGGCCTTTTTAAGACCTTTTAAATGATAACCATATTGTTTACATAAACTATTGAAATGAGTAAATAATTCTAAATATCAAAAATTCAACTCCCTTTATATCGAAACTATTTTATATAAAACATTTTGAACCAACTGTGTATTGATTTTGATAATGGATTCTAAGGACCAGGAAAAATATCATAAAACAGCAATATAAAACTTGTAAAAGAACTTAAAATGGCCGCCCTAACAAGACAGAGCTGTATTTTAAGGCGTGGCAAACATGTATTTTTTGCATTTTCGGAAATAACTACAATTATTCATTTATTCCAAAGGGTGACTAGCACAACTATTTATAGGACCCATACCAATATAAGAATTTAAAGTTCTGCTAAAATGGGAATATCAGATTTCTTATAAATGTTTACAATTAAGTCTTAACCTTTTTTAACACCTTTTAAGTTAAAACTAAACTTCAGAATATCACATATTTTATCGTTATCGTTTTAATCGTTGTATTACTATGAGATAATATTTTAATCATTTTTCATAAATTTTATTTAAAATCACTGATCAAGAAACAGTTTTTCATAAATTACACGGGGATCTTTAGTTGTTTCAAAGCGTATTTAAATCTTATTGGTAAATAGTGAAAAAAATTATAATTCTTTAAGGATTATATTCCACTTACCGATCTGATGTTTAAATTTATTTTACGCCAACTTATTTTAACGTTTTCCCCAACACCTTCAGAACTTAAATTTGTTCACTTTAGATTAAATAACGAAAAACTTCACTTAATATTGTTTAAAAGGATCCTCGATATAATCACTTTTTACGAAATAACTACATTTTCCAATCAGAACTTACATTTCAAACGCGGAATTGCGAAATGGCCTCTTATTTTAATTAATTGTTCACTTTTACTGTTCTCTTCCTTCGTTGTAAACAACATGAATGTCAAAGTTGTGTAATAAGGACGAGCGCCGTATGCTGAGGGTCGGCTAGTGGTGAAAATAAGTCGTCGCTTAATTAAAACCTAAAATCCTTTTTATATTTAAGAAAGATTTTTAATTATTTATTAATAAGAACAAAATTAGGAGTGAAATTGAAAAATTATTATCATACAAAATGTTAATAAAACGGAAACCAGTCAATTTACTGTTTCAATTTTTTATTTGATTGAAATTCTTATAAGAATTCACAAAACAATATTTTTATAGTTTTAATCACCAGTGATGAAATTTTGAACTTTTTTCGAAAACCCTTTCGTAGTGTTTTCTGTCAATTTGATCGAACTGGTAGTCCCTTTCCGTTTAAGATTTTGCTTAATATCGAATCCCTCATTTGTGCTCTTCAATTTTTTTATAAAAATCTTTCCACAGTTCGGAAGGGCTTGTTTATCATTGAACTGGATGACAAAAAATAAATGGGCACATTATGCACTTTCCTTGATGTTAATTTCGGTATTAATACAGCCAGCTTCTCTTTTTGGGAAATTTCGATATCGACTATTGGTCCTGAACTTTTCATCAACATTCGCATGAGCATTAGCAATATAACATTTTTGACCAGAAAGTTGCGACAAAACTGCCAGTAGATATGTGTTTTAGAAAACTTGTTAGAAACTTCAGTACTCTGCGTTTGACCTATAAATTCCTTTCGGGAACTTTTTGAGCCTTGTATGTTTTTAAATCTGCTTTAGCTTTAAATTTTCTTATCATATAGTCCGATCTCTGAGTTTGGGTGTGCTCCTTTGATTTTTTGCATTGGAAACACTATATGGACCAGGTTTTCTATCTAATAAGCAAATTTTGTTCCGAATATCAACATTTTAATTAAAACTTATATTTATCTTTAATTTCAGTATAGCAGCATAGATACCAGCTACCTTAGTGTATATATTATGCATCCGTTTTGGAATAAATGTGTAGAGGTAAAAATATTACTCCGATATCTTGTCATCTGAATTTTTAAAAAATATATTTTCTCCCTTTTCCCCCATAGTTTCTACCACGATGGTTAGCTCCCAATATACTAACATTTGTGGGTTTCCTAATGACAGTTATAAACTTTATATTATTAGCATATTATGATTGGAATTTTGATACAGCAAATCAACCCGTTAATCCTGTACCCAGCTGGGTGTGGTCTGTGCAGGCTTTAAATATTTTATTATACTATAATTTAGGTAAAATCTTTCTTGTAATATATTGAACTTAATATTTCAAATTTATATATCATTATCTATAGATGGCATGGATGGGAAACAGGCGAGAAGAACGGGTACCAGTGGTCCTTTGGGTGAATTATTTGATCATGGTTTAGATTCATATTCAGCTGTTTTGATACCAATTTATATGTTTTCATTATTCGGTTCGGATGATTTACCACCCATTCATATGTTTTTTTGTATTTGGAATGTCTTTTTGAATTTCTATTTAACACATGTGGAGAAATATAATACAGGGGTAATGTTTTTACCCTGGGCTTATGATTTTACAATGTGGGTAAGTTGATTCTGGATAAAAAGAAATAATTTCTATTTAAACCTTTTTGAAATTAAGTTAATATAACGATATATAACGATAATCTATATCAATATAATAAATCTCATAATAAATTTGTTTTTGACGCAATTACGCTTAAACCGTTGATTCTATTGATCAAGACCGAAAATTTTAAAAATTGGGCAGAAATATTGAAATGTGTGTACTTTCCACGTTTACAAAAGGTTGTCTAATATGTGGACCTGAGTTCAGCTTTTAGTTTAATTGAACTTTGAAAAATACTTGAAAGATTTAATTTTTTTTTAAAATTCGTGCCGATCGTGAATTGTTTAATTGTTGATCACGCCGACGATTCGTGTATGACGGCTTCTGCCACGCTAACTCATACAACATCAATAATATACGCAGAACGATCTTTAGCGAGCACGAAGAAACATGTTCGTTCACATTTAATGTTCAAAACTGGTTTACTAAATTGCTGAAAATAACGAAGTCCTCCAATTGAATTTTAATTCGAACGCCGATTTTTAAGATATATATGTACCAAATTGATTTAAGCAAAACCTTCTTAAGGTTTAAAAAAATGGAATCTGATTTTATTGATCCATTATGTGAACTATTGAAATCATTTTGAAGTTCAAATTTTGCTTAACATAAGACCTACCATCGTATAATTACGTTATTTGATTTGCGCTTTCGAGTTCTTTAAAATATTATCGTAATATAAACATCTTCGCAAGATTTATATTTTTGGTTAGAAGACCTTAAATGGGAACTTTTGGAAATTATAGGCCGATCCTCGTATAATTTAGAATAATGATATCTGCATATTTAAATCACAATGTAACTCAATTTTATCTTAATTTTTTTTTCAGTAATTTTAATGTAATTTTTGGAAGTTGGTTTTTTATGGGGACTATTGGAAATTATAAACCGATTTCCATAATTTCCAAATTTGGTTCACAGATTTTTGAAAACAAAATACGTATTTGTTTTATATTTCATTAAAATATTTTAATACTTAATTCCTTTGTAGGCTTAAGTCCCCATTCTGGGTATTACTTATAGGGGGCTAGGCGAAATAATGGACCCATTGTTATTAATTTCAATAAGCACCGTTTTAGGGCCAAAGTAGGATATTTTTTTTACTCAGTGAAAACCGACGCACATCGATAAATAAACTAACAAAGTGATTCAGAGAGGTCTAAGAGTGATTAGAGAGGTTTAAGACCCTTATATATATCTGTAAAATACTTTTATCGCAGAATCCTTTAATTTTATAAGATTTGGAACTGCATTAAATACTTCCTATTTCAAGAAAAATTTCGAAATGATGTTTCTAGCGAATTGGATTCTCCATTCTTAATATTTTTTATAACCCCGTTCCTAATTAATTCTAATATGATTTTCAGGGTGTTAGCATAACATTATTTTTAACCACCATTCTTGGTCCAGGAATTTGGAGATATCGTACAATTTTCAATTTATCTATGGCCAATTTATTTGAGATTGCATTAGTTGGTTCCGGATTATTTACAAGTCATCCCATTATTATTAAAAATATATACATGTAAGTTACAAATGAAACATAATATCAGACCTTTTTATACAACACTATGTAATACTTTAAGGTCCTATAAAAATAAAACTGGCAAAATGCGTCCATTCCTAGAAGCTGCACGACCCATGTTTGCCTTCCTTTGGCTGTTTGTTATAACCACCATATGGGTATTCTTTTCACGTAATCACATATTGGAATTAGAACCCAGAATTATGTTTATATTATGTGGAACTTTATTCTCAAATATAGCGGTAAGTACATGATTCAATATCTTTTGGACGATATCTCTAAAAAGGTTTTAAAAATAGTGTCGTTTAATTGTGGCTCAAATGTCTGATACTCGCTGTGACGGTTTCAATATCTTAATGTGGCCTTTAGTGGTAACTGTAGCTGTAAGTTGCTTTCCCTGGTATGAAAAAGTTTTGGGTCTAGAAATAGCCGCCGATACAGAAAGATGGATTATGCAGGCCTTAACGATATTTGTAACAATAGCTCACTTGCACTATGGTACCTCAGTGGTGAGTTTTTCGAATGCTTTAATATTATTTATTAAGTTGTATTTTTATTGATTTCTTCTTTTTTAATTGCAGGTCCGTGAAATGTGTAGCCATTTTAAAATTCGCTGCTTTAAAGTAAGAGATCTCAAACGGGAAAATTAATTTTATAAATTGGGGTTATAAAAAGCATGTTTTAATTGTATTCATTGGGGGATTTATGTTGAAAATACTAACATAGAAATTTAAAAGAATGTCCTTGTCCTTGTCCTTTCCTTCTAAGATTTCCGAATTTCTAAGAAAAATATTTTCGGAAGGGAAATTTATAATCCCGATTTTAAATTCGATTTTTTATTTATTTTTTTTAAATCTTATAATTTCGAAAATGAATTTATAATTTAAGTTAATTATGCTAAATCCGTTCCCATATTAGTCCGGTTTATTAATTTCAGAAACTTATCTGTCCGATAGCGCTACCGGATTGGTTTCTAAGTAGAAATTATAAATTTGACTACTATGGGAACGTTCATATGAGGTGTTATTTTATTTTAAGAAGGCCAGTATTTTTTCTTGAAAATGTATTATAATGATATTAAAGTCACGCCCCCTTTTTAAAAAGTTTGTGAGATTATTTTATATTCAAAATATGATCTTTGATCTTTAGTTTTTAAGTCCATACAACGAAGCCAACTTTAAGTTTTATTTAAAAAATCATTTAATTTTAAGTCGAATGTTAACAAATTATGGATCATCGCATCAATAAACCTAGTCATATGATACCAATATTTAACATTATATTTGTTCGATGTTTGTGATAATGAAGTGTAAATTCAAATATTATCTGATCATTTTCAAATTTGATTTTGTATCATGATTGGACCGTAAGGCAATAGAACCTTTCACCTAAGATATTGTAAAAATTTGAAAATCGATAGTACTATAGGAATGCGATCTGGATTATATTATAGTTGAAAATAAATGTTGTACAGAGAGGTCCCAGGCTCCTTATATAACATGCTTATAAAGATAATTGTTTTCACAGATTCTTTTAAGATGGAAATATTTGATGTCGTACTTTATAAAATAATTCGAAATGGCAAATCAAGAACAAAGAGCCGTTATATATACCGTTATATGCAGTAAACCGTAAACCATCAAAAGTTATTTTTTTAAGATTTAATCACTTGAGGATCATAGAATGTTGCTCATATTTCACATTTAAGTTGCTTACAGGGGCAATATGAAAGGCTGGACCAATCAAGTCCTATTCCACGTGGATATTATTATAAGGATTTGGAATAACTCAAACTTCAAATCTTTACAAAACTTTCGCTTTTTACATAAAAATTTTATCATAAGAAGTGACTTTTTTTAAAATTTTCTCTTAAAATTAAAATTTTAACTAAAAAATTAAAATTTTCACTAAAAATTGAAATTTTCACTAGAAAATTGAAATTTTCACTAAAAATTGAAATTTTCACTAGAAAATTGAAATTTTCACTAAAAATTGAAATTTTCACTAGAAAATTGAAATCTTCACTAAAAATTGAAATTTTCACTAAAAATTGAAATTTTCACTAAAAATTGAAATTTTCACTAAAAATTGAAATTTTCACTAAAAATTGAAATTTTCACTAAAAATTGAAATTTTCACTAAAAATTGAAATTTTCACTAAAAATTGAAATTTTCACTAAAAATTGAAATTTTCACTAAAAATTTAAATTTTCACTAAAAATTTAAATTTTCACTAAAAATTTAAATTTTCACTAAAAATTGAAATTTTCACTAAAAATTGAAATTTTCACTAAAAATTGAAATATTCACTAAAAATTGAAATATTCACTAAAAATTGAAATTTTCACTAAAAATTGAAATTTTCACTAAAAATTGAAATTTTCACTAAAAATTGAAATTTTTACTAAAAATTGAAATTTTCACTAAAAATTGAAATTTTCACTAAAAATTGAAATTTTCACTAAAAATTGAAATTATAACTAAAAATTTAAATTTTAACTAAAAATTGAAATTTTCACTAAAAACTGTAATTTTTCATTAAAAGTGTAATTTTCACAAAAACTGCAATTTTTCACTAAATTTGAATGAATTTTTCATTAAAAATTTTTTTTTTCACTAAAATTTTAATTTTTCCCTAAAAACGTACTTGTCACAATTTTATTTTGAAACTTCATAAACCTTTTTTTACATTCAAAATATCCTGAAAAAATCAAGAATAGCGCGGAGAACACAATGTTTACACCAAAACCCGCGGTCAGCTTAATAATATTAAGAACATTTTCCGAAATTATATTTGAATTTATACTTCTCTATCGAAAAAAAAAACGTCCGAGGCTGGACTAGTTCTATAAAAAAAAAATCATTTACTTTAGTATTAAGAAAATATTAATTATAGAAATGTATATTTATTTAATTTAGTTTATAATTAACGATTATAATTAGTTTAATGCATTTGAGTTACTAAAAATTTAAAAATAAAATGGAGAAACAAATCAGAAAACGGGAAGTCATTCTAACAGGTTGTTATAACCTCATAATTGGTATATAAAACTTTAAAAAAATAAAGATTATTAAAATTGGAATAATCAGATCAAATATCGATCGTTTAAATCACACTGTGCTAATATTTGTATAAAACTGTTTCATTAATGTTTTAATATTGAAAGCAGAAAATGCAGAGATAAAAAATTGTTGATTCAAAATCACTTTTTTTTCGAAATGCGATTTGATATTCAAGACATAATGCGGGTTTCATCTACCATTGTTGCGTGTTTCAAAAATATTTCAACAAATATTTGCTTAGTGTGATTTCGATTTAATTCTCATTAATTTTGAAAAAAAAACATATTTTGCATGTTTTTGGGTTTTTATATATTTTTAAAATTTTGAATATTTTTTATTGATTTATTGAAAATCTTTTTGAAAATAGATCAAACCACAAACGGAACAGGAAATGCAAGTACCTAATGGAACTGTTTCGGTTTAAGAAACACAAAAAATTAAGACAAAACAAATGGGAACAAACAAAATTTATCCATAATTTAGCAATTTTAGTTTTAAGATTTTAGAATTAAAATATTCAATACAAATGAACCAAAAAAAAAATTAGTTTTTAAGTAAAAATAATAAAAAATAATAATAAAATAATTAAATAAGAAAATAATTTCGAAAATAAAATTTTGTAAATTATGATTTTTAATTTATTTTTAATAAAAAAACTGAATAAATTAAAGATGAAAATATTTAATAATTAAAGGAGGATATGGCTTCCGTAAAGCATATCAATCTTATACGGTTTGCTGCAGTTGGTCTTTTTGTGTCTTTCAGGTTTATATCACTGATTTGTTATACTCTACACCACCATATGCGGTTAGAGCATACTGCGTTTGTGCTAAAGTTTGTAACGCACAGAATGGGATACTTTAAAGTATCCCATTCGACTCAGAATCACTTTCAGAATTGATTTAACGATGTCCGTCTGTCCGACTGGCTGGCTATCCATGTAAACCTTGTGAACAAAATCCAGGTAGCAATATTTGAGATACCTCGATGTAACTTGACATGCCTATTGAAATTGGTGATGATGGGTCCATTACTTTACCTAGCACCCATACAAATGTTCCTCCCGGGATGGGGTTTAAAGGTTATAAAAGTCCTAAATATAAAGCGATTTTATTTTAGATTTATTTGGCCCGAATAAGTTACATAATTTCATCTAGCTCCTATATTATCCCCCCTAGAAGAAGTCCTCTTGAGCATTTATACGAGGGTTGATCATTAATTTTTGAAAGCTAACATTAATAATCAACAAAGTGGTGTAAGGAATTAAACAGTCGGACTTGACCGACTATAACTTTTACCTGTTTTTAATTTCAGTTCGTCTGAGCAGGTGATTGATCTGCTCTAGCAGGTTCTAGGATTTTGGGGTTATAATCTGTCCTTCTGCTAAAAATAACAACGTCCTCCTTCTTTTGTGGTGTAGAACTTTGCTAATCGTTCTTTTGATGTTGTTCTCATTTTTAGGTGATGAAAGGGTTATTAGGATGGATTTCATTGGATCACTCCCTCCACATCATTTAATTTAGAAATCTAAAATCTATGATGAAGAATTTTTTGTCATTTTGTCCTGCACCACAATTTGAACACGGGTGCACGCACGCATTTTGGAATACTGCCCCAAGCCGCCAATTAATTTAAATATAATTAATTCAAATTAAAACTCCAATATCGTGAAAGGATTCTTTGTAAAATGGAACCAAAAAACTTAACACAAAACTAATGACAACAAAAATCAATCAAGGGATCTGAAAAAATATTAAATTCACAAAGAAAATTAGAGAACAAAAGAAAATAATATTTATCGACCCTCGTAGAATATTATTTTATGACTTATGTTAGAATAAATCATACTCATTTTAAAATATTTCCATGACACTCTTAATTAGAGATTTGTGCCATTTGAGATAATTTTCGGAAGGGGAGTTTATATAGAACCGCTATTTTTAGGTAGTATAAATATTAAATATACCAAATATTTTTCGAGATGGGTTTTCATAGAAACTACGTCAATTAAGGACAGATTTTCTTGGAATTTGTATGGCAGCTACTCGAAATATTGGACCGTTCCATTCATTTTCATCTTTGATAAAAAGTAAACGGTGATTTTTTTATGTAACTTTTGAACCCTTAGAGAAATCTAAATGAAAGTCCACATAATTAGAGCTGAAGTGTATTCGATGAACCTTAATATTTGATCAAAACTTTATTTATGAACTAAAACAAAATTATGTTCATATATAGAAAGTCCTTATAAATCTCTATAAAAATAGACTTAAATGTATAAGTCATCTCTCTTATTTACCACATTTTTAATAAAATTCTAAAAAAAAGTTGCTGTAATTCGTTAAAAAATTATATTAATCTGAAAACTCTCGAGTTTTTACCTTATCTGAAATTGGACCTAAACTAGGCTTCTTCTAGCCAAATATATTTGTTTTCCATATATTTTAAAATCAACATACCCGAAGTGGTTAACTCTGGAGAGTCACCGATTATGCCCCTGACAACATGAGCACTTGAGCTCCTCTAGATCAACTCTAAAATAACTCATATTTAACTATGTGAAACTTCATTTAAATTTCTCTAACTGTTCAAAAATTACTGATTTATTTCTAAAAAATCGATTTTGTCTACATCCTGACTATTTCCAAGGTACGTTTTTGACTCTTTTTTTATTCTTCAAACTATCGGATCTTTCAAAGAGTTTAATTTTAATTTTTTAAAAAGAGTTTTATTTTTTAATCGCTCTTTAAACAAGAACTTAATTCTAAAAAATGATAAAAATCGAATAAAAAAAAAAACAAAATCCGAAAAAGAATTCTATAATGAAAAATTCGCACAAATTGTTTTGAAGTCGTGTGTAGCAGTGAAAATTGTTTTTATTTGTTATTGGATTTTTTTAGTATAAAACAACAACAGTAAGTTTTATTGCGGAATGAGTGAATGAGGAATGAGGAGTAGAATGAGTAAAAAAATAAACATCTTTTTTTCTTTTCCCTAAAAGAAGAATAAAAAAATTTTTCCGAAATAAAGATTAAAATTTTAATCCAAAAAAAAGAGTTTTATTTTTTTAATCTCCTCAAAGAAGAGTAAAAAAATATAATTTGAAAATTAAGATTTCGCTCCGAGTTTTTCCATACTCTGGTTCTGTAGATGTTGAATTTTTCAGATTTTTTCTTTTTAGAAAATATTTATAAATCTTTATTTATATTCTCGGGGGGGTAAAAAAATTCTCGCCAAAATCTTAATTAATTAAAAGTCCATTAAAATAGTTTTTAAAATTTATGTGTATTTAAATATTTAATTGTTTGTTATTTTTTCACTCTTCAGAAATTTGCTGAAAAACAAAATAAATTATGTTTTGTTTATTTAACAATTAAAATTAAATAATTTATTTGTACACGATTTAATTAAAAAAAAATTAACAATTTAGAAAAATTTTATTAAACCAGGAAATTTATTACTGATTTTTTGGAAAAACACATTAATCGCCAGTCATCATTTCCATAAATTCTGAAAAGGAAAAAAATGGAAAATGAATAAAAAAGTATGATTTTTTTGAAAAGAAATTCTCTACCATCAAAATCCACTGTACCCGAACCATCAGTATCAATTTCCGCTATAATACCATCCAAGTCACTCGAAGACAATTTATCATCTAAAGCAGCTAAGATTTCTTTTAAAGTCGAGGTTGTAATATAACCATTACCCTCACGATCGTATAGGCGAAAAGCTTCTTTTAATTCCTTTTGTATAGCTTCGGCATCTTCCTCTTCTAGGAAATGGGCGGCTATATTACAGAAACCATCAAAATTTACTTTACCCGTATCCTCAGGATCATTTTCATCGATCAATTCTTGTAATTCACTTTCCTCAAACATTTGACCCATACTATTCAAAATAGTCTTGAGTCGTAGACATTCTATAAAACCGGTTTTTTGGGTATCAAACATTTGGAATGCTTTACGCATTATAGCCATTTTCTCATCATCTTCCTAAATGCAAAAAAATATGTTTAATAAAAATGATGTAATTTATTTTCATAAATTAACACAATTTTTTTATTATATAATAAATCATTTTGAAATTATTTCAAAATTTTGTTTTAGAAAATATTTTTTAATTTATTTTATTTATTTTTATACTTTAATTAATATATTTTTAAAATTTTAATTCAAATTTGTTTACCATTTTTTAATTTTCTCAAGAAAATTTCTTTCTTTTATCAAATTTCAATTTTGGTAATTCAAAACCGTTTTCACCACTTTTCACCTTAATTTAGTTTTCAATTTATTTTTCCTATCTTTCTGTTCCAATTATCACCACTTTACTTCTTTAGCGGTTGAGTTTCATTAATAAACTAAAACATAAAATTTTGAAAATTTTAATATTTATAATATTACATTTTGGTTTTTATTTTTTTATTTTTATTTTTTTTTATAATTTTTATTTTTATTTTTTTGTTAATTGTGTTTCGTTTCAAGTGGAGGAATTTCTCGTTGATTGCAATTTACCTACCGACCTCTCTAAAATATACAGACATATAGAGTCATTCCTTTAGTATCTCATCATCGTCGTCATGATCAGTAGCACCATCATCAACAGCTAATTCACATGGCTTCATATATATCCATTCATGCATACATTTATATATATGTCTATATTCTTAGGCGATCCACCCACCCCTTTGCATTAGCTACTTTTTTCCATTATTCGCTTTTTTGAATCGCTTTTATTATTTACACTTAATACACACATATTTAGTACATTTCTCTTAATTATTTTTCATTTATTTATTTATTTTTTTTTTTTGGTCGCTGGTACTTTAGAACTGATCACATTGGAATTTCTTTTTTCTGAAAAATTTGTGTTTTTACACCCTCCACCACTTCAAGCGGTGAATCAGAGTATTTAAACTTCGTTATTTTCTGTGTAACACAAAATCAGTATATTTTTTGATCATTCATATCCGAAATAATTTGCTAAGCGAAAAAAATTTCACCAAATTTGATATTTCCAAACAACCAAATCAGTTCATTAGTTCAAAAGTTATAGACCAATATATTCATTTCAGTTTCTAGTTTAGTTCCAGTTCAGTTATAATTCAATTTTAGTTTATTTCTAGTTCAATTCTAGTTTAGTTTTAGTTCAGTTCTAGTTTTTTTCTAGTTCAGTTTTAGTTCAGTTCTAGTTCAGTTCCAGTTCAGTTTTAGTTCAGTTATAATTCAGTTCTAGTTTTTTCTAGTTCAGTTCCAGTTCAGTTATAATTCAGTTCTAATTTAGTTTTAGTTCAGCTCTAGTGTTTTTCTATTTCAGTTTTAGTTCAGTTCCAGTTCAGTTATAATTCAGTTCTAGTTTTTTCTATTTCAGTTCTGGTTTAGTTTTAGTTCAGTTCTAGTTTAGTTCTACTTCAGTTCTGGTTTAGTTCTAGTTCAGTTTTAGTTCAGTTTTAGTTCAGTTCTATTTCAGTTCTATTTCAGTTCTAGTTGAATTCTAGTTTAATTCTAGTTCAGTTCTAGTTCACTTCGGCAGATGTATACAATGTAGGGTATTTTAAATTCGGCATAGTTTTCATACTTGGTTTTCTGTCTTAATTAACTGTTCTTCATCTCTAGAAACAACATCATAAAAGATCAAATAAGGCAACAATAACAACAAATAAATATTGTTGTTCATTTTTATTTAATTCTCGAACTGGTCAAAATTGCTATTCTTGGAGTCTTCTTCTTTCTGTAAGTAGACAAGAAATCATTAAACAATTATTAATGCAGGAGTAAAATATACCGTAAAGATAATAGGAGATATAGTCAATTCGTTTCAGAAATTATTTCATAATGACTCTCAAATCAATTATAGGTAAATATATGGACTATAAATAGGAACTGGATAATAAATAAATTTTTTACACTCGGTTAAAAAGAAAGGAATTGCATAACAGAGATGCCCATTTTGATAAAGCTATACTCACCTGCTATTGGTATGTCAATTTTCATATAAATCCAACCATCATCAATTTTGTTGTAATATTTCCAGACCCTTTTACCGTTCAGTTCAAAACTTGTTAAGTACAATTTTATTTCCTGGAGATTATAAGAAATAGAAAAAAATCATTCTAAAGAAATCACCTCCTCCATCTCCATCATCTTTAAGCAAAATATAAATTTTAACAACAACAAAAAGTTAATGATTCCATGATAATATATTGTATTATATATATATATTTTATCTGATCATGAGGTACTTTTACGCGAAAAGATTTTTTGAACTAAACAAGATACACATTTATATTTGTGTACACATACATACATACATACATACATATATACATACATACATACATACATACATACATACATCCATACCTACTCCTCATAAAGAAAACACATCAACGTCATTCATAATTCCAATTACCGTACAAAAAAAGCATTAATTTGGGAAAGGGAATCAATGAAGGTTATGGAAGATAAAGGCCTTGAAATACTTCTTTCATCACGATTCTTTTGACTTTGACTTATATAAAAATATATACTTTCAAAGACTTTTTGGAAATTTGTTGTCCTGATTTATTTTTTTTAAAAAAGGCCCTGTTAAAGGCCTCTTTACTTTCAGACTAAATTATATTTATTTTTATTAGTTGGTTGTTTTTGTATTTCATATTTATATTTATCACTAATGGAGATCAACAATTGTGGAAATTTTATAGGGATGCGAATGAAATATTGTGCCAAGCGATGCTAACAATTTTGGTCTGGGACAAATTGAACCATTTTTCTAAATAAATATTTTTGATATAACATTTTTTGTAAGATAAAATTCAGACTGAATTTTAGTGGTAGCAGAAATCTGATCTCCTCAAACAAATTAGTATGTAAAGCTCGACCCTCACAATAAATCAACGTTGAACTTGGATATTTATAACACCAAGGAGAGGCCTTATATTTGGTGGAATATTTTGTATTATAGTTGTTTATATCCATTGTAATGACCACAGGGAATATGAGGAGAGCAAACAACCAAAATCTTAACATCTTAATAAAATTTTTGAGTAGTAAAAGCACCTATGTGGATATAAACATAGTAGATGACTCTCCAAAGTTCACCATTATTATTTGAATCCAATTGAACCCATCCATTTCGAAGAAGAAATAAAATCGTTTAAATATCTCTAAAACTATAAGAGAAACCCACAAATGTAAAAAAATTGAGAATTCAGTATTCTCAGTACCCGAGGTGGGTCCACCGCTCGTTCTGCTAAGAACTTGTGCGGTTCCAAATCAATTGAAAAACACCTGAAAAACCTATATGTAAAAACTTCACTACAAATATTCAGTGGTTTCAAAGTTTCAGAATCATTTCCAAAATACTGTACGACATTTAAATTCTGGTACTTTTCTTTTTTTTATTGACAAAATGTATTAAAATAGTACCACAATGGACGATAGATTTTTCAATACCAAAATCCTCTCTCATCAAAATTAATGCATGTAAAAATATGATTGTGAAGTGTAAATGTGTAAATGTGTAAGTAGTACATTCGTCTCGGCAATATTCCTACGAATATTACTTTTTAGCCACGTTACAGACCAAAACACCCACCCTCACAATTTTTTGCACGACGAGTTCGACAAAAAATAATGAAAGAGATTTGCAACGTTAATTATGCTTCAAACTCAGAGACAGAAAAAAACCAAAATGATGATGATGATGAGGAAAAAACGCCAATTTTTTCTTTTCGGAAACATTTTTGTTGAAATTCAAAATGATGGAGATAAATTTAAGAAAATAACAAAAATTAAAAAAAATCAAAATATTTGTTATTTTTTTTAAACTTAAAATAAATTTCAACAAAATTCTTCTTCATTTTGAATTTAGTGAAATGCAACTTTTTTTCTTTTACTTGTTTTCACAAATTTAATGTTTTTTTCTGTGTATTTCGGTGTACCCTCCACCACCACAAGTGGTGAAGAGAGTGTGTTAACTTTGTCATTTTGTGTGTAACGCTAAGAAGGAATTATCTTAGGCCCCATATTCTTGCATTAAATCAAAATCTGTCTGTTGTCGGCACGCTCACATTCACAATAATTGACAGAGGTCAATGAAATATGGCCTCAGTATTTGATATAGTCCTAAGAATTTCTCTATTGGTAACATCGCTCTTTTAACTGCAATTATTCTGTATACCTGGGGAAACTGGAGTTAAAGGACTTACAGTCATCCGAGTACCTTGGGGACGATTGATGTTATCCTGGAGCTTATTGACTACTGCACTTTGAGGATTCAACATCAGTATGTCTTTTAAACTTCCGGGTGAGTGTAATATTCTGCAGGCTTAGATAGCTGCAATTCGCAGAGAGACCAACTGGCTAAGGTATTATAGGATATTTGGTGGAGATATCATGATTTATACTGACAGTAAGGCCGCAATTCGGTCCCTAACGGTTGTGGCGCACATCATTGAATAGGATGGCAGAGCAAAAACAATGTACTGGCTTGGATGCAAGGACATGGGGCCAATCGGGGTTACCTGGAGGCTGATACCCTAGCGAAAATAGGTGGTAACCCCTTGGATGTGGAAACCGATTATCAACGCGGATTTCCACTTATCGCTTGTTGGAAACTCGTAGAGGAGGAACTCTATGCCAGGCCATAGACTTTCCTGAGAGACATGGTAGTTGCAGTATGTAGACACTGTCTCTTTGGGTTTAATGCATTAAGAATGGGGTTTCCCTCGAATGATTTTTGCATTGTCCTGGGTTTAGTGGACTGCGAACACGCTTCCTTGGGAGTGGTTCGCTACAGTCTCTGACGGATTTGGTGACCGCCGATATACGAATGAAAACCGGATGGTTTGGTGAGGTCTTTGCTTTCTAGTTTTCCTTGACAAAGCATTGTGATGCGAAGGCTGGACAAATCAGCAAAGTAAATATTTAACCTCTCTCTCTCTTTTCTCTATTCAATTCCATGCTTCCCAACCACTACTTTCTACACTCACCATTCTTTCAATTATTTTCTTATCCGGTAACACAATGGGACCTTTAGGACTCAAGTGAGCCATATTCACCGATCCGTGTTATATTTAACAAAAACTTGTATGTATTGTTTACGTCTGTATGTGAGTGTGTTTGTACGAAAAATAATGTATTTTTCACACGCATTGTGGTGGAGGTTATGCAGATCGGCATAGCCGATTATATAGCATTCTTACTTGTTTTTATTTAAAATTTTACATTTTTTATTTCAAATTTATGGCATTTAAGCAGTTAAAGGCATTTGTTATTGTTATTGTTGTTCTTGTTTTTTTTTGTTGTTGTTGTTGTTGTTATTGTCTATAATAAATTAAAAAATACGCTTGATCGAGCAGAAATATAGAAATAAAAATAATAAATACAATAAATGTTCATTAAGTACTTTTTAATGTATTTTTGTGCATTTTGCTTCTTCTTCTTCTTTTTTTCTGTTACTCTTCATAAAATATAGACATTTGAAGTATTTTTGCCATTATCCTCAAATGTTTTGTAGAAAATTCCAAATTAATTGAAAATGCACAATGGGTGAGAAGAGCAGAAAATTGGTCTTTAAATTATACAAATATTTTAATTGGAAATTTTGCAAATGTTTGAAATTAAGGAAAATGTACCATGGGATTGGATTGGAAAAATATATCAAACACAACACAGTGGTACCAAAACACTTTACTGGACATAATTTTATAAGTTTGAAAGTTTGAATATATTTTCATGACCAAGTTTGAAGGTCCATCTTTCGTCCCCTGGACTTACTAAAACTTCAGATCAATTGGTAAATAGCTTAAATGTGATTTTCATCATCGATCTAAAATTTTATAACATTTTAGCGTTGTGATAATATTCCATCAATTTAATATTTATACAACTAAAATCGGTCCAAACTTCCTCATAGATCTCTTAAATCACCTCAAACGTCAAAAATTTCTCTTTTTATGATTCATATTTTAGATAACCAAGTTCTTTGCAAGATAAAATCTTAGAATAAAAGGTTAGAAGAAATGAAACACTTTGAACACTTCTCTCCGCCCATGAAGACCGAATGGGGTCTAAACTCCCACAGTTGTAACGCTACACTCTACTACTAGCATTGTCCATACAACCAAAAACTTAAATTGTGCAAATCTTTATAACTAAAGCAGGAAATCTCATGATATATGTATGACCTATGAATAGTACTTTGGCTTCTCACAGTTGTAATATTAAAGACTAAGAAATTTTGAATAGGGCATGTGGGAGTTCCCCTTACAAGCGAAATGTTTATATTTCATTTTCTCACTAATAACAGCAAAATATTATAGACAACTTCATTTTGGGAGAGGGCACGTCGGATTGGTATCCCCTTAGAAAAGAAATTTTTATATTCCTACAATTATTTCCATAATTAAACGCAGTTCGGTATAGACGAGTAATACATTCTTAACACTTTTTATATATTTTTTTCTTGCCCATTGTGCAAATGTTATGTTTATTAGTTTTACCCAAATTTCACATGATCATAAAAAAATTTTGCAAAAATGTTCAAAAAAAAAAAGCGAAAAGTAAATGAATTTTAAAAAAATTATTCATCAAATCGAAAATGTATGTAGTTTTTTTGCATTTTTTTGCTCATCAAAAGCAGACACAATGACTATAAATTTATAGCATTTTGTGGTTTATAGATCTATTTTAAATTCATATTTATACTCACAAAAACAAATATGCGATCTATAAACATTTCTATATACTTTTGCTATTAAAGTGATTGATTTGAAATTATATTTCTGTTGAAATGTGCTAAAATAAAAATACAATTGTTTGTGATATTTTACTTATAGAATTTCGATCAATTTCGTTTTAAATTTCAAAAAAAAAAAAAAAAAACAAATGATGAATATTAATAATTTCTTTTTCAAGCATTTTATGGGTTAATTTCACGATTCACGCTATTTATGGGTTAATATTAGCCACTTAAGAAAATAAATTGTTTGTATTTCTTTTTTTTGTATTTAATGAATGATCATTTAATTTAATCTTTTTTGCATTAAATCAGTCAATTAATCATTTTTTTCTTAATTTATTCGCATTTTAATTTATTTTAAAATAAACAAAATAAATAATTTATTTAAAAGAAATTGAAGAAAAAATAATGAAATTTTTTTCTAAAAGTCATTTTAAACGGAAATATGTTCAATAGAAATTTTATGGAGCAATTCTTCAAAAGAAAGTGAAATTTGCTGTAGCAGATCTCTATTTCCGAGGATTTGAATTATATGCTTCAGCCTCAAAAATATTTCCCTACTTAATAGAGGGATTTCCCCTTTCTGTTTTCCTCTCATTCAATGATAATTCTAATGTCCGATTTCTAGCTTCTCGATAGACAAATATGTCACCTTCGTACCATCCTCACACCGCCCCTTGATTACACTGATATTTTTAACAAGAAAATAATGGTTTCAAAATATTTTTTGGAATAATTATGTAGCTGTTGAACATTCGGAGATATCTTATTAAAGTTCAGCATAGTTATAACCGTGGTATTTCCGAGTTCATTACAAATCCCCAGCTGGACTGAGTGGTAGCCTTCTTAATTTGTTAACTAATTCTGTAATTTTTAGATGTTCTAGACAAGTATTTCAAGTTGATTTGGCGGAATACAAGGATCTTAACTGGTCAGGGGCTTTAATAGTGATCCACCAACTTTGGCCATTTTGGATACGTTTATGAATTGAGACATGTATATCTCTTATAGTTTCAGAGTCTTTTTTATTTTTTAAGTTATTGTGTCAGATTCCCTATAAAATTTTAAATCATACGACCATATGAATCGCTTAAAAAGTTATATTAATCTGGGAACTTTAAAAAAATCAGTTTTTCGGGGATTTTTTCAAAAGGGTGGCATAATTTTTCCACTGTTAAAACCGATTTTTTGTTCTTAATTTCATAATATTTTTATTTTCTTTTAAAGAGTTTTAACGGAAATATGTTTAAATCAAATTTGGATGCACTCGGCTCAAAAATCTGGCCACAATTCCTATCGAAAGTTGGTAATTAAAAATAAAATATTATTTAAGCTGTCAAATCGCTAAGCTGAAATCATATGTAAATTATCATCCAAATAAAGCTTCATATGTACATTAAACAACCAAACACTATATTCATGCAGGCGGCCCTTATAACGACAGGCCGATCATTTCAGTGAAAATTTGAAAATTTTTGAACATGAATCACATGGATTGGGATTTTGGGTATTTCCGTATGGAAAAGTGGGAATCTTTTTTAATTTTCTGTTTCGTTGACTTGTCATCATACATCGTACTCAAATATATATCATTATCGGATTTAATTTTATTAAACTTATTTAAATCTTTAGTTGTATAATTGTATCGCAATACATTTTTTTGACATTTATGTACAATGGACCTAAGTGGGAGCTAATGTCTTTTGTAAACGGATCTTTTTGTCATGTTAAATTAGAACAGTAAAAAATACGTAAGTCAAATCTTTGAGAACCCCATATCGTGTGGACACTTGTATGAGAATACCTGTATTATTGAAGCGATCAATTTTAATAGGCTTTATTCTTGGCCGATATCAAATTTAATTGTGACCTAACGAATGTACAGAACGTTACAGGGACAAACAGTTAGCCAGATGGACATTTTTGAAACGACTTCGGAAATGATTCATAATCTATCGGAATACTTTAGGGTGCAGTATGAATATTATTTCTATGCAGACTACAAGTAAAAAAGTAATAGTCAGCAGAGACCGACTTGATAGTGCCCTTCATCATAGTACAGGTATGAAAAATTATAGTCCGACCCTCGTTGAATTCAATTCTATGATTTATTCCAGCTTAAAAAATATTTAATTAAAATTTTATAATAAATCTTACATTTATGAGAGATTTAACTTAAGTTTCGGATATGGGGTAATATGATGCAGTAGGAAATAATAGACCAATTTCAGTACTTTGAAATATTGGTCCGATATTTATTAAAATCAGTAGGATTCGTCTTTGACACAGAAATATATTCAAGGTGTCAAAAACCTCATTCAGCGAGCCAGACAGGTAGACTTCGTTAAATCGATTCAAAAGGTTATTCGAAGTTTAAAATTTAAAGAGGGGGGAGGGGTGTTTTAATATATAACCTGGACTGGGATATAAAGAGTGTAACAATCTTCTTGCCAAAACTAAAAAATCGGCGAAAGAACTCCATTTTTGAAATATGAAAATACAAAAAACATATAACTTTCGATTCAGTGAAGAAGGAAGATATTTTGGATAACGTTTTCGTTATCCATTTTTGAAGTTTGGAACCGTTTTAGGGTAAAAAACTTTGCCTAAATAATTTTAAAAATAAAAATATTTATTTTTTGAGGCCAAAAAGGCATTTTACTTTAAGATGTAGTGGACTCGTCTCCTTTGGGTCAATAAAGTTTGAACTCAAATTAAAAATCCTAAATAACTGCTAAATCACTGTGTGAATTTTTATTGTTGTTTAGAATTTTCCGATTTATATATTTCTAATTGCATCGCTCATTATGTATTTTGATTATATATATATTATATATATATATATATATATATATATATATATATATATATATATATATATATATATATATATATATATATATATATATATATATATATATATATATATATATATATATATATATATTAAGGAATATTTACGTGTATGAAAATTTTGAAAAATCATCATCAATATAAAAAATTGAATGAATTTGTTTTTATTTTTACAATTTAAAAAAAAAAGTAAATAAATATAAATTCAAAATAAATATTTTGAACAAAATTTAATGACGTAATATTTTGAAATTTTAACGGAAATTAAATGATGATGGATTTTGTGTCTGTGTGTGTGTGTAGTAAGAAACAATTTATAAGGAAAAACAAACAAACAAATAAAAAAATCATAATTTTGAAAAATTTGTGGATTCAAAAAAAAGAGTAAATCAAACAAAAATTTTGAATTAACTGACAAATTCACTCAAAACCGATTGCCTTGGTAACCATTCAATATAAATAATACAATTAATTTCTCGCAGTGTATTTTCGGATTGTTATTGTTTACAATTTGTTTTTTTATAGACAACAAAATTTGTTTAATCGATAATCAAATTTCAAAATTTAAACAGAAATCAGAACAAAATTGTTTGCCAGAATTAAAATTTAAGAAAAAAAACATTTTTTTATTAAAAAAATATTTATTTTAAACAAAATATTTTCTGTGTAACAAAAAAACATCATAAAAAATTTTTGTCAACATAAAATTTCAAAACTTTTAAAAAGAAATAAAGAGAAATTTTAGAAAATGGAAGAATTACAAGATGCCAGTATTCATCATACGGCTGCCAAGTTAATCAGTACAATTAAGACATTAAAAAATTATGAACCACTTTACCAAAATGTTCAGGTACGTTTTCACTAGTTCTACCTGTGACACAAACAGATTTAAATATTTTAATTTGTTTTTTAAAAATAAAGAAAAAAAATTTAAAATGTTCAATATTTTAGAAATTGGTATGCAGTCCCAGTGTGGATCGTCATGATATGTGCAATACTTTGGAAGAGGCCATTAAAAATGTTGGAATTGAGACGGATATAAGAAATATTATATTTCATTTGGTGCGCAGTAAATTGAAACCGGATGAAAAGGGATCTCAAACAAATTTAATGGTAAATATAACTCGCACTTGAAATATCGGATTACGATTTGGTTGGTCTAATCGAATATATTTTTCAGAATGACCCTTTGAGTTATTTAAGACGTGCTGGTGTTCAATGGGATCGTCGTGTGCGTAAAAGTTTAAATGCCATGTGTTCTGAATTGAAAATGGCCTGTCAGGGTCAACCTCGCATTTCATCGGATCGTGAGGAATTACTAAATAAATGGGATGAATTAAGTAATTATAATATTGGTATGTTATTACCATTTACTTATATCGCTTATTTGCTGCAAGATTGTCATAACTCAAAAAAGCCAAACGTCATGATGAACTGATTTTTTACGAACTCTTCATATATCAGGAAGGATCGTAGCAATAACATATACTGTGACAATTTCACAATTTATTCAGGGTATGAAAATTATCAAATCCAAAAAATATGTTTTGTAAAATAAAAATAAGAATGATTTTTTTTTTTGGAGTTATGACTATTTTGCAGTAAATGGGAATATAATTTGTTTACCATACACCACCATAGGAACATTAATACAGACATTTGTAATGTCACCTAAAAGTATACCGATCAGAACATAAACGTTTAAAGAGTTAATTCTACGATGACCTTACGTCCGTCTGTCCGTTGCCCGTCCATGTGACGTTGTGATCACCCTAAAGATCACAATTTTAATTGAATTTGTTTTGCGTGTTTTTTTTTTGATTTATGAAAGCAAATGTCTTCATAATATTGGAACCCAAATCTATTCTAAGATCTGAACTTGAACCTGAAATAGAAACGTCATTAAAATTTAAACTAATATCAGAACAGGAATCTGGTCTGGTCTAAAATAAATTCTAAATTAGAACATCAACTAGAAATTGAACTAGAATCTGAATTAGAATTGGTATTTTATTTTGAACCCAATATAAATTAGAACTGAACTTAAACTTGAATAAAATATCGGAATTGGAATTATAAACAAGAATCTGAACTGAAATCTCAGTTGAAGTCAAAACTTCAGAATTTCCAATAGAATCTTAACTACAATCTGATCTCCAATGTGATCTACATTCTAAACAGGAATTTGAACGATAATATGAACTGGAAACTCAATAAGAATCAGTACTATAATCTGGACTTGAATCAAAATTATAATATTAAGTACAATCTGAACTAAAATCAGAACTAGAGTTTGAACTGCATTCTAAATTAGAACTTGAACTGTAATCTGTACTAGAATGTGACTTGAAATTTGTACTGGTATCCCAACTAGATTTTGAACTGCAATCTGAAATAGAATCTGAGCTAAAATCGGAACCAGAATCTGGGCTGAAAGTAAAATTTGATCTGAGCTAAAATCGGAACCAAAATCTGGAACTAAAATCTAAACTAGAATCTAAGCCAGAGTTTCATTCGGAATGTGAATTAGAATCTGAACATAAATATGAACAGAAATCTGAACAGGAATTTAAACTAAAATCTTAATTATAAACTGAACTGAAAACTAAATCAGAAACTTAACTGGAATCCTAATTAGAATTTAAATAAAAATTCTACTTCAGATAATAATAAATTGTCTCTCAGTTCAAATTCGAGTAAATTAAAATTTCAGAAAAATCGATTCACTATTGCTCCATGATTTAAAAAAATTTGTATTCTGCTTCCGGTTCATGCACTCGTCTTTAATTGGAGTGCTGAGGACCATAAAAAACTTAATTTCAACCAAGGATTCAAGGACTCCTCCTTCCTATGCGAAGGTATAGGTCGTAATGTGGAGTAACTGGAATCATCGTGATATATGCTGGCTTTTTGGCTTAAAGCCCTTGTCATCGAGCTTTAAAATTCAAAAATAGAAAAATTAACGGTTTAAAATTTTAAAAATTTATTCAACAGAAAAAAAATAAAGTTTCCTTTATATAATTTCAATTCCGAAAAATCACTTCAAATGGGACATGAATTAAAAATCCCGACATTTTTTTTAAGGATACTATACCAAGTCAGTCTTATCTTAAATTCTATAATTGTTATGGAATTCCTATAGTAACTAATCCTTAAACATATAGTGACCCAGGTGTATGTCAATGAGAATAACACCTAAAGGGGAAATATTCCTCGACCTAAATACCTACTTATCAACCACCCAGGACATACCTCATGGTGTATGGTATTCTATAGTCTGTTTTAACTGATTATCGCACTCTTTTTGGTTTTTAATTTTAAATATATATTTTTTATGATTTATTTTTTTTTTAGATTTAGCCAACTATCGACCTGTTTATGCCCCTAAAGATATTTTGGATGTTTTGCTGTCTCTAAAGGGACCTACCAAATCACCTGAAAATACCGAGTTGGTGTAATAAATAAAGGGTTTTTTTTAAGAAATTAATTTCCATTATTTTGTCTTTATTGTATTCCATAATTATTATTTTGTTACCATTTAGACAGGTGCCGAAATGGGAATTTTCGCATATATCGCTGCCAGTTAAGAATTTATTTGATTTGGTAAATTATATTATGTAACAATTACAAAAATCACTATATATATAAGATCAGATTAAAATATGATTTATCTCCATCTGTTCGTCTGCCTATTTTGGACACGTTTACTCTGTATTAAAATTTGAGTGCAAAAGAACTTTATCGCTTTTCCAAATCGGATCAGTGGAAATAATTTGTAGGCCAAAAAAAAATCAAGGAGATTTAATTATCACCCAATGTTTTCAACTTAAGGTCCCATAGACCGGCCTCAGTTTTGTCTATAAAGTCCAATACCAAAACTGAAACTCATATACTCCTCTGATGTCATTATATGAAATTTCAGTGATCGTCTTAATTGACTAGAAGTTACAGATAATTTTTTTTAAAGAAACGCTAAAATCTGGTGCCAGAGGGAGGGTTAAAACTTTATTAACTCTTCTCTGCAGATGTCTTATTCTTTAACTATTTTTTGTAGGACCTCTTTGGACTTTTCCTAACTTTTATAAGAAATATTTAGAGTCAAAACAATTTTCACTCATTCTAATACCAAATTTCTAATTTCGTTCATAGAGAAATCATTATAATGATCTTATGCGTTCTGAATCTTATGCTGGTGCCGCCGATATAAATTTACAATGTCAACGTGTTCTGGAATCTAAACATGCTGTTCTCTGTCAACATTTACTAAGAAAAGGTAATACTCCTGCACCCTATAGAGGAGCATTATGGTCATATGTTTTGGGCAGTCACATCAATGATTATGTAAGTTATTTTCTGAGATCATTTAAGTATAAATGATATAAATTCCCCTTTTCCCTAGGATATCGAACATTGGAATAAATTAAAAAATATGGTCTTGGCTACCGATCATATAGTGGACAAGTTAGTATTTAAAGATATACAACTAACGGCCTCGAATGATGATCAATATTTTGTTTTCGAAGATGTTTTATATCAAGTGATGTTGTGTTTTTCACGGGACACCGAAATCGCTCAAATGATACAATTTGAATATTATCCGGTTAAGGGTAAACATTATGAGGCACCACCTTCGGGTGTAGTGCCATTTCATGGTATCTGTATGTTTGGTAAGTTATGTTTGGGGAATTTTTCCCAACAAAGATCTGGTTATACATTCATTCCTTTGGGTTCTTAATTAATTTGTAATTCAGATCTGTTAAGGACTTTAGAATAAAAGTGATTAATTTGAAATTATTTTTCGTTTATTTGAACTCTTTTTAGCGGCTCCTTTTTGTTATTTATATGATTCTCCGATTAGCTTGTATTTCACTTTTCGTGCCTTTTATATAAGATACTGCCATCGCTTGACTACCATTAATACTCATCCTCAAGTAAATACCTCCTCTTAATTTAAAAAAAAAATCCAACTCCAGAATGTATGAATTATCTTTATCCTTATTTTAGGGAATTGTAAGCATTTGCTTACTTTTTGAGAAACTTTTACAAACCCATGAGCCTCAATTATGGTCTCACTTTAGGGAATTACAAATACAACCGTAAGCTTCCGCTTCCCAACATTTTATTGCAAAGAGAATTTAAATTATTTCACTTTCTCTCTTCCTTTTAGAATTCGAGTCGTTTTCAAGTGGTTAATGCGAGCTTTTAGTGGTCACTTGCCTCCCGATCAGTTATTGGTATTATGGGATTTGGTGAGTTACCTATTTTAATTGAAGTCCATAATTGTTCATATATTTTTTTCTTTTCAGATTTTGGGTTTTGATAGTTTAGAAATTTTATCGATATTTGCTATAATAATATTATCTTTTCGCAAAGAGAGCATTTTGCAAGTAAATTCATTGGACAGTATTGAGGCAATTTTGGCGGATTTATCATCGATTAAGGTTTTACCTTTAGTGCAATTGGCTTTAAGTAGAGATTAAATTTTATTATAAAAAATTCTAGATATTGAAATTTTTATATTTAATAAATAAAATTTAAAATTTTAACATTAAATTTCGTCCCAAACACTTTATCAAGGAACTGTTTTATTGGATAAAATGAAGAACCTATAGGATCAGGGGGAGAGGTAGCCTCCATACAAAGAAAATGTTGGTAATTTAAATATCTAAAGAGAAGAATTTTCAAATTTGGTCCTAATCAATTTTTCAAGCAACAGAATGAAGGGCGGATAGAATTATGGGAAGAAGTGTCTCCTTTTCTAAATATAGGTAGGATCAAAGGAAAAGGTACTCCCACACAAAACAAATATTAATTATCGAATATAAAGCTGGATGATTCAAATTTTTGCTCAATAACTTCTTTAAGAAATTGTTTTAGTAGACAAAATGTAGGACGGATAGGATCAGGGATAGAGGTAACCCCATACAAAGAAAATATTGATCATCGAATGTCGCCGAATATTTAAAGAACTATAACAGCGTGAATTTTCAAATTTGATCTCAATACACTTTTCAAATAACTGTTTTACTTAGAGGTGTCTCCCATACAAAGTAAATGTTTATTATCGAATATCTAAGGAACTATAACATCAATAGTTCTCATATTCGACCCCAATGACTAAGAATTTGTTTAAATAATTAAAATATATGACGGTTAGGATCAGGGGAAAATATACTCCCACACAAAACAAATATTAATTATCGAATATTTAAAGATCTGTAAAAGCGTGAGTATTCAAATCGGTTCCAATTACTTTCCCAAGAATATGTTTTACTGGCCAAAATGTAAGACGGTCAATATTAAAAGAATATTGACCACATTTATCTTAGCATACATCTTTATATCCTTCCAAGCATACTAATTCTTCTTCAAATTTATCCGGCTGCGTACCATTCACATTATTTGTTGTTTATCCCCCTTTTTTGTGGATCTGTGGTTTTAACTAAAAATGGAATATATAGTAAATTTTGTATGATGAACTATAACTCTAACATTAATTTTCTCCAAAATATTAAATGTTAAATACAAAAAGATCTTTTCGATCTCTTTACTGTTAATAAGAAATTTGGGGGTTTAAACCCATAACTATGAAATTGATGAATACATTTTTTGGAAAACCTTCTTTTGAGATTTTTAATTTTCGTTTCAGAAGTGTCCCATATTTTTTGAACTGATCAGTGATCAACTGCCAATTTGCTGAACAAAAAAGTTGATATATAAAATCAAAATTCAAATTTTTTTGAATAAAAATGTTTTATATTCAAATTTTGTTTCAATTTAAAGAATTTTGAGAACATTTTTTATTAGCGATCAAATATCCATTACTCACGATATCTGTCTGATTTTTTCAGAAAATTCTAAGTTTCAAAATATTTTTAGTTGTTGAAAAATTCAAATTCAATAAAAATTATTTTCCATTTTAAATATTTCATTAATAAATCTTTTTTTTTTAATTTATTTTCAATATAATTTTTAGTTTTATTTTTTTATTTTATTTTTGATTTTATATATATATTTTTTAATAATATAATAATAAATACACATTTAAATTTTCGTAAATTGTACCTAAAACTTTTCTCTTTTTTATTTACTTAATATTCTGAATAGAACAACAACAATTAAACTTTTCTTTAAATATATAAATTTTTTAAATATTATTTTTTATTATTATTATTTTTTTTGTTAATCATTTTTTAAAAATGTTTTTAAGGAATTTGATTTTTTATTAATTTTTTCCAGTTTTAAAGACAAAATTTGTATGATTTTTTTTAATAAATATGGCTTTTTTATTTATAATTAAATACATTATTATTTATTTTATTAAATGGCTGATTTGTTTTTAGTTTTTATTCATAATTTACAAATTCTTTAAACCTAACTACGTTTTATTTTTAATTTTATTTAGGATTATTTTTTTTATTATTCATTTTATTTTTAATAAATTTATTAATAATTTATACACATTTAATTATTTTTAATTTTTTTAACTTTAAATATTTGTTAAGATTGTTTTATTTATAATTTTGATTTCAAATTATTTTTTTAGATTTTTATAAACTTTTAATATATTTTTTTTAGTTTTTTATTTTATTTATAAAATTTCATTTAATTTTTTATAATTATTTTAAAAATATTTAATTTGTTTATAAATATATTTATTGAAGAAAGAAGACAAATAAGCCACAGTGAAGACGTGTAATTTTTTTATTATAGATTTTTTGTAGACATTTTTTGTTTGTTTTTTGTTTATATATTTATTTATTTTTTTGAAAATTATGTTTTTAATAAAATCATATTATATATTTTTTTAATAAATAAAATAATTTTATATTTATTTACATGATTAAATTAATTTTAATTTATAACTAACTTTTACCCTTTGCGCTTTGCTGCACAAACATTATCCTCAGTCCAAGATATCGAAAGAAATTTCACAAATCACAACGCGTGGTCATTTAAAATTGGCATTGCCTGGGAGCTACCTCTTCCTTGATCCGAACCGTCCTAGATTTTGTCCAGTAAAGCTGTTAGAAACCAAATTTTAGAACTTTTTATGTTATAGTTGTTAAGATTTTTGATTATCGTTTTATTTTTGTATAGGAGTATTCCTCCCTCTGGTCCTATTGGTTCTACATTTTGTTCACTAAAACAGTTCTCTGAGAAAGTGATTGGAAGAAAATTTGGGAACTCTCGCTGTTAAAGTTCTTTAGATACTTGACCATCATTATTTGCTTTGTATGGGGGGATCTCTCCCCCTGGTATGCATTAACAAATTGTTAATCTGATTAAAATGAGTGACCAGAAAAAAGTGCGTACCAAAATTATTTAATATTTTCAACAAAACCCAACGTGGTCTTATAAGGTCCGCCGTCAAACTGATGATGATTTCAAAAGAGCTCCCAATACATTCGATAGAAAATCAGCCTGGTTAGCTCAGTGCTTGTATAAACTTGGTACGAAAAAATTAAAGCTAATGGAGGTTTAAAAACATACACGTCTCTAAAAGTTCCTGACAATACGCTGTCTTAATTAAAGAGGCATGGAAAAAATACAGAGAACGGAAGTTGATGTCAAGTTTTCTTAAAAAATATTCTTGCTGCATAACGGATGGTGAAATATATGTTATGGCAGATTTTTCACAACTTCCTGATCAAAAAATTTATGCTGCTAATAATGGATGGAATGTTGAACATAAGTTCAGTACCCAAAAGCAGACAAAACTTCCCAAAGAGTTTGGCAGTTGCAACAAACTTGGAGGATTTTCCTCTCATTTGTATTTGTACCAAGAGAGATCAATCATAAACTGTCCGGAGAAGACAGGGGGTCCAAAATTGTCGTAGATTTTAAACGGAGTTGGACTACTTATTCGAGCAGAGTAAAAAAATCCACAATAAAAACTTGTGATTAAAACTACTTAAATATTTTTTTGTAAATTGTAATAATAATTCCAATTAAATAAAAAGAAAATTTATGTATCGAATACGTATGGCAACCAAACTTCAATTGCGTTGTCAGTTGCCAAAATTATTTTAAAGATGGCAACTGACAACTAAAGTTGTCAATATCAGTTGCCAAATTGTAAATATTTTGTCAACTGCTTAGGAGTTTTGTATTATATCAAGAGTTACGCTCTATTTTTTTCCATTCATTAAGTTCAAGATTATTAAATTTACAACGAAAATATTCCTTAAAAATATATTTTTTAAAATGGCAACCGACACCAGTTGCCACACATAATACGATTTCTTATTTCAGTTGTGCAGGCTCGATTGCCATACGTAATCAACCCTTAAAAAAGTTTAGTGGGTCGTTTTATCAACATATATGTATGTTAATAATTTTTTATCTCACTCCCTGTACGTTTAAATTGTTTTAATTTTAAACTCTCAATTTAAAAATTGTCTTGAGAAACACTTTAATCAAATCGTTTTATTTAAAAAGCGTTAAAATAATAATAAAAATAAACAAAATTTATTTAAATTAAATTTAATATTATTTTTTTTAATAATTTAATAAATTTGGCCAATTTTTTGTTTTATTATATTTAATACAGTTATTTTAATAATTTTTTATTTAGAATAATTTAGTATTTTTTTATCATTTTTGATATGAATTATGAATCACAACAATGCGTTTATTTAAATATTTATTGAAAATAAAATTAAATAGTTTTATTAATAATATTTTTTAATAATAAAAATAAAAATTCTTATTGGAAAAAATAATAATAAAAAATGTATAAAATTTTTAAAGCTTTAAAAAAGTTGTTGTAGTGAAAAAACAAATTTATTAACAAAATTTTTGTATAAAAAATTACATAATAATAAAAATTTAATAGTTTTTGCTTTTTTATTACGAAATAATAATATTTTTATAGTTTTCTTTTTTTAACACTTCAGTCTTTTTATAAACAACATAAATTAGAGTTTTTTTTATTTTTTGTATCAACAAAACAAAATTCAAATTCGTTTTTTAAAAAAATCAAAATTCAAAATATTTTTTTAAGAACAGCAAAATCAACAAGAATGTTATATTCGGCTATGCCGAGTCTTCAATACCCTGCACCACAAATGTGGGTGAAGTAAATATGTTATGATTTTATGCCAAAAACGCTTAACCGATTTTTATTTGATTTTTATAAATTTATAGAAATATATACCGAGTAATGACCCTTATATGGATGGAAGTTGAATGAATGGTTCCATCATAATCAAAATAGTGTATTTGTTATTATAAGGCCAATTTTACGTTCTTGACATCGGTCTATATCCGATTTTCCGTGTTTTAAATAGAAAACTTCACAGGACTATAACAAATACTCGGGCCGAATTTCATTGAGCTATGTCAATTATTGTGGATGTGAACGTGCCAACAACAGATGGACAGACAGATTTAGCTAAATCGACTCAGGTTTAGATTTAATGTAATATTATATATACATTATAGGGTATGAGATAATTCCTTCTAAACGTTACACACGGAATGACAATGTCAACATATTTTCTTCACCACTTGTGGAGGTGGAGGGTATAATAAAAGACGTAAGATTGCGACTATTCCGAATCTTTAATACCCTCCACCATAAAATCTTGTAAAGTTAATATGATAGTTTCCTTAGATATACATATACACAAACATACATTTGCAAACGTATAATTTATATAAACGCGTTTCTTAAAATATAAAACAGAAACACTTAATGAGTCATTAAATAAGTTACATTTTTTTCTATAACTTTTTTTCTATTTAACCGATTTTGATAACTTTTGGTAATGAAGCTTAAATTACTTAATAAATTTCAATTCAACTAAACGACTTTTAATAGAAAATTTTACGGAAGTTCATCTCTAGAACTTAGAGGTTGCTTCAGATATTGGTCTATATCTTTAAATATACTGAAACGATTTTGCTAGTTTTAAATGGGGAACTTCTCAGGAATATAGTGAACACTTAGGAAAAATTTCATTGAGCTCTGTCAATTTCAGAATATATGTATACATTATGGGAATTCAAGTGACAAAATCTTCACCACTTGTGGTGGTGGAGGGTATAATGAAGAAATGATATTTAATAACAATAAATTATAAATAATTTATAATTTTAGAGATGGAATATAAAAATAATAACAATAATATTTACTATAAACAAATTTTTTTATAACTTTTTAGAAGATTTAAGTTTAAGTATAAAATTGTAAATGTATAATAATTATAATAGTATTTGTTAATAGTTTTAGTTGTAGTAATTTATTTAATTCATATTTTAGTTATGCAGAATGTTGACGAAGAAAATGTTTATTTTTTTGTTTTATTTTTGTTTCTTTTGATTTTCTGTTAATATTTTTTTGTATTAAAATATTTATTAAATTATTTTATAATTTTATGTATTATTATTTTCACCACAACATTGTATACAATCCATGCAGTTATGCTACCTGTTATTGCCCTCATTTTTCTTATTGTTCATACTCATAGATGTCACCTGGAGCTAAATTTTGGAAAATACAAAAAAATATAGAAGTAAAATTAGTTATTTGAAATTTATAAAATTAATAATAAATTTAAAAAAATTGTTAGAAAAAATTAATTTAGAAATATATATGTGCACTAGAGGACCGACTTGCGTCGCTAATGGAGACCGGAGAAACGATACGTAACTCGAATATACTTTTTCTATATAAATGCACTGAAATTTAATTTATTGGACAAAAAATACTCAAGACAAAGTAAAAAGTTTTGTATTTCTGATAAAAAAAAAACAAATCAGAGCAATCGGAGCTGGCCTCAAAATCATCAGATGTAGTAGTATTTTCTTAAGGTCGGTGTAAATAGTTAGAGCTTTAAATTGAATGATGGGATTCCATCTTAACCAATAAGGAATTTCTTGCATCTTGTTTAGATTTCAATGGAGTGACAATTTCGGCTAATTGATTTTTTTCACTGTCTCAGTCGTAAATTGATCTACTGTTGTAGGTGTTAGTCCAATAGTTCTTTCTATGTAACGGTTTTTTCCCATTTTAAAAAAGTTTTAATTACATCTAGATTTAATTCCAAATTTATTATTTTTTTTTTTCATTTACTTTGACCTAATTTCTTACACTCCTTAATGTACTTGGCGAAAATTCATAAACATACAGGATGCAAATGAACCGTGCAACTTGAAATTGCAACGAACACAAATCGATTTTTTTCCATTCTTTAAAAAACAACGCAAATCGAAGCGGCGCAAGTCGGAGCTCCCGTGTATCAGTGTGAAAGTGTTGTGTTTTATAAAAATGGTGAATAATAAAATATATAGTTTTTTTTTTATTTTCTAAACTAAAGGAATTATAAACAAAATTTTGTTTTCGTAAAACGAAAATAATATTCTCATAAAACCATAAAAAAATAAGACCCTGCGTAGATTTTATATGTATAAGATTGAGAGAATTATGCAATTTGAGGGCATTTTTGGAAAGTAAGAAGTTATATGAGAGCTATAGAAATTATCAACACGATTAACCAAATTTTGTTGAATTTTTGCATATTTAGAAATATATCATTCTTACATTTTGATAGTCTTATGAACTTGAATAAATTTTTCTGGGAGCTACACGAAATATTGAACGAACATGACTGAATTTTAAATATGAATATCTATAAATTGAATGCTTTAAAAGGAATAACATTTTTAGTGAAATATTCATGACTAATTTTAGTCTAAAATTTCAATTTTAGTGAAAATTTCAATTTTTAGTGAAAATTTCAATTTTTAGTGAAAATTTCAATTTTTAGTGAAAATTTCAATTTTTAGTGAAAATTTAAATTTTTAGTGAAAATTTCAATTTTTAGTGAAAATTTAAATTTTTAGTGAAAATTTCAATTTTTAGTGAAAATTTCAATTTTTAGTGAAAATTTAAATTTTTAGTGAAAATTTAAATTTTTAGTGAAAATTTAATTTTTAGTGAAAATTTAATTTTTAGTGAAAATTTCAATTTTTAGTGAAAATTTAATTTTTAGTGAAAATTTCAATTTTTGTGAAAATTTCAATTTTTAGTGAAAATTTCAATTTTTAGTGAAAATTTCAATTTTTAGTGAAAATTTCAATTTTTAGTGAAAATTTCAATTTTTAGTGAAAATTTCAATTTTTAGTGAAAATTTCAATTTTTAGTGAAAATTTCAATTTTTAGTGAAAATTTCAATTTTTAGTGAAAATTTCAATTTTTAGTGAAAATTTCAATTTTTAGTGAAAATTTCAATTTTTAGTGAAAATTTCAATTTTTAGTGAAAAATTTCAATTTTTAGTGAAAAAATTTCAATTTTTAGTGAAAAAATTTCAATTTTTAGTAAAAAAAATTCAATTTTTAGTGAAAAATTTCAATTTTTAGTGAAAAAATTTCAATTTTTAGTGAAAAATTTCAATTTTTAGTGAAAAATTTCAATTTTTAGTGAAAATTTCAATTTTTAGTGAAAATTTTAATTTTTAGTGAAAATTTCAATTTTAACGTTAATAAAATGTGAATGAAATGCAATCACTTCAATTTACAAGCAGAATAGTGAAAGGTAAACAAAATGAATTATTGTTTCATGATTTTTCGATCAACCCTTTTAGTTTCAATTATTTTAATCGATTAATCGTACCTTGCAATAAATTTTTTATTCGATTAAAATAATCGAAGTATTAACGTTTTAAGGAGACTATTTTTTATTTATTCTTTTATTTTTTAATTCAGATAAAGAGAAAATTCTAATAAATCACTTTTCGATTAATCGCTCACCAAGAATCGATGTCAGTATCGATCACAAAATAATCGTTTTTTTTAACAAAGAATCGATTATTAACCATAAACGAAATCGATTATACAATCATTAATGCAGATGAACTAATTTACAATAAATCCAAATGATCTCCGTAAAAGAATTATATGCAACTTTATGATCTGACAGCCGGTCCAATAGCCTTTAACAACTGTGATATCAAGTTTTTATGCGATTGTCACAAAATCAATATATGTTTTACTGATTCAATAATTCTTGTAAGATTGACGAATCTGTACCATAATTAAGAAAAGATCTTAATTTGAACGTGCTGTGTTCATTCAAATGGATAAAACGCAATAATTCAAGAAATATCAAATACTTTACAACAACATGAATTTTGTTATTCAGTACATAATTTTGAACCTTATGAGAAACGATCAGACGATCAGCTTGATTCAAAATTTTCACAATTCGCTAAATTAAATTATATATTTCGTATTTATTTTAGGATAAACTCAGGGCAAAATATTTTCGACTTTTAATAGAAATACAACATACTTGTAAGATAACTAAAATTAGATAAAAACATGCTAAATTTTAAAAAGGTGTTTATGAAGGATGAACTAATTAGCTTTTTTTCTTCATATTTAAAAAAAAATATTAATAATTTCAACTTGATTATTATGTTTATGTGTCGTGTGGCGTAATAAGTGTTAAATATGAAAAAAAGCATTAAAATTATATTAACATCGAACCTTTAATCCTTGCATTATTAGTGTCGTGTGTATTCAGTTTTAACTTTATTTATTAAAATATGAACAAACAAATAATAATAAACAATTAAACGATAAGAAAAAGCATTTAATCAAGTGTTTTTTGTTGTTGTTGTTAAAATAAACAATAAAAACAAAGAAAAACACAATTGTTTGAGTGTGTGTGTGTATATAGAGAGAGACAGAGACAGACAGCAAGTGTTAAAAGGAATAAAACAACAACAACAACAATAAAATAATTAACATTCATCAGTTAATTAAATTAATTAAAAAATTTTAAATGAAATTATTTTAAAGATGAAAAAACACACCTGTAAAGAACGTATGGTATCTAATAAAGCTTTCTTCTCTTCCAGTAATATGGTTATGTCATCTTGAGCTGCTTTCAAATAGGAACGTAATACATCAGCTTCTTGTTTGGATTTTTGTCTACAGAAACGGAATGTTATATAAAATTGTTAATAACAATATAATTAAATTAAAAACTCGCTTAAATACCTATAACTATCGGAATTTTCTTTAGCATTTTGTAGTTGTTTGCGTAAATTATCATTATCCATTTTAATTTGTTGCATTATCAATTGCAAAGAGAGTAATTCACGATCACGTTCTCTTTCGCGTTGACTTGAGGCGGGTGTTTTTAACATAGCCGCCGTTAGTGGATAATTAGCGGCGCCAGCACCATTTAGATTAGTTTCTTTAAAGAAGTAAATGAATTTTAATTATTGGCGAATTGATCAGTTTCTAGTGATTTGAAATGATTTACCTATCGGTTGTATGTGTAAAAGACCAGTTTTATCACGTTTTAGATGCATACGACCAATGGCCAAATTAATGGGCACTGGTCCAGGTGAGGTAATATTAACAGGAGGACGATCTTCAATTAAGTTTATGCGAACATTTTCAACAGATACCTGTAAAAAGTAAATAATTAAATAAAATAAAAATAAAAAATTTAAATTTTAAAATTTATTTATTAATTAATAAATTATAAATTTTATTAAATTTCAAAATTTATTTTTTAGAGATCGAATAAATCTTTTAGGAGCAAAAAATTTTCAGGATCAAAATTTATATTTTTTTATTTTAATGAATTTGATCAACTTGAGAGGGCAAACAGAAGTACGAATAAAAACTATCCAACACACTTGCTAGAATATCCAATTGGGTCCCTGAAATGTGAATTGGATTCACGAATCTGTGGTAAAGCCAATTCTATACCTCTTACAGGTAGAAATAACTTTAAATTTGATTCAGTCCTTTGGCTTTAATGACTAGAAAATTCGATGTAGTGAATCTCAGCAACTCAGATTATCTCGGTAACTCTTTCATATGTTCGAAGATCTTTTCTAACATGCTTTGGATGAGACTTTAATTGTGTATTGTGAACTGTTAACATTTCATTTTCATTTTCTCATGTAAAAGTAGAACTTCTTGTTTTACTCTACGGGGTTTTGATCTTCGGTCACGAAATTCAAGACTGACAGCCACTCAAATAATTAATACTGGAGGTTATCTTTATGGATGACGGTGTCAAAGGCTTTTGACAGATCAAGTGCCACGGGGATCGCACGTTCGCATGGTCTTTGCTGGTTCAATCCATGTGCGTTTTGAGTGGATATGGTTGTTAATTCCGTTGTTGTATAAGGCATTTTGAGGAATTCATTCTGGTGACGAGCGGCTATGTGATGACAGTTTAACTAGGAGTCTCAAGAGTCTTCATGATCCCACGATCGCGTTTTTCCCAGGTTTTTATATCGGGATGAATTTACCCTTTTTTCAGACATTGGTTATTATCAGGCTTCTGATTGAGAAGCTAAAAAAAGCCAAATGCTCAACTTCCTGCATGTCAAGGTTTTTTAACATCATAATTGAAATTCCAATGGAGCCAATCGCTTTCCATGGTTTGCGTTAATGGTCTTTACAACTTCATTTGGAGTGAACAATTGTGGTATGTCGTTTCGCGTTATCTCTCTCACGTTGCTAGATAAATTGTGCGATTTAAGTAGTGTTATTGTTCAACTATGTTGTTGTTTATATACTGGAATAGCGATCAAGTGTCTTAAGGACATTAAGGCCGAAATTAGATCAATACCAGGAGTATATTTTATATCTTAACTTGTCCGAAAATGCCGCACTTCACTAAATGAAATGTTGAAGCATTAGGATATTGTGAACATGACACTAATAAGGGGGCATCGATTATATGTATGGGTTGCGCCTCTCCGCAAGTAAGAGAGGCTTGTAGAAAGAACTTTATGTTATAGCGCGGCATATATGGAATAAGGTATCAATGGATCTGCTTACAAGATTGATATGACCAAGACTGGATGAGCCTAGAACAGGCATCATAACTCCACTATAAAAGAGCTCAAATGAGGTACCAAAATTATAATTAAGCCTTTACACCAAAAGAGGTTAGTGCTTCTAAGTGTCTGCAGCTAAGATCAATGAATAGATATTGAGTTTTTTTGCAAAGAGTGGAGGAAAGGTGTTGTGTCGTACTTTTAAATAGATATAAAAAATGCTCCATGGAGGTATAAGTTAAGGTTTAAATGAAGGATGAAATTCAAAACACTAAGACCTTTTCAACTTTACTTACATTTAATGGCAAAATATTTGATGATATCACTTCATCTTCAGCCAAATCGGCTAAACCTATTACCGTACTCATAGACAAATCCAAACTTATGTCACTAACTCGAATATCAGCATGATGGGAGACCCAACTGTATAAAAGAGAAATTTAAATATAATTAATTAAAATAAATGAAAAAAAATTAACGAAAATAAAAATATTAAACTTACTTTTGTATAGTTTTCTTATCGGTCACATGCCCAACATCCTTAGGAGGTTTAATAGTCTCTTCCAAACGTAAACGTATACATGGAGGTGCTTCGGGATTATAAGGTGCTAAATTCCAAGCTTTACAACGGGCACCAAATTTCGTCTAGTTAAGCATTTTTTTAAGAAAATACATTAGAAAAAATACAAAAAACCATAACAATTTTATTAATTATTCTCAAAAAGAAAATATTAAAAATATAACAAAATAATTATCTTATAACTACTACATTTAAAGCCATAAGCAAAAGCCACACAACAGAAAATTTAATTGAAATTTTCCCAAATAAACCAAAAGAAAAAATCACAAATTATTATTAAAGAAAAATAAATAAAAAACAGAAAATAAATTAATTTTTTTTTTACAAAAACAAATGTTATGAAATGTTAAATAATTATCGAAAATATTATTAAACATACTTTAACCAACATTTACATGAACATTAAAAAAACACACACACATACACACATAGATACATATAATTCATACACATACTAAGACAAAATAGATGAAAAAAGAAACATTAAGCTGAAAAAGCTTTTTTAAAAAAAAGAGTGCAAAAATTTTATATTTTTAAATCAATTAAAAAAGTGATTTAACTAATACAAATGTAAGTATGTGTGTTGAATTAATGTTAATGTCTGTGTTGAGTGTTGGTGTGTTTATGTAAATGTTGTTGGTTTTTAAGCCAATTTTTTCGATTTTGTCTTACCCCAATCAATTAGAGATTTCAGGATTTTTTTTTTAATTTTAATATTTTCTACTCAAAATAATAATTGAAACTAATTTAAAATCCAATTTTTGTTAAAATTATAAATAAAACATAAAAAGCTAGAAAACTAAATACAAAGAAGCATAAAATAAAAACTGAGATAGAACAGCGTTAACTTGGTAGAACTACTATTGTGGTGATTAAATAATATTAAGAGATAAATTATACCAAATATTAAAAGTCTAACAACTTTGGTTAAGTACATTTTCTATTTTTATCATTATCATTATCATTTTACTATGCAACTTCTAGGCAGCTTCATGCATTGGCGAAATCTACATGTGGCAACGAAACCAACAGGAACGATCAAAAAAATAATTTTTCTGTATCTTCATAGAACTTAAGTGCTGAGGGCAAAATTAGGACTTAAAATTGAGATTAAAAATTCTTATCATACGTTTTGCATTAAAACTTTTCATTCAAGTATTATTTCAAGCTTTTTCTGATCAAGTTACCTTTGTAAAACATGTCAGTTATTATGTTTTTTTAACAAACCTATCATGGACTACTTGGCAAATTCAAAATATGTTTCCATGTATTATTGTTACTCTATAATACTGCACACAGGATGTGGTCTGTCGTCATACTGTTTCCAATGTTATTATTTGTTACAACGGGCTCTTAAAATACCCGCAACTTACACCTAAGGAATGTTTACAAAAAAGTGTTGCTTTCCATTCACAGAGACTTTATATGTGTCCAATTATTTTTTGGCCTGTTTTGTCCATCCTGTCCCCAAGAATTGATTGGTACAGTAACAATATGTGGCATTCTCTATTAAAGAGGCAAATCCTACAAACTTTCATAAACCTAAGGCCAGTGGCAAGATTATTGGGGCTTAAGGTGAAAAGAGAATTGAAGAGCACAAAAACATTGTCAACATGTGTGGTCGATTTTAAACGGAGTTAGACTACCTGTTCGAGCAAAGTGAGAGAAAACATTTTAAAAACTTTAATGGAAGGGTTTCTGGAAAATATTTGAAATAATAGACAAAACTATAGTCATGATATTTAACTCGATAGTAGATTAGACTATAGACCCGATAATAAACTTCACTAAAGTCTCGCAGGTTGACTACACTATTTACTGTATAATAACCTGAGTTTTATTAAAAATGTTATTAAACTCTTGTTAGATTTTGTTAATTATTATAATTCTTCAAAAAACAGATGGACAGACAGACGGACGGACGGACATAGGTAAATCGACTCATAGTTTGATTTAGTGCAAGAATATATATACATTATGGAGTTTGAGATGATTTTTTCTTAGTATTAAACACGAAATGATAATATACCATCGTCACCACTGGCTTTGGTGGAGGGTATTAAAGGATTAAGGGAATTAAATTGGTCTTATTTTTATTAAATAAAAATAAATTATTAATAATTAAAAATAAATTGCTCTTCATTTATTGTAGAAGTTTTCAGAGATTTTTTTAATTTGCATCATAAATTTAAAAATTATAAAATATTAATATTTATTTTATACTAATTTATATACAGTTAAATACATAATTAATGCATTTAAAACTTACATTTAATCTTTAAAATGCAATCGATATGTATGTAAAACAAAAATTAAATTATTTTATATATTTAAAACTCAATAAACAAACTACAAAAAAAATCGTTTAAAACTAAAATGCAAAACTAAAAATTATAAAAAAAAGGCGGCAACATAAAATAGAAGAACAAGAAAAGAAATTAAAATAGAAATTAAATATTATTAAATAAAAATAGTAAATTTGCTTAATTTAATTGTTTAATTTTTTTTATAATAATAAAATATAAAATTTATTTTCAATACCTTGTTAGCTTGATGAGCATTCTGTTTACATTAATTTTTTTTCGTTTTTTATTTTATTTTTTATTATGATTTTATATTGTTGTAGTAGAGTTGTTGTAATTGTAGTGTAATTAACAAATTTACGTACATTAATAATAATAAAAAAATATTATTTTACAAATTGTTTTATATATATATTTTTTTTTTTCAAAATTTTGTAGAGTGATGAGAGATTTAAAAACAAATGAAAAAAAAGAACGCAACAAACATAAAAATAATTAATATTTATTGTAAATTGTTTGTATTATAAAAATAGGCAGACATTGAGATGTTTTCAATTATTATATAATAATATTATTAAGAAAAAAATTTGTTGAAATATAATCGTTACATATACATATGTATATTAAAATATAATGAAAAGAAGAGAGAGAGAAAAAAAAGAGAAAAACATATTAAACGTAAAAAATAACATAAACTTTTTGTTTATATAATTTTCATTTAAATATTTAACAATTATTGATTATTTATTGATAATTTTAGAAAAAACGTTATTTTTTACAAATTGTTTTTATTTTGAATAGAAATTGAAAAAATAGATAATTTTATTTTTTTTTTCAGAAAACAAGTAAAGAAAAAGGCAAGTTTCGAAAAAGGAGTTTCAAAATAAGACAAGACTATATTTGCTATAAAAGTTTATACTACATAAAGTTAACTATAACTTATATAACTGATCAGAATATATTCGTGATCATAGAGCACAATTCAATCGTAATTGACTACACAATAACATGAAGGATAAACTAGTTATATTCTCCTTTATAGGCTACATAATAGAATCGGCTATAAACTTATCTATAGTTTCGATAATAGACTGGACTACAGTTTTGGTAATTGAATTGGTTTCAAAATAGAAAGTCTCAATAATAAACTTTCCAAAAGCATTGTTATATAATAAAATCTAAAAATAATTCATTTATCGAGCCATGAACCATGAACCAGAACTAAAACCTACACTTGAATATAACTAGATATTCTCCTTCATAGGCTATATAATAGACTCGCTTAAAGACTATTCTATAGTAACGATAGTAGACTGAACTAAATTACAAAATAGAAAGATTCCAAAAAAAAAAAAAAAAATTGTCTCATTAATATAATAAAATCTCGATAATTTACAGATTTTGCCTCTATTTTAAACAAGACCAAAATCTCCATAACAGACTAGACTACATACTGCATTAGACTAAAGTCACGATACGCAATAGTTTCGATAAAAGATTGGATAACAGACTCGATAATAGAACAGTCTAAAAACTATGAAACAGACTCAATAAAAGACTTTACAATTGTCTTGAGACTGGATTTTAGTCTCAATAATGGATTAGACTATAGACTTTATATTATACTATTTAAATTTCGACAATTGTCTCTATTTTAGACAAAACTATGGACTCGATAAGAGACGATAGTATAATTTAATCAATTCATTGGACTAAAGTGTCGATGCTAGATAATTGTCTGATTTTGTCTCGATTTTAGATAAGAGTATAATATCGATATATAACACACTATACTATAGACTCCATAAAGGACATTAATATAAAATATATAATTTATTGCACTCAAGTCTAGCTAATAGACTAGATTAGAGTCTGGATAATATATAAGACTAAATTCACGATAAAAGGCTAGACTATATGCTTGAAAATAGAATTTAACTTGGATACTAATCCAGACCACAGCATTAGCAAAAGAATAGACTATATAAAGAGTGAGATCGAAAAGTTCTTAACACAGATTTTTTTACAGTAACGGGAGAACTTGCCAGTTGATAGAAAACCTGCTTGATGCAGGTAGAAGGAATGGTCTACAAGATATTTCTAAATTAACAAAAAATAGGAAAGCATTTCCAAAAGAGTTCGTAACGCATCTGGTAAGAAAGCAGCACGGTTGGTTCAGTTCTCATTAAAATGGATGACGAAGCGTATGTTTTGACAGACTAACAACTTCCTCGTCAACAATTTTATGTTGCTGATGTTTGAGGTAATGTTGAAGAAAAGTTTAGGACCCAAAAGCAGTTAAAATTCCCCAAAAAGTTCTTAACATGGCAACCAATATACAATTGCAGCAAAAGAAGCAAATCATTTGTTACAACGAGTTCTATAAATACTGAAATTTACATTAAGGAATGTTTACAAGAAAGTCTGCTTCAAGTGGTACAAGAACATTAATGTGGTATTTGTATCAAGAGAGGGAAATCCTCCAAATTGTCCGGAACTAAGGCCAGTGGAGAGATATTGGGTTTTAGTGAAAAGAGAATTGAAGAGAACAAAAAAGGTGTCCCAAAGTGTGGTAGATTTTAAACGGAGATGGACTACCTGTTCGAGCAAAATGACAGAAAACATTTTAAAAACTTTAATGGAAGGGTTTCCGGAAAATATTCTAAATTTCATCACTAATGATTAAAATTATATAAATATGTCTTTTTTTGTAAATTGTAAAAATAATTTCGATGAAATAAAAAAATAATCCGTAAGTTTAATGTTTTCGTTTTTATTAACATGTTAAGAACTTTTCGATCTCACTCCTTTTTAAGTGCCGATAATAGTCTACTTCTCTCGTTAATAAACTATTTCCATACTCTGTAATGGAAACGGAAACGATTTTCCTTACTTGTTTTCCAAAAAAAAAAGTATAGCAAAGTAAAGATGAAGAGAGAACAATAAAGAAAGAGAGAGAGAATTTTTTAAAACATGCAAAATTTTTTGTTTTCTTTTTTATATAAGCAAAACATTTATATTTTGAATATTAAAAAAAGTTGAAGAAAATGAAATTTAATGAATTTATTTTTTATTTACAAAAACAAAACAAAGTAAAATTTATTATTAAAAATATTTAATTTTCATTAAAAACAAAACATAATTAAATGAAAATTAAACGCAAAATGAAAATAAAAGTAAAAGAAGTGAAATAAACCAAAAAAATATATAAATAAAATTTAACTTTAACACTTACCTGTAGTTCATCCCAAGGTATGGCACCACATTCATCACATTGTATAGCAGCCACTTGAACACGTAATGTGGAATTATTGCCCTCTTGTTGTCTTATAACCTCCACAGTAGTTAACCTTAATTAAACAAACATTTAAATGAGAATAAACACAAAAGTGTGTGTAGAACATTTACTGTCATACCTAAATGTCACCATTGATACCAAATCTCTTCTTCGCCATGTACTGGCCTCTGAGGGTTCTGAAGGTGAACTTAAATTTGTTTTAATGGGTTCTTCATAAACCTCACTGGCCACTTCGACCGGTGAAGCTTTAATAGTACCATCATTTGTGAAGGGATTTAAACGAAACATGACATCAATACAATCCATGGTCTTGTCATCTCCCATGACTATAGCAAAATTTTCAGAATCTGAACTAATATCACTTTGTATGGAGAACGTATCACTCATATCATCATTTGGAGCTCTTGAGGTAATGGCTGAATCGATGGAGGTCATAAAACTAGAGAAACCTTTTTTCATGGACATGAGACCTGAAAGCAACATTAAGTTATTTTTATAAATTTATTTAATTTTTAAAAATTCTCTTCACATAAGAATTTTGAAAAATTTTCAAAAAATTTTAATTGTATCGAAAAATTTGTTTTATAGAAAATGTATTTTCTTTTAAAACGTTTCGGAATTTCACTTCTCTGAAAATTTTAAGATTTTTTTTCGAAATTTTCTCTATTTCTAGAAGTTTTTTTTTAAATCTTCTCTTCTAGAACTTTTTTAAAATTTCTCTTCTTCAAGGAATTTTTAGAAAATTTCTCCTCTTCTAGAAATGTTAAGAACATTTCTCTTCTTTTAAAATTTTTTCGAAAATTTCTTTTTTTCTAGAAACTTTTTGAAACTCTCTTCTAGAAATTTTTGGAAAATTTCTCTTCTAGAATTTATTTAAAAAATTCTCTTCAAGAAAATTTTCGAAAATTTCTATTCTTCTAGAAAATTTTCGAAAATTTCTCTTCTTTTAGAATTTTTTGGAAAATTTCTTTTCTTCTAGAATTTATTTGAAGAATTATATTATTCTAGAAATTCTTTGGAAATTTCTATTCTTCTAGAAATTCTTCGAAAATATCTTATTTCTAGAAATTTATCGAAAATTTCTTATTTCTGAAAATTTTCGAAAATTTCTCTTCTAGAAATTTTTCAATAATTTATCTTCTTTTAGATTTTTCTCGAAAATTTCTCTTCTTTTAGAATTTTTTTTCGAAAATTTCTAAAAATTCTTCGAAAATTTCTATTCTTCTACAAATTCTTCGAAAATATCTTATTTCTAGAAAATTTTTTAAATTATTTTTTCTTAAAAAAAAAAATCGAAAATTTCGTTTCTTCTAAATTACCCTCTTTATTAAAACTCACCCGAATTAATTTCCTTCGTTATGCTCGGTGCATCACTTGTAGAATTTCTGGTCGACCTATAACTTTTCGATATCGATGACGTTATTGATTGTGTAAAAACTCCAGTATCGGGTTTTGTTGATGATGTTTGACTAGTGGTTGATGAAGCCATTGTTGATGTACTTTGTATCTGAACATTATAACTAAATTTAAATAAAATAAGAATTAAATACAAATTGTCAATACAAATTATATGCAAAATTGAAATATTTAGAAAATTCTAATTTTCCATATCAGATTTATATATCTCTCTTACCCATGTGTGTTAGGATTTGATATATGTATACCATTATCATAGGGTGCTTCATTTGTTACCGGTGATGGTGTTTCTACACTACCAAATGTATTGCTTTTTATTTGATCTAATGGTGGTGTTGGCCAAGTTATATTTGTACCTAAAATTATTGTTGTAATAATATACAAAATTTGTTATTGTTATTATTTATTTATTTTTGTTTAAATATACGAATCTAATTCGAATATGATTAAAGAGCAGTTGGTTGTTTATTGTTAGTGAGTGAGTTGTAAGCATGTGGTGATCTAGAAATAGTTGTCCCATCCTGATCACCACTATTTTATTGTTAATTATTTTTGATTAGATTTAGACTACACTACCTAGTGCCACAATAATTAATCATTTTTAAAAACATAATGAAAGAGAAAAAAAATATATAAAGTTATCAAATAAAAAAAAAAAATTAAAAATTTTTAAAATATAAAATTTAAAATAAAAAGGGACTGGGACATTTTTCATGTAAGAAAAAGTTTTTGGAAAGTCTGTGTTAGCAGAAAATATGCCAAAACAGAAAATCACATTCTGATAAATTTTAAAAAAGTATTTTTTTAAGTAAGGAGTGAGTTAGAAAAATTCTTAACACACGTCTTTAAACTTTTAATCCAAGTATTATTTGATTGTTTTGATCAAATTAAATATCAGTTACTATGTTTAATGTCAAACGAATAAATGTTAATCTGATTTAAATAACTGACCAGAAAAAAGTACGTACTAAAATTATTAAATGTTTTCAACGAAACACAACTTGATCATACAAAATATAGGACAAGCATTTAAAGGCCTGTTGTAAATTTGTTTCCAATGTTATTAAACAGTATCGGGAGAACTTTTCCGTTGAAAGAAAACCTGGTTCAGGTAGAACATGAAGTTTCTAAAACTAAAAAAATAGGAAAGCATTTTCAAAATTGCAGCTCGATTAACTCAGTGCTCACATTATTTGGTACAAAAAGTTAAAGTTAATGCAGCCTTAAAACCATGAAAAAAACCTAAAGCTCCTAACAGAGAGGTCAAAAGCAAAGAACGGAATTGAATACTAGTTTTCTTAAAAACTATTATTGCTGCATAACGGATGACAAAACGTATGTACTGGGAAATATTTCGCAACTTCATGGTCAAAAATTGTATGTTACTGATGCTCATATGAAAAGCTTAGTATGCAGTTGTGGTAAAAAGACAATTATATGTTACAACGGGCTCTATAAATACCGAAATTTACATTAAAGAATGTTTACAAAAAAAGATGCTTCCATTTTTAAGACTTCATAATGTGTGCACTCATGTATGGTCTGACTTGGTATCCTATCACTATGGTAAACAAGTACTTGAGTGGTCCAAGAACAGTAATGTATACTTTATACCAAGAGAAGCAAATCCTTGAAACTTTCTGGAGAGATATTAGGCTTGTTAAAAGAGAATAAAGAGCACAAAAATGGTGTCAAAAGTGTGGTAGATTATAATTGGAAATCGTCTAAATTATATGAGCAAAGTGATAGAAATCACTAGTGATTAAAACTATAAAAATATAAATTTTTGTAAATAATTTCAACCAAATAAAAAAATTAAAATTATTTAGTTGTTTCGTTTTTACTAACATTTATGTGTGTTAAGGATTTTTCGATCTCACTCCTTATAAAAACATTAGGGACTAAATCACTTTCTCAATTTGAGTAATAAGAATTAGTTAAAACTTAAAATGTTAAGTGCTCAGATTATGTTTAAGATCAGACTCAACCTTAAAAAGAAGGAGGAGAGAAATTAAAAGCCAATTTGAAAATAATTTGGAAATTTGGAAGGAGAGAGAGAGGGAGACATAGTATTGCTTAATTTATTTTAAAATTTTCGGTAGGAAAACAATACGCGTCTCCAGATTTATATAGAAAAAAGTCAAATTTTCAAAACTAAAACTAAAACGAAAATAATAATTTATTCTAAAAAAAATATAAATATTAATTAATTACTAAAACATGCCAAATGTTTTTAATAAAAAATTATAAAATCTATAATTTATTAAGGGTGCAATGAACTAAAGAAAACAACATCAAGATTTGAAGTAAATAAAATCGGGTGAATTTGAAGAAAAAACCATAAAAAGTTTAAGGAAATAAGGAATATCAGAAGAGGAATAGAATTTCTTTAAAGAAAATTATGAATTAAATGAGAGAAATAGTTCCTTTATAGAGAAATAAAAATGAACAAAAAAGGGAAATAAGAAATCAAAATAACACTCTTACTATTTATAAGTAAATCATCACCCAAACTAGCTGAATCAGGTAAGACACTTTCAGCATCACCACCACTTGATTCCTTACCAGGTGTAGGAGAAGGCATAACAAAAGTCACTTCAATTTGTGGTATAACACAACCAAATATTAAAGATTTTTTCGTATTTTGCTATAAATTTAGGAAAAAAAAGAAAAAAAAACAAGTTCAAAAATTATTTTAAAGTAAAATTGAAGAGATAAACATTCATTTGTAGTTAATAGAGTTTAGCCAACCTTTTGTAATATTCTTTCCGCATCCAATGATAAAAATGTTGACATTTCATTAAACTCTTCGGCCAAACGTAATAGGAACAACAATTGATAGTGATCAATTTGTACACTAACTAAATTTGATATATGAGCAATGGCATGCAAATCAGCTGTACGTTCTGCAGCCTCTGAAGATGTTTGGGATTTACGATCCACATGAATATCCTCTTCACTATCCAAAAATGGATTTCTAGGTAATTTTGTATTGCTGTTGGCAAAATCCAAACGATTCATATTTGTTTCTATGGAAGCCCCATAAACTGTTGCTTTAGTGGTGGAAGCCATAGAGTTGGAATCACCACTATCTTTACGACTGCCAACATTACTTTGTGAACCTGTAGAGGCTGTGGTGCCATTACCAGAATGTAACCATAATGTAATGGGTACTGCATCAACGAATGGTATGGATTTGTTGGTACCCAAAGAACGGGCACCAAGAAAATCTATCCAAACGGGATCTAGTTTTATACACCAAACATCTCGAGGCTCAGACCACATAGCATAACGTGACAGACATTGTATAGAATTTGATTTTGGTATCGATGAACGTTGTCCACTGCCACCACCAACACCAACACCACCACCACCAACATTAACACCTCCACCATTATTATTTATTGTGGCTTCGGGTGCTGTTCCCACATCTGTTGCGGCCACATGTGATAAAATACGATCTGTAACTATGCACATGTCACCGGACGCTGAAGGAAATCCAGTACCAAATACTAAAGAACCTTCCTGTAAGGAATGTAATGCTTGTGCCAAATCTGCACGAGATGAACCCATTTCACGTATATTGGTTAAAGCAAAGCGTGATATTTGTATTTGCATCATTTTGGGACGATCCTTTTGATTCGGTGTCTCCACACTTGACTCGATAACAATACGAGGCATTATGGCTTCGACCTTAACATCCATATACATTAGACTGGGTTCGTTTTCAGGTTCATTGTACAAGGATAACTTGGATGATCCCTTTAAGGTGGTCGATTGGGAACCATGCGAACCAATGGTGGACGGTGAACCAATGGCGGTGGAATTTGTAGGAGACGATACATTAGCCGCAATACTGGTACGTAAAAGACTCTCATGAAGATTTAAAGCAAATGAATTTAACCACAAAATAGAGCAGAGATCAAAATGTACTTGTAGAGGATTAATGTGTACGAATACCTTAGATGGGGGCACTATAAAGAATGAAAATAATTAAAGATGTATGTATGCGAAATAGTTTTGGAATACTTACAGGGAAATATGAAATCACCAGGATAATAGAAATATGTAAATTCGGCATGTAATATTGGCATTTCAGCTGGAAATGAATAACGATCTTTATCACCTGAAAATAATGAAATACAGTGTGATGAATTGTGGGTCAATGCGATCAAATAGAAAATGAACTAATTAAAATTTTAATTACAATAAAACATTTAAAATTAATAAGTTTTGTCCCAAAAAAAGTTTGTTAGCAGTGAATGATTCCATTTAGTAACTTTAAGCTTTATAAATGATTTCAACGTATGACAAAAAATATTACTCTTGTTTTAAATTCAAATATTTCATTAACTGCTCTTAATTTAAGGTGCAATACGGCAATACCTAAAAATGCATTCTCAATTTTTGTCAGGCTTAACAATTCGTAAAAATTAAAAAAAATCGTAAAATAAAAATCCTACGCCTTAAATTGAAAACATGTGGGTTAAATATACAAGGTAATCAGAAAAACGCAGTTGCAAAAATATTTACTATTTGCCAACTGAAATTGAAAATTTTAGTTTCCAGTTGCCATCTATAATATAATTTTGGCAACAAACAACGCAACTGATATTCGCTTGCCATACGTAATAGAACCATTAGTTTAGTCATTGAAGTATTTAATTTTTTTTGTTATACCTTTGAACTGGGAATCTATTATGAATGGTTAGATTGAAGATAAGGTTTTAAAAAAATAACAATATCTAATTTTTAACCGTTATTCACGTTATAACCTGTTATGAGAAATAGAACAAACATTTTAGTAATCTTTTCCAAATGTAAGAATGTTGAAGATAATTTTAAAACACTCTCGGTTAATCAAAGTTTAACACGTATAATCTTTCCTTCTTGGACGTAAGGAGTGAGATTGAAAACTTCCTAACACACGTTTTTAATTAAATTTTTTAGGTCAAGTAATATTTGATTTTTTTAGTTTTAGTGGTCGAACTATTTGGTATGAAAATTTAAATTTAAAGAAGGTTTTAAACTATACAGGGCTCAAAACATTAGTGGCCAAAAACTGAGCACGGAAATTGAAGTAATATTTTAAAATTAATATTCTTGCTGCATAATAAATGATGAAACAACGTAAACTGCACTGGCAGTTTTTCCCAAATTAAGAAATGCACAATGCTTGTATAGGATTTGTGAGCAGACCTTTGTCTAAGGTCATCTAAATTTTGTATATACGCGTTTTCATTAAGATTTCTTATAAAATTCAGAACAAAAAATCTATAAATGTTGCCACCTTTTTTCAAAGTTTCAACTTTAGATTAACACAACTTTTAAACAGATTCATGTATTAATATGGCTTTTGCATCTATTTCCTTTAGAATTATTTAGGAAATTTGCATATATTTCTGGACCATTTAAAAAAAAACCGAAAAGACCACAAAATAATTGTTCAAAAATACATTTCGACTCGAAACTATATGAGATAACCTGTACATGTAAATTTACTTTTTATGGTGAGTAAAAAGGACTGTATACAGTTGCTATAATCGAATATATTTTAGATACCTTTTCTTATGATACCTTTCAATCCCTTATTCTAGCGATTTTAACTATCAGACAAGAACTGTTTAATAAACCTTATAATATTTTCTAACTAAACTGTCTTCACAAGGAAAATATAAAAAAACTTAATTAAATTCAACAGCACGTTACACAAATAACAACAAAGAAATGAAAAAAAAAAATAATATTATTACAATAAAATAAGAAGACAACAATTGCATGCAATAAAATTGTTAAAACGTTTATTTTTTTATCCTGGAAAACTATTTCTAGTTATAAAGACAAAAAAATATGAGAATACTAAAATATGCAAATCACCTGGTTTTATTTTCCTTTTATGTTGTGCTATATAAATGTAATTTTTTCGTAATGTTTTTTATTTTTTTTACATTTCAAATAGCCGGGGAAAAAGGTTGGTTTGACAACCAACCATCCAATTGTTTGTAGTTAAAATTATAACATAAAATAACAATAAAAAATATTTTGCAAAACCAAAAAAAGTATAAAAATGGTAACGTATTTATTTGCCCAAAGTTTATTAAAGCGCATAATAATGTTTGTTTGCAAAAAAAAAAAAAAACAAAAAAAACACACACACATAATGTGGAGGATTATTAAAATGAGAAAATAGAAATAATAATTAAGCAAATAATGGTTAACGAATACAAAAAGAAACCATAAGAAAAATAAAAGAAATTTACAAAAGACAAATAAATAATTAAATGGAAATAGAAATAATGAAATAATTATTAGTTTACAAGTGTTTGATGTTCAATAATGTAAATATATAAGTATTACATTGATTTTCAATTTAAAGCTTTAAATATTTCATATATTAATTAATATTTTTATTATAATTAACATTCCTCATTATTCGAACTTACCCGAAACAAACTCTTTGGGCATTTGTTTTCTACCCGATGTGGTAACACGATATAATTGAAAATCTTCTATGCGTAAAATAACACATGAAGACATTAATTTCGATAAATTATCTAATACAGTTCTTTGTTGTTGGGTATGATGACTATGATGGCTGCCAGCCGATGAGGCTCCAGATCCTATATTACTGGCCATTTGTGTAGGTGTACTACTTCCCGTAGATGAAGCATTTACTGATTTTGTATTAAATTGTGTAGCTAAAGCTGAAGGATTTAGGGTAATGGGTGAATTGGGAGTGCTACGTTCAAGAGGTGCATGTGAAGAAGGACGATTTGGTTGACTTAGATTGAGTACAGCTTCACGAAATGCATTAAGGGATTCTTTAAGCCAGAGAGCCGGCGATACAGAGGCTTCTTTGTATCTGTAATACAATTTTTAACATTTATTTCATTTAACTTTTTATTTTAAGCGTTTCTACTTACTTGGCCCAGTGAGATCTATCGGATTTAGCTAAGTGATAGGGATAATAGTCGACTTGAAATGCTTGTACAGAAATTTGTAAAGCACCACCTTTATCCAGTTCTGGATAAGAGGAACGACCATCTGAAAGAAAAAGCAAGAGATGAATTTAAATTATTAGCTCCAGCTGATGAGATAAGTTTTGATAAAGTTTGTACCAATAAATATACTATTTTGGAGGGGAAACATCATAAATGATGGAATATTGGTAAAATTATATGATCATCTTATAACAACTCAATAATCTGATAAATGGTGGTTTGTTACTAAATGCAAATTAAACTTAAATTATAATTGAGAATCAGTATGACTTGAAGATTTTTCCCTTCGTTTAATTGTGGTTTCAAAACGAGCCTGTTAATAATTTTGTGGAGTGAGATCAAATTATTCAAACTTAACCCAATTATTTTTTATCAGGTTGCAAACTGTTTCCAATGTAATTAAACAGTATCGGGAGAACTTGTCTGTTTATAGGGAACCTGGGTTAAGAAATCAGCTCTGTTAGCTCAGTCTTTGGTAAGAATAGTTAAAACTAATGCAGGTTTAAAAACATACAAGTCTCAAAATGTTCGTGACAGGAACGCAACTAAAAGTTTAGAGGCCAAAAAGCAGATTGAAGTCTAGTTTTCTAAAGAAAATATTTCTGCTGCATAATGGATTACGAAATGTATGTTGTGGCAAATTTTTCGCAACCTCCTGGTTAAAAATTCTATGTTGCTGATGCTTGAGGGAATGATAAGGAACGGTTTAAGACTCAAAAGCAGTCAATATTTCCCAAAATGTCCCTGGTGTGGCGAACAACATGCAGTTGCGTCGAAAAAGGCAATAGTTTGTTACAAATACTGAAACTTACATCAAGGAAAGTTTAAAAAAAGTTGCTTCCATTCCATTACGACTTATAAAGTGTCCACTTATTTTTTGGCCTGACTTGGTATCCCGTCACTACGGTAAAGAAACCTTTGAATGGTACAAGAGAGGCAAATTCTCCCAACTTCTCGGCAAATCCTTCAAACTTCTCGGAGCTAAGAGTATTGAGATATTGGACTCTTGTTAAAATAGAGCTTTAAATAGGTGTCCAACAGTTTGGTCGATTTAATTAAAAGAAAATAAAACTGTAAGTTTAGTATTAACATGTATGTAAAGAATTTTTCAATCTCACTCCTCAAAGTTAAAACAAATAACGATATTAATTGAAAATTTCAGTATGACGTATGAGAAAAATTAAAAAACACACTTCAATATGGAAATATCCAAATCCGTATAAAATGGATTTATTTCTCTAAAATAATCATTCTGACGTAGTAAATGGCAGACGAAGAAAATATTTCATGGGTGTTTACCTTACATATGCAGCTTAAGGTAGAAAAGGTTTGCAAATGTTTAGGAATATTTACATGCAAAATTTCTTTGGGTCAATTCATTATAAATTATTTTTTGAATCATCATTCCCGACGTGGCGAACTTTGAAGGGTCGCTGACTATACACCATTACATATTGGGGCTTATACTCCTCCAAAGCAGCTCGAAAATATCTCAGTTTATACCATGTGGAAATATTTTAATATATTTCAAACAGTTTAAATGTTACAGAATTATTTCCAAAAGAATTCGTTTTGGAATTTATGTTTATGTTCCTAATCGGTACTTACCTCCCTCATCATCACACAAATGCAAATCTATACGTTGGCTAAAGAAATGATACGAGGTTTCTCTCACATCAAAGGCATTAAACATTTTCAGCTGATTATTAGCATGACCTGAATCGCTTTGTCTATTTTGTTGTTGAGCCAATTGGGCCTGATACTCGGGAAGAGTCTTAAAACAGAAAAATAAGTATAAACATTTCTCTAAATGTGTCCATAGAATTCAAAACATACCTCCAACTTTCTAGCTGCTTTTGACTTTTGTGTTGCCGCCGTGGCTGATTTTATAAGACCCGACAGAGAGTCTACAAAATGTAAAGCAGCTTTTAATTGAGAATCCGTTAGCACCCATAAGAGATCATCCAATATTAATACCAAACGTGAAGCTAATAAAGTACAATCCGATAAACGTTTACGTATCGTAATGCGACATCTCGCATGATTGGTTAACAAACGTAAAGGAGTCAATGATTTATCCTGAGTAGAACTGGCCTCTATACGTACAGTTTGCCATGATAATTCTTTGAATATTAAAATAATACCACGATGAGAGTCTTTGAGACGAGTAAAACGTAAATCACCAGTGGCCCATTTAGGAGTCTTGGACTCTACACGTATGCGAGACATCTAGAAATAAGGAACATTTCTTTTAAGTAGCTGATATTAAATAATAATATGTGTTCGGATTTTTACCTGTACAGAGGCGGTAAAGGCGGTACTTAAAAATTTTACATTAACAGTATTAACAATTATGGTTATGCCATCAACAACTTTATGAATAAAACTATATTTGCCCTGAGGTGCTTGTGGTAGAGAACCTCCTCCTCCACCGCCGCCGCCACCACCTCCTCCACTCCCACCAACACCATTTGATGATTTATTATCACCATTATTACGCGATGTAGGATCACAGGTTTCCACTGTTATATTAACCTCATCAAGAGTCTGAAAAGGAATTTAAGTTGATTAAATATTTTTGCTATTAAATTGTGAAAATGATCATTTGATAATTACCAACGTTATAGGAACACTTTTTAATTTTGTCCAACTTATACGAAATGATACATGATTACACCAGGCTGAGGTTAAACGTAACCATGAAGGCAATTCTAATAGTTCGGTGAGTACAGCTTCATCCAATTGCAAATTAGATAATTCACCTTCACCACGAAAGGTACTTAAATTGATTTTATCTGATGAGAGATTTTTTGTGTAACTGTAAAGAGATAAATGGGAGGAAATTAATGAATGGAGGGTTATTGAAAAGTGACAAATTTCCCCTTAAATGGTAAAATTACATTTATACAAATTTATTTCTGTAATAATTCTCTGTTTTCTCATTTTATCGGTCATATTATTTGACCCCTACTGATTTTGTTACTCTTTGTTATCTTTTTCTCGAAATGTGTATTTTATGAAATTATTGTTTAAATTTTTATACGAATGGTTTATGAAATTGGGCAGAGCTTTAAAGGAATTGTGTTATATCAAATGTTCACTTTTTTATTATAAATTTTAAAAGTGACAGTGACACTCCAATACAATTATAAAGGTGAAAGAATATTCTTTGAGGTTATGTTTACGTGAATTATACACATTCAATACAAGTTTTTGTGAGTCTTTTTTGGTAAAAATATTTATTTTTTTTAAATTGTTTAGAATTTTACTGTTTCAAATTTTTCTCCAGGTGGTGAATTTTAATATCAACGACTTTTGGTTAATGTGGTGAGTTTTTACTTTTACTTTCTTTTCATGGTGAATATTTATTTTTTTTTTCTTAAATTAAGCAGATAATTTCGGATTTTAAAAGTTTTTAAATTTTACTCGGGTGAATTTATTAAACAATCGCAATTTAATCTCCTTATGGTGAATTTAAACTTTTGTTTTTTTTTAATACTGATACATTTTTAATATTTTAAACACTTTTTCTCATTTAAGGGAATTTTTAGGTTTTGATTTTTTACCAAGTGGTGGATTTTAAATCTTTAAGAGTTTTTTCTCATTGTGTAGATTTTTTGGATTTTAGTGATTTTTTTATTATAATTTTCTTTATTAATTTTTGCAATTTTTTATATTTATTTGGAGTTTTTTTTAGTGTCCACCATTTTTTGTATTATTTAGGTTTATTGTCATTATTCACAGTGTAGTGAATTTTACAATTCCTTATAATTTTAGATAATTTTATTACGACACTGTCATGCTTTTTAACCTTGTAAATTTCTCACTGTAAAAGTCCTTGTGGTGGATTTTTACTTTTTTAGTTGGTTGTTTTGGATTCTAATAAAATATTTATAGTTTCCGAGATCCACCATTGGAAATTTATTAGATTTTCTTTTTTTAAATGACACTTAAATTTTGTGAATTTGTTACATACACTACACCATCGTAGGTGGTTGGTAGCATTTCGCATTGCAGAAAAACGACCGTTTTCGAATAATTTATATATTCGAATTATTCGACATGTCGGCAATTTTAAGCTAAAAATATTCAGCTACATTTTTATATATTCCGCCATAACTTATATAAATTTTTTATTCTATGTGTTGCACGATCAAAGTACTGTATGCATTCATAGACATCATGTTCTGAATCGATTTTGCTTTGTCCGTCTGTTTAAGTCATGATCACGTTAATTACAATAATTCAATGAGATTCTGGAAGATTTTTTATTCCGCAATATATATTTTTAGTTAAAGAAGATATGGACTTATAATTTGGACATATTCAGAAATTAAAGAAAATGTTGCCGTAAAGGAAACCGAAATGGATTTAAATTGAACCATGTCTAGAGACATTATTTTAAATACGATATCGACTCATTTAAGTGAGACTCATTTAGGTGATTATACAGCGTTAGGATAATTTGATGAAATCTATTTCAAATGATTAATTTGTATATAAGAACATATACACTATTTTGATTATGATGGAACCATTATTTCAACATCCATCCATATAAGAGTCATTACTCGGTATATGTTTTCTATAAATTTACAATAATAAAACCGGTTAACCAGGTTTTTGGCATAGAAAATTTGAAAACGTTTTTTTTTTTTTTGAAAACCCAATTTTTACAATAACTCGAAAACCTTTTTTTTAAATGTCATTTTTTTGAATACACTAGTGGTTGGATTTGTGGTATTACACCCACATTTAAGTATACCGCTGTTCGACTCATAAAGTGTTTCTATGTCGATTTAAATATGTCTGCCTGGCTGAGTACTCTACATGTCGTTATTTTTTAGTTAATTTAACTCCAATATGAAGTCTATTGAAATTGGCATTGTTTGGTCCATACAAATGTCCGTAATACAAAGCGATTTCAACGAAATTTGCCCAAAATAAATGTGAAAATATTTAAAACGCATAAATTTCACATAAATATTAAGAGTTAATATCAGCATAATTAAAAGTTAATCAGAATATCAAATTATACGAGGGTCACTCATTATTTCTCCATAAGTACCATTTATAACAACATTGTGGTTCAGGGATTTCTAACATTCTTACTTGTTTTTTATATTCCCAATTGTGTTCAATATTTAGTTCTTCGTGCTATTTTCCCTTGTGGTGAATTTTTTATATTTTTAATTTATATTATTTTGACAATTCATCTGTGGTGAATTTCTCATGTTTATGATTTTTGGTAATTTTTTGTTAAAAAAATTTTAGACATTTTAATTTGTGTGTTGAAATTCTCCAAATTCAACTTTTTAATGAACTAATGATGATCACATGGTGGTGAATTTCATCATATTTTAATTTAAATTAAATTATTAAATAATTTTAATTAAATAATTTTAAATTTTAATATTGTTTAATTTTCTTTGATTTCTTTTTTTATTTTTTTTTTTTCAATTTTTTTCATTTTTCAATTTTTCCTTTCATTGAGTTCTTTTTTTCTTTTTTTGACACGAAGTCTTTTTATTTGTACTCTATTTAAAATAATACATATATAAATAATGATATGTAAATGAATTCTTTAAAAGTTCTGTTTATGACAGTTTAGCGCTGCATTGATTGAGTTTTAAATTGAGCATAAAACTGAACGTTGATGAAGTTCAATTTTATTTTATCTGTTTTTTTTATTATTTTTTTTTAATTAGATTTTTGCGTGATTTCACAGATTGTGATTTATTGAACAACAATCGTTGACCCTTGATTATGCATAGGAAATGAATCAAAAATAGAAAAAAACATCTTTAAATAAAAATAAACAAAAATATTTAAAATAATTTAAGAGATTTTTTTTTCTTTTTTGACAAAATAAAGAAAAATTTATGTTTAATAAAATATCAGAAATGTTTTTGTATCGGATCAAAAATTATTTCAAAATATCAAGAACTGAACTAGAAGAGGATGGATATAAAACTGTACTAAAAGGGAACTAGAATTGAACAAGAACTGAAATGGAACTGAATTAAAAATGAACTAGAACTTAACTAGAACTGAACTGAAAATGAACTAGAAATGATCTTGAAATGAACTTGAAATGAACTGGAAATGAACTTGAAATGAACTTGAAATGAACTAGAAATGAACTTGAAATGAACTTGAAATAAACTAGAAATGAACTAGAACTAAATTAGAACTTAAGTAGAACAGAACTGGACTGAAATAGAACCGAACTAGAACTTAAATGGAACTGAACCAAAACAGGTCGGAACGAGAGCTGAAATAGAACTCAATTTGAACTGAACTAAAACTGAAGTGGAACTGTACTTGATCTAAAATTTTTTCACTAAACCATTCTGAACCTTAAATTGTTGGTATTATTATTTGACCAGTCAAGTTTATAAAATAAAAAATTAATAAAAATCAATATTTAAATCTAATTTTTAAATAATTAAATTAAATTATATTTACTATTTAACAGCATTAAAACTACTATAACCGTTTTTTAAAATTTTAACGAAATTCCTTCCGTATGGAGGACATTTCACTTAATATCCATTGTCCCCCTTATTTAAGCTTCAAATTATCTTAAACTTATTCCTTTATTCCTTGTTTTAGGGGTTTTTTCTATTAAATATTTAAAACTTTTTTGTTGTACATTAATGCCGCATCATTCTTAAGGATTTATTTGTTTATAAATTCTCTAAATATGAGACTAAATAACATTTTAGCTTATTTAAAGTTGTCATGTTTAAGTAAAACGTGTAAGTATATGGAATATATTTTATTTATATTCATAGACATAAAGCTATTTATATATACAAAATATATATAACAACAACACACATACATACTTACATACATACACACATATATACATAGATTATTATAAATGATGTATTTTGCTTTTTTATACATAAAACAATTTAAGAATACGATTACAACGAATTTTTGATACTCTGCTTAAAAACAATTTTAGGATCTAGAATATGGAACTAGAACTGAAGACTGAACTATAAATGCAGAATGTAGAACTAAACTATATAATGCATTAGAAGTGAATTAGAACTGAAATAGAACTAAACTAGAACCGAACTAGAACTGAACTAAAGCTGAACTAGAACTGAACTAAAACCGAACTAGAACTGAACTAGAACTGAACTAGAACAGAACTAGAACTGAACTAGAACTGAACTAAAACCGAACTAGAACTGAACTAGAACAAACTGGAACTAAACTAGAACCGAACTAGAACTAAACTAGAACTAAACTAGAACCGAACTAAAGCTGAACTAGAACTGAACTAGAACTGAACTAGAACTGAACTAGAACAGAACTAGAACTGAACTAAAGCTGAACTAGAACCGAACTAGAACCGAACTAGAACTGAACTAAACTAGAACCGAACTAGAACTTAACTAGAACCGAACTAGAACCGAACTAGAACTAAACTAGAACTAAACTAGAACCGAACTAGAACTGAACTAAAGCTGTACTAAAACTGAACTAGAGCTGAACTAGAACTAAACTATAAATGCACTAGAAGTGAACTAGAATTAAAGCCGAACTGAACTACAAATGCATTAGAAGTGAACTAAAACTGTACTTAAACTGATCTAGAAATAAATCTTATATAGTCCCCAACGTAACTTACTTCAACTTTGTGTTGTAGCATATAAAATCATACAAACTCACACACACCAAAAAAAAAATATCTTTAAAGTCTTTCACAAGTAAAAATGTTTGTCTATGTGTTTATATGTGTATGTATGCTTTTCTATTTGTATTTGTTTACAACATCACTTGAATTTCTAAACCAAAACACTATACCCACAAATACATATACACATGTACACATAAATACACAAACAGGGACTTGTAGAGAAAACAACAGTGTAAATTTAAACATGACCTTCTTGGTGTATGAGTGTATGTGTGAGTTTACATAAGAGAATAAGGATTTCTTTAACAGTATGTTTAAGTTTGTTTTTAGTGTTTTTGTTGTTGTTGTTACTATAAGCAACAAATGCCTACAATGACTGTCAGTATTTCAACAAATATTAAGACTCAACAAAACACCAAAAGGATTTGTTTTTTTTTTTAACAAACGTAACACACACACACAAAATAAAATACCAAAAACCAACAACAACAAAAATAATAACCTCTTAGTAAGTGATCCATAGTTACACTTAAAGAGAACCACTTACTTTAAATATACAATTTTTGGTAACAAAGTGCAATAACCCAGCAAACAAGTGCTTTTTTTTTGGGGGGGGGGTGGTTTTGTATCATACACATATATCACTTTTCAATCTTTTAGTTTATGAAAAAAAACAATTTAAAATGTTTTTGGTTAGAAAATAATCAAATATTAATTACAAAAAATCTCTTTGTTGATGAAATAAAGAAAAAAAATTCTTGAAATTTACTTATACTCTCTCACACACACATACACACAGTTGATTAAATATTTAAAAATGTATTTGTGTTAAGTAACTTTTGAAGGTTTATTAAAATCTGTGTGTTTATTTATTAAATTGTTTTCTTTTTAATGTATTTTTTTTTATTGAGTTTAAAACATTAGAAACATGTGTTTTTAAAACTGATTTATAGCTATTTTATGAAAAAAAGTCCATATTTATTGTTAAAACATGATGAAGACAACATAAATAAGGTAAGTTTAAGTTATTTATTAATAATTCTAAAATAAATTGTAAAATTATTTCTAAATTTATTTATATAAAGTAAACATCTAAACGTATGAGTTATATTAATTTATTAGAAATATTAAATATTAATCATACGCTACATAGTTCACTGTTTCTAAATCGATTGAAAAATCTATGTGAAAATACTGTGCTGTTCTATTCTGTAACTTTTGTGCCATTTGAGATAAATGAAATTTTATTTCCATGCATCCAAATCAAATCTATGGAAAAAAGTGAAATTTTACTAGTGGTGGCCTAAATTAAGTTGGATTTTCTGCCAAACTATTAACTTCATATATAACTATTTGGTATTTATGAAAACGTGACCACTGGAAGATTCACAATATTTAATGAAGAAATAAGTAATATGACATTTCACTTCAAAAACTTATAAAGAACTTAAATGTTTGAATTTTTGTTGTTTTTCGAAAAATGAAATTATTATTTGAACTTTAATAGAATTGAAACGAATAACGTTATTCATATGAGATTTCAATATTATGTATATGAATTTGTCCATAAATCGGGGATTTAAAAACATTCCACTTTCTCTTGCAGAAATACCCAAAATCTCAATCCCTATAAATCATATTTAAAATTTTTGACCTTTTTCACTAAAATGATCAACCATGTCATTATGAGGGACGTCGGACAGAAAATACTAATATTCTAAAACTAGTTTAAAAAGCATACCAGGTTCAGAGCTTAACAAAAAAAATTATATATTTTTTTAAATAAACAAAGTTTGGATCGGGCATGTGGACAGATCTTTGCACCAAGCTCATCTAAATATAATAAATATGCATCTTCCATAAGATTTCTTTATAAAACAATAAAAAAATATAAAGTTTAGAAAAAAAATTTTATCTCAGCATAAATGTTGCCACCTTTTTAGAAGAAATCCTAAAAATAAACTTTTTCAGATTTCGAACTTTAGATTAAAGTAACTTTTAAACGGTTTCATATATTTTAATTGTTATTAAAGCAAAATCTTTCAAAATTTTATATGAAATCTGGCATATAATTTCAAGAAACTATATTAAGCCCGATAACTTTAGAAAAATTAAAAAAAAAAATCAAGGGTAAAAATTGTCTAAAAGTATCGAATTGAATATCTCTTAAACTTTAAGAGATAACGCATAACATGTTGCGTATTTTTATACAGCTTTACCAGGACTATCTACCACAAATATATTTGTTTCAATCTTTAATTCGAATTTTTAAAAAACAACATAATTTGGAAAGTTACGCACTGCGCCCCTGACAGGTTTGAAGTCTGTACTCCTCCAAATCTATTCGAAAATTCCTCAGGTCTAATAATCTGAAATTTCATTAAAAACTATCCAACGTCTCAAAAATCACAGGATTATTTACAAACAATTGGAATTATTCTGTAATATAAAACTTTAGACGTATGAGTAATATTATTATTTTTTTTAATATTGATCATACGCAACTTAAAAAAAAATAATAAAAAAATAAAATTGATCACAAATAAAGCTTAATAGATATTTTTGTTTAATAGATTTTAGATTTTTTTAAATGATCTCAAATTAAGCTTATTTTTGTCAAAACTATGTACTTTCTGAATTACAGAAGTTTATTTGATTTTCAGTAAAATTTTGGCAAATTAAGCTTATTTTCTTGAAAAACGCTGTATTCATCCTTAAAAGTCGATTTTTTATTTTTAAACAAAATGCTCACATTTTTTTTATTTAGCAAAAATCGCAATATCGACTATAAATTAGTAGATTTTTGCATTTGTATAAAAGTCTTCTCAAATATAAATCATTTTCAAAAAAGCTCCCAATATATTCGAAAGAAATGCATCAAGGAATGTTCATACGATTACATACCGTGTCCACTTATTTTTGGTTTGATTTTTGCTTAATTTGATAAAAAGACGTTAATGGAAGGTTTTCTGAAAATATATTTTTTGTTGTTGTTTATTGTAAAAATAATTTCAATCAAATAAAAAATGATTTTTTGATCTTTTTATACCCCCTGCACCACCGAAAGTAAAATGGTGTTACACCCACTTTGAATTATTTTTACGTTGTACGTTGTCCGTGCGTCTGAAATTTAGTACAAATTATTATTTTGACCTTAGGACGAAGCCTTTTGAAATTGGCCATGTTCGGTGTAATATTTTAAGTACCTCCCATCAAATATTCTTCCCGGAATGGTGTTTTAAGGTCATAAAACTCCTAAATAATAAACGATTTAAATTTATTCTAGAGCAAAGTGTTAAAATATGCGAGGGTTGGTTCATTATTTATGATAAATCCCGCTTTTAAAAACAAAAATCTCACATGTACGTTGGTTTTGTAATAACGATTGCATCAATAAGCAAAAATCGATGTGCAAAATTATACGAGGGTCAGTTCATAATTTCTTGTAGAGCTTATATAAACCCCCTCCCTTAAAATGCAGTATTTACTTTAGTTGTTTTAAAATTTGGCTTTTAATTTTATAAGTGATCTTAAATTTATCTTATTTTGATGAAACAACCATTTTCACAGATTAGGCTTATTACAACTTAAAATCATATTCAAACTTAATCTTTTTTCTATTTTTTTCAACGGAAATAAAATATAATATAATTTAAATGTTTTTCCTTTTCCTCCTTTGTTTTGTGTTGTAATTTTTCCACTTTTCATCACCATTAGAAAATATTTTGAATAAATACAATCATGTTTTCAACCATTAAAAAGGAAAATTTAAAATTTAAAAAAAATTCTTTTGTTTTGTAAAAAAAACATGGAAAACTCCTACCAAGAGATACAACAATTTGTGCTGGAAGTTATGCTTCAAAACACATACAGACAAACATATTCGTACTTACACTTACACATTCGAAAGCAAAACAAATCATAAACATAGAAATACATTTACATACTCATGCATAAACACACACACATACACATGCAGAAAAAGGGAAGAAAAAGAAAACAACAAAAGAAAAATATTGAATATTTTATTCCTTTAAAGTTGTTCACAAAAAATTGATGAAAATTTAAATTTCATCATTATTTTTATTTCTTAACAGTTTTATTCATTCAATCATTCACTCATTCATTAATTCACTCAGTCACTCAATCATTCATTCAATTGTAAACAATTTTCTTTTTTCGGAATTTTGATTTATTTTTTAGGTTTTTTAAACAAATACAGATGATTCTAATGGGAATCTAATGTATTTAATGAACATTTTTTTTTGCGTTACAATCCAATTGCCATCATCAGTTTAATAAATTGGAATTGGTTGTGTTCATTGCAAAAATTTTGAGAGGAAAACTTAAATTACAGGAAAATTTCCATTAAAAATGAAATTTTAACGAAAATTCCAAAACTTTTGGGGATTTTTTTCTTTGGTCATTATTTATTTAATTATAAATGAAATCGGGACTTTTTAAATTACAATGAAAGAAATCCTGTATTAAGCTTATTTTGGACTACCGCAGTATTAAAAGCTTTAACGTGGTTTTTATAACACCCTACAACCATGGGCGGTTGGAGTATCATACGAGGGTCAGTAAATTTCTTCTAGTTCTCATATAACCCACCAAAATATTTATTTTAAAGCTCATAAATTTCACATAAATGTTTGTGTCATTACAAATTATTGTACTGTACGAAATTCAAATTATACGAGAGTCGTTTCTCGTAACTACCTTTTGTAATCAACATTGTGGTGCAGAGTATTACATAGTCGGATTTGACCGACTATAACATTCTGCCTTGTTTTTTGAATCTTTTGATAGGTGAACACAGTTTAAGCTTATTTTAGCTTAAAACATAGATAATTTCCAACATTGAAAACCGTTTTATAAATTTCTTATAAAGTGATCAAAGATAGAGGTTATTTAGGTCATAAATCAGTATATACGGAATTATAAGGGTTTCCGATTGACAAATATCGATTCGTGAAAACTGAACTCAGATTAAGCTTATTTGGATTATTTGATAAGTGATCACAGATTATGCTTATTTTGTCATAAAATGTTCTATTGATTATGTTATAAATATTTTTATTTAAAAATTTGTTGTTGCTCTTTTTTAAAAAAAGTTCTTAAAAGTGATCACAGATTAAAGTCATTTTGGCTAAAAATAAACTAATTTAGATTTTTTAAATTGTTGAAGATTGATAACAGAAAAAGTTTACTTTGGCCAAAAATGAAGTATAATGAAGTCAAATATAGATGTTTTTAGTTTGAATTTTTTGGTCAAAAATATAATATTTACGGTTTCAGCTTAAAACGTTTTTTTATTACAGTTTTTTTGCTAAAACGATTTAACTTCAAAAATTGAATTTTGAAAAAATCTGTGATTTTGGATAAAATGCTAAATTTACGAAATAAAGAAAGTTTTTAATTAAATAAAATAATTTTTTTTTGAAAAACAATCACAAATTTAGCTTATTTTGGGTGTTTAAGCCTTAAAAATTATTTTTTAATTAATATAAAATTGATCAGAGATTAAAGTTGTTTTTGCTAAAAACGCGTTAAATGTTTTAACTTCAAAAATTGATATTTGAATTTTTGACAAGTGATCATTGATAAAGCTTATTTTGGTCAAAATGTTGCACATTTGCAAGAAATCACAAATTAAACTTATTTTCGTTTCAATGATGTGTATTTACGAAGTTATAACGGTTTTCTGTCAAAAAATAAATAAAAATCGATTTCTTTAATGATTACATATTAACGTTATTATCACTAAAATGTTCTGATTTATTTTATATCATTTTATTATTTTAATTATATTGCTAAAATTGCCCTAATTGATCCCCACATATTGTAACTTTCTTTAAATTCTTCATCTTTTATATTTATTTTATCTCCTTTTTTAACCTTATGCTCTTTTTCTCATATCATCGTTATAATTTCTATTAATTTGTCTTTTCGACCACCATTTTTAGATCTAAATCATTGATTTCTTTAATAAAAATATTTATCTTTTAGATTAGTTCCCACATCAAATAGACCATCAAATGTCTGACTGAATGAATAGAAAATCACTTCTATTCTTGATGATATGTCTTGTCTTTTTTTGTTAATAAAATGAAATTAAACAATTTATGTTTTCACAATTTCACAGCTTAAGGCTCAGTTGAAAACCACATGTCTAGAGGGTGCAACATCTTGTGTCGTCTCCATGTGGAAGGATGTTGAAGACTCTTACACAATAAAATTATAGTTTCTTTTCATAATACGACAATTATTTGAAAACGAATAAAGAGAGACAGAATAAATGAATAATATGACCGACCCCCGGGGATATTTTGTATATTTACACAAACAAGCGATAAAGGTCAAATTATCTTAAGGCTAAAATCTAAGAGAAAGGAAAAGATAAGGAGTAACTTTTTAGTAGCATTTATAACCTTAAAATATTTCTAAAAATAGATGAATTTATATTTTTAGAATCTATTAGTGTATCATTATTATCATTTTTGCTAAAAATAACTGAAATCGTTGATCACATTTTCAAACATTTAAAAACCAATAAGTTAATTTGTGATCGCTTATAGGAAAATTAAAAAATGATGTTTAAAGACAAAAACTTTCATTACTTAGTTAATAATGCTTCTTTAGGCAAAATAACCTTAATTTGTGATCACTTTTAAACAATTTCCAAAATGAATTTTTACGACTTAAAACATGTATAAATCACTAAATACTGCGATTTAATCCGAAATAAATCTAAATTACAAGAATTTATGAGGAGTTAGTCCCATGAATTTGAACTGTCTATTTAGTGAGGTCCATTCTATTCTATGGTGCAACCTTTTGGATGAAATCAATTGAGGCGTTCTCGAACCGCTCAAACGCTTAGGTCCACATCGACTTCAACAATTTTTGTAATCCTCAACTGGATATCAATTGATTTGATAACAAGGAACTCGTTCTTCTAACGGCAATTAGACTGAATACCACCTGAAACTGGGGATATACGACGTATGAACATGCAGGTAATTTGGGAACGATTGGTATCATCCAAGAACTCAATGTCTATTGTACTTGAGAGGAACTCCTTGAGTGAATAGGAGGAGGAAAATATTCTCTATCTACTTTGGCAATGCCCTGCGTTTAGCGGCTTTCTGATGCGCTTCTTTGGAAGCTGTTCACTGTAACCTCTAATGGATTTGGAAATGTAAAGGTTATATCTGGAATTGCAATTGGTTTGAAGACGTAAGCACTCATTAGATTTATTCACAGTTCATGTGATGTGAAAGACTGGACGAACTAGAAAGCAGATATCATTCTCTTCTTCTCTGACATTGGTTTTGCTTCAACTTATTTTCTGATTCTCTTATAGCGTTTTTAGCCAATATTCGGTGTATTCAACATTTCCATAATTTATTTCTGTTAATTCTATTCTTCCCGAGAATTTTTCTTTAACAAGAAAATTTTTCTTGATTTTTTTTTTATAATAAATTTTCATTTCCGTTTTTTTTTAAAGAAACGTTTTTCTAAAATTTCTTAAATTTTTAATAAAATTCCATTTCATTTAAAAATCATTTGGAAAATATTATTTTCCTAGAAAATATTTTCTTTATTTGGTTATATATTGAAAAGGAGAAAAATCAATGCTCTCAAGAATTTATATCCCTTGACATTCGTTAAAAAAAAAAGCTTAAATTCTAATAAAAATGACATCATATTTTCCAATAAATTATTTATGCCAAACATGTTTGTTTACTTAAACTTAAATTTATTTTATAAACTTCTAAAAAGGAGGGAAAATAGAAATGAATCGTTAAAGTTTCTCTTATTTTAAGTCTTCAATGCAAAATAATGCACAGTGTGTCAAAATCGTATTTTTTTGGAAATAATTCTGTAACTTTTGAACCATTAGAGATATTTTAATGAAATTTCACATGATTAGAGCTGAAGTGTTTTCGAGTTAATTTGGAAAAGAACAGTACCATACCTGTTCAGGGGTGTAGTCGGTTATCCTTCAAATAAAGTCACCTCGAATATATTTAATTTTTGTTAATTCGCAAAAAAGAAAAAAAATTAAAACAAACAAGTTTGACATAAAAGAAGTTTTGCTTTTAAATAGTCCTGATAAATCTCTATAAAATTATGCATACATGTGCAGGTTATCTCTTATAGTTTCAGAGATATTCAAGTCGAAATGAATTGTTAAGCATTGTTTTATCTTAGACCTTTTAAATTAGCGGACTTAAAGAAGGTTTTAATATTTTTTCACTATAAAATTGTAAATAATATTGTTGTAAGAACATTAGAAGTATTGGGATCCATTAAAAAGTTATATTAATCTGAATCTGAAACTTAAAAAAAAAATTTTTTTTTTTAGATTTTCCAAAAAGATATTTTTCCACTGAAACCCCAATTTTTATTACAAACTATAAAATTATTATTTTTTATAAAAAAAATCCTAACGGAGGTATGTGTAAACTAAATCTGGCTGAGCTTGGGCCAAAGATATGCCCACAAGCCCTAACCAAAATAATCAAAGGTTTAAAACTTTTTATTAAATTTTTAAATGGTTTTGTTAAATTATACTTAAATTATCCTTAATATAAAGCCAAGTATTTAAGGTAAACACCCTAGAAATATTTTTTTACCGGATGTGCCCTATAATGCCAGGGTAAACATTTTGGTGAAAAAGTCTAATTATTATACATGATTTTTAATGATTGGGATTTTGGGTATTTTTACAATGAAAAGAGGGACTTTTTTAAATTCCTTGATTCAAGGACATGCTCACCTACGTCATACTGAAATTTCATATAATTAGCGTTATTTATTTCGTTGTTATTAAAGTTCAAAGTTTAAATTCATTAAGAAAAGCTAAAATTCGTACATTTAAGTTCTTTCTAAAATTTAGACATCAAATTTTATTTCACTTACTTTTTCTTTAAAAATTCAAAACCCTGAACTTTAAGCTTTTTCAAAGATACCAAATATTTGTGTCTAAAGTTGCCTAAACATACAACTTAAAGCAAGCTTGCTCTAGTTAAATTTTGTCATTTTCCGCAAATTCCTATGGCCAAAGATACAAACTCAAACTCTCTTTGTGGAAACACAATACTTTAATAAGGTTTGTTACTTTTGCAGATCAACTTGAAAATACCTCAGCTCCAAGCATATAAAATTTCTTTATGATATCTCTAACGGTTCAAAAGTTCTAGAATTATCACCAAAAAAACTCGATTTGGACACACTGTGTAGTGATTTTTAAGTAGTTAAAGATAAATAAAGAAGGGAAATTAATATTTTTTCCATTTAAATTTTCTTCTTCTTCCCCTCCTCCTCTTCCTATAGCGAGTGATTTTTTTATATCCTTTCTTTTTGTGTATCTAAAGCATAATTCCCAATTAATATTATTTTTCGAAAAAAAAAAAAAAACAAGTGCGTATTAAAGTTCATAACTGATTCAAGAATCTCGTTGAAAAGGATTTTCTTTATGTTGTTGCCAGAGTATCATCAATTTAATTGAATAATTTATAGACTTTTTTAAACAACTACACACACACATACACACGAACACTAACACGCACACATACCTATAGATATAATTTAGAGTTTTACTGTTGAATGTAGATGAAGAAAAAAAAGCAGGAATTTTAAAAACTCCTTAAAATCTTCATCTTACTCCCAAGTCAAGTGGAGCTAAAACTGTGTAGGGGGAAAAGGAGGGAAATGGGAGGAATATAAGTAGAAAATACAACCAACCAACCAACCAACCTAAAAACTAATTAGAAATTATAATGATAACAAATTTAAATTATGATAAAAATAATAAAATAATAAAAATTAAGAGAAAAAAAATCTAAAGAAGCTGAAGGAGAAAGTGATGCAGATAAAAGGAAATTAAATTGATATTTTAATATAATTTAATATCATTTACTTAGTTATTGTTATTATTATGAGAGAATTTAATTTAATATAAATTTAAATTAATGTTTATGTTTATTATTTGTTATATGTTGTTGTTGTTATTATTTCTTCTTAAATTTAACTCCTTTGTAAAAGACTTAATTGTCAGTTGTAAAAGTTGCCATTAGAGCATAATTTTGTATACCCTCCATCATCACAAAAGAGTGATGAGGGTATATTAACATTGTCATTACGTGTGTAACGCCAAATAGGAAACATTTTAGACCCCATAAAGTCTATTCGTCGAAACTAAGTTGTCCTAGCTCCCTTATATGGCCCCTTTCCGGGAGTATGGTTTATATTTAATAAAACTCCTAAATATAAACTAATTTTATTGAAATTTGGAACAATTAATTTTTTAACGGTCTTGAATAAATGTTATTAGATAATTATAATTATTAATATCAGTCCATATTTCGATAAAGCTCCCATATAAGGCCCTTTGTCGGACTACAGTTTTGAGCTTATAAAATTATAAAATAAAGAAAAATTCTTTTGAAATTCGGCACAATTAATTTTCTAAGTGTCTTGAATATGTTGCACTTTTTAGGCGAATATCGGTCTATATTTTGCTACAGCTGCCATTAAAGTATGGCTCCCGGAAAAAACTTTTAACTTATGAGACTTTTAAACTTGAAACAACTCTATAGAAATTCAGCACAATTTTTGCTCTTACTAACTTAAATATGGGTTATTAATTTGACGAATATCGGGCCATATTTCGCTAAAATTCCAATTTAAGGCTCCTTGCCAGAAAAGAGGTTTAAATTTGATCGTTTTTTTTTTTTTTTAACTGTCTTTAATATATGAATTTAGTATGTAAATAATCTGGCCATATTTGCATATTACTTCTTTATAATCCCTCTCTTTGGTATAGTGTTTTGAGCTGAAAAAGATCTTAAATATGAAATAATTGTCTTCAATATATGTAACCAATATTGAATATTGCCTCATGTATTGTCATGTAGGAAATATCTTCCCTTAAAGCCGAAGATTTAAGAAGATGTTACCATATTTCACTGTAGTTTTTAAATAAAGACCTTTTTTCGTAATCGGTGTTTAAGTTAGGTTTTTTGTTGTAATATCTATAACGCATACTAATTTTTACATGATGTAAATGGTGGAGGGTATTTAAAATTCGGCAAAGCTAAATTTATCATTCTTAATTTTTCAATATTACAGATACAAGAGTTTAGGTCTTAGATTTTTTTCCAAAGCAATGAACCTTTATCAAACTGTTCAATATTTTCTTTTAACTGTCATGTTTTAATTAAAGTGACATAGTGAGATGGAGAGAGAGAGAAGGAGAGGAAAAGAGAGTATTAGTTTCCTTTTACATCTGTCAGTTACAGATAAATAAATAATTTACTTTACATATTTTTATACGGAAATATTTTGTATTTTGAGTTTAAAAGTTTTATTCTGATTTTTATATTTTTAACAATTAACTTTTCAAAAGTAACCGACACATTTTAACGGAATTTTGACAAATCAATTAAATTTTTCTTTAAAAAAAAAGCTAAAACCATGAAGAGTTCAATTAAGAATCTGTAAAAATTTTTGTAAATACATTTTTAATGTTAAAATAACCTTAACCTGTGATCACTTGAAAAAATAATTGAAAAATAAATTTTAATAATTCCGAAAATACTTAGTTTTTAACTAAAATAAAATTTAAAAATAAGTTCCTTTAAAATAAGCTTAATCCAATATCACCCTCATCTGTGATCACAGTAAAACAAGTAAGAATTTTATATTCGGCTGGGCCGAACTTTAAATACTCTCGACTGTTTAATTTATGCAAAATTTCGCAAAAGTTGAAAATATTATTTCAGAAAACTAATTATTCGTTCATCAGCATAAACAACCGGATTCCGGAAAAGGGACTCTATAAAAACTACAGTGAAATACGGTCACATGTTCTTAAAATCACCCATAAATATTGGGACCATATATTGAAAACATTTCAAAAAATTTTTGAATTTCGATTGAAGTGGTCCATATTTACGAATCTTTTAAGCCTAAAACACTATACTGGTAAGTGGAATTATAAGGGAGCTACAACCGAATATGACCCGATAATTATCAAATAAGATTCATATGTTAATGACAATTAAGAAAATAATTGTACCAAATTTCAATATAATTTACAAAATCTTTTAAGCTTAAAACCCTATTTAGGAATAGGACCTTAAATGGGCGCTATACCGATATTGGTCAAATTAATGAAATATATTCAAGATAGAAAAATAATTATATCGAATTTAGATAGAACTGGTCTGTATTTAAGGTTTTTTCAATTAAATTTACGAATTTTAGTGAAATCAGTTCATATTAAACAGTTTAAATGACTTTAAACCCTATTCCGGGAAGGGATCTTATATAGCATCTAAGTAAAATAATGGCATCAATACAATCTAGTTTCCTTGAGACGATTTTACAGAAAATTATCTTTTAAATTGCGATATAAAGAGCAACTGATTTTGTGGTGCCCGTAACTTTCTTTTCTATATAGATCCGATTTTGGTGATTTGCATTGCATTATGATAGTAGTAAAAATTAGAGATAAGGTAGTCTCAGATATCGGTTTATAACCTTTTTGCTAATATACCGATATAGCAGGTTTTTAACAGCACACTGCTGAGGACAGCAACAAACAATATAACCACTTTTTAGTGAATTTGGACAATTATTCTGACGTGAGAATATTTCCAACAGGCAGATGAACATAGTTAAATCGACCCAGATTTTTATGTGATGAAAGAATACATATTTATACTTTTTGAAGTCTTAGGTGATTTATTCTTAGTGTTACACACGGAAGAACAAATTGAATACACCCACATCAAATTATGGTGGAGGGTGTAAATATAAATATTTTTTTAATAAAAATCTTTACAATTCAGTAAATACTGCTATTTTGACTAAAATAAGTTTAATGTTAAATTTCACAAAAAAAAAAAAAAAATGTTTAACTTCTTTTTTAACCAAAATAACTATTATTTGTGATCACTTTTCGCAAAAAATCGAAAATAGTTTTTAAATCTAAAATTCTCTATAAATCGGTAAATATTGTATTTTTGGCCAAAATAAGTATAATTAATGATGACTTAAAAAAAATTATTTTGAAATTCAAAGTCAGTAAATAATTTGTTTTAGGGCAAAAGAAATATAATTTGTGATCAATTTATTATAACGTCAAATATAAATTTTTTCTGTAGATAATCCGATTTTTTTTTTAATTTTTTGACAAAATAAGTTAAATTTGTGATTACCGATTATTTTCTTAAAATAAAAAACTTCTGTAGCTCTGTTAATTCGGTGATTTTTAACAAAATAAACTTAAATAGTTATTAATTCAAAAATTGGTGTTTTACAAAAGAAAGCGTTAAAAACTCATTTAATAATAAAACTACGTCATTCATCAAAATGAGCAAAATTTGTGATAACTTGATTTTTAAAACTGAAAAGCGAAAATAAGCATAATTTGCGATTACTTTTTAAAAGAAAAAAATCAGAACATAATTATTAAACTAAAATCATTTATAATTCAGTAAATCCAGTATTTTAACTAAAAAGAATTATATTTACTGAGTTTTTAAGGTTTATTGTCTTAAATAGAGATTTTCCCGTCACCATAACAATGATCACAAATTAAACTTATTTTGGCAAAATACACTATATTTCCTTGGTTTTTTAAAGAGATTTATAGTTATTAAGTTATTTTATTTACTAATTTTTGAAAAATTTAAGTTTAAGAACCGATTTTAGAATATTTTGAAAAGAGATCACAGATTAAAGTTATTTTGGTTCAAATTGCTTTAGAGTCATGTTATATTTACTGTTTAGTGGTTTCTACTTAAATAATAGATTTTTGTCATTATAAGCATATTTTGTGATCACTTTTTTAAAAATCCCAGAATTGAATTTTAAAACTTAAGCACACAAATAATGGTATTTTATTCAAAATAAGCTTAATTTGTGTTAATTTATTTTAAAAATAAAAATACTTTATAACTCTCAAAATAGTGCATATTTGAGTAATTTCTGATTTTTTTTTTTTTTCAATTTCAAAAGTAATTTTCTTAAATAAGCCTAATTTGTGATTGTTCCTAAGCATTCAAAGTTAATTTTTGATACAAATTAATTCAGTAAATTGAGCATTTTTAGCAAAAAAAAAAAAAAGATTAATTGATGATCACTTTCATGAGAATTCAAAAATCGATTTCCAAATTTAAAAACGTTTAATAAAACACAAAATACAGAAATAAGATTAATTTGTGATCACATATATGAAAACTTAAAAATCAATTTTAAATGTTAAAAACCCTCATAACTCAGTAAATACTGCATTTTAGGCCAAAATTAGCTTTAAATTATAGTTTAATAGAATTTCTCTACAAAATACAGTTTTCCATTAAAATTAACGCTATTTTTATGTTAAAATGTCGTAAAGTAAAAACAATGGTTATAAAATTATTTAAACAAGTAAAATGTTCGTTAACAGCTTTTGGCTAAAAACAACATTAAAACATTTTTTCCATTTTCCCTCCATTTGTGTGTGTGTGTGTGAATATTTTTTCCATTAAAAAAAAACTGAAAATAAAAAACATGTTGTTTTTTGTTGTTGTGGCAAAATAAATATAAGGAAAATAGAAATACCTTTATTTAGATATTATTTTCCTTTTATTTTCGTTTTTATGTATTTTATTTTCATGTTTATTTTTATAAATCCATAATTATGGTTATTTTTTCCTTTTATGTTTTATTCTGTTCTTAGTGGGCTGTTTTTATTTTCATTATTTATTTAAATGTCATTATCTGTCTGTGTCTCATTATTATAAAGATTAAATTATTATAATGATGATGATGCGGATGATAATGATTATTATCTAAACTTTGTTACATGACCTTTACATGACGATTTATAGAGAAACAAATATCAAAGAAAAAGTATTTATAAGAATTATTTTTGGAACTAAAGTTCCCTTAATATTTTTTGTAATGAGTGGGAGCAACAACATTTAATGAGCGTAAAATTATTTTAATGACAAGAATTGTTAGTCATTTGAGAAAATGGGTAAAATTATACATTTTTTTTGTGTTTAACATATAAGAAAAACTATAGTAATTTGTGACGTATAATTAATATTTAATAGAAATTAGATATTAATTATATGACCAGAAGTTTGAGATATTTTAGTGAATTAATTGAGGTCTTGTTTTTAATGATCACGCATTAAGCTTATTTTTGACAAAAACTTAGTATTTACTGATTAATAGAGGTTTTCAGATTTAGTAACGAATTTTCGGTATTTTTTAAAGTGATCACAAATTAAAATCCATTTACCTAAAAAAACCTCAGTTATAAAGATTTTTGAATGAATTTAGAGCGACAATTATTTTTTATTAATTTTTGGACCTGAACAATTCAGAATTGAACTAGAATTGCAACTGAACTAGAACTTAGCTGGAACTGAACTTTTAATGCTTTGCAATTAATGTTTTTTCATTAGACTTAAATTTTCAAATCAGATCACAAATTAAGCTTATTTGGACATAAATCATATTATTTTCTAGTTTCTAAAGGTTTTTAATTAAAAACAAAAAACGATTTGTTAAATGATCACAGATTAAGTTTTTTTAAGAACCTTAAAATTATTATTAAATTTTAAAGCTTTTTTTGCTTAAAACGCAGTTTTCACTTATTTATAGAGTTAATAAAAATTGATCACAAATTAACTCATTTTAACAAGTTTTAAATGATTTTAGTTTTCAATACTGTTATTTTAGTCATTATAACAGTGATCTATAATAATGCTTATTTTGACAAAAATACTATATTTACTGAGTTTTCCAAATTATTTTTATATTTTTATTTTAGTTGTGAAACATAAGTATAATATTTTTTAAAATTATTTTTGAAACATTATCACAAATTAAAATTATTAACAACAAAAACGCTATATCTACTAATATTTTAAAGATTTAAGTCTTCAGAATTGATTTAAGAATTATTATTTATTTTTGAAGATTTTAGTTTGAAAACCCCAATTTTGGATTATTTGAAGAATAATCACAGATTCTCGTGATTTTGGTGTAAAACATTTTAATTACGAAGATATATTACATTAAGGCAAAAAGTACAGTATTTACCGATCTACTGAAGCTTTTAATAGATTTAAGAATTTTTAAAAAGTAATCACAAATTAAGGTTATTTTGACCAAACTCGCAAAATTTAAAAAATTATTTAAAGATTTCCACTTCAAAATAACACAATCACATTAAGCTCAAAATCACAGTATTTACTGAAAAGGTTTTTAATGGATTTTAGAATTTTTAAAAAGTAATCACAAATTAAGATTATTTTGGCCAAAATCGCAATATATTCAAATTCATTAAGGGTTTCTACTTTAAAAAAGATATATTTAGTTTTTTATTCCAAATCACAAATTAAACTCCTTTTTTGTTGATTACTTAAAATTATCTGATTTATAGGTTTTTATGTTTATAAGGCGTTTATTTCCATTTAATAAAACTCATTTTTATATTTCATATAAAAAATATTATTTTTATTATATTTTTTATGCCATAAACACTTTTAAAAGTTATTTGTTGTCGTTGTTTTTTAACGTTCCTTTTTACCTTAAAAAACTGCATTCAACAAGAAATAAAAAGGAGAGAAGTTGAAATGAGTAGACAAGAAAAGATTGTGTATGTGTGTGTGTTTGTTGCTACAACAACAATAACGAAATTTAATCAAAAACTCATTTCCTTTAATAACAAAAAGGTTAACTTGTCATGAACTGAACTGCTAAAACGTTTTTAAAGTTTGTTGTTGTTGTTGCTTTCTCACAAAAAAAAGAGGAAAAGAGAAAAAAACTTATAATTCTGTTGATGATTTTTTGTTGTTTGTGGTTGAATGGATGAATGGTTGCACTAGTGAGTGGCAGAGAAAGTAAAAGGGATTGAAATGTTGTTGTATTTGTTTCTTTTTGGAGGAGTAGTTTTTTCCTTCTTTTTTATAAATTTTTTTGTTTACTCGTTATAAAAAGTGTCAAAACAACTTGTTATTAGTGTAAAAGGCCATAAAAATATAGATGTATTTGTAATCGTATTTATATATAAATGTGTGTAAGTGTGTGTCTGTAAGCAACAATTTGTTTTTATTGCAAACCAATATTCAAACACAAAAAGGCCTGAGTTCAAAAGTTTATAATAATCTGTCCCCCCTCTATGACTCTCTCTTACTCTTTTTTTCCTCTTAATGTGTAACATAATATTATGAAGAGAGTTTAAGAGAGGAAAGTAAAAAATCAATAGTAAAAATAACAGTATAATAAGAAGTGTGAAATGTTAACGTATAAGTGTGTGTGTGTGTGAGTGCATATTTGTAAGCATTGATGTGTTGATTTTGAAAGATGTAAATGGGGAGAAAAAATAACAAAAAACAAAGAATTAAAGTTAAATTCACTTTTAGTTGTGATAACTTTTTTTGTTTTTCATTTTCTTCTTCTTTATCTTAATGTCAAAATCTATTTTTTTGGAAAAAATTATGTAGTTTTTGAACTGTTATAGATATGTGAACAAAATTTCACTAGATTAGAGAAGAGGTGTTTTCGAGTTAATTTGAAGAATTACAAATCTCTATGTGGTCAGAGGCGTAGTCGGTGATCTTCCAAATTTGGCCACCTCTACACAGTGTAATCAAATCTATTTTTTAGGACATAATTCTGTAACGTTTGAACCGTTAGAAATATGTGAATAAAATTTCACATGGTTACAGCTAAGGTGTTTTCAATTTGATTTGAAGGAGTAAAAGTCCTTACCTGTTCAGGGACGTAATCTGTGACCTTTCAAAATTGAGTAACTCGGAATTACTATTCATGAATTGATTTTTTAACCGTTAGAAATATTTTAATAAAAACTTAATAAAAAATAGTGCAGATTTCTACCTGGTCAGGGGCCTAGTTGGTGAACCTCCAAAGTTGGCAACATCGAGGTACGTCCAATAAGTAGCACAGAGGCCCGTTCTTTTGTAAAACCAACTCGAAAATACCTTATTTTTAACCATTTTTTTAACTTGTTCACATGTTACCAAATAAAAAAAATCGATTTGAGACCGCTGTTTAAACTTAAAGAGAAGGGGAGAGAGAGAGAGTGAAAGAGTATATGTTTTTCTTAGAGCAAGTAACGTATAAGTAATATTTCTTTTAACATTCATCATACGTTTTCCTTTAATTCTTTCGTATAAAAGTTGAATAAATCAAACAGCTTTTTCCTTTTCTTTTAAATCCTTCAATTCAATCCTTTTTTCCGCTTGCATGTTTTTTCTACATTAGTTAAGCAATAAATACAAATATGTATTTATAGCATTTTTTATGTTTTATTTATTAAAAATATATTAACAGTATTTATCCCCTATATGCATTTCTTTTATAAATAAACTGCATTTTTTAGTAGTCAATTTATAACACATTTAACTTTTTTATTTTTGCATTTTTATTAGTTGTTATTTCATGCAAAATAGTTTCATTTTCACTTTTTCAACACGCAACAATTTTGTAAAGGTAAAAATAAAGGGTCACTAATGCATTGATAACTACTAAAATAAGCTTAATTTGTGATCACTTTTTTAGAAAACCCAAAATGCAATAATTTGAAAATAAAACTGTTATTTATTAATAAAAACAGCATATTTTGACAAAATAAGCTTATTTATGATAATTTTTATAAAAGAATTAAACAAGTAAGAATGCTATAAGATTCGGCAATGCCGAATTTTCAATACCCTCTACCACAATTCATTTGAAGTAAATACGTTATGTTTCGTACATACACACTCAAACATACACTAACAAACGTATACAATAATATTAAAGTTTTTCCAAGTAAAATTTTTTGTCTATAACTTTTTTTCTAGTGAACCGATTGCGATAATTTTTGGAATGGTAATGAAGTACATATATCTTAATGTTACTGCAAAATTTTATTCTAACTGGTCGATTTACAATTGACAGTTTTACAAAAGTTCTTCGCTTAAACTAATTGTTTACCTCAGATATTATTTAATATACTGAAACGATTTTCCTGGTTTTAACTAAGAATCTTCTCAGGACTATAACAAATACTCAGGCCAAATTTCATTGAGCTCTTTCAATTGCTGTGGATGTGAGCGTGTCAATAACAGTACAGACAGATGAACATAACTAAATCGATTCAGATTTTGATTTGATCTTCTGAGATGATTTCTTCTTAGCGTTACACTCGGAATGGCAAAGTTAATATTCCATCTTCATCACTAGTGGTAATAAAATCGATTCCGTATTTATTATAAAATTTGACTTAAACACCCTGTATTTGTTATAAATTTCTTTTGTGTGTTGAATGTTTTTATAAAACAAAATATGTTAAATGGTACTTTAACAAAATTATATTGTTGTTGTAATATTTATTTACAATGTAATTAGGTTTTTTTATAGGAGAAAAGTAAATAACAAATTTATAGCAAAAACAAATAATTCCATAAGCACTCGAAATTATGGAGAATTTTAAATCAACAAGTCTAAAGCACAAAAGTACAAAAAGACAGACAGACGGACGGACACTATAACATCCTAGAAATGATTCTAAATTGAATCAGACTCTTTGTGTAAAGTTTTCTTATTCCTTTTCTAATTGTTACAAATGTTATTGGTTACAAATTTTACTTCCCCTTTTTTGTAGTGAATTGTAATATATAAACACTTTTTTCAGTATTTTAATCATTTTGTCATATTTTTTCCACTTTTCAAACAAAAAACGTAATTTAAACACGAATTCCGGTAATTAAACTTCAAAACGTTACAGTTTGGTTAACAAAGAAAAATATTCAGTTTACAGGAAATCAGGTTAAAAACTAACCCAATTAAAAAACCTCTAAGAACCCAACCGAAGAAGGTTATATAATTTATAATTGTTACCGGAAACAATATTTCATTCTTTCTGCGATATAGATATTTTCTAAAATATGTAGAAAAGAAGTGAGATCGTAAAATTCTTAACATGCATATGTGTTCACTAAACGGAAACCACCTAACTTGCAATTTTATTTTTTATTTAATTGATTAAAAATTTCCTAAAAAATTGTAATTCCTCGTGATGAAATTTTGAACCGTTTTCGAAAACTCTTCCATTAACGTTTTTATAGTGTTTTTGTTGTTTATTTTTCAAACCTTTAGACATCTCTTTTGTGCTTTTCAATTCCCTTTAACAAGAGCTTAATATCTCTTCACTGGCCTTAGACCCGGGCAGTTTGGTGGATTTGACTCTCTTGATGCAAATACTTCATTATTGTTCTTGTACCATTTAAGGATTTATTTATCTAGTGACAGGACGCCAAGTCAGGCCAAAAATAAGTGAACACATTATGAAGTCCTATGAATTTTCTAAAGAAAATTTTCACTAAATTTTCATCCTATAGATTTTCTTTTGTATTTTTTGTTGGATTTTCTGCTATAGAAAATTTTTGTTTATTTTTTTTTCTACAGAAAATGTTCAATAAAGTTTTTTATTTATGAAAAATTTTTGTTAAAATTTTCTTTTTATGAAAAATTTTTGTTAATTTTTTTTTTTTTTTTTTTTTTAATTTTCTTCTTTAGAAAAAAATTTGATTAAAATGTTTTTTTATGGAAATTTTTTACAGAAAATTTTCACTAAATTTTTCATTTTTCGTTGAATTTTCTGCTATAAAAAATTTTTTGTTTATTTTTTTCTACAGAAAATGTTCAATAAAGTTTTCTATTTATGGAAAATTTTTGTTAAAATTTTCTTTTTATGAAAACATTTTGTTAATTTTTCTTTCCTTCTTTAGAAAAAAATTTGGTTAAAATGTTCTTTTTATGGAAATTTTTTAAAATTTTCTTTTTAAAGAAAATCTTTGTTAACTTTCGCTTATAAAAAAATTCTTTAAATTTCAGTTTTATAAAAAAATTCTTAAAATTTCAGTTTTGTATAAAAATTTTCATTAAAATTCTTTTTATAGACTTTTTTGTTAAAATTTAATTTTTATAGAATTTTTGAAAACATTCTTTTATGTAAATTTCAGTATTTATAGAGCCCGTAATTGCAAATGACTTTTTAGGATATATGTCTGCTTTTGAGTCCTTTTGTTCAACATCTCCGGCATGAGCAACATAAAATTTTCTTTGTTTTTGGTCTCTAAATTTTTTGCAGTGTTCCTTTCAGGAACTTTTTGAGCCTGGTATTTTATTAAACCTGAACAAGCTTTAACTTTTCGTACCAAATAGAGCTTTCGAACTAGATGTGTCGGGAGATTTTTTATAAATGCTTTTTATTTTTTTGGCATTATCTTTTCTAACAGAGGGCAACTTCTATCAGTACAAGATGGGATTTTTCTTTTCACTCATTGTAATATGATTAACAATATATGGATTTGTTTGATATTAACAATAATAACTAACTTATTTTAAAAAGCTAAAAAAAGTTTTAATAAAAAATGTGTGTTAAGAATTTTTCGATCTCACTTCTTAATTATTTCTTATGATTTCTCTTGGGATTTAGTGTTCTATAACAAAAAATGAAAATTTTCATGAAAACCCCAAATTCTAAAACATATTTTTTACTTATGCGAATTTTGGGGATTTTCATGTGGATAAATGGGATTTTTTTAATTCTTGGAATTAATTCCATATTAATACACATTTTACTAAAATTTCTTATAAAAATTATTATTTCTTAACTTTTGATTAAAGTTCAAATATAAATGTTATTTTTTTAAATATAAAAAATTTTAAATTATTCAAGAAATAACATTAATTCTATAACTTTCAAACTACTGAATGTATATAAATGAAATTTTACATGGATAATCTAGAAGTGTTTTTTAACCAAAATGGAGCAATATAGATTTTTAGAAAGTTAAAGGGTATAAGGGGTGGACCTCCTTCAAAAAGGCATAAGAAAGCGAGACTGAAAAAAATCTTTACTCACATTTTACCTTATAACTTTTGCCGAATGCATAATTTGAAGATATGCCAGCAATTATTTCATATGATTTTTCATGTGTGTGAAGATAAATTTAAATTTATTTAGCCAAGACACAAACCACATGCTTTAACAGAGCTCTGGAAACACATTAACAGAGCACTGTAAACACATTGACAAAGCATTGCTTTCACCACACATACAAAATAAGTACGATTTTGTCGTCATTTCTGGGATCGGAAAAATTAAACCATGTCAAATAGCGGCCAATTGGTCATACTAAAAGGCCTTATAAGTCGCTTTTCCCAAATAATCTTGGAATTTAAGAAAATTAAATTTTTTTGAAAATCTGACCTGGAGAGGATCGGTGGCCATATCTGGCCGTAGGGAATCGCTTTTCCCAAATAATCTTGGAATTTAAGAAAATTAATTTTTTTTGAAATTCTGACCTGGAGAGGATCGGTGGCCATATCTGGACTTAGGGAAATGGCTGGTATATGAGACTATGTGGAAGTGGTAGACAATTGGTCATACTAATAGGCCTTATAAGTCGCTTTTCCCAAATAATCTTGGATTTTAAGAAAATTAATTTTTTTTGAAATCCTCTCCAGGTCAGAATTTAAAAAAAAAATAATTTTCTTAAATTCCAAAATTATTTGGGAAAAGCGACTTATAAGGCCTATTAGTATGACCAATTGTCTACCACTTCCACATAGTCCCATATACCAGCCATTTCCCTAAGTCCAGATATGGCCACCGATCCTCTCCAGGTCAGAATTTCAAAAAAAAAAATTAATTTTCTTAAATTCCAAGATTATTTGGGAAAAGCGACTTATAAGGCCTATTAGTATGACCAATTGTCTACCACTTCCACATAGTCTCATATACCAGCCATTTCCCTAAGTCCAGATATGGCCACCGATCCTCTCCAGGTCAGATTTTCAAAAAAATTTAATTTTCTTAAATTCCAAGATTATTTGGGAAAAGCGACTTATACGGCCTATTAGTATGACCAATTGGCCGCTAATTGACATGGTTTAATTTTTCCGATCCCAGAAATGACGACAAAATCGTACTTATTTTGTATGTGTGGTGAAAGCAATGCTTTGTCAATGTGTTTACAGTGCTCTGTTAATGTGTTTCCAGAGCTCTGTTAAAGCATGTGGTTTGTGTCTTGGCTAAATAAATTTAAATTTATCTTCACACACATTGATTTTTCTTGAATTTTTTTATTTATAAAATAATAAAATGATCATTTCTATGTAAAACGCAAAAATCTCGAATACGTTTTTTACTTTAGGGGATTTTGGGTATTTTTATGTGAAAAGGTGGGAATTTTCAAAATTTTCTGAATTAAGGACAAGCGTGTAGACAATGTATTAAAATTGCGTATTAATATCATTATTTGTTTAAATTTTATTAACTTTTTTTAAAGAAAAAAAGATTAAAAATTTTAAGTTGTTTAAGAAATAACTTTAATTCTATAACTTGAAAACTACTGAACATATATAAATGAAATTTTACATGGATAGTCCTGAAGTGTCTTTTAACAAGATTGTAAAAGCACAGAGTTCTAGCAGGTCTTTGGCACGAGGGGCAGACCTTCAAGTTTGGCCACTTCGAGTTTAAAAATTTAAAAAAGATAAAAGATTTTTTTATTTCATTATTTGTTTGTTCTAAAATTCCAGAATTATTACTAAAAAAATACACTATAATTATTAATTAAATTCTAAACAATCTAATTTGATGATTAATTAATAATTATTTTAAAAATTTATAACAGTTTTGGTTTTAATTAATATTTTTTCCTCTTCGTTATTATTTAATTTTGCTACTTATTTTCCTTTTCTTATGATTTCATTTATTTTCATTTAAATATTTTAACACACGCACACACACAGTCTTTCTCCCACACACTCTCACACACATACATTTACATTCGATTTAATATAAATGATTGAATTAAATGTTTTAAAAACGTGATCGTAGACTGTAGAAATGTTATGTATGTGAGTTTTTAATTATGTGAGTGTGTTTGTGTGTATAAGTAACGGTTGGTCAGACACACTGAGTAGTTAACCAAAAAAGAGAAAAATAAAACAAAAAAGTTGTTAAAACTTTTATAATAAAAAAATATTTATAAAAATATTTGCAGTTACACGTAGTTTCACATTTTACGTCATTATAACCACAACGACAACAGTTAAGAGAAAAATAATAGCTCAAAGAGAGAAAAAGAGGGTTATCGATTATCATTTACATTTTTATTAGACAATTTAATGATTTAATTTATTTTAATAAATAAATTTTGTTGCCAACTTTTTAAAAAATTATTTAGCAAAAAAAATGTTATTTGACATCTGTCAAAGTCATGATTAAAACAGAATAAATAAGAGAATTGGTCAAGATCGGCTATATACTTCACTATATGAAGGAATTTATATTGAAACTTTGAGAATAATGAAATATTTTCGTTTAATTTTTCTTTTATAGAAAATTTTCGCTTAATTTAAACTTAAAAAAATTTCGTTAAATTTTTTCTTTTGAGAGGTTTTTTGTTAAATTTTCAATTAAGACATTAAACATTCTATTAAGAGAAAATTTTTATAAAACTTTCGATAAATGTTCTATTAAGAGAAAATTTTCGTTAAATGTTCTATTAAGAAAAATTTTAAAATTTTCTTTGGAGAACATTTTTTAAATTTTCTTTTAAAAGAAAATTGTTGATAAATGTTTTCTTTAGAGAACATTTTTGGTATATTTTTTCTATTAAATAAATTTTCATTCAATAGATTCTTTTTTTATTATTTTTTTTTTCCTATAGAAAAATTGTATTTAATTTTTTCTACAAAAAATGTTCAATAAAATTTTCTATTTATGAAAAATTTTTGTTAAAATTTTCTTTTTATGATTTTTTTAAATTTCCTTCTTTAGAAAAAACTTTGTTAAATTGTTTTTTTATGGAAATTTTTTAAATTTTCTTTCTACAGAAAATCTTTTTTAACTTTCGCTTATAATATTTTTTTTTAAATTTCGATTTTCTATAAAAATTTTCATAAAATTTCTTTTTATAGAAATTTTTGTTAAAATTTCATTTGTATAGATTTTTTTATAAAAATTTATTTCTATAAAAAAGTTCTTTCAATTTCATATTTATGGAATTTTTCTTTGAATTTTGTTTTATATAAAATTTCATTTTTTGGAAAATTTTTGTTAATTTTTTTTATGGAAAATTTTTATAAAATTTCGTTTTTATATTTTTTTTAATTCTGTTTTCATAAAAAATTTTCTTTAGATTTCCTTTTTATAGAAAATTTTCTTAAAATTTCGTATTTATAAGAAAATGATTAAAATTTTGTTTTTGTAGAAAATTGATATTAAATTTCCTTTTAATTTTTTTAATTAAAATTTCATCGAACAGTCGAAAATTATAAAATCAATTCAAGAAAAGTTTTCGAAGAAATTTTAATGTGAAGATGTCAAACATATTGACAAATCATTCATGACGTTGTAGGGTATTTTCATTATCTATTATTACAATCGCTTAAGTCTGCAATGAATGTCATGACATCGTGACTAAAAAAAAAAATTACAAAACAACAAAAAATATGATTGTTTTGCATTTTTTTATCATAAAATAATAGAATTTTTTTAATAAATAAAATTCATTTATTTTATTTAATTAGAAAATAATTAAAATGACAAAAACTCAGTATTGAAATGAAATTGATTATAATTTTTTAATTGAAATTAAGTTTTAATTTAAATTAAAAATTAAAATTTAATTTATAAAATTTAGGAAAAAAATTAATTTCAATTAAAAAACAACAGTTGTTTCTAAAACCTAAAAATTTTTTGTTCTCTAAAGGCACAGCTGTCTGTCTCTGTCTCTCACTCACACAAAATGGAAATATGTTTATTAATAACTTTTTATATCTTGTTCATCAAATTATTATTATATATCATCTTTTTCAAACCTCAAGCAATCAATTATTGTTGTAATAGATAAATCATTTTGAAATTTGTGTCATTAGATTAATTAAAATAATCCTTTAGGCTTAAATGCAACACCAATACATCATTACACATCTATACATATATAAATGAATCTGTCTTTGTCTGTTTGTTTGGGACCTATAGACAGCTAAAGTACTTGAACGATTTTGCTGAAATTTTCACACAATGATCCTTTTATATACCCGAAAGTAACATAGACTATAAAAATTTTCTATAGGACCAGGTGGAGGGAGTATCCTTAATACAAAGCAAACTTTGATTATGGAATATCTAAAAAAACTGCGAGAATTTATAAATTTGGTCCCGATCACTTTTTTTATGATCTTAAAAGTAGAACGGATAGGTCCAGGGGGAAGGGTATCCCAAATTCAAAACAAACTTAAATTAGGAAATAAATTTATCAAGGATCTCTTTTACAGGACAAAATGTAGAACGAATAGGACCAGCGGCAGGGATACCTCCCATAAAAAGCAAATATTGATTATCGATTATCTAAAGAACTATATAAGCGAGAGTTCTCAAATTTGGTTCCAATCTCTTCCTCAAGGAACTGTTTTACTGGACAAAATATGGCCAAGGGAAAGGGTATCCCCATACGAAGCAAATATTGAGATAATTAAGATTTTATCTTAATTACTTTCTCTTGAAATTGTACCATACACTTTCTTAAAGAATTGATGTGATGACATAAATAGAATTCCTAAAAATTTAGTCCCAATAATTTTCCTGTAAAAACGTTTTGCATGCGAAAATGGATGGTATTTCACCAATATTTTCCAAATTCACTTTCGATTTCATTGGAGAACTTTAGAACGGACAGAATCAGGGGAATCCCTGTTGCATGAAATTTATTTCATACACGTTATGATTTATCAAATTTCTTTTGAGATCTGAGACTGAGGAGAATTTTTGTGCAGCAGAGCGCACCGGGTAAAAGCCAGTATATGTATAAACATAAACATACAACAAAACATTAATTAAAAATGTCAAATACAAACTGATTGCAAATTTATTTTAAAACAATTAAAGCTTTCACATGAACAACAACAACAACATAAACAAATATTGTAACAATTATTTATTATTGCAGCAACAATGTAAATCACCATCATCTCTATAGGACAAACACTCTCAAACACTCAGACACACAAGAAAATATTCATAGAAAAATGCAAATATTGCAAAAGAAGAACAAGAAAAACAGCAAAAAAAAATCGAGATTTTTATTATTTTGTTACATTGTCACCAAGAGAAACAACTCAGAAAAAAGGATTCCAAAGTAAACAATAGCAATAACTGTATGTTTCCATTTAAACACTCACTCACTCTCCCACTCTCTCTCTCTCTTTTTAATGCAACACCCATTTTTCTTTTTGTTTTGTATTTACATTTATCATAATAATAAATGTTTGTTATTATTATTATTTTTTCACTTGTTTATTATTGTTCTTATTATTGTTTATTATTATGCAAAGAAAATAGAAGAAAAACACAACAACACAATAAAAATCAGAATAAATACAAAATTAATATTTTTCACTATTTCACCACTCAATCATTTACTTATACACATACACACATACACATATACACAAAAACACTTATACTCACTCTTGTCATTTTTCTTAACAAATAACTGTCAAAAGAAAACAAGTATTAATGTAAGATTTGGTTATGCCTTTACCACATATGCATATGAAGTAAATACGTTATGTTTCATACACATAGTTTACGTACATACACACTCACATATACACAATATATTAAAGTTTCTCTTACATATAACAAAGAAACTTTAATGAGACATAGACCAGCATAGATGGTTGGAATGATTTTGATCATTTTAACCTTCACCACCATATCTGGTTGGGGTATAATGCGTTTGTGGTTAAGATTGTAATGCACAGAAAATATATACTTTTAAGTATATCGTTCGACTCAGAATCACTTTCTGAGTCGATTTGGCAATGTCCATTCGCTAGTTGGCTGTCTTGTAAACCTAGTGAACAAAATGCAAATCGCAATTTTTCAAATACCTTGATGAAACTTGGTATGTGTCATTGCTTTGGCCCAAGGATGATGCCTATTGAAATTGGTAATGATGGATCCCCCATACAATTGTTCCTCCCGGAAAGGGGTCTTAAGCTCTTAAAAGTCCTTAATATAAAGCGATTTTAAATTTAGCCCAAATAAATCGAATAATATTCTAAAATATCGTGTCAAATTATACGAGGATCGGTTTATTATTTCTCATATGTCCCACATAACTCTCCTTAAAGATAACACTTTGAAGGTCTTAAATCTCATGTATACGCAAGTATTGTGATAAGGATTAAAATAAATATAAACAAAAATCAATGTACGAAATTTTACGGGGGTCGGTACATAATTTCATTAAGCTCCCGTATTAGACCCCAAGAAAAAGCTTTTTTTAAAGCGCACAAATCATACATATATATTTCAACCATTATAAACTGCACTCTTAAACACAAATTAGAAAATATATTTACACGAGGGTCGATCATTAAGTTTTGATAGCTACCATTAATAATAAACAATATGGTATAGCGTATCAAATAGTCGGGCTTGAACGACTATAACTTTTACTTGTTTTTGGAATAGAAATGAAGTACATAAATCTTAATCATTTATAAGCTAAAAAATTTTAATCCAAATTGTCAGCTTATAATTGAAAATTCTATGGTTGATCTTCTCTTAAAATAAGAGGCCAACTATGATATCGCTCTATATCGTTTTATATACTAAACCGATTTTGCTGATTTTAAATAAGGATACTCAGGTCAAATTTCATTGAGCTCTGAAAATTATTTTGGATGTAAGCGTGCCAATAACAGACAGATGGACAGTCAAGCGGACAGACAGATGGAAAGACGGACATAGCCAAATCGTCTCAGATTTTCATTTTATGCAAGAATATATAGACATTGTGAGATCTGACATGATTCCCTTTTAGCCTTACACACGAAAATGACAAAATGAATATACCATCTCTTTACTGGTGAAGGTAGGGGGAATAAAAATGAGAAGGGAGTATGAGGAGAGAGTATGAGTTAAAATAAAGAGAAACAAATTAACAAACTCATACAAACTTATGTATGAATGATGTTTTGAATGGTAAATTTGATGTCATTGCTGATGGTAGATGTTTGGTCGAGATATAAAAAACTGAGATAAAGATAATAAAGAGGGATAAATACAAAAATAGTACAAAAGCCATAAACAATAATTCATAACAAACTGAACAACATTTTTTTACTTTTTTTTCAAAAAATAAAAATTAATCAATTATTCATTCATTTCAATAGAGAAAATTTACAATAAAGAAATTTTACAATAAATTTTCTTATTAGAGAAAATTTTTAATAAATATTTTATTTAGAGAAAATTTACGTAAAATTATTAATTTTAAGACTTTTTTAACGAAAACTTTCAATAAAAAATTTTTACAAATATTTTTTATAACAAAATTTAAAATTTTCCATTAAAATTAAATTTTACATCTGAAAAAAAATTACGAACATTTTCTCTAAAAGGAACGATTTTTTTTAATAGATTTTTTAATTTTTTTATTATTTTTTTTATTTTTCTTTATAAAGAATATTTATCGTAAATTTTCTCTATTTAATTTTTATAAAAAATTTAATTTTTATAATTTTTTTTCTTGAAAATTTTTACTTTTATAGAAAATTTCCTTTAAATTTCGTTTTTACTAAAATTTATAATCTAGAAGACACGACAAACCTCGTTTTGCCAAAAAATGTAGCTTTGTATGGACGATAGGACAGATAACACCAGGGTCAGGTATTATTTCCATTAAAACAATTCCTTGAGAAAGTTTTTGGGACCAAAATTTGAGAACCATCGCTGTTATAGGTCATTAGGTATTCGATAACCAATATTTATTTGTAATGGGCGACACCGCTCCCCCAGGACTTATTCGTCCTACATTTTGTTCAGTATTTTTTTTTTAAGTTGTTCAAATTTCTTTTTCTCTGTTTAACTCAAATTTCGTTCAATTTCTGTTGTATTTAATGATGTAAAATATTTTTCAATTTAATTGACCACTGAAGCTCAAATCGACCAAAATGTGTGAACAAATTTCAATTGTTTTTGTGTGATTAGAAACTATTTAATTGGAGTCTGGGGATGTTTATAAAACAATTTAAATATTTGTTGATTTGGATTTTTGTGTGTAAGTTTATGTGATGTGTGTGTGTATCTCTCCCACATACACACACATAATTTAATGTACACTCAACAAGTGTTGGTAAATATAACCTTAGATCCTTTGAAGGGAAAATAGTTAAAAAAGAAATATTTTATTTGTTTTATGATGAATGAATAATTGAAATAATCGATATGAAGTCCACAAATATTTAAAAAAAATTAGGAGAATTAAAAATTTCTTTGAATTTTTGTTTATGTCAACACTCTCTTCTCATTATAAGAACGTGGCGTATGATTAATTTTTTTAAAATTAACAAATATTAATCATACGCCTGCTGCATTCATTCATTCATCTCTCATTCGTCTGCAAAATCAATTAAAAATTTAAACCAAAAACTTTAACATAAATAATATTTTAATAAACTTTAAATTTTATAAAAAAACAATAATTATTCAAGAGAACTTTTTCCTCAGTTCCATTTCTTTCATTTGTCTTCCATTTTTCTCTCTCTTCCACAATTCGTATTCAAAAGTTATTATTAACATTATTTAATAGTTAGAATTTCTTATTTTATGTCAGAAATTACAAAATATTACACAATGAATGAAAAATAATAAAAATAGTAAAAATAAAAAAACTTTAAATAATAAATGCAGTCACATAACAAATAATTCCATAAATGATAGGACGACTGCAAGAGAGAGTGAGAGAGAGAGAGAGAGAGAGAGGGAGAGAAGAGAAGAGAAAAAACTACTTAAAAAGGAACATAAATTTAAATTCTATTCTGACGTCTATGATGTTTAAACGACAAGAACTTTTACTCTTCTCCTGTCGCAAATTAGTCACATAAAATTATTTAATTTTATTTCTATTTGTGTTTTACATCACAGGCTTTTAGCAGATTCTAAGGGAAACATCACTGGAAGTGTTGTAAATTTCTTGAGGTTTTTTTTTCTTTTTGCTTTAGTTTTGTTCTTTTTTCTTTTCTTTTTTTATTAGTTTCTTTTGTGCGAGAACTCATGACTTCTTGTTAAAGAAATAAAAAAAATGGAAAAAAGTTATGAAATGAAATAGTTTCTCTGTTCTAGTTTCTATACTTTTGTATGGAATAGATTTCTATAAATACGAGCAGACAGAGTTGCCAAATAAACTTTCTCTTAGTGTATTTTTTTTTCAAATAAAATATGAACATTTTCTTATAAAGTTACGTAGTATTTAGTTTAGGTTCTAAATCAGTTCTAGTTCAGGTTGTAATTCACTTCTAGTTCAATTCTAGTTTAGGTTCCAATTCAGGCTCTAGTTCAGTTTTTAGTTCAGTTCTCCTTCTGTTCTAGCTCAGCTTTACTTAAGATATAATTCTAGTTCAGTTCTAGTTCAGGTTCTTCTTTAGTTCTCCTTCAGCTCTAGATCAGTTCTAGTTTAGGTTCTAATTCAGGTTCTTGTTCAGGTTCTTGTTCAGTTCTCGTTCATAACTGAACGATGAACGTTTAGATTCTAGTTCAACTCTACTTCAGACCTAAATCAAGTTCTAATTCAGGTTCTTGTTTAGTTCTCGCTCAGATCTAGTTCAGCTCTAATTTAGCTCTAGTTGAGTTCTAGTTCAGGTTCTAGTTCATTTCTAGTTCAGATTGTAATTTAGTTGTAGTTCAAGTTGTAGTTTAGTTTCTAGTGCAGTTTTTAGGTCAGGTTCTAGTTCAGTTCCAGTTCAGGTTCTAGTTCTAAGTAAGTTCTAGTTTAGTTTCTAGTTCAAGGTCAGGTTCAGGTTCTTATTTAGTTCTAGTTCAGCTCTAGATCAGTTCTAGTTTAGGTTCTAGTTCAGGTTCTTGTTCAGTTCTCGTTCATAACTGAACGATGAACGTTTAGATTCAGACATAAGTCAAGTTCTAGTTCAGGTTCTTGTTTAGTTCTCGCTCAGATCTAGTTCAGTTCTAATTTAGGTTCTAGTTCAGCTCTAGTTCAGCTCTAGTTTAGCTCTAGTTGAGTTCTAGTTCAGTTTCTAGTTCAGTTCTCATTCAGGTTCTAGTTCACTTATAGTTCAGATTCTAGTTCATGTTCTAGTTCAATTCTAGTGATTTAATTTTTTATTTATTTTCTATAATTCTGTTACTGAATTTACGTTATTTCTTCCCGATTAATTTAATTTAAAAACTAAAGTTTATTACAGCTGTATTTTTTTCTCACTTTTTCATTTTTATTTTGTTTTATTAGTTTTTTATTATTCCAACTTCATTAAACCCAGTTCTGTCAAAAGTCCTGGTACTGGTAACCATAAACCATAAAACATTCCACAAAACCCTGTAACACTCTCACTTCACCTGCAACCGCAATCGTTTTTTTTTCTGTTTTCTTTAATCACAATGTTTTATTTTCACCCGCAAGTAAGAAAAAAAAATAAATAAAAATGTTTTCCATAAAAAATGGTTAAAAAAGCATGAGAAGAATGTGAAATAAAGTAGAAAAAAAAAAAAGAACGAACAGAAATAGAGTTGATGAAATTAAAAAGTTTTTAAATAAAAGAGGAAGTGAAACATTACAGGTGCTACAAGTTGGTTTCAGCTGCAATTTATGCCTCTTTTTCTTTTTTTATTCTGCTCCTGAATTCCACATTTAGCCAAAAGGCTTAAAATGGTATTACACATACAAAGTCTATAAGAGGTGAAGCACAACTTGCCAATGTAAATCAGCACACAAGTACCAACTGTTAGAGGTACCTGCTCCACTACATTCACTACATCCACTAACAAGTATCCACTTTTCTATGTAAATATGTTGTTGGGGCAAATAAATTATGTTCTTTTTCAGTTCAAATAAAACAGTTTTTCTTTTCTTTTCATTTAGAGTTTGAAAAGTGACTTAAGAAATTTAAATGAAAACTTTTGTGAAATTTTCTTTATAGCGAAAATGTTTGTATAATTTTCTATTTAAAGAAATTTTTCATAAGATTTTCTTTTTAGGGAAAATTTTTGATAAATTCTCATTTAAGGAATTTAGTTCAACATGATATGAACTAGAACTGTAGAAGTGAATCAGAACTAAACTAGAACTGAAATATAACTGAACTAGAACTGAAACTGAACTAGAACTAAACGAGAACTGAACTAGAACTGAACTATAACTGCACTAGAACTGAACTAGAACTGAAACTGAACTAGAACTGAACTTGAACTAGAACTAAACTGGAACTGAACTATAACTGTACTAGAACTGAACTAGAACTAAACTGGAACTGAACTATAACTGCACTAGAACTGAACTAGAACTGAAACTGAACTAGAACTGAAATATAACTGAACTAGAACTGAAACTGAACTAGAACTGAACTTGAACTAGAACTAAAATGGAACTAAAATAGAACTAAAACTGAATTAGAACTGAACTAATACCGAACTAGGGTAGGACCAACAAATATTGAATATCGAATATCTAAAGAACTGTAAAGTAAGAACATTCAAATTATTGCTTCCAATTACTTTACCAAAATGTAGGATGGATAGGACCAGGGGGAGAGATCCCCTATGCAAAGCAAATAATGATTAAGAACTATAACAGTGAGAGTTCTCAAATTTGGTCCCAATCACTTTCTCAAAGAACTCTTTAAGTGAAAAAAATATAGAACCCATAATACCAGGGGGAGGGATACCCCCATACAAGGAAAACAATGATTATCGAATATCTACACATATATCTATAACAGCGAAATTTCTCCAATTGGTTACAAACAGTTTTACTGGTCAAAATATAGGACGGTTAGGATCAAGGGAACAGGTAGCTCCCATGCAACGCAAAAATTAAATATTAGAACGGACAGGGCCAGAGGCATTTGCAAAATATACATTGCAGAAATTTATTTTAAGATACACTGAGATTTGTGAAATTTCTTTCGAGATCTTGGACTGAAGAGAATATTTTTGCAGCAAACGGGCAACGGGAAAAAGCTAAAAATTAAAATTACGGATTTCCTATAAGAATAAATAACTTTAATTGTTTCAATATTTTTTTAATTAATCATTCTGCATAAAATAAAATGATAAGAAATTTTTTTAAAATTTTTAACCTATAAATTGTCAACAATTTTTGATAAAAAAAAATTTGCTAGAAAACAATACCTTCCGATATTTATCATTATCTATAGGTGATCGTAAAATGTTTATTACTTTTAATTAACAATCGAATTGTATTCGCAATATTTCATCACACTCATCATTTTTTAAAATTAAAATGAATTAAAAACAGAGCAGAAACTTCCGTATCATTTCGCAAAGAAAACAAATTTTCAAACCGAAGAATTAAATGCAAAATAAAATTTATGAAAAATCAATTTATTTTACAAAAAAAGTTGAAAAAATAAATAAACAAAAAACGAAGAAAAAAGTTTTCTATAAACAATTCAAGTTTGTGACAGTTCTTTTAAAGTCTAAATGACAGGGACAAACAAGATGGGCTAAAATAAATTTTCTAGATAAAAAGAATATTTTAAAAATATTTTTTTAATGAAGAAAGAAAAGATAAATGAATTGATTTTTTGTTAAATAAAAAAAACTCTTATAATTTCTAGTGAATTTTCTTTTGACTATAGTTTTGGTTAAAACTTCCAATCTTGTTGGTCTCTTACTAAGGCCCATAAACAAAATAGTCTTAATATGTACAACAGCAGTAAAACTTTTATTAACAGTCTTTTACATATTTTTTGTTGTTGTAATGCTCATGGTTTATGTTGTTTGCCATTTTTGTTTTATGGGTATTTTTTATCAGAATAAGTAAAAAAGAAAAGAAAGTAAAAAGTAGAAAAGTTGAAATTGTTTCACATGTGAATGGAAAAGACAGTGACGAAAGAAAGTTTATAGACAAAATTTAATTTAATAAAAAAATTTACTTAAATCTCTAAAGAATTATTTTCAGGGAGTCGTGGGTTTTTTAAAAGAAATTTTAATAATAATTATTATTATATTTTGTTTTGTGGGGGAAAACTTTTGTATTCAACTGTATACGTATATGTGAAAAATATAAAAGTGTGAAAAGATCTTTGTATGTACAATGCGGTACGACTGTTAAATTGTATGAACAATGTCGAGCACTAGTAAACTGCACTAAACTTAAAATAAACATTGTATTAACTTGTTTATGAACTTTAGCGTAAATGATCAATAACCCAGTGAACAAATTTATGAGGGAACAAGATTGCAGCCAATCCAAGCTTCTTGTAATTTATTAAGATTTCATAATCATATTTCGATCACCTTATTGAAATATATTCTACAATTCTAGACTAATTGTAATCTAAGCACTACGTTCATCTAATGTCTGTCCTTCCGTGTTTCCATCAACTTTTACAAATTTATCAAATTAAAAATAATTTTTGTAAAATGATTTTTATACCCTTCACGACCACAAGTGGTGAAGTGGGTACATTAACTTTGTCATTCCGTGTGTTAGGCTAAAATGGAATCATCTAAGACTCCTTAATTTATATATATTTTTTCATCATATTAAAATCCGTCTTTCTGTCCTCAGTCTGTCTGTTGTTGGCACCACTCTCACACCCACAATAAAAGACAGATTTCTATGAAATTTGGCCTAAATATTTTTTAATTGTCCTGAGAAGTTTCCTATTTAAAAGCAGTAAAATCGATTAAGTATATTAAATGATATAGACCGATATCTAAGACAACATCTAAATTCAAGAGAAGATCATCCGTAGAATTTTCAATTATAAATTGATAAATTTCTTCATTCACTTTCATACATTTTATACGTTTGTGAGTGTGTGTGAGCGTCTATATACGTAAACTGTATATACGAAACATAACGTATTTACTTCACAAGCATTTGTGTTAATGTTCTCTGGTTTATTGTTTATTTTTTAAAAATGTAAATAGAATTTTTAAATCAACAGTTTTCTTCAAAAAACAAAAAAAAAAAAAAAAAAAAAATACAATTTTAAGGAAAAAAAAATAAACTATAAAATTTATAAATCTTGTCCAAACAACAAAAATCAATTTAGTAATTTGATATAAAATAAACTGAGTTCTTTTGCTTTTAAAAAATAGAAAATGAATACGAATATGAGAGTAAATTTATTTTATAATTTTAAAGTTCAAAACTTCATATTCCATTTCCAATTCTAAGAAGATGTTTTCTTCTAAAGTTTAACTTTAATTCTAAGAAATTTAATTTATGTTTTTTATTTTTTAATTTAAACAAAATCTTAAATTCTAAAAAGTGTTAAAATATTAAGTACGAAACTAAGTTTATAGCAATAATTTTTAGTATACTTTGTGATAAGTTCTAGTTCAGTTCTAGTTCATTTCTAGTTTAGTTCTGGTTCAGTTCTAGTTTAGTTCTGGTTCAGTTCTAGTTCAGTTCTGGTTCAGTTCTAGTTCAGTTCTAGTTCAGTTCTGGTTCAGTTCTAGTTCAGTTCTAGTTTAGTTCTGGTTCAGTTCTAGTTCAGTTCTGGTTCAGTTCTAGTTCAGTTCTAGTTGAGTTCTAGTTCAGTTCTGGTTCAGTTCTAGTTCAGTTCTAGTTCAGTTCTAGTTCAGTTCTGGTTCAATTCTGGTTCAGTTCTAGTTCAGTTCTAGTTTAGTTCTGGTTCAGTTCTAGTTCAGTTCTGGTTCAATTCTGGTTCAGTTCTAGTTCAGTTCTAGTTCAGTTCTAGTTTAGTTCTGGTTCAGTTCTAGCTCAGTTCTGGTTCAGTTCTAGTTCAGTTCTAGTTTAGTTCTGGTTCAGTTCTAGTTCAGTTCTAATTCAGTTCTGGTTCAGTTCTAGTTCAGTTCTGGCTCAGTTCTGGTTCAGTTCTAGTTCAGTTCTAGTTCAGTTCTGGTTCAGTTCTAGTTCAGTTCTGGTTCAGTTCTAGTTCAATTCTGGTTCAGTTCTAGTTCAGTTCTAGTTCAGTTCGGGTTCAATTCTGGTTTAGTTCTAGTTCAGTTCTAGTTTAGTTCTGGTTCAGTTCTAGTTCAGTTCTAGTTTAGTTCTGGTTCAGTTCTAGTTCAGTTCTGGCTCAGTTCTGGTTCAGTTCTAGTTCAGTTCTAGTTCAGTTCTGGTTCAGTTCTAGTTCAGTTCTAGTTGAGTTCTAGTTGAGTTCTAGTTGAGTTCTGGTTCAATTCTGGTTCAGTTCTAGTTCAGTTCTGGTTTAGTTCTAGTTCAGTTCTGGTTCAGTTCTAGTTCAGTTCTAGTTGAGTTCTACTTCAGTTCTGGTTCAGTTCTAGTTCAGTTCTAGTTCAGTTCTGGTTCAGTTCTAGTTCAGTTCTAGTTCAGTTCTGGTTCAGTTCTAGTTCAATTCTGGTTCAGTTCTAGTTCAGTTCTAGTTCAGTTCGGGTTCAATTCTGGTTTAGTTCTAGTTCAGTTCTAGTTTAGTTCTGGTTCAGTTCTAGTTCAGTTCTAGTTCAGTTCTGGTTCAGTTCTAGTTCAGTTCTGGTTCAGTTCTAGTTCAATTCTGGTTCAGTTCTAGTTCAGTTCTAGTTCAGTTCGGGTTCAATTCTGGTTTAGTTCTAGTTCAGTTCTAGTTTAGTTCTGGTTCAGTTCTAGTTCAGTTCTAGTTTAGTTCTGGTTCAGTTCTAGTTCAGTTCTAGTTCAGTTCTGGTTCAGTTCTAGTTCAGTTCTAGTTTAGTTCTGGTTCAGTTCTAGTTCAGTTCTGGTTCAGTTCTAGTTCAGTTCTAGTTCAGTTCTAGTTCAGTTCTGGTTCAGTTCTAGTTCAGTTCTAGTTCAGTTCTAGTTCAGTTCTGGTTCAGTTCTGGTTCAGTTCTAGTTCAGTTCTGGTTCAGTTCTAGTTCAGTTCTAGTTCAGTTCTAGTTCAGTTCTGGTTCAGTTCTAGTTCAGTTCTAGTTTAGTTCTGGTTCAGTTCTAGTTCAGTTCTGGTTCAGTTCTAGTTCAGTTCTAGTTCAGTTCTAGTTCAGTTCTGGTTCAGTTCTAGTTCAGTTCTAGTTGAGTTCTAGTTCAGTTCTAGTTCAGTTCTGGTTCAGTTCTAGTTCAGTTCTAGTTGAGTTCTAGTTGAGTTCTAGTTCAGTTCTGGTTCAATTCTGGTTCAGTTCTAGTTCAGTTCTGGTTTAGTTCTAGTTCAGTTCTGGTTCAGTTCTAGTTCAGTTCTAGTTGAGTTCTACTTCAGTTCTGGTTCAGTTCTAGTTCAGTTCTAGTTCAGTTCTGGTTCAGTTCTAGTTCAGTTCTAGTTCAGTTCTGGTTCAATTCTGGTTCAGTTCTAGTTCAGTTCTAGTTCAGTTTTAGTTTAGTTCTAGTTCAGTTCTGGTTCAGTTCTAGTTCAGTTCTAGTTGAGTTCTACTTCAGTTCTGGTTCAGTTCTAGTTCAGTTCTAGTTCAGTTCTGGTTCAGTTCTAGTTCAGTTCTAGTTCAGTTCTTTTTTTTTTTTTTTTTTTTTTTTTTTTTTTTATTTTTTTATTATTTTTATTATTCAAGATTGGTAACATTTTTAAATATGGTACATATCATAAAATATTGTGTTATTAATTATTAATTCAAAATTTAGACTCATAAAGTTGTTTAATACTCTTCTTGGCTTCCATCATCGGCATTAATTTTGACTTCCTCGAATTTTGTAGTATATTGAGTTTGGTATTCATCTTAATATTGAAATCCCGCAAAGCTATTATGCTTGTCTGCAGGAGGTAATTTTACGAATTTTTTTAGTTTATTTGATTGTTCATTGCAAGTTAATGAGTGTTTTTTTAATTTCTTTAATTTTTTTGAAATTATTTTGAATATTTAAAATATTAGTTGGAATTTTGTTCAAAATGGTTGGTAGAGCAACGGCAAGGGTGTTTCGTCCATACTCATTAGTAAACCGTGGTATTTTTAATCTTCCATTAGATCTGATTCTTGTGTTGTGATCGTGATCAATTATATTCAAGAATCTTCTATCCTTACCGAATTCTTTTACTATAGTTGTGTTATATATATTTTTAACATTGAGTATATTTAAGGTTTTGGTAATACTGTTTGTGTTACTTATGTTGTTTTGTTGATGTTTTTTCAGCAGATTTTTTAATATGCTATTTTGAGTTTTCTGTAGTGTGCTTTTATATTTGACATTTCCCCAAGCTGTTATGCCATGTCTTATATAAGATTCAGCTAACGAAAAATACACCTGACGTAAAATATTATAGGGTGCGCAGTTCCTTAGGTGATAAAGAATGTAAGATGATTTTCTTAGTTTTTTCTGTAAACTTTCTATATGATTTTTCCATTTAAATTTATTGTCAACTATGATTCCCAGATATTTATACGTCTTGACTGTTTCTAAAATTGTTAAGCATGTATCATTTGTGTTCATTGTTGAGGTTTTGTGTAGACATTCATTATTGTGGTATTTTATTTGTATGTTTTGTTCTGCAAGATGTGATGGTTTTATATGCATAAGTTTAGTTTTACTGGCATTAATAATCAGTCCATTATCATGGCACCATTTTGAAGCAATATTGAATTGCTCCTGCATTCTATCTTTTGCATTTATTATATTTTTATCAGATATAATTATAGCAGTATCGTCTGCGTAGGCGAAGGTTTTACTTTCCTTTAAACATTTAAGCAAATCATTTGCATATAATATGTATAGAATAGGTCCTAGTTTGGACCCCTGCGGTACTCCGTAATAATTCTTAATTTTGCCACTGGTTTTGTTATTTATTTTTACATAATAATTTCTATCTTCTAAATAGCTTTTAAGCCAGTTCAACATATTTCCTCTAATACCATTTTTAGTTAATGCTTCTAATAATATTTTGTGTGAAAGAGTGTCAAAGGCTTTGCTAAAATCAATAAATATTATCAGGACATGCATATGTTTGCTTAGGCATTCATTTATATAATTGGAGAAATTTCCTAAAAGTTGGTTGATATTTTTCTTTTTTTGGAAACCAAATTGGTTTTCATGAATTAGGTTATATTTAGTTAAGAAACCTGTAATTCTCCTGACTACAACTTCTTCCATAATTTTATCTATGACAGAGAGTATAGCAATGGGTCGGTAATTGTTTATGTCAGATGTTTCTCCACTTTTATATATAGGCCTTATAATCGACGTTTTAAGAGTGTCTGGAACAGTTGCTTCTTTGAAACTGGTATTTATTAATAGGGTTATGATCGGTGATAGATATTTTGCGTTATTTTTCAAATCTTTTGGTCTTATTCCGTCAGCTCCTGGCCCTTTGTTTATATTGAGATTTTTTAAGATATTAAATATTTCTTCTTTGTTGGTGTATTCAAAATATATACTATTATTTATTGAATTACTAGGGGGATCTATAGTTTTAATTTCACAGCAATGTATGAGTTTTTTTACATTTTTATTAAAATTTAACGAGAAACGTTTAACTAATTCATCTTGTTTTTCGTTTTTGAAACTTTTTACTATAAAAGAATCTATATTTGTACTTTTTTTACCGATAATATCGTTTATGAGTTGCCATGTAGCTCGAATATCGTTTCTTTTTTCAAAAAATTTTGTTTTATAATAATTGTTTTTTTCAAAGTTTATTTTTTTGTTAAGCGTATTTCTAAAAGTTTTGTATTCTTTTTCATATATTTTATTATTTATATTATTTTTCCATTTTTTAAAAAGTTTATCCCTAAAATCGCATAGTTTTATTATATTTTCATTAATCCATGGATTCAATGATCTTTTTTTTAACGTACATTCTGTTTTGCTTGAGTTTTTATAAATTTCACTAAATTTTTTGTTAAAATTGTTAAACATATCATTTGTATTCGATGTTAATTCTATAAGTTCATTCCATTTTGTTTTTTGTATCATTTGTTTATTTTATAGTTACAATATTGAGGCCCTTGATTAATTACGTTTGTCCTACTCTGGTTGTTTACGGTTTCATCATTAAAAGAAAAATATAAAGAATAATGATCTGATATTGTTGTTTTTATTATTGCAGCATATGTTTTTGATTTTGTTTTGTTACTTTTAAAAAACAGATGATCAATACACGTGTTTGTATTTCTATTTGTATCTTCACGAGTACTTTCGCTCACCAAACATTGCAGACCATTACTTGTTATCATATTAAGATATGTTGTTGTTGTGTTAGTTTCTCTTAATATATCTATATTCATATCTCCTACTACTATGATCTCTTGTTTTTTATTTATGCTATTTATTATTGCATCAAGTTCTGTGATAAAAGCAGTTATGTTTTGGTTGGGGGGACGGTAAACGGACAGGAGAGATGTTGTTTTGTTATTATTAACAATGTCGAGTTGTATTAATTCCAAAGAGTGAGTAGTTATAGGGATTTGTTTAAAATTTAAATACTCAGCAATATATACCACAATTCCACCTCCTCTATTTGTTCTGTTTAAGTACACTGCGTTAAATCCTTTAATATTGTAGAAGTTATTTTCATTATCATTTATGTTAGTTTCGACAAGAATTATTATGCTTATTTTATTTATTATATTATCTATTGTTGATAAAAATGTTGCGAAATTTAGTCTCATTGATCTAATGTTCATGTACACTAAAGATTTGGGATAACTTAAATAGTTTCTGTTAATTTCTTTAAAATTATTAAGTGTTTGTTCCATGTTTTACTAATTTTTTATTTAAAGTGAAAAAAAAGAAAGAAAAAAATCTAAATGGTGTTGGTAATAAATTCAATATCTGTGGTGTTATTAATTGTTAATAAAGGAGAATTTTCATTTTTACGCGCACAAATATGCCCATTTCGTACCCAAACAAATTTCCAATTTGTTTCTTTGGCTTTCGTTTTTGCAAGCCATAAAAGGCGACGGTTATTATAAGTTAATTGATCATTGATATAGATGTATTTAGGGTTTTGGCCATCATTATTTCCGTCAGAGTTAATTATTTTAGAATCTATTCTGTGACGAGTAACTTTACCCATAAATTCTTCCTTTTTGTTCAGTGTAGAAAACTCTATTATAATTTTGTTTTGGTTTTTTATGCGATATGCTTTGGCAACATCTTCTTTGTTTATATTTACATTGATCGATGAACCTATTTTTTTGACTACGTCATATATGGGGATTTGTGTGTTTGTTATATTTTTTATTTCTATATTTTTATTTATTATTTGTTGTTCTAGGTTGTTAATGCGTTTTTCCATATCATTCACTTGTTTGTCTCTTTGTATATCTTTCTCACTTAGTTCTCTTACTTGTTCGGTAAGAGTTGTGATGGATTGCGTTATTGAAGCAAGAGCATTATTAACAGTGGCTGCGAGATTATCTATTGTATTTTTCATCTCTTTTAAGTCCGATTTAACTTCGGCGACATCAGCATACAATTGTGAATTTGATGGGGTCAATGACATTGACTCTTTAAACTTTTTTGGTTGATCATTTTCTGATGTTTCTTCATCGTCATCTACCCGTGCTTGTTTTTTATTGTTTTTGTCATCAAAGACAACAGCTTGGTAAAGTGTGTTGGGGGACCTGCTACGAGGCTTACATATGTGACACTTCCAAGAAGTTTTTCGCTCACCGTACATTCCTAAATACGTGGCTTCAGAGAGAGGGGAACATGTTGAAAAGTGATAGTTTGAATTGCAATTGAAGCATTTCACATAATTTTTTGTTGTAATCTCTTGTTTACAATGATTACATATAATTTGACTCATTTTTCTTCTTAGGTTTTTATTTGATTTAAGATGATTTGTTTAATATTTATTTTATTTTTTTTGTAAAAAAACACGTATATTTGTTGATATTTTTTCACACGATTGTTTGTTGTTATTTTTATTTTATTTTGGTATATTTTAAAAAAATTTTAACTGAACACTTTTGAACTTTTAAACGTTATTTCTTAGAGCTTTTAGATATGCGACCACTTGCAATGAACACAGAAATAGAAAACTGGTTCTGGTTCAATTCTGGTTCAGTTCTAGTTCAGTTCTAGTTCAGTTTTAGTTTAGTTCTAGTTCAGTTCTGGTTCAGTTCTAGTTCAGTTCTAGTTGAGTTCTAGTTCAGTTCTGGTTCAGTTCTGGTTCAGTTCTAGTTCAGTTCTGGTTCAGTTCTAGTTCAGTTCTGGTTCAGTTCTAGTTCAGTTCTAGTTCAGTTCTAGTTCAGGTCTGGTTCAATTCTGGTTCAGTTCTAGTTCAGTTCTAGTTCAGTTCTAGTTTAGTTCTGGTTCAGTTCTAGCTCAGTTCTGGTTCAGTTCTAGTTCAGTTCTAGTTGAGTTCTAGTTCAGTTCTGGTTCAGTTCTAGTTCAGTTCTGGTTCAGTTCTAGTTCAGTTCTAGTTTAGTTCTGGTTCAGTTCTAGTTCAGTTCTAATTCAGTTCTGGTTCAGTTCTAGTTCAGTTCTGGCTCAGTTCTGGTTCAGTTCTAGTTCAGTTCTAGTTCAGTTCTGGTTCAGTTCTAGTTCAGTTCTGGTTCAGTTCTAGTTCAATTCTGGTTCAGTTCTAGTTCAGTTCTAGTTCAGTTCGGGTTCAATTCTGGTTTAGTTCTAGTTCAGTTCTAGTTTAGTTCTGGTTCAGTTCTAGTTCAGTTCTAGTTTAGTTCTGGTTCAGTTCTAGTTCAGTTCTGGTTCAGTTCTAGTTCAGTTCTAGTTCAGTTCTAGTTCAGTTCTGGTTCAGTTCTAGTTCAGTTCTAGTTGAGTTCTAGTTGAGTTCTAGTTCAGTTCTGGTTCAGTTCTAGTTCAGTTCTAGTTGAGTTCTAGTTGAGTTCTAGTTCAGTTCTGGTTCAATTCTGGTTCAGTTCTAGTTCGGTTCTGGTTTAGTTCTAGTTCAGTTCTGGTTCAGTTCTAGTTCAGTTCTAGTTGAGTTCTACTTCAGTTCTGGTTCAGTTCTAGTTCAGTTCTAGTTCAGTTCTGGTTCAGTTCTAGTTCAGTTCTAGTTCAGTTCTGGTTCAGTTCTAGTTCAATTCTGGTTCAGTTCTAGTTCAGTTCTAGTTCAGTTCGGGTTCAATTCTGGTTTAGTTCTAGTTCAGTTCTAGTTTAGTTCTGGTTCAGTTCTAGTTCAGTTCTAGTTCAGTTCTGGTTCAGTTCTAGTTCAGTTCTGGTTCAGTTCTAGTTCAATTCTGGTTCAGTTCTAGTTCAGTTCTAGTTCAGTTCGGGTTCAATTCTGGTTTAGTTCTAGTTCAGTTCTAGTTTAGTTCTGGTTCAGTTCTAGTTCAGTTCTAGTTTAGTTCTGGTTCAGTTCTAGTTCAGTTCTAGTTCAGTTCTGGTTCAGTTCTAGTTCAGTTCTAGTTTAGTTCTGGTTCAGTTCTAGTTCAGTTCTGGTTCAGTTCTAGTTCAGTTCTAGTTCAGTTCTAGTTCAGTTCTGGTTCAGTTCTAGTTCAGTTCTAGTTCAGTTCTAGTTCAGTTCTGGTTCAGTTCTGGTTCAGTTCTAGTTCAGTTCTGGTTCAGTTCTAGTTCAGTTCTAGTTCAGTTCTAGTTCAGTTCTGGTTCAGTTCTAGTTCAGTTCTAGTTTAGTTCTGGTTCAGTTCTAGTTCAGTTCTGGTTCAGTTCTAGTTCAGTTCTAGTTCAGTTCTAGTTCAGTTCTGGTTCAGTTCTAGTTCAGTTCTAGTTGAGTTCTAGTTCAGTTCTAGTTCAGTTCTGGTTCAGTTCTAGTTCAGTTCTAGTTGAGTTCTAGTTGAGTTCTAGTTCAGTTCTGGTTCAATTCTGGTTCAGTTCTAGTTCAGTTCTGGTTTAGTTCTAGTTCAGTTCTGGTTCAGTTCTAGTTCAGTTCTAGTTGAGTTCTACTTCAGTTCTGGTTCAGTTCTAGTTCAGTTCTAGTTCAGTTCTGGTTCAGTTCTAGTTCAGTTCTAGTTCAGTTCTGGTTCAATTCTGGTTCAGTTCTAGTTCAGTTCTAGTTCAGTTTTAGTTTAGTTCTAGTTCAGTTCTGGTTCAGTTCTAGTTCAGTTCTAGTTGAGTTCTAGTTCAGTTCTGGTTCAGTTCTGGTTCAGTTCTAGTTCAGTTCTGGTTCAGTTCTAGTTCAGTTCTGGTTCAGTTCTAGTTCAGTTCTAGTTCAGTTCTGGTTCAGTTCTAGTTCTGTTCTAGTTCAGTTCTTGTTCAGTTCTAGTTCAGTTCTGGTTCAGTTCTGGTTCAGTTCTGGTTCAGTTCTAGTTGAGTTGTGGTTTAATTCTGGTTCAGTTCTCCTTCAGCTCTAGTTCAGTTCCAATTCAGTTCTAGTTCAGTTCTGGTTCAGTTCTAGTTCAGTTCTAGTTCAGTTCTAGTTCAGTTCTAGTTCAGTTCTAGTTCAGTTCTACTTCAGATTCTAGTTCCGATTCCAGTTCTAAATGTAGTTCAGTTTCTCTTTCAGATTCAAGTTCAGTTTCTACTCCACTTCTATTTCAATTATTCTTTTTTAATTTTACAATTTTGCTCTTTAATTCTACGGATTATTTTAATACCAAGGAAATGAAAAAAATCAAACCAAAATTATATTTTGTAAAATAAAAATAAAAATAAAATGAAAATGTCTGCAAATGAAATGACTCATTTATTTTCACACAGATACAAAATACGAATTTATACAAAATTTTGATTTATTTACAATTAACAAAATTTAAAAAGTAAATAAATAAATAAATCAGGGGAAGAAAAAAATATCGAAAATCTTCAATTACTTAAGAGGGAAATAACAAAAATAATTTTGAAAATAAATTATAATTCGTTCATAACGAATCTTAAATACCGTTCACAAGTAAGATTTTTTTATCAATTGAAGGAATCGCATGTGAAAGTATAACTGAGCTTATTTTAAGAGAAATCGAAAGAGAGACTTTATGAAAAATTTGGACCGATTTTGATAATTTTTGGTGTAGTAACGATTTACATATAACTTAATATTATGGTAGAAATTTATAGAGAGATTGCTTCAGATATCTGCCTATATCTTTTTGAATAAACTGAACCGATTTTGTTTGTTTTAAATAGGGAAAAATCCTCAAGACTATAACATATGTTCAGGCCATATTTCATTGAGCCATATTTCAATTGAGAATGTGAGCGTGCCAACAACAGACAGACAGGTGAACATAACTAAATCGACTCAGATTTTGATTTAATGCAAGAATACATACTTATACATTATAGAGTCTGAGATGATTCCTTCTTAACATTACACACAGAATGACAAAGTTAATATAACCTCTTCACCACTTGTGGTAGTGGAGGGTTTATAATGAAAATACCAAAAAGCAACAAATTATTTTACGTTTAAAATAAAATAAAAAGGTTTTTTTTTTTGAGCAGAAAGAGTCTTCAACAACAAATACAAATAGAAAAAAAATATATTCCCAACATATGTGTTTGTAAATAAACTGTTAAAGTGTGAGTAAAAGATGATAAAATTTATATTATGTGACACAAAAAGAGTATCACAGGGGCAGCAAGAGAAAAGAAGGAAAATCATATACATGAGTGTATGTGTTAGTGTCCCACGATTTAAATGTTTTAGAAAATATTTGAAAAAAAGTTAAAAATTTAATAAAAATTTTGCATGAATTTCAATTTAAAAATTTTTTCCCAGTAATTTTCATATATTTTCCATAATGTTTATGTGTTTGTGTTTGTAAGAGAGAGAGAGGGAGAGGGGATTTTGTTTTAGTTAAATACTCATTCATATCCATGATAAATTTGCTTATAACTTTAATATTTATCTGTGTTACTTTAATTACGAGGGTGGTATAAAAAGTAAAAAAAAAATAACTGGAAATTTCAACTTCTTGCTGGAGAGACTTTTATTGTACAGAATTCATATTTTATGAAGGATATAATATTTCGTCATACCCTCGTATAATTTTTATTCTTAATGGTTTGAACTGCTATACATGCGTACATGGGGAAAGCAACAACAAATTTTTGCAGATAACGACATTGAAGTTAAAAAAAAAAAACAAAAACAAGAACTTTAACAGTAACAATCAGATGTGTAGTAGTGGTAGAGATAAAAAGGACATTTAATGCACATTTACAACACAAAGGAAGAAATACATAATTAATGAAGAGAACATTTTCTAAGTAAAAGGACGGAATATTAAAGAAAATATTTTTGGGAAATAAATTATGGATTAACAAAGTAAAAATGCTCTCTTTTTCATAAGTAAAAAATAATTATATTTAATGAAATATCGGAAGTTTTGAAATTACTCAGATTTACACAATCAAATTACATCACTTTTTTTTGCATTTATAGATCACGTTCTGCTTTAAGATTTACTTAGGATCTGAAAAAATTCAGTTCAGTAATAAAAGTATCTTCAGCTTCTAGTTCATTTCCTATTTGTCATTTAAGTTCAGATTCAAGTTCTTTTCAATTTCAGATTTTAGTTCATCTTCTAGATTCTAATTCAGTATATAAGAAGTGAGACTGACAAATTCTTAACATTCATATAGATAAATAAAAAGAGGCCACAGTTTTATTTATTTCTATTTTTAACTTTAATCGCTAGCGTTTGAACCTTTTTCGGAAAGGGAAACTTTAACGCTTTTAAAGTGCTTTATGTCATTTTGTTCAAACGGTCCATCTTCATTTAACATCTACCTCATCTTAAGACACCTTTTTAGTGCTCTTTAAATCTCTTTTAATCAAAGCCCAATATCTCTCCACTGGCCTTGATACAAATACCACATTATCGTTCTTTTACCACTCAATGGCTTGTTTATCATAGTGCGTTATACCAAGTCAGATCAACCATAAGTGAACACATTATGAAATGTCATGAATGGAAGCAGCCTTTTTGTAAATATTTCTTGGCGTAAATTTCTGTATTTGTAGAGCCTGTTGTAGCAAATTATTGGTTTATTTTGCCGCAACTGCTTTTTAATAACTGAAAAAAATTAATTTGCGTCTGTCCGATTTGCATCAGTTCGATTTGCATCGGTTCGATTTGCGTCGTTTTGATTTCGATTTTTGTCGCTAAAAACGAATACATTTTTTGGAGCAGCATTGCGGATTAATATTATTGGCATCACTGATAACACTTTTGTATTTATTAGCTGAATTTGTCACACGACTCCAAACGAAACAAGATGCTTAAGCAAGAAATTGCTTATTGGTTAAGATCGAATTTCTTCTTTCAATTCGAAAACAAGCCACTGAGCAAGGACCTTACAAACTACTGCATTTAGTGGTAACGGAAATTCGGATGATTACGAAGTCATCAACAAATGGATTAAAAATATTCGGTAATTTTGTTAAAAAGACAACAAGCTTTTTAACAAAATTACCGAATATTTTTCAGAATAAATTAATTTTCAGTTCATTTATATATAAATCATTTTGATTCGATTTGCGTTGTTTAGATTTGTGTCGCGTCCCCATTAACGACGCAATTTGCGGCATTAGTGTAACTAATTTTGTTAATTTGGATACCAGTTTTGTTTAGCAAATGCGCTAATTGGGAAGATTTCAATTTTAATTAGAGATTCCAGTTTAGTTTCTAGTTAAATTTATATTTCATTCTATAACTCTGGTTCTAGTTTAGATTCAAGTGCAGTCTTAGCGAAATTGATATTTCAGTTTCTATTTAAGTTGAAATTTCGGATTCTAATTCCGTTTATAGTTCATATTCTGATTCAGTTTTTAATTCACTCAATATTTCAGTTTCAAGTTCAGTTTTAAGGTCAATGTCTAGTTCAGGTTCTAGTCTAGTTCTAGTTTTAATTTAGTATTTAAGCTTTAGCTCAGATTCCATTTCAGTTGATGTTTAGTTTTAGTTTCCAGTTCAGTTTTGGAATTCATAATTTTAATCAAATTGAGACAGTAGAAAGGTTTTTACAAATTCTTTTGAAATATATTAATTTCACGAGATAAATTAGAGCTTTAACTGTCCATAACGCAAAAACTAATAGAGATAACTTTTTTTGGAACTGGAATAATATTAAAACCAAATCAAAATTTTATTAATTCAGAAATAAATTTCGAGAAAAATTGTGTGTAAAAAAACATCTCCCTTTTCTATTTTCTAGTTACTCACACCACTGTTTTACTCTTGCTTTTGTTTCTCTTTTCGATGAGAAAAATCAATTTTTTTCCAACAGCAAAAAAGAGAGAGAGAGAGAGTGAATGTAATTAAAAGATAAAAATATGTTAAAACAAAATAACTATTAAACAAATTAAGTTGGAATAACAAAATAAAGTCCCAAAAAAAGGTTGTATAATTAAATTCCTGGTTTGTTAACTTACATGGATAAATGTTTGAGGAGTTGATTTTTTATAAGAGAAACCATTTTTTATGAAGCGTTTTTCTCCAATTCTTGTTGCACAAAATAATTAAATGATGAATCGTCGTGGTACTTTTTCCTTTTTTTGCTTTAATTTTTATGATTTTAGAAAAAATAACATTTAGAAGTTCTTTTATTTATTTATTTTCTTTTTTATTAAAAAACTTTTTTGTAAAAGTTTAATTTTTTTATCTTATAAAATGAATGCAAATTAAAGCAACAACAAAATAATTATCGCTTTTAAATATATATTTTTTAACTTATTTTGTTGTTTTACTTTTTTCTTTTAAAATTTTATTCACTTGATTTTTTTATTCACACACTCACTCACACACACATTCTTTAAATTTACACCATTATCAATGATTTCTTTTCTCTTCTTTTATTTGATTTTTGCATTCAAGACATTTTTTTTAATTTTTCTTATCTTTTTAACAATAATAATTTTTTTGTTTATTCCAGCAATAAATTCTTATATTTTCTTTATTATTTTCAGACCATTTTATTGTTAAGTAAACAATTTATTTTATTAATTTTTACACAAAGAAGAAAAAAACCTGCACAAGAAAAGAATTTTTTTATTAGATTTTCTTCTCTACTGCTGTATGTTGATTCTACTGTTCTACTACAACACCATCCGTTACGAACCGTTCTCTTCGAATAACTAAACACAATTGCTCTATGACAATGGGCTCTCTTATAGCATACAACAACAAATATTCCAATTTGACAGCTGATTTTGTAAATAGAAGAAAGTAAGAAAGCTACAAATTCGAATATGCGGTTTAAGCAATACCCTCCACCATATATGCAAAAGAAGTAAATAAATTATATATCATACATACACCCACATACGTATACAATATACAAAGGTTTTATTAAATATAACAGGGAACCGATTTTGCTGGCTTTAAATAGGAAACTTCTCAGGAGTATAGCAAACACGCAGGTAAAACTTTACTGAGCTCTGCCAATTATTATGGTATGAACGTGACAACAACAGACAGACAGACGGGCATAGATAAATCCATTCAGATTTCTATTTAATGCAAAAATGTTTATACATAATGATGTCTCAGATAATTCCTATTTAGTGTTACATACGGAATGATAAAATGAAAATACCCTCTTCATCACTTGTGGTGGTGGAGGCTATAAAAATATACAACACAAACCTGAAAATTACAGTACTAAAGAAGTTCTCTTTAACCTCAATAAAAAAAAATATTTATTTCTTCTCTTTCTTTTTTAAAATAATAAATATTTTTATTTTTCCTTTTCTTATTTTCTAATATTTACATTAAATTCATTTTCATTTCTAATAAATTGGCCACCACCTGTTTTCTAATTTCATTGGTAAACGTCATTTCTTTATTTATGTTGACGTTTGCAATTATACCAAAAAAGAGCATAAAAAATAAGAAAGAGTAAAACTTGTTTACTAAAAGAAATAGAAAAAAAGCTCATTAACCTTTACATTTTATGTTGACATTTATTTGTTTTATTTTGTTTCTGTGTTTTATTGTTTTTTGTTGTTGCTTAGTTTTAAAAAACAGTGTTGCTTACTATTAAAGGGGGAAAATAATGGAACTAATGGAAAAGAATTTTTTATTATATTAGAGATGTCAAATACTACAAATAGGTAGATC